>ML058366.1:659791-1289791 GCA_003013855.2 Liriodendron chinense
AATAGTGAAGTCACTTCACTCATCAGCACGGGATCATCCCCCGCCGACCTCAGAGTGATGTAAGCACCACATGCGCTTGCTTTCTCTCCCCTCGCCGGATGCCTTGGCCGGAGTGGATTCCCTTGCCAGAAACCCTCGCCAGAAATCCCAAATTTAGGAAGAAAATCCTGAAATTTTCTAAGTGCTGGGCACATGCGCCGGCTTATCCCCCGCATGCGCCGGCTTATTCCACCACATGCGCCGGCTTTTCCCACTGGAAAATCTGAATTTTCTAAGTCCGGGAGAGACATGCGCCCACTCTTTGGTTCCAGGCGCATGTTCACTGCCACATGCGCCCAGAACACCTCTCCTTTATCTATTTTTGTGCAAAATGGGCACATGCGCCCGGATGATGACCAGATGCGCTTGACAGATGATGCAACACCACATGCGCTTGTAAAATGGCCACATACGCCTGTACACACTCCCCCATGCGTCTGGACGCTAATGGGAGGAGTGGACCTTCCGCCGCACGGCCCGCCTTCATCCGAAATCGGATTTTGATGAAACCGCCTCTCTTGGATGCGTCTCGATGAGATCTATCCATCCACTGGATCAGATTCTCCAACGGTCAATGATAAATGGCCCAAATCAATGTTTTGGTCCAAAATAACCAACACTTAGCCAATTTGGCAGCCCCGGAAATCGTTCCGAAAGAGCCGAAAACGACCTAAAACGAGAAGAATCGGGCGGAATTGGACCGAGCCCGAGAGGGAAACTTTTCTTCTACTTGACATGATACACCATAATCATGCACTGCGACGAGGTTATCCAATCTCAGGACCCTCGAATACCCTAATCGAGCAGTCGGCAGGTCCACTACTTGGTCGTTTCCAGCCCTGGGAAGTGCCATGTTGGCCCGGAAATCGACTTCTGCTAAGCAAATCAAAACGCGATCGCACCGCGATCTTCGTGGACATATCCACTCCTGTTCCAAGTTGGTCATCGATAATATTCACCAATTTCCCTGATTAGAGCGCAAACAGGTCCACTACTTAGTCATTTCCAGCCTTGGGAAGTGCCCTGTTGACCCGAAAATTGGCTTCTGCTAAACAAATTGAAATGCGATCACACAGCGATCTTCATGGACGTAATCCACCCCTGTTTAAAGACGGTTATTGATAATATTCATCGATTTCTCTAATCAGACCGCAAGCAGGTCCACTACTTAGTCGTTTTCAGCCCTGGGAAGTGCCCTGTTGGCTTGAGAATTGACTAGTGCCAGTTGAAATCAACCGCGATCTCAAAGACGCTGAGGCAAAGCTGAAGTACTCAGGCTATCCAACAGCCAAGTCAACTATTCACGGGGCACCGATCCCCATTATTCATAAGAAATTGGTATATGTGGGTACCCATCGGACCCTATACTTAGCCACTTACAGGCATCGGAGATAGCCGATCCAGCCCATTGAATTTGGACCCTCAAAAGATCTTGGCTCGATAAAGCCTACTTGATCCCAAACAGATCATTGAAAATACTCAGGAGAAAGAGTGTTCTCGAAGACGAGTCGCCCGACTCTAGAAGAAATACATTTACTTTACTGTACAAGGCTCTATTCATCCCAGATAAAGCTCCGAGACTAAACCTAAGGGGTTATGGTTACCACGAGAAACCACAAACAAAGAGTTCTAACTAAGCTTGAAACATCTTGCTATGGACTGCCACTATGAAAAAGACAGTCGATGCCCTACCCATCGACAACGGGTCCGTCGGTTGAGCTGATGAGGTAGTTGCGGATTGCTTTCCTAAGGTCACCTGTTCACAGTAACAGGCGCGGGCTTTAGGTTATGCCGACCAACATTTCGATGTTCGTGTATTCCAGCGGTCACCTGTTCACAGTAACAGGCGCGGGCCCAGAGTTGCACCACTCGATTAAAAATCCTCGTTCGGGAACGTTGCGGAGTGCTTTCCTAAGGTCACCCGTCATAAAAATACAGGCGTGGGCCTTGGGTTATGCTGACCAACATTCGAGGATCGTGTATTCCAGCGGTCACCTGTGCGCAGTAACAGGAGCGGGCCCCGAGTTGCACCACTCGAATCCTGACAGTCTCTCAACTCGGACAGTTCGAAAGAAAATGGGACATAGACATCCGGCGTGTCTAACAAATGTGGCTCAGTCCATAACAAGAAAATAAAGGTCTACATGACCATGAACTCAAGACCATAATCCCCGGCGGATTAGTCTTTTGCCTTCCAATCAAGGGTGATCAACCGTTGATGTAATTAAAGGCTCGTGACCAGTATCACAGCCTGGAATGTAAAAGATCTCAGAATCTCTGGAATAAAATTCACCTTGCGATATCTCTCTCTTGTGTACACTTTGTGATTGCATATAATTGTCTATGAATGTATCTGTACTCAGAATTCCCCCAGAATAAAAGAAACACGAAAAAAAAGGACTGCTGACGAGTAGTTCTGATCTTCCCTCCTTTTTCTAAGTTCTAACACTTGTTTATGTGAAAATAAGAGAAAAGAACGAAAGATATGGATTTCTAAAAATCCTATCTCATGTGTATGAAAGAAAAAAATTTAGTTATATTGAATATATGTTGAAAATTACAAAAAAGGCTACCTATTACCAACCAGGGGAAGGTTAACCCATAACCTAAGCTGGAACTAGGAAGTAAAGTGAAAGCCGTCGAAGGAACGATAAGGTAAATTCTTGTCATAGGCACATGGTTGATCTGTGCACTTTTAGATCTTCAGTTTTGCTAGTCTATGAAGAAGGTAATCCTGAAAATTCATGAGATGAACATTCACTATGCACATTAGACCACACTTGTTCAAATTATTTTATTTATCAATCAATCGATGGGATTCTATGTGAACACTTATTATATTTAGTGAGTTTAAGATTTCAACTTTTATTACTAAGTTTCTCTGAATTTTGTACTTGTATGTCTTAGAGTTTGTAGAAGCATAATTTCTGAAAGAAAGTTGGGTTTTGAAAAGTTGAACTTGTTTCACGCATGTTTTACTCAGAACTAGCAAATGTTCGCTCGCCTCAAGTGCAAGGCTGTGATGTATTAATAAACTCAGTAAAATTGAGGTCGATCCACAGGGAATTAGGTAAACCAATTCTAATTATTCCAGTAACTTCAAATTCAATTAATTTAGAAGTTCAAATTCATAAACTAGCTTAAAACAGTAAAGTTGTAAAATCTATAATTTAAACAGAACTAAGGCCTCAAGGATCCACTTGTAGTAGTCCCATGTGAACTCATTCATCCAAGCATAAACACAACTAGAATTGAAGTTCTATCTCTTTTCTAGTTGGAAGATTTAACATTCAAATACAAACAATCCCCACTTAAGTCAGAAATTAAGATCTAGTCTAATGAAGCACGTAGGATTCGAATATGTAGCCTTTGAAGTAACAACCATGACAATGGACTATGGTATGCTCAGGGATTACTACAGTTCAAACCTAATCAATCCAAACATGGTAATCTCAGAGAATTGCAAGGAACCCATGTCTGAAGCACATGAATTCTCATAAAATATCCAAAAATACCAACTTTTATTCAAACTAGAACTTAAAATCCAAAATGAACTAAAGTACTTGAATCAAAACGAATTCAACATGATAACTACCCACAAGCTTCACCTCTTAGCCTTAGCTAAGAGGTTCTAGCCGAGCATTATAATGCTTTAACTAGAAACAATGAAAAATAACTAGAAAATATGAAAAATCGGATTCGGGAGAGTTGTAGACGCTCCACGATGATCCTCTTCACCTCCCACGAAGTTCCTGATCTTCAATGATGCCTTAGCTTCGAAACCTAGGTACCCTTTTATAGATTTAGAGTCCTACCGACTACGAAACTTTCAAAATTGCGCAACACTTACGCACAACGAATGGATTTTTGGAGCTTGTTGAGCAAGCTGCTATAATTGTGCAAAAAACACACTAGCCGACTAGTCTTGACCGGTCAAGGCTGGCTGGCTGACCAGTCTTGACCGGTCGGACCTGTTTGGGAGAGGTCCAGAGAGTGTAAGAGGGTGGCCAACTTGATGGCTAACCGATCTTTTAATCATCAATTAGGTGAAGCCTCTCTCTTATTCCTTCATTCACAAAACATGCATTAAATTAGTCTTTTAGCCATGCAAACCACGCATATAACGTGATGTAATGGGTTAGAATATGTATAAATTAGAAGCTCAACGCACACCCCCCCCCCCCCCCCCCCCCCCAACCAGCATTTTACTAGTCCCGAGCAAAACATGCGTGAAACAAGTTCAATTCTCCAAAATCCAACTCTCTTTCAGAACTTATGCTTCTATACATTTCAAGCTATACAAGTGTAAAAATCAGAAAAATTAGGTGATAAAAATTGAAACCTTAAACTCTCAAACATAATAGGTGTTCATATAGAATCCTCGCTGATTGATTGATAAATAGAAAAACTTGAACAAATTCAGCCTAATTTGTATAGTGAATGTTCATCTCATGAGTTTTTGGGACTATCTTCATTATAGATCAACTAAACTACGGATCTAAAGGTGTACAGATCAACAACAAGCCCATGACAAGAATTTGCCTTACCATCCTTTTGACGGCTTTCATAGTACGTCCCATTTCCAGCTTTGGTTACAGGTAGACCATCCCCCGGTTGGTAATAGGTAGCCCCTTTCGGAATTTTCCACCATATTTTCAATCTTACTCATATTTTTTTCCTTCTTTCCTTTTCATACCCATTAGATAGGATTTTTAGAAATCCATATCTTTCGTTATTTTCCCATGGACAAGGATGGGCCAAAGTACCCCGGCTTGGTTCCTCAACACCTTAAATCTAAGCCTAGCTAATTTATAAATCTACATAATCCTTTCAAACCATGAAAATCGTGTAAGGTGAACTAGGTGTAAAAGTGTTCAAAGTTTCTATCAATCATATAAATAGGGGAATTCACATATAAAACCATTATATCAAAGGTGGTTCAAGACTTACAAAATTAATCACTACTTGTCTCCTTTCTTATACTTGTATCATCTTGAATGCATAGAAACATGGTTTTCCAAAAGAGTTTTGAATTTTCAGAAAAATTTTGAAAAATTTTCAACATATGATAATGCTCGAAATGTCCACAAACTGCTAGATGAGGAATCTCATCTCACCCCCAACCAAATCTTGCATTGTCCTCAATGTAAAAAGATATGCAATGAGCATGAACATGAGAGCAATGCTAAAATAAAAGAGAGAGAGAGAGAGAGAGAGAATGATAGTACCTGGTGAGTCGATCATGAAAGTCTACCTCCGGTATCTAAAATCTACTAATGCAAATAAAAATAGAAAAATAAATTAAACCTAATCTAGTATATACCTCCGTCAGACTAGGAGATCAATCATCTGATACACAGGATCCTTCAGAGTGATGGACATGTCCTCTGAATCAATTTTCTCAAAAAATGGTTTAAAGCGTTGTCCATTTACTTTAAAACAGTTACCATTTGCCGCATTCTCTATCTCAACAGCCCCATGAGGAAAGACTTCTTTGACAATATACGGGCCGGTCCATCAAAATCTCAATTTTTGTGAAAAAATATGAAGTCGGAAATTGTACAATAACACTTTCTGACTTCATGGAAGGATTTCCTGAAGATGTGTTTATCATGAAAGGCCTTCATCCTACTCTTGTAAATCCTTGAGTTCTCGTAAGCGTCTTTCCGAATCTCGTCAAGCTCATTCAATAGGAGTTTACGAAGCGAGCTAGCCTTGTCAACGTCAAAGTTCAATGCCCGAATTGCCTGATAGGCTTTGTGTTCAAGTTCCACAGGCAAGTGACAAGCATTCCCATAGACAAGTCTATAAGGGGGCATTCCAATGGCGGTCTTGTAAGCGGTATGGTGAGCCCAAAGAGCATCGACTAATCTCAGTGACCAATCTTTGTGATTTGGTATCACCGTCTTTTTCAAAATTTGTTTGATTTTTCGATTAAAAATTTCAGCTTACCCACTTGTCTATGGGTGGTATGGGGTACTCACTTTGTGTCTAACGCCATATTTCTTCATTAAGGCTTCGAAGGGCCTATTACAAAAGTAAGAACCACCATCACTTATGATGGCTCGAGGTGTTTCAGATCTGGAAAGTATGTTTTCTTTAAGGTATTTTAGGACCGTACGATGATCGTTAGTTCTACATGGAATAGCCTCTATCTACTTAGACACATAGTCTACGGCAAGCAATATGTAGACATGTCCAAAAGATGAGGGGACTGGTCCCATGAAATCGATGCCCCAATAGTCAAAGACTTGAAGATGTTGGATTGGGGTAAGGGGCATCATATTCCTACGGGACAACCCTCCAAGCTTTTGACAGCGCTCGCATGCTTTGCAAAACTCGTGGGTGTCTCTAAATAAGGTAGGCCAATAAAAACCACATTGCAGAATTTTTGTCGTGGTTTTCTTGGCGGAAAAATGACCCCCACAGGCTTGATCATGACAAAAGGAGATGGCAGAATTTTGTTCATCATCAGGGACATATCTCCTAATTATTTGATTTGGGCAATATTTAAAAGTAAAGGTTCATCCTAGAAAAATCTACGTACTTCCCTTAGAAATTTTCGTTTATCCTGCACAATCCAATGAGTCGCTATCGCACCTATAGAAAGATAGTTTACAATATTAACGTACCATGGTGGATGCGTAGCAACAAAGAATTGCTCATCAAGGAATGAGTCCTCAATAGGTGACTTGTCATTGGAATTTAGTAAAACTAGGCGGGATAAATAATTCGCCACCACGTTCTCTACTCCTTTCTTATCCTTGATCTCTAACTCAAATTCTTAAAGGAGTAGGATCAATCTAAGCAAACGGGGCTTAACATTCTTCTTAGAAAGGTGTTTCAGCGCTGCATGATCTATGTAAACTATGTCCTTGGATCTTATCAAGTACGCCCTGAACTTGCCCAAGGCAAAAGCAATGGTTATGATCTCCTTCTCCGTAGTCGAGTAATTGACTTGTGCGGGATTCAAGGTGCTACTTGCATAGTAGATAACGTGGGATTAATTATCCTTCTTTTGGCTTAGCACCGCCCTAATAGCAAATCGCTCGCAGCACACATCAACTCAAAAGGGACAGACCAATCTGGTGGTTGCATGATAGGAGCGGTTGTTAACATGTCTTTTAGCTTTGAAAAAGCCAATTGACATTCAGCACTCCACTCAAATTGGTTCTCCTTTTGGAGAAGGTTACATAAGAGCCTTGAGATATGACTGAAATCCTTTATAAACCTTCTGTAAAAGCCGGCGTGTCCAATCAAGGACCGCACATTGTGTATGTTGTTCGCTCGCCTCAAGTGCAAGGCTGCGATGAAGTAATAATTCTCGGTAAGACCGAGGTCGATCCACAGGGAATAAGGTAAACCAATTCAAGGTGTTCCATCAACTTCAAATTCAAGGAATTAAGGATTTCAAGTTTATAAACTAAGTGAAAAGAGTAATCGTAACAATCTGTAATTAAAGGGAACTAAGGCTTTTGAGGATCCACTTATGATAGCGCTCATGTGAATTCATTCATCCAAGCATAACACAACTAGAATTGAAGTTCTATCTCTCTTCTAGTTGGAAGATATGGCATTCAAACACAAACAATCTCTACTCAAGTTGAAGAACAAGGTTCTAGTTCTAATTAAGCTCGTAGAAGTCGAATACGTAGCCTTCGAAGTAACGACCATGCCAATGGACTATGGTACGCTGTAAGACCCGTACCCTGAATTGCCCTCCCTACGTTTAGTTTTCGGTACCGGTACGTCCCGGATGGACCAGATTAGCGAGCATTTATCGCGACCCTGATTTAGTACCGCAACGACCTAAGACTTGTAACCTTGCGACCGTGAGGGCGCCACGATTCCAATGCCGCGCGGCATGCACCATTGCGATACCCGATGTGTAAGATGCGTACTTTTACGCAGTTCGAGGTGGGCCGCGCAACGCGCGTGTGGCGTGGGTCCCACTTGCACAAATCCCAACAACATGTCAAATCAATCACCATCACCCTCACCCATACCCCTATCATTACCCTAGCCTACACACACCATACCTATCCCATTCCTCTCTCACCAAAGTCAACTCCAACCCATTCCTCCCGTGTCCTCTCCCATCATCATCATCATCATTACCTCATGCACCCCCTCTTCCCATACAAGAGCCATACGTAGGGGGGGTGGCCTTCTAATTTTCCATATTTGCAAGGAGAGAGAAAGAGATTTGAGTGAGAGAGAGAAGAGAAAGAAGAGAGAGAAGTAGAGAGATTTAGAGGGAGATCAAGAGAGAGAAAGAGAGAGTTAGAGAGATTAAAGGAGGAGATCAAGCTTGGAGGACCCCGATCATCATCCGGACCATCCGATCGGCAATCCAACCGTCCAACCATCATTGTGAGTGCAATCTTCCCCCCCTTTTCTCGTTTACCTTTCATTTTATTTCCTTGGGCCCACCTTGTGATGGGCAATGAGATGGATGGGCTGGATCATCAGGAATGGGCCCCATGTACTTGTAATAATAATAATAATAATAATAATAATAATAATGTTAAAACAAAACAAAACAAAAAAAAGAATGAAGGAGATGGCCGCTGGACAGCCAGCATCCAGAGGACGCTGCTGCCCAGCAGCGCTGGGGCGAAGCCCCTTTTGGGGGTTGACGGTTGCCCCCACCTGTGGGACCCACCCTGATGTATGGACTTAATCCACACTGTCCATCTGTCTCTCCAGCCCATTTAGATCTGGACACAAAAAATGAAGCAGATCCAGATCGCAGGTGGACCACACCATAGGAAAACAGTGGAGATAATGATGTGGACTGCTAAACTTCTTTGGCCCACCTTGATGTTTGTAGGCCCCGTAGCCTGCCCAATATTGGGCTCATTAGGTCCCCAAAGAGCTGAATAATCTGATGAATGGAGTGGATCTTACACATGTGGGCCCCACTTGAAAGTATTATAAAAAAAAGAGAGGAAGAAACGAATTCTGGACGCTGGACGTCCCAGCGTTAGAGATGCTGGAAACGTCCAGCGTACGCTGGAAACGTCCAGCGTGCGGCCTGAGTGGGGTCCCCACTCGTGGGACCCACCTTGATGTTTGTGTATAATCCACACCGTTCATCTGTTTTCCCAGATCTTTTAGGGGCCAGGGCCCAAACATGAGTCAGATCCCAATCTTAAACGGACCGCACCATAGAAAACAGTGGGGTGAACGATGTTCACTGTCGAAACTTCCTCGGACCACTTTGATGCTTGTGGACCAATTCAACCACCCAATATGGGGCTCTACGGGTCCCCCATGAGCTGGGGAATATGACGAGCGGAGTGGATTGCCCTTATGTGGGCCCCACTCGATCAAAACCATTGAAAAATAAAAAAAAGAAAAAGAAAAAGGAAAAGGAGATAAGAAGGGAAGGCGCTGGGAGTACCAGCGTCCACGGACGTTGGGCTGCTCGGCCGCCCAATCAATGGCCCACCACGTGGGACCCACCATGATGTATTTGTTCTATCTGAGCCGTCCATCTGTTCTCCCATATCATTTCAGGGCCAAGGCCCAAATGTCAAGAAGATCCAGATCTGGGGTGGGCCTCACTACAGAAAACAGTAGGGACAGTGACCCTACCGTTGAAACCTTCCTACGGCCTACCATGATGTTTATTTGAGATCCAACCTGGTCATAAGCTCACACACGTGTGTTGGCTGGGCTGCCCAGCAGGTGGCCCACTAGTGGGACCCACCTAGAATGTATGCGCTTTATCTATTCCATCCATATGTTTTTCCAGCTCATTTTAGTGGTTGAGCCAAAATTTAAGCATATCCAAATGTCAAGTGGACCATGCCATGGGAAACAGTGGGAATAATGATCTCCACCGTCGAAACCTTCCCAGGCCCTCCAGTGATGTTTATCTGTCATTCAACCTGTTCATAAGATCACATGGATATGAATGAAGGAGAAAACAAAAATATCAGTTTGATTTAAAACTCTTGGGGCCCATTTGGGTGCCATGCTCCAAGCAGCGTGCTTTAGCACGCTGTCCAGCAGGTGGCCTACCCTGTGGGTCCCACCATGATGCATTTGTTTTATCTATGCCGACCACTATTTCTCCATATTATTTTAGGGCCGTGGGCCCTCATAATGAGGTAAATACAAACCTCAAGTGGACCACACCGTAGGAAACAGTGGTCATTGATGCCCACCTTTGAAACTTTCCTTGGGGCTATTGTAATGTTTATTTATCCATCCAACCAAAGGTGATGGGGCCCAACTTTGGGTCCCACCTTGATGAATGTTGGGTATACCTTGTCGTTCTTCTTGACAGGGGCATGGGCCCAGTTTTAGGTGGGCCACATGTAGGAAATGGTGGGATTGAATGCCTACCACTGAAACTTCCTAGATCCTACGATAATGTTTATTTGTTATCTAACCTATAGGCAGGGCCCACCTTAGTGTTTATATTTTATCCAAATGTCCCAAGTCAGACAGACTTATCGTTGGGCTTGATGAAAACCATCCGAATGAATGGACCCTAGCATGTTATGTACATGATGGCCTTGGGACCACCTTAGTGTGCGTGTTCGAGTGGCTGCGTTGTCCATGCCGTGGATCCACCTTGATGATTTGTTGTGTTAACCCTTATTGAAAGGTCATCCCTAAAGTTCGCTCGATCCAAGTCATAGGGCTACTTTCTTAAACTCACCCTGTTGAACCATCTTGTCAATTCACCTTGTTAACTCACCATGTTGACCCGCCTTGTCAACCTGCCTTATTGACCCACCTTATTGACTCTCCATGTTGATTGAGCCTGGTAACTCAGCTTGTTGTATACTCATATGACTCACCCCTTCTACCCTTGTACCCAACTATTAAAGACCATCATATCTTGTATATCCCATCCACACCATCCGTTTACATTTAGGACGAGTGTGGGCCTCATCCTCGACGTTAGTATGTCATCTAGGCCATCCATTATATGGAGCCTATCTTGCAATATGAGGTTAGACCTGTCGTCCCTTTTGGGACCTCATCGTATTGACTATCTATCTCAGATTACCCTACCATTTACGATTCTCTGTCATGACCCGTCTATCTTGTAACCCGCTCTATGACATTCCTTTTACGGACCATTATTGTGTTTATCTCAACTGTACTACAGGATTATGGGTCTCGGCATGATTTTGGGTATTTCACTCTTGCCATTCAAATAGATTCTACCTTTGATATATTGGTAGTGTATTCAACCATTCCCTGTCCATTTGGGTTATCTGAATGTTGAAGGTTAATCCACACCGTTCAGTTGTTGGACCATCTGTGTTGTTGTATACCATCCATTTAGAGTCTTATCTCTTTATTTTTGCTTGTATTACAAGTGAATTATCTTTTTATGCTATTTTTGATATGTCTGTTGCCACACGTAGTGTTGTTGGAATACTCATATGTGATCTTTATACTATATGCTTCGACGACCACCATGCATGTATAATGAGTATGCATCCCGAATCACCATTGTTAGTTGGGGACCACTAGGGCATAAACGCATTCATAAAGCATTCGAGATGTAGTCGCGCAAATGAAATTCACGTGCTCTCTATCGCAAACCTCTCCAATAGGTATGGGACTATTCGAGGACAGGAATCTATCATCCTGACTTACACTATATGGTAGGCATAACTTAGCATACCTTTTAGCCCTTAGTGTGAGATTCCCTGGTTAGAGACATCCCGCACTATGACTCGATCATTCATATGTGTCCCCTCATCTTAATCATATCTCAAATAAGTTTGACTAGATTGATTTATAGCCATCGTGGTAGATGGACTACTTGTTGGCACTCATACTGTATACTTGACTCATGCATCATGAATGCTTGGCTCATCTGATTGTCTTGTATCAACCGGCCATATCGGTCGTGATTGTCGTGCAATTCATTACCAGCTGACGGTGACTTTGTGTTTGAGACCTTATAGTTTTATGGTGCTCTTTGGAGACTTGCACGGGCATGTCGTCCCACGTTTGTATGCATGGTTGCATTTCGCACCGTCTGCTTGTGCCGCATATACCATGGTTACTACATTGCAACCACAGTTCCACATGGTTTGCAGAACACCAGAAATATGTGATCTTTAAACTGGATGCTAAAGATGTCCCTGGGTGAAAGTCCCTGAACCCGTTGGTACCAAGGTGGGTGCTCCATTCAAGGACCGGGTGGTTTAATCATACACCAGTATGCCGAATACCAAACGGCGATGTTTTCCAATGCACGTGGTCAATTTGGAAGGAGGTCTAACCTAACTTACCGGAAGAGTGTTGGCAAAGTGGGTTGAGTTTGACCAGCTGTGAGTAGGTCCGCTATTACACCAGATAGGCTTTGGCATTCTACTGGTGAGTAGTGAGGTCTGTGAGACCCCGGTGATGTTCCGTTCAGAGATGGTATTGGTATCAGTGATGTGACTGATGTTCTGTATGGTATGGGACGGTCCTGACGTGGGCGGGTGTGATGTGGGCGGGGCTGTAAGCCTAGGCGAGCTACCAGTTCTGAGTCCTGCATTGCTTAGGCGATCGCGTTATGACTGTTCGTATCTGGACCACTGTACTTAGAGGTGGTGATTTGCATACATGCATTGGATCATTATATGCGACATTAGGCCCTATAGGCCATTGCATAGTATGAGTATATAGCCTTGGTAGGCTGGTTACCTGTATTGCATGCTTGTATAGCCATGGCAGGCTAGTTATCTGTATTGCATGCTTGCATAGCCGTTGTAAGCTGGTTATACATATCATATGATCGTGTAGCCTAATTAGGCTAAGTTTCGGTTTAGATTTCTCATCATGCTTTACTGCTTACTCTGATATTTATCATGCTTGTCATACGCATTACGCACGCACACACGCACTCACAAAGCTTCGTTCGAAGCTTATGCGCGTTTGTTACGCTGCAGGTTATACCAGAGTGTATCAGCAACGTTGAGTTGGAGTTGGGAGTGCAGTAGCAGGAGGTGCCGGATTGTACACAGTTTTTATAATTACGCATTGTGTATTTACTTTTCAGTACTGTATATAAACGATATGACTTAGTGGAAATATTGTGTTTGTCTTTGATGGTACTCATATGGTGATGCTCATGTTTCAAAAAAAAAATAAAATAAATTTCAGACCCTAAAATCCTCCTTGTGGTATCCCAAGATCGGAACCTGACGTGTAGGGTTAGGATCCGAGATCGGGGTACTACGGAGGCTGCCACCTCTGAATTCGGGTTACAGCGAATGGACGTCGAGAACCGAATTTGGAGCATGACATACGCTATAGGGTTACTGCAATTCAAATCTAATCAATCCAAACATGATAATCTCAGAGAATTACAAGGAACTCATTTCCGAAGCACATGAACTCTCATAAAACATCCAAAAATATCACTTTTATTCAAACTAGAACTTAAAAATCAAAACTTTAAACAAAGTACTTGAATTAGAACGAATCCAACATGATAACTACTCACAAGCTTCACCTCTTAGCCTTAACTAAGAGGTTCTAGCCGAGCATTATCATGCTTCAACTAGAATTGAAAGAAAAACTACACAAAAACATGAAAAAACTAGAAAAAAAACCCTAATTGGAAGAGTTTCGGTCACTCCACGGTGATCTCCCTTGCTCCCCATGAACTTAGAACTCTTTTAGGATACCTTAGCAAGGATGCCAAGGTGTCCTTTTATAGGAAACCCACGAACCGCCTCAGATTGTGTAAAAACTTACGCACTTAGTCGGTTATCAAACTTTGGGCGGTCGCCTGGTCAGCTAGTGGTCGAGCGCCTGACCGTGCATGAATTCGGTGAGTGCATTTTTTATAAAATCCTTTTTGAATATCAGGCGCTCGGCCTGATGTTGGTCGGGCGCCCAGTCAGGTCCAGAACTGTCCAGCAGTTTCAGCAGAATTCTTCCCAATTTCGGGTGCCCGGTCAGAACATGGGCGGGTGCCCGATGGCCCTCTATTATATATGTTGATTTCCTCTTTTCTTCTGGCCGAGCCAAGTCTTTCTGACGCAATTCTTCAGGGCTTCTTTTCAGTGTCTTCAATGTGGTTCCAAAGGACCCTTTTAGCAACAAATTCATGACTTCTCTCTTACATTCCTACATACACAAAACAAGCATTAGATGGGTCTTTTAAGCATGCAAACCATGCATGTAATGTGATGTAATGGGCTAGAAAATGTATAAAATGGAAGCTTAACACACCCCCAACCAGCTTTTTGCTAGTCCCGAGCAAAACATGTGTGAAACAAGTTCAATCTTCCAAAATCCAACTCTCCTTCCGAAACAATGCTTCTATACATTCCAAGACATATAAGTGCAAAAATTGGAGAAACTAGGTGATAGAGGTTGCAACCTTAAACTCTCAAAACATAAAAAGTGTTCATATAAAATCCCACTGATTGATTGATAAATAGAACTTTGAACAAAACTCAACCTAATATGCATAGTGATGGCTCATCTCATGAGTTTACAGGATCTTCTTCATAGATCAACTAAACTATAGATCTTAAGGTGTACAGATTAACAACAAGCCTATGACAGGAATTTGCCCTACCGTCCTTCTGATGGCTTTCACACTACGTCTCATTTTCGGCTTTGGTTACGAATAGACCATCCCCCAGTTGGTAATAAGTAGCCCTTTTCAGAATTTTTCCACCATATTCTCCATCATTCCCATATTTTCAGCCTTCCTTTTCCTTTTTCTTTTACATTAGATAGGATTTTTAGAAATCCATATCTTTTGTTATTTTCCCATGGACAAGGATGGACAAAGTACCTCGGTTTGGTTTCTTAACACCTCAAATCTAAGTCTAGCCTGTAAGACCCGTACCCTGATTTGCCCTCCGTACGCTTAGTTTCCGGTGCCGGTAAGTCCCAAATGGACCAGATTAGCGAGCCTTGATCGTGACCCTATTTTAGTATCGCATCGACCCAAACCTATACCCCGGCAACCGCGTAGGCGCTGCGATTCCAATGCCACGCGGCACGCCCCATTGTAATACCCGATGTGAAAGTTACGATCATTTGTGCAATCTGAGGCGAGCCGTTGTTCAGCTCTTAATTGTGCATATTCTAACCCCAATTCATTACTCATTATGCAGGGTTTTCATGATTTATAGACTAATCTAATGCATGGATTTGTGATTGTAGGGATGAGAGAGAGGATTCATCGATTGGAGACTTAAAGACGCCATTTACAAGCAAAGAAGATCAAAGGACTAAGCGTCAAAGGATGAAAGAAAGAAGTCAGAGAAAAGAAGAAAGAAAGCAGAAGAATGTGCCCAAGACCGGTTGTCCGACAGGTCGTCCATAGCCCAGGACCGGTCGTCCGACCGGTCCGATTACTCAAAAGAGGGGCCCTGCGGCCACAACTCACTGGACTGTCCAAGACCGGTCGTACGACCAGTCGTCCACTGCTCAGACCAGTCGTGCGACCGGTCCTTGAATTAAAATTGCGAGCTCGGAATTTTCCAAAACTCTCTGGACTTTTTTCGCACTTTTGTGACCGGTCGTCTTCGTAACTAGGGCGTGTTCTACAAGCTTTGAATTTCTCTGCGCACTGCATATCCTTACGTAAATTCTGGAAGATTCCGACGTTGCGGAGCTTCCCCACTATAAAAGGACACCTAAGGATCATTCCTAGGGTATCTTAGAATGGATTGAGCACGGTGGGAGATGGCGGAAGTCGATTTCGGAGTTCCACAACTCCTCCTAGTTTGCTTTCTAGTTTTTATGTTTTTTTTAGTTGTTTCATGCTTCCTTGGATCATGAACGGCTAAACCTCTTAGCTAGGGCTAAGAGGTGAAGCTTGTAGTGAATCTAAGATGTTTCAATTCGTTTGATTTGGTTTTAAGTTGGATTTCATGTTTAAGAACAATGGTTTGAAGTTTAATTCAAATATTAAGTAGTTTTTCTTAGTCTTATGATGACTCATGGATGTTTGGAAGAATTGCTTGAGTTCTTAATTGTTGTGAAATAGTCTAGACCTGTATGATCTGAGGAATTGGAATACGCTCTAAATTTAT
The DNA here is from genome assembly GCA_003013855.2 of Liriodendron chinense. NCBI lineage: Eukaryota > Viridiplantae > Streptophyta > Magnoliopsida > Magnoliales > Magnoliaceae > Liriodendron > Liriodendron chinense. Next base: position 675,862 of record ML058366.1, read on the forward strand.
GATCTTCATGTGGGAGCTTCTTACCAAAGTTCTATTTTTCTAGAAATTCTGAAGTATGTGAGACTGTGCATGTGATTTGAATCAAGTTCAAATCATGATCTAGTTTTGTCTTGTGACAGGATTTAATGATGGCTATGATTGTGATCTTAGCCTATTGGAATTGGGATTGACCTATGCAATTGAGTATGCTCGTCCTAGGTTGCATTGAGTGAATTATATACATGGATCTTACATATGGCAGATTGTTTGGTTTAACTGCTCTATCATCCGACTAGATAGATCTTAATTTCGATTCTAGTTGAGAACGTGAAAAACCGCAGTGAATTGAGCATCAAGGATTGCTACAAGTGGATCCTTGAACCCCTAGTGCCTTTTTATTAATTGATTATCTTCAGTTTAATTCAACATTACAATCTTCTACAAATCTATTTGTTAGCTTTTCAGTAGAACTATTGGAAGTGTTTTGTGGATTCCTACATAAGTCCCTGTGGATCGACTTCGGTCTTACCAAGATTATTACTACATCGCAACCCTACACTTGGGGAAGCGAACAGCCGTGCAACGCACGTGTGGCGCGGGCCCCACTTGTACAAGTTCATAGAAAGTCTAATCAATCAATCACCCTAGTCAACACAAACCATACTCACCCCCTCACCCTCACCCATACGCCTTTCATCACCCAAGTTAACACAAACCATACTCACCCCCTCACCCTCACCCATACGCCTCTCATCACCCTAGTCAACACAAACCATACTCACCCCATCCCTCTCTCACCACAAAGTCAAGAGAGCCCATACTTTTCGTGCCCCCTACCATGCTCGCCATCATCATCTCATGTTCCCTCTCTATCCTACTTATCTCTAGGAAAAAAAAAAAAAAAAAACCCCAAGCATCCTAAGCACTACACGTCCATTCCATTTTAAGCTAGAAGGAGAGAGAAGATCAAGGGGGATTAGGACAAGGAATTAGAAGGTGGAGATCAAAGCTTGGAGAGCCCCAACCATCATCCGAACCGTTCGATCAACCATCCAATTCAATTCAACCGTTCATCTTTCAAGGTGAGTGTAAGGGTGGTGAAATCCCTTTTTTTCTCCTTCACTTCCTTTCAGCTTTATGGTCCCATGAGGGACCACCTTGAGGTGTGTTTTGGTACTTTTGGAGGGTCCCATAGTGGCGGGCCTCACCCGATGGCCGACTCTCCTTGGTTCTTCCTCTCCCTTTCCTTTACCATTTCTTGCATTGATTTGAGTAAATCATGGGGCTCACAAGTGGGCCACGTTGTGGGACAGTGTGCACTGCATCCTACCATAGTGTGGACCACCTTGTGTGGCCCACCTTAATGCTTATTTTCCATTTAACTTGTTGATTAGATGACTTAGATCTGGATAAAGGAAAAATGTGTATTTTGGCTTGACCGAAAGCTCCTTGGGACTATCATGAGATGGCCGAACTGATGGACGGATTGGATCATCTAGGAATGGGCCCCACATACCTGGAATAATAATAATATAAAAAAAGGGAGTCTAGACGCTGGACGTCCTCAATGTCAGAGACGCTGGAACTGTCCAGCATTAGGGACGTTAGAATGCGTGGGTGGGGTCCCCACTCATGGGACCCACCTTGATGGTTGTGTTGGATCCACACCATCCATCTGTTTTCTCGGATCATCTTAGGGCCAGGGCCCAAATATGAAACAGATCCAAATCTTAAGTGGACCGCACCACATGAAACAGTGGAGATAATGATGTCTACTATCAAGCTTTCCTTGGCCCAACTTGATGTTTGTAGCCCTTGTAACATATCCAATATAGGACTCTTTAGGTCCCCCATGAGTTGGAAAATCTGATAAACGGAGTGGATTGTCCTCATGTGGGCCCCACTTGATGAAAACCAAGAAAAAAAAAGAAAAAAAAGAGAGCACAACGTCAGAGACGCTGGGAGTACCCAACGTCTACGGACGCTGAACTCGTTGGTGCCTTAGCAGGTGGCCCACTCGTAGGACCCACCATGATGTATATGTATCATCCACGCCCTCCATCCCTTTTGCCAAATCATTTTAGGCCTCAGGCTCAATTTTGGGCCAGATTCACTTCCCAGGTGGGCTGCATCATAGGACATAATGGGGGATAGTGACGTCCACTGTTGAAATATTTCCTGACCCACCATGATGTGTATGTATCATCCACGCTGCCCATCCTACTATCCAGATCATTTTAGTCCATGGGCCCAGATCTGAGCTAGATCCAAGTAGTAGGTGGGCCACAACATATAGAGTAGTGGGGGACAATGATGTCCATCGTTGAAACCATCCTAATGCTCACCATGATGTTTATCTTCCATCCAGACCTGTGGCACAAGTCTGGATAAAAGAGAAAACACAACTATTAGTTTGATTCAAAACTCGTGTGACCCCAAGGGGGTCCCACGCTGCAGACAGTGTATGTGCGCACGCCGCCCTGCAGGTGGCCCACCTTGTGGGTCCCACCATGATGCACCTATCCTGCCCATCTGTTTTTCCATGCCATTTTAGGACATGGCCCCAACAATGAGGCAAATCCAAATGTTAGGTGGGCCACACCCACAGGAACATCGGTCAATGATGCCCACCATTGAAAACTTTATTGGGGCCACTGTGATGATTATTTTTCATCCGACTAGAGGTTGTGGGCCCATCTTTGGGTTCCACCTTGATGGATGTATTGTGTATTATACCATCCGTCTTAACCGATGCGTGGGGCCCAATTTTGAGTGGGCTTCACTTAGGAAATGGTGGTGATTGAATACCTACCACTGAAACTTCATAAGACCTATGATGGTGAGTATTTGCTATCCAACCGGTAGGCGGGGCCCGCCATGGTCCCCCCTTTGATATATATGTTTTATCCATGCCGTACACTTTTTTTTGTCAGCCTATTTTGTATGTGCAGGCCCAAGTATGGGGCCGATGTGGTCTCAAGTGGGCTATGCCACGAGGACCTTTACATTTCCAATGGGGCCCACAGTCTGGGTCCCACTCTCTACATATATTGGGCCATTTAAGGCCAACATCACAGGATATGTTTGATAACATGCTAGTATACTTAGCTTGATAGGTCACACTGATAATATGCTTAATATAATGAATATCATGCTCATTCATATGCCCATACGCATCATTTGTATGCCTATTATGGATCACAATTAGTCGTAGCATATACTATTTTGGCTTATTATACTTAGGGGACCCGTGCGAGACAGGGTCGCCCCACATGATTGCGCAGTACGCATAGGTTTGGTGCATGAATTGGATTGTATGACTCATGCATCTCACATTATGTATGACACAATCGCCTTCACACCCTAGCGGCATCAGGGTGGTGGCCACCATAGTCACATCATGGTTAACAGTAATGGACACCGAAAACATGTTCTAGCACATGGGCGCTATGGATGTCCTTGGGTGAAAGTCCTTAAACCTTGTGGTACAGTAGGATGCTCCAACGTGAGACCGAGTGGATAACATGAGCGCCCAAATGCCAAATATTAGTAGGCTGCATCTCTCATTGTGTCGAGGTCGGTTGGAAAGGGGTGTGACCTTATCCGCCCTGGTGTAGTGGGCTATAAGCTAGGTCGAGTCTAACCAACTCGTGAAATGGGTCCGCTATTATTGAACCTCCAATTTATACATTGCATAGCCCACTATATCACATTATATGCATGGTTTTCATGATTAAAAGGCCCATCTAACGCATGTTTTATGATTGTAGGGATGAGAGCAGACTTCACCCATTTGGAGACTAAAAAGGAGTTATTTAGAACCTGTGAATGAAGGTCCAAGGTGGATGGAAGAAGGAAGAAGAAAGAGGGAGAAAAGAGAATAAAGAAATGAGGAAAAAGAAGAAGAATAGCAGGTCCGACCGGTCGTCCGACCGGTTGGCCACATCTTTGGAAATCACTGGAAGAAGGACCAGTTGGTCCGACTGGTCTGGATCGGTCGGCCAACCGGTCGGTGCCCCCTGTGTGCTCGCTGGAACAAGACCATAAGCAGGTCCGACCGGTCGTGACCGGTCGACCAACAGGTCGTCCTCCTTGAAAGGCTTGCTGGACTGATTGCAAGGTGGGTCCGACCGGTCGTGACCGGTCGGCCAGGCCAGTCCGACCGGTCGTCCAACCGGTCGGCCACATAGAAAATCAGGCAATTTCTATTTCTGGTTCCGAAAATTGCTGCGCACTGCGTAACCTTACGCGGTTTCTGGAAGATTCCGACGCAACCGAGCGTCCTCACTATAAAAGGACACCTAGGGGCTTTTCCTAGGGTATCATAGGAGCTAAGGGACGTGGTGCTAGAGAGAGGAAGCCATCGTGGAGTGTCTGCAACCCTCCAAACTCCGATTTTTCTAATTTTTATGTTTTCTTATTGAGTTCTAGTTGTAGTATGACAATGCTCGGCTAGAATCTCTCAGCTAAGGCTGAGAGGTGAAGCTTGTAGCCAATTTGATGTTTGATTCAGTTTAATTCAAGTAGTTCTAATTCAAGTTTGGATTTTGCATATTCTAGTTCTTCAAGTTGGTAGTTTGAGATGTTTTATGAGAGTTCATGTGCTCCGGACATTGATTCCTTGCAATTCTTTGAGATTATCATGTTGTGTTTGTTTAGATTCGAATTATGGTAACCCTTGAGTAGGCCATAGTCCATAGGCATGGCTGTTACTCCGAAGCCTATGATTTCGAAGTCTACATGTGTTGAATGGGACTAGAACTTGGAAGTTTAACTTGAATGGGATCGAATGTGTTTGAATGCTTTATTTTCCAACTAGATGAGAGATAGGACTTCAAATCTAGTTGTGCTCTATACTTGGATTGATTGGATTGACATGGGATTGCTACAAGTGGATCCTTGAATGCCTTAGTACCTCAAATTACTGGTTTTCATTAAGTTACTGTTTTAGCATAATTATTCCAATTGAATCTCTTATTTATTGCAAATTTGAGTTGCTGGAATAGTTTGGAAGTTGTTTCTCATTCCCTGTGGATCGACCTCGGTCTTACCGAGATTTATTACTACATGGCAGCCTTACACTTGAGGCAAGCGAATAGCTATCGGCAAGCCGGGTAGGCATTGGCATACCACTAACGAGGCGGATAGTGAGGTCTTTTCTACTCGCTTGGTTATGCGCACGATGTGCGGTGGCTAGTATCAGAGTATACTAGACCCCGGTGATGTCCCAGATGAGAACCATTTTGATATGTGGATTGGTTGAGGATTGACATGTTTGCATTGCATCTCTAGCATATAACACTCGGCCATGTATGCCCTTGCATCGCATAGCCTTAGGATGGCTGATAGCATTCATGAGCTTAGTAACTTAGCCCTCTATCACTTTTGCTTACTTTGATATCTGCATACTTATCATATGCATCACACAAGCACACACGCACTCTACTGAGCTTCGTAAGAAGCTTATGCGCGTTTGTTTACGCTGCAGGTACTAGGGCACATCAGCAGCGTTGAGCTCGGTTCATTTACCTGATATTTTGGACTTTTGCTACATTTTGTATTTCCCCTTTTCAGCACTGTACTTAACAAACTATATAGTGGATATCTAATGATGTTTTATGGTTTTGGTTATGCTTCTTTGTAAAAAAAAATTTCCCTAAAAATCCTCTTGGTGGGATCCCAGGATCGGAACCTGGCATATGAGGGCTAGGAGCCGAGAATGGGGTACTACGGAGACTGTTGGCACCAAGGTCGGCAATCAAGAATTTAGTGAGCCCAGTCCCCGGGTTTGGGGCGTGACATAGCCAATCCACAAATCACATAATTCTTTCAACCCATGAAACTCGTGTAATGTGAACTAGGTGTAAAAGTGTTCAAATTTTCTATCGATCACATAAATAGGGGAATTCAGGTATAAAACCATTATAATAGAAGTAGTTCAAGACTTGCAACCTTCATCACTTCATATCTCCTATTCTTATACCCATATCATCCCGAGTGCATAGAAATAAGGTTTTCCAAACGAGTTTTAAATTTTCAGAAAATTCAAAATTTGTTTTGCACATATGATGCTCGAAATGTTACAAACTGCTAGATGAGAAATGTCATCTCACCCCCCAACCAAATCTTGCATTGTCCTCAATGTAAAAAGATATGCAATGAGCATGAACATGAGAGCAATGGTAAAATAAAAGAAAGTGAGAACAATAGTACTTGAGAGAGTCGATCATGGAGGTCTACAACTCCGACAACTAAATCTATTAAGCAAGCAAAACAAAAACAGAAAAATAACTAAACCTACCTACGCTATACCTTCGTCAGACTAGGAGATCAATCATCCTGATACACAAGATCATTTAGAGTGATGGACATGTCCTATGGATCAAATTTCTCAACAAATGCTTTAAGGCATTGTCCATTCACTTTAAAACAATTATCATTTGCAGCACTCTCTATCTCGACGGCCCCATAAGGAAAAACTTCTTTAACAATATATGGGCCGGTCCATCGAGATCTCAATTTTCTCAGAAAAAGATGAAGTCGGGAATTTTACAAGAGCACTTTCTGACCTTCATGGAAGGATTTCCTAAAGATGTGTTTGTCATGAAAGGCCTTCATCCTACTCTTGTAAATCCTCGAGTTCTCATAAGCATCGTTTCGGATCTCATCAAGCTCATTAAGTTGGAGTTTACGAAGCGAGCTAGCCTTGTCAATGTCAAAATTCAATGCCTGAATTGCCCAATAGGCTTTGTGTTCAATCTCCACAGGCAAGTGACAAGCTTTCCCATAAACAAGTTTATAAGGGGACATTCCAATGGGGGTCTTATAAGTGGTACGGTGAGCCCAAAGCGCATCATCTAATCTCAGTGACCAATCTTTGCGATCCGGCCTCACCGTCTTTTTCAAACTCTGTTTGATTTCTCGATTGAAAGTTTCAGGTTGCCCACTCGTCTGTGGGTGATATGGGGTACTCACTTTATGCCTAATGCCATATTTCCTCATTAAGGTTCAAAAGTGAGAACCACCATCACTAATGATGGCTCGAGGCGTTTCAAATCTGAAAAGTATGTTTTCTTTAAGGAACTTTAGAACCATGCGATGATTGTTAGTTCTACATGGAATAGCCTCTATCCATTTGGACACATAGTCTACGGCAAGCAATATGTAGACATGTCCAAAAGATGAGGGGAATGGTCCCATGAAATTGATGCCCCAACAGTCAAAGACTTTAAGATGTTGAATTGGGGTAAGAGGCATCATATTTCGACGGGATAATTCTCCTAACTACTGGCAACGCTCACATGCTTTGCAAAACTCGTGGGTGTTTTTAAATAAAGTGGGCCAATAAAAACCACAATGCAGAATTTTTGCAGTGGTTTTCTTGGCGAAAAAATGACCCCCACATGCTTGATCATGACAAAAGGAGATGACAGAATTGTGTTCATCATCAGGGACACATCTCCTAATTATTTGATCTGGGCAATATTTAAAAAGTAAAGGTTCATCCCAGAAAAATCTGCGCACTTCCCTTAGAAATTTTCATTTGTCTTGCGCAGTCCAATGAATCGGCATCGCACCTGTGGCAAGATAATTGGCTATGTCAGCGTACCATGGTGGATGCATAGCAACAAAGAGTTTCTCATCAGGGAATGAGTCCTCAATAGGTGACTCGTCAATGAAATTAGGTAGAACTAGGCGGGATAGATGATCCACCACCACATTCTCTACTCTCTTCTTGTATTTGATCTCCAAATCAAATTCTTGAAGGAGTAGGATCCATCTAAGCAAACGGGGCTTACCATCCTTCTTAGAAAGAATGTGTTTCTGTGCTATATGATCTGTGTAAACAATGACCTTCGATCCTATTAAGTAAGGCCTGAATTTGTCCAAGGCAAAAATGACGGATAGGAGCTCCTTCTCCGTAGTCGAATAATTGACTTGGGCGAGATTCAAGGTCCTACTCGCATAGTAGATAACGTGGGGCTTCTTATCCTTCTTTTGGCCTAGCACTGCCCCAATAGCATAATCGCTCGCATCACACATCAACTCAAAAGGTACAGACCAATCCGGTGGTTACATGATAGGAGCGGTTGTCAACATGTCTTTTAGCTTTGAAAAAGCTAATTGACATTCGGCACTCCACTCAAATTGGTTCTCCTTTTGGAGAAGGTTACATAAGGGCCTTATGATATGTTTGAAATCCTTTATGAACCTTCTATAAAAGCCGGTGTGTCCAAGGAAGGACCGCACATCGCGTATGCTTTTGGGTGGTGGTAGATTGGAAATTATATCAATTTTGGCCCGGTCTACCTCTATTCCATTAGATGAGATGATATGTCCAAGGACTATTCCTCTCTGTACCATGAAATGACACTTTTTCCAATTTAAAATGTGGTTCTTCTCCTCGCACCTTGTCAAGACCAATTTCAAGTGATTCAGACACTCCTCAAAAGTACAACAAAAAATAGAGAAATCGTTCATGAATACCTAAAGAAATTCATGTCTGAGAAAATACTCAATTTGCATCGTTGGAATGTGGCGGGTGCATTACATAGTCTGAATGGCATTCTTCGATATGTGAAGGTGCCAAACGGGCATGTAAAAGTGGTCTTCTCTTGGTCTTCTGGGGCTATCTCAATTTGATTGTAACCGGAGTAGCCATCTAAGAAGCAATAATAGGAGTGCCCCGCTAACCTCTCCAAAATTTGATCCATGAATGGGAGAGGGAAGTGGTCCTTCCTAGTGACCGTGTTTAGCTTCCAATAATCAATGCACATATGCCAACCGGTGGTCACTCTAGTTGGTATAAGCTCATTGTTGGCATTTTGTACGATGGTGATACCGGACTTCTTGGGGACAACTTGGGTAGGACTCACCCATTGGCCATCTAAGATGGCGTAGATGATACCCACATCTAGTAGTTTTAATACCTCAGTTTTGACAACCTCCATCATATTTGGATTTAACCTTCTTTGAGGTTGTCTAGTCATTTTTGCATTCTCTTCGAGGTGAATACGGTGAGTACATACCGAAGGTTCTATCCCCTTGAGGTCCACTATCGTCCAACCTATGGCTCCCCTATGTTCTTTAAGTATCTCAATCAACTTAAGCTCTTGGTCTTTTTCTAGGTGAGAGGCAATGACTACTGGGAACGTTTCTTCTTGACCCAAGTATACATATTTCAACTCGGATGACAATGGTTTAAGGTCAAGCTTCGGTGGTTTGATGTTAGATGGTAGAGACCTTGATGTAGTAGGTGGCAATCTTTCAAAATGGGGCATCCACCAACTAGTACCAACTACCGGTTTCTCAATATTCAATGCTTGCACAATTTCACTAATAATGGGGTCTTTGGAATCCTTGAAATGTGCTAAGCATGTCTCCAAGCTTTCTAGTGGTTCAAGTTGGAGGAGCTCTTCTTCTTCAAAAGATTCGAGTATGTTTACCTCGAAGAGCTCATCGTCATCAACATCCCTATGCCTTTTGCCCACGTGGAACACATTCACCTCTAATGTCATGTTCCCAAAAGATAATTGCATCACCCCGTTCTAGCAATTTATGATTGCGTTTGATGTAGCAAGGAACGGGCGGCCTAAAATCACCGGTATTTGAGTGCTTGCATCTATAACCAGTTGTGTGTCCAAGACGATAAATCCACCGGGTAGTAGAATTTATCAACTTGGACTAGAACATCCTCAACTATCCCTCTCGGTACACGGATGGATCTATCAGCGAATTGCAACGTGATATTCGTCAGTTTTAATTCACCAAGACCCAATTGCTCATATACCGAGTACGGGATCAAGTTAACACTCGCCCCCAAATCTAGCAATGCACGCTCAATCCGGTAGTCACCATTGATGTAGGAAATTGTGGGACTACTGGGATCCTTGAATTTTTTTTTTTTTTTTTTTGGGGGGGGGGGGGGGGGGCGGGTCTTTTGTTCGCTTCCCCAAGTGTAGGGTTGCTATGTAGTAATAATCTCAGTAAGACCGAGGTCGATCCACAGGGACTTATGTAGGAATTTACAAAACACTTCTAATAGTTCTACTGAAGAGCTAACTAATAGATTTGTAGAAGATTCATGTAGATAGTAACTTTGAATTAAACTGAAAATAAACAATTAATAAAAAGCACTAGGGGTTCAAGGATCCACTTGTAGCAATCCTTGATGCTCAATCCATTGTGATTTCTCACTTTCTCAACTAGAATCGAAATTAAGATCTATCTAGTCGGATGATAGAGCAATTAAACCAAACAATCTTCCATATATAAGATCAATGTATATGATTCACTCAATGCAAGCTAAGATGAGCATACTCAATTACATAGGTCAGTCCCAATTCCAATAGGCTAAGATCACAATCATAACCATCATTAAATCCTGCCACAAGATAAAACTAGATCATGATTTGAACTTGCATGAAACAAGGTTCATTCTCCAACCAGCATTTTGCTAGTCCCGAGCAAAACATGCATGAAACAAGGTTCATTCTCCAAACCCAACTCTCCTTTAGAAACCATTCTTCTATACATTCCAAGACTCACAAGTGTAAGATTCAGAAAAATTAGGTGGCAGAGGTTGAAACCGCAAACTCTCAAAACATGATAAGTGTCCATATGAAATTCCCGCTGATTGTTTGATAAATAGAAGAACTCGAACAAATTCAACCTAGTGTGCATAGTGAAAATTCATCTCATGAGTTTCTGGGATTATCTTCTTCATAAATCAACTAAACTATAGATCTCAAGGTGAATAGAGCAACAACAAGCCAATGACAGGAATTTGCCTTACTGTCCTTCCGACGGCTTTCACACTACGTCTCATTTTCGGCTTTGGTTATGGGTAGACCATCCCCAGGTTGGTAATAGGTAGCCCTAATCAGAATTTTCCACCATTTTTTTATCATTCCCGATTTCCTCATTCCTTTTCCTTTTTCTTTTAAATTAGATAGGATTTTTAGAAATCCATATCTTTCGTTATTTTTCCATGGACAAGGATGGACAAAGTACCCCGGCTTGGTTTCTCAACACCTTAAAGAAAAGTCTAGCTAATCCACCAATCACATTATCCTTTCAACCCATGAAAATCGTGTAATGTGAACTAGGTGTAAGAGTGTTCAAATTTTCTATCAATCACATAAATAGGGAAATTCACATATAAAACCATTATGTTAAGAGAAGTTCAAGACTTACAACATCATACACTTCGTATCTCCTCCTCTTATGCTCGTATCATCTCGAATGCATAGTAATAAGGTTTTCTAAAAGAGTTTTGAAATTTTAGAAAATTCGAAAAAATTCCTACATAATTGCTTGAGATGTTACAAAACACTATATTTATCCTAGTGATCCTACACCCCCTAACCAAATCTTGCATTGTCCTCAATGTAAAAGATGTTTAATGAGCAAAACATGAGAGAGATTCTAAAATAAAAGGGAGTGAGGAATGATAGTACCTGAGAGAGTGAAAAGTGGAATTCTTCCTCCTTCTAACAAACCTATGATAAAGTAAACAAAAGTAACAAAATTCTAATCCTAACTACTCTATACCTTCATCAGACTAGGAGATCAATCATCCTGATACACAGGATTAGTCAGAGGTATGGACATACCTTCTGAAGGAAACTTCTCAAACAATGGCTTTAAACGCTGACCATTCGTCTTAAAGATGTTGCCGTTCCTGGGATTTAACAACTCGACGGTCCCATATGGGTAGACAGTTTGCACAATGTAGGGATCGGTCCATCGAGATCTCAATTTTCCCGGAAATAAATGTAGGTGAGAATTATATAAAATGACTTTTTGATTAATCGTGAATGTCTTACGAAGAATGTTCTTATCATGGAACACATTCGTCTTATCCTTGTAAATTCTCGCATTTTCATAAGCTTCGTTTCGAAGTTCCGCAAGTTCATTCAATTGTAGTTTGCGCAATGAGCTCGCCTTGTCAGAATCAAAATTCATCTTCTTTATTGCCCAATACGCCCTATGTTCCAACTCCACAGGCAAGTGACAAGCCTTCCCATAGACAAGTCTATAGGGAGACATTCCAATAGGGGTCTTAAAAGCAGTACGGTAAGCCCAAAGCGCATCGGTAAGTCGAGGCGACCACTCCTTGTGATCGAGGTTCACCGTTTTCTCCAAAATATGTTTAATCTCCCTATTGGATATCTCAGCTTGTCCACTAGTTTGTGGGTGATAGGGAGTGCTCACTTTGTGTGTTACGCCATATTTCTTCATTAAGGTTTCAATTGGGCGATTACAAAAGTGAGACCCTCCATCACTTATGATGACTCAAGGTGTTCCAAACCGGGAAAGAATATTCTCTTTTAAGAAACGAATGACTGTTTTATGGTCATTATTCCAGCATGGGATCGCCTCGACCCATTTGGACACATAGTCAACTGCAAGCAAGATATATACGTTTCCAAAAGAAGATGGGAATGGGCCCATGAAATCGATACCCCAATAATAAAAAATTTCGATTATTAAGATGGGATTGAGTGGCATCATATTTCTACGAGAGATTCCTCCCAATTTCTGACAAGGTGCACATGTTTTGCAAAACTCGTGTGTGTCCTTGAACATAGTGGGCCAATAAAACCCACATTGCAAAATTTTTGCTGTGGTCTTCTTAGCCTAAAAGTGGCCACCACATGCCTGAGAATGACAAAAGGAGATGATACTTTGTTGTTCATCATCTGGCACACATCTCCTTATGATTTGATCAGGACAATAATTGAATAAGTATGGGTCATCCCATAGGAATTTTCGCACCTCATTGAAGAACTTATCCTTATCTTGCTTTTTCCAATGTGTAGGAATTGTACCTGCAGCAAGATAGTTAGTAATGTCTGCATACCATGGCAATTGAGAGACTTTAAAAAGTTGTTCATCAGGGAACATGTCATTGATCGCTATCATCTCAGGGGAATCGGTGAGAACAAGTCAAGAGAGATGGTCAGCCACTACATTTTCTACTCCTTTCTTATCACGTATCTCTATTTCAAATTCCTGGAGTAGAAGGATCCATCTTAACAGCCGTGGTTTAGCATCCTTCTTGGAGAGAAGGTACTTAAGCGTGGCATGGTCAGTGAATATGATGATCTTGGATCCAATCAAGTAGGACCTAAACTTGTCCAAGGCAAAAACTACAGCTAAAAGTTCTTTTTCTATAGTAGTGTAGTTTTCTTGGGCTGGGTTTAAGGTTCTACTTACATAGTAGATAACACATGGCTTCTTCTCTTTTCTTTGGCCTAGCACAGCCTCAATAGCATAGTCGCTTGCATCGCACATAATTTCAAAAGGAAGGCTCCAATCAGGTGGTTGCATTATTGGAGCACATGTCAACATACCTTTAAGTGTGGTAAAGGCATTTTGACAATCTTCATTCCACTCGAATGCATTCTCCTTTTGAAGTAGGTTACATAAAGGACGAGAGAGTGAACTGGAGTCCTTTATGAACCTTTTATAAAATCCGGTGTGTCCCAAAAAGGACCGCACATCTCGTATGCTCTTGGGCGGTGGGAGGTTAGAGATAAGATCGATTTTTGCTTTGTCCACCTCGATTCCGTTTTGTGAAACGATGTGACCAAGTACAATTCCCTTTATCCACCTCGATGGTTAAACCATGAAGTGACATTTCTCCCAATTCAACACAAGGTTCTTCTCTTCACATCTTTTCAACACAGATTTCAAGTGCACAAGGCACTCATCAAAGCTACAACCAAATACTAAGAAATCATCCATGAAGACTTCGAGAATTGTCCCCACCATATCAGAAAAGATATTCATCATACATCGTTGAAAAGTGGCAGGGGCATTGCATAGTCCAAACGGCATCCGTCGATAGGCGAAAGTGCCGAATGGACATGTGGATGTAGTCTTTTCTTGGTCTTCAAGGGCGATCTTTATTTGGTTGTACCCTGAATAGCCATCAAGGAAGCAAAAATGGGAATGACCCGCCAACCTTTCTAAAATTTGATCAACAAACGGTAGGGGGAAGTGGTCTTTCCTCGTGACAGTGTTTATCTTCCTTTAGTCAATGCACATTCTCCAACTGGTAGTGACTCTAGTTGGTACGAGTTCATTATTGGCATTGTCTACGATGGTTATTCCAGATTTCTTAGGCACCACTTGAGTTGGGCTCACCCATTGACTATAGGATATTGGGTAAATAATACACACATCTAATAGTTTCACCACTTCGGCCTTAACCACATCCTTCATGTTTGGATTAAGTCGTCTTTGTGGTTGCTTAAATGTCTTTGCATTCTCCTCAAGGTGTATGCAATAACTACAAATCAGTGGGTCTATGCCTTTAAGATCCACAATTGACCACCCAATGGCACTCTTGTGCTCTATTAGAGTAGCAATTAGCCTACTCTCTTGTTCCTCATCCAAGTGAGAAGAAATCACCACCAGATATGTCTCATCTCGACCTAAATAGATATATTTCAACTCACTTGGTAATGGTTTTAGGTCGAGTGTTGGTGCCTTGATATTGGATGGGAGGGGCTTGTTCTCGTTTACGGGTATAGGCTCAAATAGGGCCCTCCATCTTTTGTTATTAAGCACCGGCATCACATCTAAAATGACATCCATTTCTCGTATTGTGTCATCATTTATCTCATGAGAGTGGGCCACACATGCCTCCAAAGGGTCGAAATATGATGTTAAGGGGAATGTCTCTTCCACGAATGATTCAATCAAATTTATTTCGTGGATCTCCTCATCTACTTCCCGTGGTTGTTTGCATAAATCAAATATATTAAGCTCAAGTGTCATATTTCCAAAGGACATTTGTACAAGCCCGTTTCTACAATTGATAATCGCATTGGAAGTAGCTAGAAAAGGGCGGCCAAGTATGACGGGAATTTGAGCACCGGAACCTATCACGGGATGTGTATCCAAGACAATAAAGTCTACTGGGTAGTAGAATTTATCAACTTAGACTAAAACATCCTCAATCACTCCTCTCAGTATACGAATGGATCTATCAACAAGTTGGAGTGTGGTTTTGGTGGGTTTCAATTCACCTAACCCAAGTTGTTCATAAACCGAGTACGGAATGAGGTTCACACTTGCCCCTAAATCGAGTAAGGCTTGTTTAATCCGGTAGTCTCCTATGATGCATGAGATGGTTGGACTACCCGGATCCTTGTATTTTTGGGGCACCTCTTGTTTGATAATAGTGCTCAAATTCTCAGTCAAAAGTACTTTATTGTGAACATTGTGTTTCCTTTTGACTGTGCACAATTCCTTTAGAAATTTGGCATAGGATGATATTTGCTTTATGGCATCCAACAACGGAATGTTGATCTTCACCTGCTTGAAAACCTCTAAAATTTCCAGGTTTTTCTCTAAAGGTTTGGGTGAAATCAACCTTTGGGGAAACAGGGCAACCGGCTTGTATTGCCTTTTCGGTTCTTTCTCTTGTGGAGTGTTGTTTGAGCTATCATCCTCTTTGGAATTTTTCGGATCCTTAGGCTTTAGGGCCTTCACTGGATTAGATTTATCAACTATTTTCCCACTTCTCAAAGTGGTGATAGTGTTCGCTCGCCTCAAGTGTAAGGCTGCGATGTAGTAATAAATCTCGGTAAGACCGAGGTCGATCCACAGGGAAAGAAGTAAACAATTCCAACTACTTTAATAACTAGAATCTAAGAAGTTTAAGGAAGTAGTTTTTCACATGAAATAGGAAAATCTGAAATTAAAAAGAACTAGAGCATTAAGGATCCACTTGTAGTAGTCCAATGCCAATCCATTCATCCAAGTACAACACAATTAGAATCAAAGTCCTATCTCTCATCTAATTGGAAGATATAACATTCAAGCACAAACAATCCCACTTAAATCTGGAAATTAGATTTCTAGTTCTAATGAAGCACATAGAACTTGAACTTGTAGCCTTCGGAGTAACAGTCATGCCTATGGACTATGGCATGCTCAAGGGTTACTACAATTCTAATTCAAACAACCCAATCATGGTAATCTTAGAGAATTGCAAGGAACTCATGTCCGGAGCACACAAACTCTCACAAAACTTCTAAAAAACCAAACTTTATTCAAACTAGAACTTCAAAATCCAAAATTAAGAAAAGGGTACTTGAAATAAAAGAATTAAAGCATTGGAACCAACTACAAATTTCACCTCTAGCTCTAGCTAAGAGGTTAGCTAAGGAAAAACATATTAAAACTAGAACTAGAACTAAGAAAAGGAAGAAAAACTAGCTGGAGGAGGCTAGGTAGCCTCCTGGGACTTGAACTCCTTGCTCCCCACGTCCTTGGTTGATTTGGAATAGAAGAGAGCACCTCCTTTTATAGTGCAGCAATAGTACAGCAACATAGCAGAATTTGTTTCGCCTGGTACGGCTTAACCAATGGTCGGATTGCCTTAAAATTTGGTTTGTAGCTTCCTTGTAATGTGATCTTCCTCATAGATGATTTAGATTTACAAGATTATCCTCTGAATGGGCCCACCAATCACATCATCGACCGCCTCTCAAAATCGCGCACTTTGGGTACCTTCAGAACCAGTCATCTTGCTTTCAACGCCCTGGAGTGTACAGAGGTCGGATTGATCTCAAATTTTAAACATTGGTAGAAAACTTCATCCTCTACATGATAGATGGATTAGATTGTCCAAAACAATCTCAGAATGTGGTCCGAAAATTAGAACAATTAGGGCTTTTATAAACTATGCGCAGTTGGATCTTTCTGGATGGTCCATCTTTCTTCAACCGGTACGATCAAACCACACATCCTTTTGATCTGAAACTTTTGTGGTTATTTATATATGGATGTGTTCTAAAAGATGGTCAAAGTAGATTCTTCATATCATCAATGATGAGTCCTCTGGACCGGCCCAGAGTTGAACAGCGAAATCTGGAACTTTCTGGACAGTTCGTATTGTTTTGGCCACTACGGTCAATCCGTAGCTCCGATCGACACGAAACCACTTGGGTTAGTTCGGCGTCGAGGTCCTCTTCGACATGGATGTGTTGGATTTCAAATATCATCAAGACGGCTTTAGAAAACTGGTCCGAAAAACCAGGTGCGGGAATACATTGCTGTTTTAGAATCTGGAATCTGAAACTTGCATGGCCGACCGGTCACGACCGGTCGGACAGGGCTGGCCGACCGGTCATGACCGGTCAGGCCCTCTTTAGCATTACTCCAGCAAGCATGGCCGACCGGTCAAGACCGGTCGGTCTCTTTTTCTTCTTGTTTTCTTCCTTTCTTTCTTCTATTTTCTTCTTTCTTTGCTTCCTTCTTTCTTTGGTCCACCTTGGGCCTTCATCAAAGGCTCCAAATGGCCCCTTTTTGGTCTCTAATTGAGTGAAGTCCGCTCTCATTCCTATAATCACAAAACATGTGTTAGATGGGCCTTTAAATCATGAAAATCATGCAAACCATGTCATGTAATGGGCAATGCAATGTATAAATTGGAGGTTCAACAGATAGCTTGAACATGCTCCGTATGTTGGGAGGATGAGCTTGCGTCTTGTATCTCAAATTGAGTTCTTGGGTTAGGAAGAGGTTGGGCAGGAAGTGTGCCTTTCTCCCTAACATTGAGGTGAGATTCAACTCTAGCCATTGAGGTTTTCAAGTCATTGATGGCTTGAGTTGAACTTTGATTAAATTTCAATTGCTCTTGCATGAACCCATCTATTTTCAGAGAATTAGTCTTGTTATATTCAGCTTGAACCGATACGAATGCACCCAACATCTCCTCTAGTGTAGCTTTTGGTGTAATGACTAGGGATGGACCTAGTAAAGGTTGTGCTTGAGGGATATTGTTTGCATTCGCGGTGGGTCCATTCCTCCAACTGAAGTTGGTATGGTTCTTCCAACTAGAATTAAGCGTGTTTGAGTTTGGAGCACCAAATTTTCTTTGATAACTGTTTATGGCATTTGATTGTTCTTGTAAAATGTCTTGAACCGCTGAAATTGTGGGACAATCTTGTGTTATATGTTGATTTCCAGCACAAATTCCACAAACAGTTTCAATGTCATTAGAGTTGATCGTCTGTCCTTTCTTTAATTCCATGGCCTCGACTTTTCTTGTGAGGCTAGCCACACGTGCACTTATGCTATCCTCTTCTGATAGGACATAAATTCCTCCTTTTTCCTTTTGTTGGTTAGTCTTGGAATTTGTTGGTTTAGATGTGTCCCAAGACTATGCATTCTCAGCCAATTCCTCCAAATAGTTGCATGCTTCCTCGGCTTCCTTATTCATGAACTTCCCATTACACATCATCTCTACGAATTGGCGCATGGGTGAAGTCAGTCCTTCATAGAAAAAGCTTATAACCCGCGAAATTTCATAGCCATGATGTGGGCATGCATTTAACAACTCCTTAAACGTCTCCCAACATTGGAAGAAGGTCTCATCTTCCTTTTGGGCAAAATTCATGATAAGGCGCCTCAACATGTTCGTTTTATGGGTAGGGAAGAACTTTTTAATGAACCCTTTATGCATATCAGTCCATGCACCAATTGATCTTGGCCTTAATGCATGAAGCCAACCTTTATCTTTATCTTTAAGAGTAAAAGGAAATAATTTAAGCCTCACCACATCATCAGTTACATTTGCAAAGTGTATGGTGGTTATTACCTCATCAAATTCCTTAAGGTGTTGATAGGCACTTTTACTGTCTAAGCCATGGAATCTCGGGAGGAGTTGGATTACTCCTGGTTTCAAATCTACATTCCCTGCATTTTGTGGAGAAAACTATGCATGAGGGAGTGCTCGCTCTTGCTGGTTGTAAGTAATCACGTAATGTTCTTGGTCGGGGAACATTCTCAACCATATTCTCTCCTGTTTCGGTTTGATTTTGGCCCAGATTTTGATTGGCCATAGGATTAGGTTGATTTACAGCCATACTTTCAGACAAAATTGGATAATTTAGATGTCTCCTAGCATGTGGTTCTCTATCAATTCCTTCTACTATTCCCCCTTCACTAATGAGTCGGTTATTAGAATCCCGAGCCCATGGCATGCAAATCCTAAAAGAATGAAACAAAAAGGAATTCTTTCTTCCTTCCTTTACTTCTCTCTAAGACCGAAGCACAAGGTGTCTTGCAATGGCTGAGCCAGAAGCAAGGATAGAGACCGATTTCTCCTGGTCAATAGGAGTTCGGAGAACTCCCCACCCACTCTTTGAATCTTTTGAGAAAAGTGCAGAAAAAGAAGAAAGAGGAGTAAAGGTGAGAAGAGAAATCTCTGAGCACAAGGTGATCCAAGACAGCAGTGCCGACCAATAGGAATCAATGCAGCACAAGGCCAACCTATCAGAGATCAAAAAAGGAGTCTCCACCCACTCTACAAGAGATGAATGTGATAGGAATGAATAGGAGAAGAAGAAGAGTAAGGTTAAAAGATAGAACCTGATTTGAGACTTTATGATTCCGAACTTCTTCTTCAACTTCCTAGAAATCCCTGCAAAAGAAAAAAAATTAAAATAAAACAAACTAAGTTAGTACTAGAATCCTAAAAATCCTAAATAGAAACTATTTTCAGAAATTTTGTGAAAAATCGTCAAAGTTCCCAGCAGTGGCGCCAAAAACTTGTTCGCTTCCCCAAGTGTACGTTGCAATGTAGTAACAATCTCGGTAAGACCGAGGTCGATCCACAAGGACTTATGTAGGAATCTACAAAACACTTCCAATAGTTCTACTAAAGAGCTAACTAATAGATTTGTAGAAGATTGATGTAGATAGTAACTTTGAATTAAACTGAAAATAAACAATTAATAAAAAGCACTAGGGGTTCAAGGATCCACTTGTAGCAATCCTTGATGCTCAATCCATTGTGGTTTCTCACTTTCTCAACTAGAATTGAAATTAAGATCTATCTAGTTGGATGATAGAGCAATTAAACCAAACAATCTGCCATATGTAAGATCAATGTATATGATTCACTCAATGCAAGCTAGGACGAGCATACTCAATTGCATAGGTCAGTCCCAATTCCAATAGTCTAAGATCACAATCATAACCATCATTAAATCCTGCCATAAGACAAAACTAGATCATGATTTGAACTTGATTCGAATCACATCCACAATCTCACATACTTCAGAATTTTCAGAAAAATAGACTTTTGGTAAGAAGTTCCCACATGAAGATCATAAATCTAGAGTGTATTCCAATTCCTCAGATCATACAGGTCTAGACTAGTTCACAATAATTAAGAACTCAAGTAATTCTTCCAAACATCCACGAGTCATCATAAGATTAAGAAAAACTACTTAGCACTTGAATTAAACTTCAAACCATTGTTCTTCAATAGAATTCCAACTTAAAACCAAATCATATGAATTGAAACATCTTAGATTCACTACAAGCTTCACCTCTTAGCCCTAGCTAAGAGGTTTAGCCATTCATGATCCAAGGAAACATAAAAACAACTAAATAAAACATAAAACTAGAAAGCAAACTAAGAGGAGTTGTGGAACTCCGAAATCGACTTCCGCCGTCTCCCACCGTGCTCAATCCCTTTTAAGATACCCTACGAACAATCCCTAGGTGTCCTTTTATAGTGGTGTTGGGGTCCCAAAAGTCAGTACCCTCTAAAATAAATCAACTTGGCACGTACTTCAAGGAAATCTCACAAAATACCATTCGACGCACCCAAAATATCCAGATTTGCAAAGGATCCAGTACTTAGCCATTTTCTCCGGTGGGCCCCACGAATCACCGTGATCAAAACCGTCCAGAATCAGGCAAACACCTTCTTTTATGAATTATGATAAGCTGTGCATGAAGATTCGCCAAGAAGCAGGGCCCACAAGCCCTTCATTTTGCAAAACCCAAGTTTGCAAAACACGAGTACGTCAAGCGCACCCATTTATTCAGTCCAACGCACCCGAAAATTCAACATGATTTGTACTTGTATTTTCAGGGTGCATTGGACCCCAACGCACCCGAAAATTCCCCCATGCATCCGTAAAATCAACAAAAATCGGGCATTTAGTTTAAAGGTGCGTTGGAGCCAACGCACCCATAAATTAAGTCCCACGCACCCAAAAAATCAGCCAATTCCAGAACATGTTCAGGGGTGCACCGGACTCAATTTTAAGTGTTTTCAAGTGCCGCTTGAGCCTAGTTTAGATATTTCGAGCGTTCCGGACGTAATGAAATGGTCAAATGGACGTTCCAGGATCTCTAAATGAGTAGAACTATGCATCTTTGAGATTCGACCTGATTCGACACGATGAACGAAATGACTTCTCGGAAAGACGTCGCCAGTGTCCAAGAACTATGTAAATATGTCATTATTTATATCTATTGTAAAGATGTGATCCGATTTGGGTCAAAAGCTAGGAAAACGGGACTATGGTTATCACAATAAATCATATTAAAAGAGTTTCAATTCTCTACAAAGCAATTGTTATGAATTGCCACAACACAACAGTCGATGCCCTACCCATTCAAACGGCATCCGTCGGTTGGGCTACGCAGGTACACACAACTGTGGAATGGACTTCCCGAGGTCACCTGTCCATACAATGACAGGCGCGGGCCCAGAGTCGTCCTTTTCAGTCATAAACCCTGATAGTCTCAGCCTGGATCTCCGGCCAAAACATGGGACATAGACATCCGACTAATACAAAGATGGTTCAGTTCATAACAAAACAAATACAGGTCTCTACGACCATAAACTCTAAGACTATAGTCCCTGCTGACTAGTCTTTTGCCTTTTAATCAAGGGTCATCGATCATTTGATGTAATTAAGGGCTCGTGCCAGATCACGGCCTAGAATGTACAAGATCTTAGGATCTTTGAAATAAAATTCGCCTTGCGATATCTCTTCTCGTGTACATTTGTGAATGCTCATGATTGTCTATGAATGTTTCCATTACTCAGAACCCCAGAGCAACAAAACACCACATTTCAAGGAAAATGTCCCTTGTGTTCATTTTTCTAGTCCTAACAAACTGGCGACTCTGCTGGGGATCGAACCCAGAATCTCTGGTTAGATATGAGTATAGAAACGCTTTAAGATCAATCATTCACAGACGCGAATGTGTACACAGGAAATTTATCGCGAGGCTTAATTTTTCGGCGCCCTCGGGCGCCAAACTGGCGACTCTCAACGGGAACGTTCTTCCCTTCATCTTTAAGGCAATAGATAGTAAAGTAAAAGGTTTTCAAACCCACGAACCCCCACAACTACACGTATTTGTCTTCTTCTTGCCTATTTCCTGTCAGTTTATCCACTGCGATCGATAGGTTCATGCTCCTGGCCACATTTATGAACTGTTCTAATAATTTCCTGACACCGCAGAATTAGCAAGATAGTAACACAGACGGAAGAAATGGCATGCTCCATGATGAATTTGTGCACCTTCCTTGCTGCCGGAGGCTTCAGTTTCCCTCGTTTCACCGCAATTGCAAGACCAAGCTCAGAGTGGCAGTTGGTTGAGACCCGAAGGCAGAAGAAGGAACAGAGGAAAGCTACCATCGTAGCAGCATATGGGAAGGCGAACGTTGCAAGACCTCGCCCCGTGATCAGGAAACAGTGGCAGCCGAAGCAAGGGCAGAAGATCCCTATCGACGGCCAGGTCATAATAGCTAAACCCGCAGTACCTGAAGTGACAGCCGAGCAGTTTTCGCCGTTGTCCAAGGTCACCCGTACCTCTCGGAAACCTATCAGGCCCGCACATGTAAAGAAAGCCGAGCCCATGACAACCCTTGAACCGAAACAGAGATCAGCTCAGAAAATCCCGTTAGCACAAGTGGTGATGGTCCAGGTGGCCGAAGGAGAAGAAGAAGGACCGTATGAAGCAGAAGAATTACCTCCATTCCAAGATCAGATCGATAGATTAGTCGAAGCTAACCGCGAGACGAACGATCGAATGAGGTCCATTCAAGAAGCATTGACCACCTTGATAGCACAGAATGCCACTAGAAGTATCGCGCCGCTCACCCGTCAGTCGGCAGAGGAATCCCAAGGGGCAGCAAAAGGTTCGGCTGAGCCTGAACTGCCCGTCCAACTCAGGGTCACGCCAATAGAGCGCGTACCACTTTCCGCATCTCACGCATCACGAGAAGAGTTATCCCAGACGATAGCTGTTCGCTTCCCCAAGTGTAGGGTTGCGAAGTAGTAATAAACTCGGTAAGACTGAGGTCGATCCACAGGGAAGGAAGTAAACAATTCCAACTATCCTAATAACTAGAATCAAAGAGGTTTGTGAAATTAATTTTTAACATAAAATAGAAAATCTAATAATGAAAAGATAACTAGAGCATCAAGGATCCACTTATAGCTCTTCTTAGATGCATAATTCACTATGGTTTCTTACTTTCTCAACTAGAATCGACATTCAAGTCTATCTAGTCGGATGATAGAGCTGTTAAACCAAACAATCTGTCATATGTAAGTTCTATGCATAGGATTCACTCAATGTAGGCTGAGCTGAGCATGCTCAATTGCATAGGTCATTCCCCTTTTCAAAAGGTCTAGTTCACAATCATAACCATCCTCAAGTCCTGTCACAAGACATGGCTAGATCAGGATTTGAACTGGATTCAAATCACATGCACAATCCATACATATTATAGAAAAATAGAAAAATAGAACTTTGGTAGGAAGTTCCTTTATGAAGATCATAGTACTAGAGCGCACTTCGATTCCTCGGATCATACAGGTCTAGACCGTCACAAACCAATTAAGCAATTAAGTAATTCTCCCAAACATCCATGAGTCATCATAAGACTAAGAAAAACTCCTCAAAAGCTTGTATAAACTTCAAACCATAGTTCATAATCATGAAAACCAATCTTAAAACCAATAAAACGAATTAAACAATCTAAGAAAACTATAAGGTTCACCTCTTAGCTCTAGCTAAGAGATTAGCTAATGAAAAGCATATTAAAAATAAAACTAGAACTAAGAAAAGGAAGAAAAACTAGCTGGAGGAGGCTAGGAAGCCTCCTATGACTTGAACTCCTTGCTCCCCACGTCCTTGGTTGCCCTGGAATGGAAGAGAGCACCCCCTTTTATAGTGCAGCAATAGTACAACAACATAGCAAAATTTGTTTCGCTTGGTACGGCTTAACCAATGGTCGGATTGCCTTCAAAATTGATTTGTAGCTTCCTTGTAATATGATATTCCTCATAGATGATTTAGATTTCCAAGATTTTCCTCTGAATGGGCCCACCAATCACATCACCGACCGCCTCTCAAAATCACGCACTTCGGGTACCTTCAGAACCAGTCATCTTGCTTCCAACGCTCCGGAGTGTACAGACGTCGGATTGATCCCAAATTTGGAAATTAGTAGAAAAATTCCTCCTCTACATGATAGACGGATTAGATTGTCCAAACAATCCCAGAATGTGGTCCGAAAATTAGAACAATTAGGGCTTTTATAAACTCTGCGCAGTTGGATCTTTCTGGATGGTCCATCTTTCTTCAACCGGTACGATCAAACCACACATCCTTTTGATCTGAAACTTTTGTGGTTATTCATATATGGATGTGGTCTAAAAGATGGTCAAAGTAGATTCTTCATATCATCAATGATGGGCCACCTGGACCGGCCCAGAGTGGAACAGCGAAATCTGGAACTTTCTGGACAGTTCGTATTGTTTTGGCCACCACGATCAATCCGTAGCTCCGATCGACACGAAACCACTTGGGTTAGTTCGGCGTCGAGCTCCTCTTCGACATGGATGTGTTGGATTTCCAAATATCATTAAGATGACTTCAGAAAAGTGGTCCGAAAAGTCAGAAACGGGAATGGCCTGCTGTATGCAATCTGGAGTCTGAAACTTGCATGGCCGACCGGTAAATTGAAAGAATCTTTCCCAACATTGAAAGAATGATTCACCCTCTTTAGCTGAGAAATTCATTATGGCCCTTCGAAGAGTATTTGTTTTATGAGCTGGGAAGAACTTTTTCAAGAATTCCCGGTTCATCTCAACCCACGACCCAATCGAATATGGTCTAAGAGAGTGAAGCCAATCCTTGGCTCTTTCTTTCAAGGTGAAGGGAAAAAGTTTAAGTCTGATTGTATCCCCAGAAACATTGGGATAATTCGAGGTGGCCAACACTTCTTCGAATTCTTGCAAGTGTAAGTATGGGCGGTCAGAGTCTAGCCCATGGAATTTAGGTAAAAGTTGGATTACTCCCGGTTTTATGTCAAGGGTCCCACCGTTAGCGGGTAAAAACTATGCAAGAAGGTGTAATTGTACGAGCAGGTTGTAGGTAATCCCGTAGTGATCTCATTGGAGGAACATTATGTACCTCATTCTCTCCTACTCTTCCTGATTTGCGTTTGTGGTTGGAGTAGGGGGGAGGATTCCTTAAGGGTGTTTGATCCATACTCCCCAAACTTTCACGATGCTCTTGATAATTCCGGACTTATCTATGGACTGACAATGGTCCAACTAAACCACCTTCAGATTGAAGATGACTTGAATGATTACGTTCCCAACGGGACATAAACCACTCAACTAGAAACTGAAACTAATCCTATTCTAGAAAACTAAAATCTAAAACTGAAAGAAAATTCTGCAGAAGCTAAGTTAGAAGGGTATCACCTGATGCGCTTGAACTAGAGAAAAACTCCTACAAAACAGAAAAACTTGTTAGTTCTAAGAAAATCAAAAAGCCTAACTATTTCTACTTCTACAGCCACTGAAATTATTTGAAAACTGTTATCTAATTTCCCCGGCAGCGGCGCCAAAAACTTGTTCGCTAGCCTCAAGTGTAAGGCTGCGATGTAGTAATAAAACTCGGTAAGTCCGAGGTCGATCCACAGGGAAAGAGTAACAGCTTTCAAATCACTCCAGCAACTCAGCTTTATATAGGAAATTCAGATTCAATGGTGTTAAAACAAGAAATTTATGAGAAATCAGAGATATAATGTACTAAGGCTTTCAAGGATCCACTTGTAGCAATCCTATGTCAATTCAGTCAATCCAAGTAGAGAACACAATTAGATTTGAAGTCCTATCTCTCATCTAATTGGAAAATAAAGCATTCACGCACATTCATCCAATTCAAGTTGAACTTCCAAGTTCAAGTCCATTCAATCAATGTAGAATTCAAATTCATAGCCTGCGGAGTAACAGCCATGCCTATGAACTATGGCCTGCTCAAGGATTACTATAATTCGAATCTAAACAAGCAACCTGTGATAATCTCAGAGAATTAAAAGGAATTCATGTCCGGAGCACATAAACTCAGATAAGACATCTCAAACTACCACCTATTGGACTGAAACATAAGAAAAATCAACTTTGAATTGAAAAATACTTAAATCAAACTGAAATTAACATAGAACTGGCTACAAGCTTCACCTCTCAGCCTTAGCTGAGAGGTTTTAGCCGAGCATAGTCATGCTACAACTAAAAACTCAAAAATAAAGCATAAAACTAGAAAAACCCGAAGATAGATGTTGCAGACGCTCCACAGTCGCCTTCAGCCTCCAAACTCACGTTCCTTCTCTTCTCTCCTACCTTAGGGAGAGCCCCTAGGTGGCCTTTTATAGCAACAATCCTCCCTTGCGTCGGATTCTGCGAAATCCTACGCCTTGCGCAGCAATTTTCGGAGTCCCGAATTAGAAAGGACTCCTTCTTACGCAGGGCCGACCGGTCGTGACCGGTCGGACTAGTTTTTCAAACCATCCAGGGAGTCCAGCGTGCCTACCCGACCGGTCATGACCGGTCGGGCATTGTTGTCCAACTTCCAGCATTCATCCAGTGCACATGGCCGACCGGTCATGACCGGTCGGCCCCAATGCAATGTGGCCAGCCTTCATTCAGTGTTCATGGCCGACCGGTCATGACCGGTCGGCCTCTCTTCTACTTGATTCCTTTGATGTGGCTGACCAGTCGGACGACCGGTCAGCCTTGTATTTCTTCATCTTTTTCTTCTTTTCTTCATTCTCTTTTCTCTCTCTTTCTTCTTCTTTCCTTGGTCCATCTTAGGACTTCCTCCAATGTCTTCAAATATCCCTTGTTACGCTCCAATTGGACGAAGTCTGCTCTCATCCCTAAAATCACAAAAACACGTGTTAGTTGGGCCTTTAACCCATGAAAATCATGCAAACTATGTAGTGTAATGGGCAATGCAATGTATAAATTGGAGGTTCAACACTCCAGGGAGTGCATCCGACCGGTCATGACCGGTCGGACCCAGTTTTGCTTGTTTTTTCTTCTTTCTTTTCTTCTCTCCTTCCTCTCTCTTTACTTTCTTCTTTCTTTGGTCCACCTGGGCCTTCATCAAAGGCTCCAAATGGCCCCTTTTTTGTCTCTAATTGAGTGAAGTCCGCTCTCATCCCTACAATCACAAAACATGTATTTGATTAGTCTTTAAATCATGAAAATCTTGTATAATGAGTGATGAATTGGGGTTAGAATATGCACAATTAAGAGCTCAACAATAGCCTACATGATGCAGCAAGAAAAAGAGAAAGAGAAGAGGGGCAGCTATAAATATCGGGTCCCATACCCGCCAGAGGTGGAAGAGGTGCCTTTCCTGGCCAATTTTAGATGCCCCGACTTTGAAAAATTCAACGGCAGAGGATCGCCGGAAGAGCACATCACCCATTTCTTGACTACGTTGGGAAATTGGTCTGCGGTCCCGCAGTATTGCATGCGGTTATTCGGATCTACCCTGAGAGGGAAGGCCTTTCAATGGTACATATCGCTACTGGCCGGCTCTATAAGGACATGGGAGCAAATGCAGGACGCTTTCATCTCAAAATTCTTTGCGACCGAGAGAGAAATCTCGTTAACAGACTTAGCATTGGTCAGACAGAAGAATGGTGAACCAGTCGAGAAATTCATCGACCGATGGGGAACTACCGCGGCCCAATGCCGTGAGTTACCCAGTGAAGGCGAGCAGATGAAGATGTGCCTAAGGGCTCTAGACCCTATGATCTCGTACGGACTGTCAGGTAACACCTTCAACTCCTTTCGCGAACTGGCGACGAAAGCCCATCTGGTGGAAGAAGCAGCCTCCCGGGTAAACTTCAGACCCGAGAGACAGAAGAGAGAAACAGGAAGAGTGGTAGAAACCCACCAGGTCGACAGGAGCAAGGAACAGAAAGACCGAAAACGTCCCGCTGCCGATCATAGACTGGAGATGAAGACAACAGTCATACAAGACAAGGGCAAGAGACCCTATGTACCTAAACGCGTATCCATAGCCGAAAGAGAAAGGGCTAATGGCCCATATACATTCGATATGGCCGATCTGGTTCCGATCATGGAATAATTGATCGATGAAGGCTTGATGCGTCTACCAGAGCCCGTCCGTCCCCATGAAGTTGGACGAGTAAACGACCCTAAATATTGCAAATATCATCAATGTGTCAGCCACAAGACAGATGATTGCTTCTCCTTGAAAGGAAGGATACAAGGGTTGATCAATCAAGGGGTCATTAGCATGAAGGTATCCGAAACAGCAAGGGAGACAGCTGGGGTAATTTCAACAATCCCAATAGAAGGTGGAACCCGCCGAATGACTTCATTTCCTGAGCCGAAGGAACCATGGACTCTAGTCAGTAGCAAGAAAAGACTCGAGAATAGACGGAGGCTCGTTAACCAAGGAAGGGACAAGGGGAGAGGAAGGAAAGAAATATTACAGAGACGACCCGCGACAAGCATGGCATATTGCGGAATGGTATCGTTCGTCGAACAAGCACCATCCGAAGCTACCCCACAAGCGGCTGAGGGAGAAGTTAACGCTGTCATCTTATGATCAGGAAAGCAAATGCCTGACCGTACCCCTCCAAGACCAGACGACCCAATGCAAGAAGACGATGTCCCTGACAGGCCGCAAGAGAGGCCTCGCATACAAAAGTCGAAAGAGAAAGTTGGTGAAGCCACGACTAGTCAGCCAAGCTCGAGACCAGTAGCGTATGATGTTGTGTCGCACTTACGGAAAGTTCCCGCCCGGCTAAGTATATACGATGCTTCCTGTAGTCAATGCACATTCTCCAACCGGTAGTGACTTAGTTGGTACGAGTTCATTATTGGCATTGGCTACGATGGTTATTCCAGATTTCTTAGGCACCACTTGAGTTGGGCTCACCCATTGACTATCGGATATTGGGTAAATGATACCTACATCCAATAGTTTCACCACTTCGGCTTTAACCACATCCTTCATGTTTGGATTTAATCGTCTTTGTGGTTGCCGGGATGTCTTTGCATTTTCCTCAAGGTGTATGTGGTGAGTACAAATCAGTGGGTCTATGCCTTTGAGATCCGCAATTGACCATCCAATGGCACTCTTGTGCTCTAATAGAGTGGCTATTAGCCTACTCTCTTGTTCCTCATCCAAGTGGGAAGAAATCACCACTGGATATGTCTCATCTTGACCTAAATAAACATATTTTAGCTCACTTGGCAATGGTTTTAGGTCGAGTGTAGGTGCCTTGATGTTAGATGGGAGGGCCTTGTTCTCAATTACAGGCAAAGGTTCAATTGGGGCCCTCCATCTTTTATTGTCAAGTACTGGCATCATCTCTAGAATGACATCCATCTCTAGAATGGCATCCATCTCTTGTATTGTGTAATCATTTGTCTCATGAGAATGGGCCATACATGCCTCCAAAGGGTTGGAAAATAGTGATAAGGGGACTGTATCCTCCACAAATGATTCGATCATGTTTAATTCGTGGACATCATCATCAACTTCCCGCGGTTGTTTGCATAGATCAAATATGTTAAGCTCAAGGGTCATATTTCCAAAGGACATTTGTACAAGTCCGTTTCTACAATTGATAATGGCGTTTGAGGTAGCTAAAAACGGTCGTCCAAGTATGACAGGAATTTGAGCACTGGTGCCTATCACGGGATGTGTGTCCAAGACAATAAAATCTACTGGGTAGTAGAATTTATCAACTTGGACTAGAACATCCTCTATCATTCCTCTCTGTATCCGGATGGATCTATCAGCAAGTTGGAGTGTGGTTTTGGTGGGTTTCAATTCACCTAACCCAAGTTGTTCGTAGACCGAGTATGGAATGAGATTCACACTTGCCCCCAAGTCGAGTAGGGCTTGTTTAATCTGGTAGTCTCCTATGATGCATGAGATGGTTGGACTACCTGGATCCTTGTATTTTTGGGGCACCTCTTGTTTGATTATGGTGCTCAAATTCTCAGCCAAAAGAACTTTGTTGTGAACGTTATGTTTCCTTTTGACTGTACACAATTCCTTTAGAAATTTGGCATAAGATGGTATTTGTTTTATTGCATCCAACAGCGGGATGTTGATCTTCACCTGCTTGAAAACTTCCAGAATCTCCAGATTTTTATCTAAAGGTTTAGGTGAAATCAACCTTTGTGGAAATGGGGCAACCGGCTTGTATTGTCTTTCCGGTTCTTTCTCTTGTGGAATATTGTTTGGGCTATCATCCTCTTTGGGAATTTCCGGATCCTTAGGCTTTGAAGCCTTCACCGGATTAGATTTATCAATTTCTTTCCCACTTCTCAAAGTGGTGATAGCTTGGACATGTTCCGTATGGTGGGAGGATGAGCTTGCATCTTGTATCTCATACTGGGTCCTTGGGTTAGGAAGAGGTTGAGCAGGCAGTGTGCCCTTCTTTCTAACACTAAGGTGAGCTTCAACTCTAGCCGGAGATGTTTTCAATTCATTGATGGCTTGGTTTGAATTTTGATTGAATTTCAATTGCTCTTGCATGAACCCATCTATTTTTAGAGAATTTGTCTTGTTATACTCATTCTGGACCGATACGAATGCACCCAACATTTCTTCTAGTGATACTTTTGGAGTGTTGTTTGCATTTGCATTGGGTCCATTTCTCCAACTGAAGTTGGGATGGTTCTTCCAATTAGGATTAAACGTGTTTAAGTTTGGAGCACCATATTGCTGTTGATAACTGTTTATGGCATTTGTTTGTTCTTGTAAGATGCCTTGAACTGCTGAAATTGTGGGACAATCTGGTGTAGCATGTTGATTTCCAGCACAAATTCCACAAACAGTTTCAACTTCAGTGGAGTTGATTGTTTCTCCTTTCCTTAATTCCATGGCTTCGACCTTTCTTGTGAGGCTAGCCAACTGTGCACTTATACTATCTTCTTCTGATAAGACATACATTCCTCCCTTCTCCTTTTATTGGCCAGTCTTGGAATTTGTTGGTTTAGATGTATCCCAAGACTGTGCACTCTCAGCCAATTCTTCCAAATAATCCCATGCTTCATCAGCTTCCTTATTCATGAACTCCCCATTACACATCATCTCTACAAATTGGCGCATGGGTGAAGTCAGTCCTTCATAGAAAAAGCTTATAACCCGCCAAATTTCATAGCCATGATGTGGGCATGCGTTTAATAGGTCCTTAAACCTCTCCCAACATTGGAAGAAGGTTTCATCTTCCTTTTGGGCAAAGTTCATGATAAGGCGCTTCAACATATTCGTTTTGTAAGTAGGGAAGAATTTCTTTATGAATTCTCTGTGCATATCAGTCCATGCACCGATTGATCTTGGCCTCAATGCATAAAGCCAACCCTTAGCTTTATCTTTAAGAGTGAAAGGGAAGAATTTAAGTCTCACCACATCTTCCGTTACGTTTGCAAAGTGCATGGTGGTGATTACCTCGTCAAACTCTTTAAGGTGTTGATAAGCACTTTCACTATCCAATCCACGGAATTTAGGGAGAAGTTGAATCACTCCCGGTTTCAAATCTACGTTCCCTGCATTTGGTGGAAATACTATGCATGAGGGAGTGCTCGTTCTTGCAGGTTGCAAGAAATCACATAAAGTCCTAGGTCGGGGAACATTCTCAACCACATTCTCCCCTGTTTCAGTTTGATTTTGGACCGGGTTAGGTTGATTTGCAGCCATATTTTCAGATAAAATTGGAGAGTCTAGATATCTCCTAGCACGTGGCTCTCTATCAATTCCTTCTACTATCCCCCCTTCGCTTATGAGTCGGTTATTGGAATCCCGAGCCCAATGTGGCATGCAAAACCAAAAATAAGAAACAGAAAGAAAGAAGAATTCTTCCTCCCTTTTCTTAACTCTTCTCTAAGACCGAAGCACAAGGTGTCTTGCAATGGCTAGGCCAGAAGCAAGGATAGAGACCGATTTCTCCTGGTCAATAGGGGTTCAGAGAACTCCCCACCCACTCTTTGAATCTTTTGAGAAAAAGTGCAGAAGAAGGAGAAAGAGGAGTAGAGATGAGAAAAGAAATCTCTGAGCACAAGGTGATCCAAGACGGCAATGCCGACCAATAGGAATCCAGGTGGCAAAAAGGCCGACCTTTTAGAGATCCAAAAGGAGTCTCCACCCACTCTAGAAGAGATGAATAAGATAGGAAAGAATAGGAGAAGGAGAAGAAAAAGGTTTAGAAAGATAGAACCTGTTTCACACTTAAAAATCCTTGTATCTTCTTCAGCTTCCTAGAAATCCCTGAAAAGAAAAATCAAATAAACAAACTAAGTTAGTCCTAAAAATCCTAAAAATCCTAAATAGATACTAATTTCAGAAATTTGTGAAAACCGTCAAACTCCCCGGCAACAGCGCCAAAAACTTGTTCGCTTCCCTAAGTGTAGGGTTGCGATGCAGTAATAATCTTGGTAAGACCGAGGTCGATCCTCAGGGACTTATATAGGATTTCACAAACTCATCCACAAGTGTCTATTGAAATCTACTAATCAAATTTTTGTATTAAATTGATATGAGTAACAGAAGTTGAATTAAATCGAAGTAACTAATTATAAGAAGGCACTAGGGTTTCAAGGATCCACTTGTAGCAATCCTTGATGTTCAATCCGCTGTGGTTTCTTATTCTCTCAACTAGAATCGACATTCAAGTCTATCTAGTCGGATGATGGAGCTGTTAAACCAAACAGTCTGTAATATGTAAGTTCTATGCATAAGATTCACTCAATGCAGGCTGATCTGAGCATGCTCAATTGCATAGGTCATTCCCCTTTCCAAAAGGTCTAGTTCACAATCATAACCATCCTCAAGTCCTGTCACAAGACAAGGTTAGATCAGGATTTGAACTGGATTCAAATCACATGCACAGTCCATACACATTACAGAAAAATCAGAAAAGTAGAACTTTGGTGAGAAGTTCCTTTATGAAGAACATAGTACTAGAGCGCACTCCGATTCCTCAGATCATACAGGTCTAGACCGTCACAAACCAAGTAAGCAATTAAGTAATTCTCCCAAACATCCATGAGTCATCATAAGACTAAGAAAAACTACTCAAAAGCTTGTATAAACTTCAAACCTTAGTTCATAATCATGAATTCCACACTTAAAACCACTTAACTACGAATTAAAATATCTTGGATCCACTACAAGCTTCACCTCTTAGCCCTAGCTAAGAGGTTTAGCTGCTCATGATCCAAGGAAACATGAAACAACTATTAAAAAGCATGAAAACAACAAAGCAAACCAAAAGGAGTTGTGAAACTCCAATCTCCACTTCCACAGCCTCCAACCTCTCTTGAACCCTTCTAGGATACCCTAGGAACAATCCCTAGGTGTCCTTTTATAGTCTGGAGGCTCCACAACTTCGGAAGAATCGAGAAATTGCGTAGGACTTACGCAGCGCAGAGAAAATCGGGCTGTATTTAGAAGCTTCTAACTGCTTACGCACGGCCGACCGGTCATGACCGGTCGGCCTCGTCCATCATCAGTCCAGCGATCATGTCCGACCGGTCATGATCGGTCGGACGTCTTCCTCCCTGTTCCAGCAGCCATGGCCGACCGGTCATGACCGGTCGGCCTTGTTCATTGAAGTTCTAACATATATGGATGACCGGTATAGACCGGTCAGGCTTCCTTGGCCGACCGGTCACGACTGGTCAGCTTCATTATCTTCTTGTTTTCTTCCTTTCTTTCATCTGCTTTCTTCCTTCTTTACTTCCTTCTATGCTTCGGCCCTCCTTTGAGTCTTCATCCAAGGTCCTAAACATGCTCTTTTCATCTTCAAATGGGTGGAGTTCACTCTCAATCCTGTAGTCACAAAACATGCATTAGATTCATCTATAAACCATGCAAACCTCGCACAATGAGTGATGAATTGGGGTTAGAATATGCATAATTAGGAGCTCAACAATGGTCACAGGAACGATCAGGGACACTGAGGTAAAAAGGTGCATGCTAGATGATGGGTCTGCCGTGAACATTATGCCATTAAAGACATTACAAAAGCTGGGTTATAGGCAATCGGCACTACGCCCGAGTCTCATGATGATTCAATGGTTCAATCAAGACAGTCAACGCACACTTGGATCAATCACGGTGATGTTAGAGATCGAAGAATTGACCACGAAAGTAGCATGTCAGGTGATCGACGCGGTGACAACTTACAACCTCCTTTTAGGAAGGTCCTGGCTCCATCAAAATCGGATAATTCCTTCGACGTATCACCAGTGTTTCAAATATAATAGAGATGGTGTCCAATACAGGATAGCAGCAGATCCAAAGCCATACACGATAGCTGAGTCATTTTTGGCCGATGCGAAATATTACAACCTGTCCGAAAGCGATAAAACCAGCAAAAAGCCCGATGTAACGAAGAAAGGGGAAGGGGAAAAACCTCAAGTTGAGAAGTGCGTGCAGAAAAGTAAACCTCAGCCTATCACTTAGGGAAGATCCCAGTGTCAGTGGAAAAACTAACCTCAGCCGATCACGAAGAAATTCTATGTAGTACCTCAGCACCTACGTCAGCCAGGGCAATCTGTGTTAAAACTGATCTCAGATCAACACATGAATGTACTCAAATCCAGCTTCAATATGCCAATACCTAAGATAGGAAAAACCAAGCCATTCCCAAAAGCTCCAAGCCAATTCATCGTGCCGTCAAGAGATACCACCCAGAAAGATATCAAGTTCCACTCAGGGCCAAGCCAGCTAGTACCATCAGAAGGGAGAGAAGAGGGAAGAGGGTTTGACCAACCCCGACCAATAGAAGAGAAGAGATATAGCAAAGCCAGCCGGAAGATTATGAGGAATATGGGATTCTTCGGTCAAGGCTTAGACACGAAGAAAAGACTGTTAGCTCCATTTGAAGAATATAAGCAAATATACAGAAACAGAGAAGGTCTAGGACAAAGGCAAGCATAAACATGGTAACCATTGGCCCAGTAGAAGAAGTCCAGTCGCAAGATTCTATCGACATAATCCAGCCAAGTGTCGCACCCGTACAACTAGAAGACGGTGGACAACCGACGATTGATGAACTTAAAGAGGTGAATCTGGGCACCCCTGAAGAACCCAGGAATACATATTTGAGCAGAAACGTCCCAGAAAATGAAAGAGAGAAATACATACAGTTATTAAAGGAGAATAAGGACATCTTTGCCTAGACATATTTAGAATTGCCCGGGCTCAGTCCGGCAATCGCCATGCACAAGCTGAGTATCATGAAGGAAAAGAAGCTAGTAAAGCAACCGCAATGACGGTTTCATCCTGATGTTATACCCAAAATTGAAGAAGAAATCAAGAAACTAATTCAGGCCGGATTCGTTCGAGAGGTGAAGTACCCTCGATGGATCTCAAACATTGTGCCAGTCAAGAAGAAGAGCGAACAGATTCGAGTTTGCGTTGACTTCCGGAATCTTAATGAAGCCTGCCCAAAAGATGATTTTCCTCTGTCAATTCCAGAATTATTGATTGACAGCACGACGGGATATGCAATAATGTCCTTCATGGACGAGTATTTGGGATACAATCAGATTCACATGGCCCGGGAAGATGAAGAAGCTACGGCCTTCCGTACAACTCTCGGCATCTACTGTTATCGCGTAATGCCCTTCGGATTAAAGAACACAAGGGCAACATACCAGCGCACAATGCACGTTATATTTCAGGATATGATGCATAAACACGTCGAATGCTATGTAGATGATCTAGTCGTAAGGTCGGTCGATCAGGAGCAGCACAGAGAGCACCTAAGGCAAGTGTTCCAACGGTTGCGCAAGAAGAGTCTCCGTATGAATCCACTAAAATGCGCGTTTGGAGTTGCGTCTGGCAAATTTTTAGGCTTCGTGGTCAGACACAGGGGCATAGAAATCGATCCCGCAAAAATCAAGGCCATCATAGAAATGCCACCTCCGAAGAACTTAAAGCAATTGAAGAGTTTCTAAGACCGCGTAGCATATCTGAGAAGATTCATTTTGAACCTGGCTGGTCGTTGTCAGCCGTTCTCCCGCCTCAACAAGAAAGATGTCAAGTTTGAATGGGACGCCGCCTGTTAGAAAGCTTTCGATTCATTAAAAGAGATGCTTGGGAATTCGCCAGTCCTTGCCGCCCCAATCAAGAGAAAGCCACTAATTCTATACATCGCAGTAGGTGATAACTCACTGGGAGCACTCCTAGCACAGAGGAACGAAGAAGAGAAGGAGAATGCGCTATATTACTTAAGCCGCATGCTGGTGGGGGCCGAATTTAACTATTCAGCAATTGAGAAGATATGTCTCGCTCTCATTTTTGCTGTGAATAAACTAAGGCATTACTGCCTCTCGCACCAAATAACATTGATATCCAAGGCGAATCCGATCAAGTTCCTTATGAACCGGCCTATGTTATCCGGACGCCTAGCAAAATGGGCCCATCTCCTCTCAGAATTAGACATTACATACATCCCGGCCCGAGCTATCAAAGGGTAGGCAATCGCAGATTTTCTCGCGGCACATCTGGTCCCGAGCAGCGAAGAAATGGAATGTGATCTCCCAGACGATCAGGTTATGATGGTTGGAGAACCATGACTCTGGCAGATGTACTTTGACGGAGCCTCCAGGTCGACAGGGGCAGGAGCTGGGGTTATATTTATCAGCCCACAAGGAGATTTGCTGCCCTACTCATTTACGATGGTGCTAAAAAGTTTCCTGAAATTACTAGAGAGATGGCTGAAAATCAACCAAATCAAGGGGTTAATAAAAATCCAGCCCCAAACCTTACTGAATTGGATGAGAATGAAGTGGGGGATGAACCTCAACCTAGAACTTTACGTGACTATTTACAACCAGCTAGGACGAGTACTCCCTCTTGCATAATTTTCCCTCACAATGTGGGGAATATTGATTTTAAACCGGGGTTGATCCAACTTCTTCCTAGATTCCATGGACTCGACTCTGAAAGTGCTTATTTACATATTAAGGAATTTGAAGAGGTTATAGCCACAATAAACTATGACAATGTGACCAAGGATACTATAAAACTTAAATTATTCCCTTTTTCCTTGAAAGAGAAGGCCAAATCATGGCTACATTCCTTAAGGCCAAGGTCTATTGGGACATGGGCTGAGATGACTAGGGAGTTTCTAAAAAAATTCTTCCCTACTCATCGAACCAATGCATTAAGAAGGGCCATAATGAAATTCGCCCAAAAAGAAGAAGAAACCTTTTTCCAATGTTGGGAAAGGTATAATGAGCTATTAAACGCATGCCCACATCATGGCTATGAAAGGTGGAGGTTGATTAGTTTCTTCTATGATGGATTGAACTCAACCATGCGCCAATTTGTAGAGATGATGTGCAATGGGGAGTTCATGAACAAGGAAACGGAGGAAGCTCTGGATTATTTTGACATGTTGGCTGAAAATACACAATCTTGGGATAAAATAAGCCAACAAGTTCAAAACAACCCCAAGCCAAGGAAAAGGGAGAAATTTATGTTTTAGATGGGCAAGATGATCTAGGTTCTAAAGTGGCTAAACTCACACGAAAGGTCGAGGAGATGGAACTAAAGAAAGTGGACACAACCCAACAAAGGGGGGCTGTTGAAACTATTTGTGGTATTTGTGCTTCCAATGTGCATCAAACGCCGGATTGTCCAACAATCTATGCGTTTCGAGAACTTTTATTTGAACAATTGAATGCCTTAAATAGTTATCAATGACCTTTTAGTACTCCAAATTCAAACACGAACAATTCTAGTTGGAGAAACAACCCTAACTTCAATTGGGCGAATGGAAACACGGCTAATCAAAATAATCCTCAAAGGGGGCCCCCAATGCAAATGGCTCCACCTCAAATGCCTATAGAGGATACTTTGAAAGCGTTCATGGAAGGACAAGCTCAAATAAATCAATCCAACCATACGATAATGCTTGAGCTTAAAAATTCGGTGG
This sequence comes from Liriodendron chinense, assembly GCA_003013855.2. NCBI lineage: Eukaryota > Viridiplantae > Streptophyta > Magnoliopsida > Magnoliales > Magnoliaceae > Liriodendron > Liriodendron chinense. The sequence continues at coordinate 713,930 of ML058366.1, forward strand.
AGGAAATCAAGGCTCGCTTAAACGCAAGGGAAGGGATGCTTCCAGCCCAACCCATACCAAATCCAAAACCACAATGCGAAATAAGCATGCCTAGTTCTTCTAACCAACATATTGAACATGCTAAGGCCATCACCACTCTTAGAAGTGGTAAAATCATTGAAAAACCTGATCCGGTGAAGGTTTCAACACCTAATGATCCGGTATCTTCCAAAGAGGATGATGGACCTAGCATCACCATGAATGAAAAAGAGCCATTGAAAGAATATAGGCCCGTTACTCCATTCCCCCAATGCTCGATTCCAGCCAAACCTCAAGATAAATATCAAGAATTTTTGGAGGTTTTCAAGCAAGTCAAAATCAACATCCCATTGTTGGATGCCATTAAACAAATACCGTCATATGTAAAATTTTTAAAAGATCTTTGCACGGTTAAAAGAAAAATACATGTGAAAAAGAAGGCATTTTTGATAGAGAATATGAGTGCCATTATCAACCACGGGATGCCCAAGAAATACAAAGATCCCGGTTGTCCGACAATATCATGTGTTATTGGAGATTACCGGGTGAAACATGCTCTACTTGATCTAGGGGCAAGTGTAAACTTAATTCCCTTTTCGGTCTATGAACAATTGGGTTTAGGTGAATTAAAACCCACCAAAACCACATTACAACTTGCTGACCGATCGATTCGTATTCCGAGAGGGGTGATTGAGGACGTTCTTGTCCAAGTTGACAAAGTTTACTACCCGGTAGACTTTATTGTCTTGGACACGAGACCCATGGTTAATATTGGCCCTCAAATTCCTGTCATACTTGGCCGCCCATTCCTAGCTACATCAAACGCTATCATAAATTGTAGGAGTGGGAGCATACAAATGTCTTTTGGCAATATGACAATTGAGTTGAATGCTTTCAATATTGAAAACCAACAAGAGGAGAGGATGAGGAGGTCCACGAAATAAATATGATCAATTCTATTGTGGAAAATGAGTCCCTCTCACCTTTTTACTCTGGTCACTTAGAGAAATAAGTGACTCACTCCCTTGATGAGAATGATGATATGATAAGGGACATGGTCACACTTTTCGAGTCGGTATCGACCTATGACATTAGCCGAGAGAAAGATGTGGAAACAATACCTTTTTGCGCTGAGAAATCAATTCAAATTTCCACACCTTTGTGGATCATGCATACCGAACTCCACCAACCCTGGGATGATCCTTACTTGCAATATCAATACCCAGGAAAATCTGAATGGAGACATATTTTTTATGATAAATATGATGATGTCTCCTCTTATACATGTGGTGAAAACATTAAGAAACCCACTGAAATTCTTTTTTGGGATTTTGAGTAGCTTAGCACAATTACTCACACACATGTTTATTGTAAAGCAGGATATTGGATGACGTTACTGCGAAACCTTTTGATCCATCTAATGATTCTGCTTGATTTTATGCTTTTGGATGAGTTGTTGGGATTAACCTCCTAGTCTGACGGAGGATAATTTGCTAGAATGCTTTCCCATTAGGATTTGCTTTGATAGTTGATTTAGTTGTGAAGTAATCCATCTCCAAAAAGCTAATCTTGCCATGAAATATATGCTCCAGGTGATCTCTCTTTCTCACTCTCTTTTGTTTTATGTCATTGCTCTCATGTCATGCATATTGCATATCTTATTACATTGAGGACAATGTGGAGTTTTGGTTGGGGGGGTGAGATTCCTTAGATGATGAATCTGCTAGCTTTTGTGACATTTCGAGCAAAGATGTAGAAATTTTTCGATTTTTCTAAAATTCGAAACTCTTTTGGAAAACTTTTATTCTATGCATTCGAGATAGCATGGGTATAAGAAGATGAGATATGAAGTGAGTGATGTTGCAAGCTTTGAACTTCTCCTAATATAATGGTTTTATATGTGAATTCACCTATTTTTATGATTGATAGAAAATTTGAACACCTTTTGCACCTAGTTCACATTTCACGATTTTCATGATTTGAAAGGATTATGTGATTCATGGATTAGCTAGACCTTGACTTAAGGTATTGAGAAACCAAGCTGGGGTACTTTGTCCATCCTTGTCCATGAGAAAATAACGAAAGATATGGATTTCTAAAAATCCTATGTAATGTAAAAGAAAAAAGAAAAGGAAGGATGAAATTAGGGAATGATGGAAAAATGGTGGAAATTCCGATTAGGGCTACCTACTACCAACCGGGGGATGGTCTACCCGTAACCAAAGCCGGAAATGGGACGTAGTGTGAAAGTCGTCGGAAGGACGGTAAGGCAAATTCCTGTCATAGGCTTGTTGTTGCTCTATACACCTTGAGATCTATAGTATAGTTGATTTATGAAGAAGATAATCCCGGAAACTCATGAGATGAACCTTCACTATGCACACTAGGTTGAATTTGTTCAAGCTCTTCTATTTGTCAATCAATCAGCGGGAATTTCATATAAACACTTATTATATTCTGAGAGTTTAAGGTTTCAACCTTTATCACCTAATTTCTCTGATTTTTACGCTTATGGGTCTTGGAATGTATAGAAGAGTAGTTTCTAGAGGAGAGTTGGGATTTGGAAAATGAAACTTGTTTCACGCATGTTTTGCTCGGGACTAGCAAAATGCTGGTTGGGGGGGGTGTGTTGAGCTCTTAATTGTGCATATTCTAACCCCAATTCATCACTCATTATGCACGGTTTACATGTTTAAAGGACTATTCTAAGGCATGATTTGTGATTGTAGGAACAAGAGGGAGATTTCACAAATTGAAGACTAAATGGAGTCTTTTATGAGCATTGAAGACCATTGGATCGAGCATGAAGGAAGATCAAAGAGAAGAAAGCAAGGAAAGAAGAGAGAAGAAGAAAGAAAGAAAGAAATAAAGAAGAAAAAAAATAGCCAGACCGGTCAAGACCGGTCGGCCAAGGCAGCCAGACCGATCGGCCACCATATACATGCCAAGAGGACAGTCGGCCAGGCCAGTCCGACCAGTCAAGACCGGTCGGCTATGGCTGCTGGACCAACACAGAAAGGAGTCCGACCGGTCAAGACCGGTCGGCCAGCCCAGTCCGACCGGTCCAGACTGGTCGGCCATGCAAATAGCAAGGTTTCTATTTTGGATTTCTGGAATTTTCTGCGCAATTGCGTAGCTTTACGCAAAATCTGGAATTCTCTTGCGTATTGGACTCCTCCAAGCTATAAAAGGATGTCTTCCCTTCATACCAAAGCATGCTAGGACGTAGGGATTGCTTAGGAGACGGATTCTACTTCGAGTTTCTAGTTTTCTTCCTATTTTAGTTATTTTTTTTTTATGTTTTTAGAGGCTTCTAGTTCAAGGATGTTAGAGATGAACTAAAACCTCTTAGCTAGGGCTAAGAGGTGAAGCTTTTGATTCGTTTTTGATGGATTGATACAACCTAGGTTTCCTTTTATGTTTTAATTGAAGAATTTTAGTTCAATGTGAGTTTGAATCAAGTACTAGTTTTGGTTTTACTTTGATCTCTTGATGACTCCGGGCTCATGTGATTCTTAGTAATTCTAAGCTTGGTAGCTTATCTTTTATGCATTGTTTATGCTTGTGTATTTCATTGATCTACCATCGACTCCGGGCATGGTAGACGCTTTGATTGCCTTGTATGCAATGGCCTGATTTTTATGTGGGAACTCATTCAACTAAAGTTCTTATATTTTGTTGTATAATCTGGAATAGTTGTTTATTGATTGATTTTGATTTAATTAGAGTTCTAATCATGAGTTGTAATCAAGTCTAGTGACAGGATTTGGTGAAAGCTATGGTTATGAATCTCAACTAGATTGGAAAGAGGCTTGGCCTATACAATTGAGTGTGCCCAAGACCTGAGCATGGTTGTGGGAATCAAATCAGTTAATAAGCACTTATTTTGGATAATTGTTGATTGAACCGCTCTATATTCCGTTGGATAGAGATATGAATTCGATTCCGATTGAGTTATGAGAGACCTAGTTGTGTTGATGCATTGAAACTTATCAAAAGTGGATCCTTGGCGCTCTAGTGCTTTTTTAGATTGAAATTACCTTAACCATTCACTGTTTAAACCCAAATTGCTATTTTCTAGTTTTAGTTCTTAATAGGATCTTAATTACTAGTTGTTTTAGACAAATTCTGAGGATACCCATACATAAATCTCTGTGGGAACGATACTCTGTCTTTCCGAATTATTACTACTTCACAACCCTACACTTGGGGAGTGAACAGCCAGCTTGCACCAACAACGAAGCAGAATATCAAGCCCTCATCATTGGGCTGCAGCTCACATTAGAGATGCGAATCAAGGCAGTACAGATCTATGGTGACTCCAGACTAGTCATCGGACAGTTGACGACAGAATATGAGGTCCGCAAACCTGAGTTGTCGCCTTTCTGCCAACTAGCGCAGTCACTATTCGACCAGTTTCGCAACAGCAACATTTCACATAACCAAGGTAGGAGAATGCACAGGCCGACGCGTTGGCCAAGCTGGCCGCTGCTTTTGCTAACCCTGGAGGCAGCCCACTCCAAGTAACAATCGAAGAAAGGAGAATCATACCGACAGCCGTACTGCGTGGTGGCAGAGCAAGCATAAACCCCATCTGTTGCTTCGAAATCACAGAAGATAATGATTGGAAAAGGCCGTTCGTCGAATACTTGAAGTATGGATACCTACCAGAGGAACCTAAGATGCGCACGCAGGTTAGGAGACGTGCTGGGTCATTTATACTACAGAACGACGTCCTTTACAAACGCTCGTATGAGGGAGTATTGTTGCGCTGCTTGGACCAGAATGAAGCATATGCTTCGTTAAAGGAAGCCCATGGAGGAGAATGCGGTGCCCACCAAGGAGGCAGGAACCTACATCACCGTGTCTGACACATGGGATATTATTGGCCCACGATGGCAAAAGATGCGATAGAATTTGTCAAGAAATGTCATCATTGCCAAATCCATGCAGATATCATACACTTGCCACCAGAAGAGTTGCATCAATCAGCGATATCCTGGCCTTTTGCAGCCTAGGGCATGGACTGTGATTGGACCGATCAGCCCGCCCTCTTCCCAGGGGCACCAATACATCTTAATCGCGACAGATTACTTTTCCAAGTGGGCCGAAGTAGTCGCGCTTAAGAGCGTGAAGGCAAAACATGTTGAAAGTTTCATCCGCCACACCATACTATACCGACACGGTATTCCCAAATAAATCACCACCGACAACGGAACACCCTTCAAGAACGCTACCATTGACAAGTTATGCACAAGGTTCAAGATCAAGCACTGCTATTCAACACCTTACTATCCTCCTGCAAACGGACTGGCTGAAGCTTTTAATAAGACTATTGTGAAGATTTTAAAGAAGACAGTAGCGGAAAATAAGAAAGATTGGGACAAGCGTCTGCCCGAAGCATTATGGCATATCGAACCACACACCGCACAGCCACGCGAGCCACACCCTACTCGTTGGTGTACGGCACGGAGGCGGTGGTCCCGATGGAGATACAGGTTGAATCATTACGGGTCGCACTTCGCTATTCCCTGACAACCGAGCGCAATGCCCAGATCAGAATGACCGAACTAGATGATCTAGATGAAAAGAGATTGGTCGCTCAGCAAAGGCTCGAAATGTATCAGAAACAAATCTCAGCCTCATACGACAAACGAGTTTGTAGTAGGTCGTTCAAAAGAGGCGACCTGGTGCTAATGATGAAACGCCCGGCGCTAGCTCAAGGCCCGAAAAGTAAATTCGACCCGAAGTGGGATCCAGTGTGCATTGTCGATGAAGTATACTCCAATGGAGCTTATCGAGTGATCAATTGCAAGGGGCAAGGCATCAGCTCGTTAGTGAATGGTCGATTCTTGAAAAGATATTACACTTGACAGAGAATACCGTTGTGATTTGTAAATGCCCTGCTAGAGGGAAAATGTAATAGGCAAACATTTAAAGAAATAACACCACGTAGTAACTAATGCTTACAATTACAGATACTAATCATTTATTCCGTGTGTTTGCACAGGCGTCAGGAAAGTCATTGAAACCCGAGATGTATCAGGCATCGCCACCCCGCCCGATCCGAGGTCATCAAGATTCAGAATGAAAGATGGGTCTTAAGATCAAGGCTCAGGCACACCCATTCCGCATAAATATAGGTTTGAGTCCTGACAGGGGGACATTCCTTCCAAATAATCTACGTTATATTCGGATCCAAACTCAAATGAAGAAGTATCGAGTAGATAAAACACATAGCACAATCACATGAATAGTGTACATATCATTACTACATTACTGTCACAACATATCTCCACAAAATTACGGAATGAAACAATTACAAAGCTTAACTGTTCAAATTTCTTAAGCATTGTTCTAGCAAATGAATTGCAGACTCCTGGGTTGCCCTTTGTGTTGCCTCCACCGCGGCTAAGACCTGTGCGGGATCGGGGACGCTTTGAAGGAACTCTCTCAGTTCTGTGACCTGATTTCGTATAGTGTTATGTTCGGCCTCACGCTTTTCGACAGATAATTGCAGACGAGCCTTCTGATTGCCAAATTTTGAGGGATCAAGGTGAACAACGGAGCGTTCGGCTTACAGCCGTGCTATCTCATTATCTATCTCCGCCAGCCGATCTGCGGCTCCCTGATGCCCGACGGTGGCATCTTGCCAGTCGCACCTCATTATAGTTATATTTGCCTCGCACAGCTCAAGCTTTGGCGGGAGGGACTGCAAATGACCGCGCCTCTCCTCAATAGAAGGATCGACTCTGAAATGTCTTGCCTCGCTGAGTTGTGCCATGCCTTCCCTGAACAGGACTACATGGTTGATCATTAAAGAGAAGTCAATCCCGAGCCATGCAGCATTGCATTCAAGCGCCTGCAGCCCTTCATCCAAAATGGACCATTCATCCATATTCTTCAGAGAGGCGGCAATGTTCATTAGAAGACTCTTCAAAAGGTCCGCCTTCACCTTTGACAGCCCTCGAAGAGAAGAAATGAATGCCTCGGGCAAGGCAACAGGGGCTAAAGCATGAACAGGAGCGGTCACTGATAAAAGAAATGGTAAAGTTAGTATAAAGAGGCCTCAGTAAGGAAAAAGATAGTCGAAACGGTGAAGACAAGTAATATACCAGTGGCTTCAAGAATGTCAACTGCAGGCGCGTTAGTCAAGGCAGTATGCGTAGGCAATGCTGGGGCAGGTTCAGCAATCCCCTGGGTCGACAGCTCAGGTAGCTCCGGAGAGGATAGCACTAAGACCCCAGGAACGCTGGTGTCAGATGCTGGCATGGTAACCGGAAGGGGTTCTGCAATGGGTTCAACTGACGACGGTATAACGGTAGGATGAGTTTTCGTGGCACGTTCCAATGCACCTGTTCCTATATCAGAAACTCCAATCCCATGGGAAACCTCCCCAATAGGCTCAGCTAATGATGGTCTGACGGTGGGAACAGCTTCTCCAATAGGCTCAGCTGATGAAGGTTCGACAGTCGGAGATGCTTCCGAGGTAAGTTCAGGTACACTCGACGCAGCGACGGAAACCGGAATGCTCCGAGAAGCTAAATCAACTTCCCTGACCCCAATATCTTCAACACGGGAAAGGGATGGGGGAGGTGTAACCTCCACAGCGGCAGTGGTTGTCATTTCATGAACAAGACCCTGGTCCTCTACAGCTTCATCCATGGGGATGTCGGAGATAAGGGCAATATCAGCGGGCGCCTCATCATCCAAGTCCATCAAAATCGCTTCAACATCCACTTCAGGGACAAGCTTATCATATATCGGTATATCATCATTGCCTCCTCCAGTATGACGATCCCCACTCAAATTCTCTTGAAGGCTAAGCTCACCCTCTTCCCTGACTGCACCCGCGTCACCAATCGGAGTGCCACCAACAGCCTCAGAAATTTGTTTCTGTAATCTCTCTTCATCATACCTCTTACGCATCTCGGCATTGTTCTTCCCTCCATCAACTACCGAAGTACGATGAACAGTCTTCACCCGAGGACCAGTCCGCTCAAGTGGCGTCTCATCATCACCACCATCATCGCCGTCGTTTCCGTCATTAGCACCGCCATCATCACCACCATCATCGCCGTCATTTCCACCACCAGCACCGCCATCATCACCACCATCACCGCCGTCGTTTCCACCACCCTCACTACCATTACCATCATCACCGTCCCCATCATTTTGATCGTGGTTACCCCTGGGAGCATCACCACCTTGATGCGTCTCATCAATAGGCCCAAGAGATGGAAAATCTGGCCCCTCCTGCACGATATTCCTTTCCCTGTGCGCAACCCAACCTTCCAGGGTATGCTCAGGCTTCTCGTGATCAATTATCACATTCATCAAAGTCATTAGCCTCAGAGTACCCGGTACAGCAGGCTGATGAAGATGCTCCGCCACGTACCCTAGTCCATCGGCAGGAGCTGGACTAACAATCGGAGGCGTAGCAAAGACATGATTAGTAACATGATGACCATTCCGGATCAATGTATACTGGTGAGCCCACCATCTCATCCACCCGAAAGATGCACCAGTGACACTCCTCGTACTAGGGATGGCAAAAGAGCAACCGGTCCCAGTTAGCAGAAGTTGTCGCCACATCCATTTCGAATGGATAGGCCCGATGCCATATGCTCGCTGCTCACGAGTCACTGGCTCCAATGTGGCGGGTACTCCTTGATCGTATCCAAATTGACGAGTGAAACGGTTGGGGTAGTACGGCTCTCTCCAGAACTCCAACCCCTCACGTAAAGGAAGCGAGGACGGGCGGATGGCTATCAGAAATGAACGTTCGTTATGGTCTATACCGTCATCATCTGTGACAATATAGAATCTCTACTCCGGGTGCCCGAGAAGTGGAAAAAGTGGACATCGTCGTATTTAGCAATCCTCTCCTTGACGGTATTCAAATTTTGCCCTACCATCTTCCGCTTCTGAAAAAAAGTACAACGAGACCACCCCTCGCTGAATATAATCTCCGGACTCGATACCATACACCCAAGGGAAATACACTCCGAGCCATCCAGACAGGAAATGCCATCCGCAGTAAGCCGAATTCATGCCGAAGGCAGCCCGGTCCTTATTGCTGATAACATAATCGAAAGCTCGATAAAGAGAACATAATACGGCGGGGGCTATTGCGTAACGGTGGCCATTAGCTAAGGCCCTTGCGACAGCAAAACAAGACACCCTCACACTGTCGGCCTGTTTTGAGCTCGGCAAGACCACGCAGCTCAACCAGTAGGCCAAGAAGCCGGCGAGCTCACAGGTCGGAGACAGCTTGTTTGAACAGGGGAAATTTTCCTTCATTCGATTCTCCAAAAAGGCTTTATCCCCACGATCTTAGTCATAAGCCGCATAGTCCAGACTGAAATGAAGAAAATAAAGCATTAATGGAGGGGAGAAAGACGGAACAAAATAATGATATACAACTCCCAGTTAAGTGCTTACTCTCAGCCGTGGCTGAAATAAACCAACCAGTCTTCGAAGGGAAGTTTATCCTTGAAAGCCCAGAATTGCGGAAGCTCCGCAAATAACTCATAACAAGCCGGGGAGAAGAAGCCTTCGCTCACCCCCCTTTTCTTCCGAGACAGCTCCTCATCACTCGGAACCCACTCATCGTATATCCTCCCGCGGATCGGGAGACCAGCGATGCGGTTCAAGTCCCATAGCGAGATGCTCATTTCTCCATACGGCAAATGAAATGTGTTGGTGATAGAGCACCAGTGGTTTAAAAACCCTTTGTAGACCCACGGTTCGCAGCAAAAGTAGCTCGAGGTTGCCGCAATAACCTTAAAGAGGCCCACCGCTTTCAAGGTCTCCCTATGGCGTTCCAAAATCCAGTTCGCCCATGCCTCATATCCGGGATGAGCAATCAAATGACCGCGGGTCTGGAAGGCGCCCAATAACCAGATCTCTATGTCGCCCAGGTGATGAAATCTTTGCCGGAGAGTTTCAAAGTAATGTGTTGGGAAAGGCCGATGGGGGTCCTGATTCGGCTCTAAAAATATCATAAGCTTTGGGTCCAAGACAACTTGACTGCCTGCCATTCTCAGACAGGGAATAGTTGAGAAAAGGCCCAGGAATAGATGTCCAAATCTCCACGCTAAAAAACGAGTTTGCACGACACACATTTGCAGGCTCGATACTGGGAAGAGAGCGATGCCGCTGGAAACTTCTAGTGGATCTAATATACCCTCGCGTATAAGGGTTCCGAATAGCAAGAGGAGAAGTGACTAGCTTTACGGTTGACCAAACGATCCTCATTTTGTCAGACTTGGACCTGGTCTGCTTCTCTAGGTATACTTGTTTCGTGCCCTTGCCGGCCCTCTTCGGGCGACCGCGTCTAGCAGATTGGGCGGGGGCCAACGGACTCGCCTCGCCCTCTTCAGAACTTGTTGTCTCGTCACTTCGGAAACCCCGCAAATGAGCAAACCAGGAGTCCCACTGTTCCTATGTACCCCTGTCCAGAGGAGGTGGTACAACCCGATCACAGAGAATTTTCTTTTGCATGTCTTTGGGCAACGTCAATATACATTCATAGAAGTTGAAAGTCTCCGGGGGTAGAAACCATTGGGGATTCTGATCAGACTGGGCGAATGATGTTCCTTGAAGCCGCTCGTTTGCGCTTGGAAGGAGTCAACAAAGGACCCGAAGGACCAGCCTCAGAGGGGTCGCTAGCCATCACAAATCTGCGACGGCACACGGAAAGCTTAGATATAGCTCAAAGCAAGAGAAAATGCATACAAAAGAAATCAACATTCTCAAAGTTCAAAAGGATGAAAAGAAGCAGGCAAAGGAGGCACGAGCACCAATAAATGAATCAAGGTCATAGTAAAATGCGTTCGAACTGGCAAAAGAAGAAATAGCACGACAGCATTCATAACCACGACATCATCATCACGAACAAACAAGAACGGATAAAAGAAAGAGAAAAACAGCATAATCATCATTCATTAACTGAGACAGGCCCAGAATATTCGGGCAGTCATATCAATTGCGGGCCCCCCCTCCCCATGGACAGAAAGGGATCTCAATCTTGCAGTAGCGGAAGAATTCGGGCCTTCAACTCGTCCACCTTCGCCTGGACCCGTGCTTCCTTACAAATCAGGTCCATCAGGTAGGAGATGCACTGCTGCACAAAGTCGAAGTTTACGTGTTCAGCATTAGCCCAATTCCTCGCAATGGAGACATCGATCGCCAGATTGTCATATTCCCTCAAGGCCTCTCTGATCCTTCTCTAGATGCTGGCGCGATGATCTGAAAACTCGGCCTCCGGTAGTGGGACAGCCCAAGCCAGGAATCATCTCTTCTCCCTTTTCTCCCTTTTTAAAGAATTAAGCCGGCTCAATAAGGCCAAGAAAGAATCAGCCAAGGGAGGCTCCGCCACCTCAAGAAGCGCCAGCTCTTCTGAAAACGAGGAGTCGCCAATGAAATCAAGTATGGCTTCTTTGTGTTCATCAGAAGTGGAGGCCATAAGTGAAACATTCCGGACAGCCTATAGTATGGGACGAGAATCCGCACCAAGTCTGGATAAAGCCTCAGACACCTCATCATATTGAACATGGAGGGATGACCATGCTTCCAGACGGTTGAGGGAGTCAGAGAGCCGTTGCAAGCAGTCATGAGCCGCGCGTAAGGAGGCACGAGTTACAACCATTGTCTGCTGGAAAAAACAAGACTAACAACCCAATTTGAGAATCGCGGCAATTCGATAAAAGGGAGTAAAGAAAGGTAGCATATGAAGGTTATTTACATCAGAACCAGAGTTAACAGAGGCATGTGCAGGTACGTCTAAACTCTATCTAAATTAATCGTTATAATCCCCAGAAATGCCGTATTTGGCCAGGCATAGCCCAAAATTTAAAGTATATGAGACCCGACGCAGCTTCCGGATAGCAATGAATGCACATGAGAATTTAAGATGGAAGTGCGGGACCCCATATCCTTTAAAGCAACGATCCCTGTCACCACGGGAATAGCTTTGCCCTCCCAAAATGTGGATATGATGGGCAGTCTTGGGCCAGATTTACACATGAAAAGGCCCCAGAAACAAGAAGATTCCAAGTCCTGGAAACTGGGTGTGTCAAGACTTCACACACCCTTAAAATAATCTAAATTTCACAAAAAAATACAAGGATGAATATCTGGATGTGCCAGGCCCAACGCACCCCAAAATGCCCAAAATGTTTTGACTGAATATCTGGGTGCGTCGGACCCAACGCACCCTAAAAACATTGTGATCTGTCTAAGTTCAATACTTAGGTGCGTCACGCCCAACGCACCTCGAAAATCAGTCATTTTTCACCAAGCACAATATTTAGGTGCGTCAAGCGTGATGCACCCTTAAAAGTTTAAGGATTTCCCCAACTTGTGATGAGGGGTGCGTTGTAGCTACAACGCACCCTTAAAATTCTTGAAATTTTACCAAGTTCGAATACTTGGGTGCGTTGAGCACAACGCACCCTTAAAATTCCTGAAAATTTTCCAAGTTCGAATACTTGGGTGCGTTGAGCGCAACGCACCCTTAAAATCAAGAATTCCACCAAGTCATTATTTGGGTGCGTCAAGCGAAAATCCAAATATCTGAAATATAAGGGTGCGCTAGACCTTTTTTGGGTGCGCTGGCGATAATTAAAGGGTGCGCTGGAGAATATTTGGGTGAGTCAAATGCAGAGCAAATGCACAATAAAAGGCAAGGAATGAGACTATCTTCTTTATTTATAGTGTGGACCCAGGAATCCGATGCGTTGCGTTGAACGGTCGTAGGTCCATCACAATGCACCGGAGGGGCATCTGTTGGGGTCCCAAAAGTTAGTACCCTCTAAAACAAATCAACTTGGCACGTACTTCGAGGAAATCTCACAAAATACCATTCGATGCACTCAAAATATCCAGATTTGCAAAGGATCCAGTACTTAGCCATTTTCTCCGGTGGGCCCCACGAATCACCGTGATCAAAACCATCCAGAATCAGGCAGACACCTTCTTTATGAATTATGATAAGCAAGTGCATGACGATTCGCCAAGAAGCGGGCCCCACAAGCCCTTTATTTTGCAAAACCCAAGTTTGCAAAACACGAGTACGTCAAGCGCACCCATTTATTCAGTCCAACGCACCCGAAAATTCAACATGATTCGTACTTGTATTTTCAGGGTGCATTGGACCCCAATGCACCCGAAAATTCCCCCACGCATCCGTAAAATCAACAAAAATCGGGCATTTAGTTTAAAGGTGCGTTGGAGCCAACGCACCCATAAATTAAGTCCCACGCACCCAAAAAATCAGCCAATTCCAGAACATGTTCAGGGGTGCACCGGACTCAATTTTAAGTGTTTTCAAGTGCCGCTTGAGCCTATTTTGGGTATTTTGAGCGTTCCGGATGCAATGAAATGGTCAAATGGACGTTCCAGGATCTTTAAATGAGCAGAACTATGCATCTTCGAGGTTCGACTTAATTCGACATGATGAACGAAATGACTTCTCGGAAAGACGTTGCCAGTGTCCAAGAACTATGTAAATATGTCATTATTTATATCTATTATAAAGATGTGATCCGATTTGGGTCAAAAGCTAGGCAAACGGGACTATGGTTATCACAATAAACCATATTAAAAGAGTTTCAATTCTCTACAAAGCAATTGTTATGAACTGCCACAACACAACAGTCAATGCCCTACCCATTCAAATGGCATCCGTCAGGTTGGGCTACGCAGGTACACACAACTGTGGAATGGACTTTCCGAGGTCACCTGTCCATACATTGACAGGCGCGGGTCCAGAGTCGTCCTTCTCAGTCATAAACCCTGATAGTCTTAGCCCGGAACTCTGGCGAAAACATGAGACATAGACATCCGACTAATACAAAGATGGTTCAGTCCATAACAAAATAAATACAGGTCTCTACAACCACAAACTCTAAGACTATAGTCCCTGCTGACTAGTCTTTTGCATTTTAATCAAGGGTCATCGATCATTTGATGTAATTAAGGGCTCGTGCCAGATCACGGCCTGGAATGTACAAGATCTCAGGATCTCTGGAATAAAATTCGCCTTGCGATGTCTCTTCTCGTGTACATTTGTGAATGCTCATGATTGTATATAAATGTTTCCATTACTCAGAACCCCACATTTCAAGGAAAATGTCCCTTGTGTTCATTTTTCTAGTCCTAACAAGTGGGGAAGCTCCACAACATCGGAATCATCCACAAGATGTGTAAGAATACGCATGCGCAGAGAAATCCGGAGCTTGTAGAACACGCCCAGTTACGCAAACGACCAGTAGCATTACCGGTCTGAGCTCCTGGATGACCGGTCGCAAAAGTGCAAAATCTATCTAGAGAGTTTTCGAAAATTCCAAACCCGTAATTTTAATTCAAGGACCGGTCCCACGACCGATCTGAGTAGTGGACGACCGGTCATACGACCGGTCTTGGACAGTGCAGTGAGTTGTGGCCGCAGGACCCCTCTGTTGAGTGATCAGACTGGTCGGACGACCGGTCCTGGGCTATGGACGACCGGTCGGACGACTGGTCTTGGGCACATTCTTCTGCTTTCTTTCTTCTTTTCTCTGACTTCTTTCTTTCATCCTTTGATGCTTAGTCCTTTGATCTTCTTTACTTATAAATGACATCTTTAAGTCTCCAATTGATGAATCCTCTCTCTCATCCCTACAATCACAAATCCATGCATTAGATTAGTCTATAAATCATGAAAACCTTGCATAATGAGTGATGAATTGGAGTTAGAATATGCACAATTAAGAGTTTAACATCTTTTGAGTGAGAATGACACTAACTTGCTCATTCAAAAAGGCCTTCTGTTGCACATTATATTTGCGTTTAGTTGTGCATAGGTCCTTTAGAAACTTGGCGTAAGAGGGGATTTGTTTGATGGCATTAAGCAATGGAATGTTGATCTTGACTTGTCTGAAAATCTATAAAAATATCATGAGAGTTTGGGAGAGATTTTGAAGCAACTAATCTCGAAGGGAATGGTGCTACGGGCTTGTAAACGCATTCCATTTCTTGTGGTGATAAGTTAGACCGTCCTCATCCTCAGAATTTACCGGATCATTAGGTTTGTCGGCCTTCACCGGAATAGATTTGTCAATTTGCTTACCACTTCTAAGAGTGGTGACGGATTTGGCTTGCTCCATATGTTGATTGGAGAGATTAGGGATGCTTACTTCATGTACATGCTTTGGATTAGGCTGAGGTTGGGCCAGAAAGGTCCCTTCCCTAGCGTTCAAGCGTCCCTTAATCTCATCAACCGAGACTTGAAGCTCTTGGAACATTTGCTGATTTGATTGATTGATTTGTGTTTGCCCTTGCATAAATGCCTTTAAAGTATCCTCCATTGAGAATTGAGGTGGGGCCATATTTTGCATGGGTGGCCCTCCTTGAGAGCTGGTAGGATTGCCCGTGGGAGCATTCTTCCAATTGAAATTTGGGTGGTTCTTCCAACTAGAATTATACGTATTACCCATTGGTCTAGTGAAAGGCCGTTGATAACCATATGTGGCATTTGCATGTTCTTATAACACCTCTTGGAACACAGGAATTGTGGGGCAATCTTGCGTGGTGTGTATATTAGTGAAAAAAATCCCACATGTGTTCTCAATAGCTTCATTGGACTTTGAAACTCCACTCTTACTAAGTTTCATGGCCTCGATCTTCCTTGTGAGGCTGACTAGTCTTGCATTCACATCATCTTCCTACTTAAGGATATAAATCCCTCCTTTCTCTTTTTCTTGAGGAGGCTTGAGGTTATTAGATTTGTCCGAGATATCCCATGATTGGGCATTCTCGGCCAACATATCCAAGTAACTCCAAGCTTCATCTGGATTCTTGCTCATAAACTCGCCTTTGCACATCATCTCTATGAATTGGCGCATATTGAAACTTAATCCATCATTAAAGAAGTTTATGATTCGCCAGCTTTCGTAGCTGTGATGTAGGCAAGCCAGTAGGAGGTCCTTAAACCTTTCCCAATATTGAAAGAATGATTCATTCTCTTTAACCAAAAAGTTCATTATGGCTCTTCAAAGGGTGTTTGTTTTATGAGTCAAGAAGAACTTTTTTAAGAATTCCTGGGTCATCTCATTCCATGACCCTATCGAGTGTGGTCTAAGATGTTAGTGAACTTTTCTGTGGCATACCAGTGCACATTGTTTGTCAATCACTTACATCAGTGAGTCTACTGTCGGTTGAGCTTAATGAAGATGAAGACCGAAGACTCAAGTGGCCCTGCTGCATCAAGGAAGAAGTAACAGGTAAAAGTGATGCCTTGATGTGCCTTAACCTTGACCAAAACCCAACCCCTTAACCTCTTTGATGACCTTGACCATGTTAGGAAACCTTTAGTCATCATAGATTGGCCTTAGGTGTCCCAAAAGTGCACCCAAACCTTGGCCATTATGAGTGGGTTGGTGAATGGAGGGTCAGCAAACATTCAGGCTGAACCTAGGCCTGTCCGACCGGTCGGCTGGACTAGACCGACCGGTTAAGACTGGTCGATAGGCCCAGTCCAGTCACAGCAGCAGCATGCCATTAGGGCTGACCGGTCGGCTGGGCTGGTCCGACCGGTCTTGGCCAGTCGGGCAGCCTTCCCCTCTTGACAGATTGCACTCTATGTTCACTGGTCTTTAGCTGACCGGTCGGGACAGGTCGGCAGAGACATTTTTTGCCCGTTTTTTGACCGTTTGAACACCTTTTATAAAGGGGCTTGGCTCTCATTGAGGGGGGAAGGAGAGGGATTTTGAGAAGAGTGAAGCCACCATTGTTGGAGACCATTTGAGGCTCATTCCCAACCTATGCAAGGCATCTTTCTTATGCTTTAACACAAGATTAGAGCATTCCAAGCTCATGAAGAAGATGACCTTCATCCCCTCTTGATCTCTAGAGTTTGGAACCTTCTTGATTGGCAAATCCTTGTCCAAAACTCCAAGATGAGATCGTTGTAGGAGAGAACCTCCAGGTAACCCATTCCCATTAGTTGTAGAGTTCTCAAACCTACCATCCTATCACCTTGGGCATCTCAAAGGAATCACATGCAAGGTGTTTGATCAAGTGTGGCTGAGGCATTGGTGACGCAATGGCAACATGATCGTGGGAGCAAGGGAAGCTGATTGAGGCACGGGAGAGCGGAGATCAAGCAACCCGAACCGGCGCTAAACAAGGGGCTCATCCGACAAGTAAGGTTGTCCTTTTTTAGAGTCCATTTAGAGTTTATTTTTCAAACTCGATCTAGGGACGTTAGCTATTCCTTGGTTTGTTAGCCGGGCCTAAACTAAGTCTCCAAGGGGGAGCATCCGACACGGGAGTGAATGTGCATCGGGTTGAGAGTTAGCCTATGTCAAAAACTCTGTTTGGTTGAGAGTTAGCCCTTTGTCCAAAACTCCAGTTATGGTTGAGAGGTGAACCAGTAAAACCTCCGTGTAAAGGTTGAGAGGTGAACCTCATTTAAAACCTCCGTGTAAAGGTTGAGAGGTGAACCTCATTTAAAACCTCCGATAGTGAATGTCGGTGTGCTCAAAGGAGTTGAGTACTTGAACTGGGAGTGGAGTAGACCCAAAGTCGAACCACTATACATGCTTGTGTTTGTGATTGTATTGAGCACATTAATATCTTAGCATTTGATTTTTAATTGTTTAATTATGAATGCTTGATAGGAATGTATGCTAGGTACTAGTTTGGCACATCCACACACAATATGTACTTTCACTAGGTGTGTAAACTTGAGCTCATTGATCCATTCTCATAAGTCTACATAGGTTGCATAGGTTAGGAGCTTGATTAGTTAAATCATTTATTTACCTATGCATGCTTAGACTAGGATTGTTTATTTTTAAATCATATGCTAGTCTTGTGTTTGGACCCACTTAGGCTTGGAAGCCAAAGTGTTCTTGCTTACTTAGTTTAATTTGTTGAATTGTGTAAGTAGGCGAAAAGAATTTCAAAAAAGTCCTAATCAGCCCCCTCTTATAGGTTTAGCCATAATTCTAGTTGCTCTTTAAGCTTCCGCACATACGTAGGTGTCGTGTTAGACTACCGACGTACTTTCATAAGAGAGTGGAGCCAACTCTTGGATCTTTCTTTCAATGAAAATGGAAAAAGTTTAAGTTTAATGGCATCTTGCTACAATCTGAAGATTGCACACCCAAGTGCAGGTACCAAAGTAGTAAAATACTAGGTAAGACCAAGGTCGATCCATAGGGATTGGGGTTAAGAACACTTAGAGGGATTAGTTTAGGTGTGAGAGATGAAATCTGATTTATCCACGAGAGTGGAGCAAGTTGTGTGTGATGAAAGACAAAAATAGAAAAAGGGGACTAAGGCATTAGGGATCCACCTTTGATTCATCCACAAGGTTTGATTCATTGGTTCAACTATAGCTCAACTGGAAACGAATAAAGATTCATTCCAATCGGAAGATGAAAAAGTTAAGCTACTTGCATATTTCATAAAAGATGGTGATCTAAACCGATTGATTTGACCATGAAGCACTCGTTAGTTGATCGCAGGGAATTTCAAGCATCCACTGTGCCCAGAGTCGACAATGGATCAAGGAATTATACAGATTAACTACCTTGCCAAAAAGTCAATCGATAAGATCATATGAGCAAATGCATACTTACAAGATAGGAGGCTTTGATTGACCAATCCAACCGTTAAGATCTCGTCTATCGATCACAGCGAATCCAAAGCATCCAATGTGCCCGGAGTCTACAATGGATCAATGAATTTTACAGATCGATGACTTTACCTACACTAGCTCGATGACCGTAGGGAATCCAAAGCATCCAATGTGCCCGGAGTCGATGATGGATCAAGGACTTTATCGATCATGAACTAGTTAATTGGTGTGTAAGGGATCCCAAGCATCCAACATGCCCGGAGTTGACGATAGATCAAGGGGCTTACACAACAATAGCATTTGCCAAGGTGGATAACCAAATCAATCAACTAAAGAGAACTCCAACATTCAAGCACAACTGTTGAACTAAAATAACCAAAGCTTACAAATTTCTTCAAAGGCTTCACCCCTAGCCTTATTTAGAGGTTTAGCCCACCATGCTACAATGGAAGACTAAATTCTCTACAAAAGAAAAACTACACCACTCTAAGAAAATAATAAAAAAAAAACTAAGAAGAGAGAGTTGTAGAGAGGAATTTGGATTTTGAGGGATGATGAGAATGAGAAGGGATTGAGCTCATTTTATAGACTTTTGAGAGGCTCCCAAGCCTAGGTGGCACTCCAAGCCTAAACCAAATTTTTAGTTAGGTTTGGGAATAGAGTTAGGCTTGGGTGCCCAAAGCAAACTTTTCTTTTAGGTTTGGGCATGGAGTTAGGCTTGGAATGACATGTGGCAAGAAAAGTACTCCAAGCCTAGGTGTCACTCCAAGCCTAAAGCAAAACTTTCTCTAGCTTTGGGCTTAGGAGTGAGGCTTAAATGATGAGGTGGCACTTCCAAGCCTTACACATATGTGGAGAGAGAGAGAGAGAGAGAGAGAGCTCCTCTCTTGCTTCCACGTGAGATGGGAGGCTTCTCCATTGTTGGATTGTTGGCATGTATGGAGATGCTGGTTGCTGTTTGGAACAGCTACTGGACGTGGAGTTGAAGAACAATTCTTGCACTGACGTGAACCGGAGAGCAGCTCTTGGTGCTGATCAGATGTAGAACGTCCATCTGTTGAAGGTGGTCCACCTGATGGACGGTTGATAATGAAACCATGGCCAAGCATGCTGGCCATTTTCTGCACGTGCAAGGTGGACTGGACAGTGGAGATTTTGATCTCCCAACTGTTGTTAGGATGGAACTGGGTGAACGGCTACTGCCTATGCTGGGTGTTGCAAGCCTTCATCAGTTGGACGGCTGAAGTTTGTTGCACTGATGGACGGCTGCAATGATCAGGCCTCCATCATCATCTGCTGTGATGGACATGCTGGCATGTTGATGATGGGGTCCACTACACTGGACAGATGGACGGTGGAGGTTCTGTTGGACTGTTGATTGAACGACTGAGTTGTCGTGCAATCTCAAGCTGTTGGATAGTGGAGATCATCTCCACAGTGCTGCACGCTGGAAATGTGTTGGAGATCATATGGACAGGTGTCCACCGCTGGACGGTCTTTATGGTTTGGATGCTGGTGGAGTCCTCCTGTTGGACGTTGATTTGCTGGTTCGTGCCAGTGCTGCAGATGGTTGGACGGTTGGAAATCAGGCTGCACGTGAGATGTTACACACGTGATTGCTTGGATGTACGGCTGATTGGAGCTGGTTGAACTACTGGTTGGACGTCCACTGTTGGATGGTGATGATGGGTCCATTGTGGATAGATGGATCAACGGTTGAGGATGAGTTGCTGACGTTGATGAAGGTGGGGACGGCTGGGGGAAATGGTTGGATCAGCATTAGCTGTGGGGTCCACCTTGGACGCTTCTTGCTAGTCCATTCATAATCACTTGATGGTGCTGATGTGAGGATGGAGTGCTTGGAGTAGCACACATGCTGGACGGCCAGCCTTGAAGATGGGTCCACTTTTTGTACGATCTAAGGATGATGGCTGGGATTTGATGGTCTGTTGGACTGACAGATCTAGCTGGAAGACATCCAATTCTGCTGGACGGTGGATGAAGCTCAACTGCTGGATGATGGTCCGGTCCTTGGACATGGGGCCCTGCACGTGTGGACTTGATGACAGTTGGCCATTGATAGGCGGTGGAGATTGGGGCTGATGGAGATGCTGGCCGTCAGTTGCAGTTGATGGACGGTGATGATTGGTTCCCATTGGTTGATGATCTCTACCAGATGATCTCCACCTGCTTGGTATATCTTTCTATCCATGTTGATGGCCGTGAGATGAAGGGCTTCACTTGACTGGATGGACGATGAGTTTGACTCCAGCCTGGTGACGTTGGTTAATGGAAGACTGATCCAGTTGTCTCAGGAATGGATGGTGGAGATCAAGCTGAACGGTTGGGATGAAATGTTTCCACTTGTTGCTTGATGCTCGGTTCACCCTTTATGTGGACATCCAATCTTGATCATCCAATCACGACCATCTAAAAATGCACAGCCTAGAATTCCAAATGAGCGGCGCTATGATGCGGTCCATCATAGAACATGATCCATCCTTTGATCTTTACGGTCTGATTTTCTTCAGGGCTGCCCCGATGGTTGATCTTGCTCTCTTTTATGCTTTTAAACGCCCTGATTGGCTCAGATCTTGTCCAACTTCTCTTGAACACCTGAACATTGAAAATTGCTTAATTAGGGATAATTAACCAGAAAAACAATGATAATGCCCTAAACAACTAGGGTTAATTATACAATATTAGGTACTTATCACATCTTTTAAGATATTCACATATTGTAACGTAGCCACGACTTCTTCAAATTCCTTTAAGTGTAAGTATGGGCTCTCGGAGTCTAGCCCATGAAACCTTGGTATGAGTTGAATTACACCAGCTTTATATCGACGTTTCCCTTGGTTAGTGGTAGGACCATGCACGAGGGTGTAGTTGCACGGGCCGGTTGTAGGTAGTCCCATAAAGATCTCATTGGAGGAGCATTGTGCACCTCATTCTCTCTTACTCCCTCTTAATTTGCATTTGTGGTTGGGGGGGGGGGGGGGGGGGGGGGGGGGGGGGGGGTTCCCTAATGGAATTTGATCCATAATTCCCAAATTTTCATGATGTTGTATAGATTTTCGGACTCATCTATGAATAGAGAGTGGTCCAACTAAACCACCTTTGGATTGGAGACAATTATTGTGGTCACGTTCCCAACGGGATATAAACCACACAATCCAAAATCTAAACAAAACTTAAATCCTAAAATCTAAAAATAAAAACTGAAAACTAAAAGAGTTCAAGTTGGAAGGATAGTACTCGATTTGCTTGAACTAGAAGAACTTCCTACAAAACAAAACAAACTTTATTAGTTCTATAATTCAGAAAAACGAATCCTAGGAAAATATCTACACTATTGCCGCTAAAACAATTTAGAACAGTTTAACCTCGCTTCCCCAGCAACGACGCCAAAAACTTGTTCGCTCGCCTCAAGTGCAAGGCTGCGATGTAGTAATAATTCTCGGTAAGACCGAGGTCGATCCACAGGGAATAAGGTAAACTAACTCAAGTTGTTCCAACAACTTCAAATTCAAGGAATTAAGGATTTGAAGTTTATAAACTAACTGAAAATAGTAATTGTAAAAATTTGTAATTAAAGGGAACTAAGGCTTTCGAGGATCCACTTGTGATAGCCCTCATGTGAATTCATTCATCCAAGCATAACACAACTAGAATTGAAGTTTTATCTCTCTTCTAGTTGGAAGATATGGCATTCAAATAAAAACAATCCCTACTCAAGTTGAAGAATAAGGTTCTAGTTCTAATGAAGACCGTAGAAGTCGAATACATAGCCTTCGAAGTAACGACCATGCCAATGGACTATGGTCCGCTTTAGGGTTACTCCAATTCGAATCTAATCAATCCAAACATGATAATATTAGAGAATTGCAAGGAACTCATGTCCAAAGCACATGAACTCTCATAAAACATCCAAAAATATCACTTTTATTCAAACTAGAACTTAAAAATCAAAACTTTAAGCAAAGTACTTGAATTAAAACGAATCCAAAATGATAACTACTCATAAGCTTCACCTCTTAGCCTTATCTAAGAGGTTCTAGCCGAGCATTATCATGCTTCAACTAGAATTCAAAGAAAAACTACAAAAAAACATGAAAAATTAGGAAAAAAAACCCTAATTAGAGGAGTTGCGGTCGCTCCATGGTGATCTCCCTTGCTCCCCACGAACTTAGAACTCTTCTAGGATACCTTAGCAAGGATGTCAAGGTGTCCTTTTATAGGAAAACCCATGAATCGCCTTGGATTGCGTAAAAACTTATGCACTTAGTCAGTCATCAGACTCTGGGCAGGCGCCCAGTCAGGTAGTGGTCAGGCGCCCGACCGTGCTTGAATTCGGTCAGTGCGTTTTTTATAAAATCCCTTTTGAATATCGAGCGCCCGGCCGGATGTTGGTCGGCCGCCTGGTCAGGTCCAGAACTATCCAGCAATTTCAGCAGAATTCTTTCCAATTTCGGGCGCCCGATCAGAACATGGGCGGGCGCCCGGTGGCCCTCTGTTATGTATGCTGATTTCCTCTTTTCTTCTGGCCGATCCAGGTCTTTCTTACACGATTCTTCAGGGCTTCTTTTCAGTGTCTTCAATGTGGTTCCAAATGACCCTTTTAACAACAAATTCATGACTTCTCTCTTACATTCCTACATACACAAAAAAAGCATTAGATGGGTCTTTTAAGCATGCAAACCATGCATGTAATGTGATGTAATGGGCTAGAAAATGTATAAAATGGAAGCTCAACATATGCTCTTGGGTGGTGGTAGGTTGGGAAATGATATCGATTTTGGCCCGGTCTACCTCTATTCCATTGGACAAGATGATATGTCCAAGGACTATTCCTCTTTATACCATAAAATGACACTTTTTTCAAAGACAATGTTCTTTTCCTCACACCTTATTAAGACTAACTTCAAGTGATTTAGACACTCATCAAAAGTACAATCAAAAATAGAAAAATCATCAATGAATACTTCGAGAAACTCACCCACCATGTCTGAGAAAATACTCAACATGCATCGTTGGAATATGGCGGGTGCGTTACATAGTCCGAATGGCATCCATAGATATGCGAAGGTGCCGAACGGGCATGTAAAGGCAGTCTTCTCTTAGTCTTCTGGGGCTATCTCAATTTGGTTGTAGCCGAAATAGCCATCAAGGAAGTAATAATAGGAATGACCCGTTAACCTCTCCAAGATTTGATCCATAAATGGGAGAGGGAAGTGGTCCTTCCTAGTGACCGTGTTTAGCTTCCGATAATCTATGCACATACATCAACCGGTGGTCACTCTTGTTGGTATAAGCTCGTTGTTGTCATTCTCTACAATGGTTATACCAGACTTCTTGGGGACAACTAGGGTAAGGCTCACCCATTGGCTATCCGAGATGGGGTAGATGATACCCACATCTTGTAACTTTAACACCTCGGCTTTGACAATCTCCATCATGTTTGCATTTAACCTTCTTTGAGATTGTCCAGTCATTTTTGCGTTCTCTTCGAGGTGTATACGGTGAGTACATACTGAAGAATCTATCCCCTTGAGGTCCGCTATTATCCATCCTATGACTCCCCTATGTTCTTTAAGTAGCTCGATCAACTTGAGCTCTTGGTCTTTTCCTACGTGAGAGGCAATAACGACTAGGAAGGTTTCTTCTTGACCTAAGTATACATATTTTATCTCGGATGGCAAAGGTTTAAGGTCAAGCTTCAGTGGTTTAATGTTAGACGGTAAAGGCTTTGATGTGGTTGGTGGCAATCTTTCAAAATGAGGCCTTCACTGGCTAATACCAACTACTGGTTTCTCAATATTCAATGCTTGTACAATTCCACTTATAATGGGGTCTTTGGAATCCTCAAAATGTGCCAAGCATGTCTCCAAGTTTTCTAGTGGTTCAAGTTGGAGGAGCTCTTCTCCTTCAAAGGATTCGAGCATGTTTACCTCGAAGAGCTCATCATCATCAAGATACCTCGAAAAGCAAGATGACTGGTTCTGGAGGTACCTGAATTACGCGATTTTGAGAGGTAGTCATTGATCTGATTGGTGGGCCCATTCAGAAGATAATCTTGGAAATTAAAACCATCTATGAGGAAGATCAAGTTACAGGGAAGCTACAAATCAAATTTAAAGGCAATCCGATCATTGGTTAAGCCGTACGAAGCGAAACAAAATCTGTTATGCTATTATACTCTTACTGTATTATAAAAGGAGGTGCTCTCTTCCTTTCTAAGGCAGTCAAGGATGTGGGAAGCAAGGAGTTCAAGTCTAGGAGGCTTCCTAGCCTCCTACAGCTAATTTTTCTTTCTTTTCTTAGTTCTAAGTCTAGTTTTTCTATGCTTTCTTCTAGTTAGCTCTCAGTTAGAGCTGAGAGGTGAATTTTCTTAGTTTTTAATCATGCTTTGATACATTGATTTTGGTTTATGCTTTAAGTACTAAACAATTCATTATGGTTTAATTAAAGTTGATAGTTTTAAATGATACAGGGAGTTTGTGTGCCAATTACATGAGTTTTTGTTGGATTTATGAGATTAATCAGATTGGTTTATGAGTTGTTGATTGATGGAAGCTTTTGATTCGAGTTCTTCATGGATCAAAACAGTAGAATCTCTATTAGAACTATGATGGAAAGTTCATGTATCTTGTGTAGAATTTGAGATAGTTGGTGTTGCTTATTGAAGTTGGTTTAATTGGAGTTCTAATAATTGATCGTAGTCAAGTCTAGTGACAGGATTTGATGAAAGCTATGGTTGGGAATCTTAACTAGATTGGAAAGAGTCTTGGCCTATACAATTGAGTGTGCCCAAGGCTCTCAGTTAGAGCTTTATTGATGGAACCAAATCAGTAAACACTCATCTATTTCAGATTGTTTATGCATTTTGATTGCTATATCTCCCAGCTGGATAGAGATAGAACTTTAATTCCAGTTGTGATAGGATCAAATAATTGGATTAAGCACGGTTAAGACTAGAAGAGGATCCTTGATGCTCTAGTCTTTCTTATTTCTCAAATTTCTTGTTTAATATTTTTACTTAGTTTTTAAAACTGATTTCATAAACCTTCTTAGATTCTAGTTATTAAAATAATTTGAATTGTTTACCTCTTTCCCTGTGAATCACCTCGGTCTGACCGAGAATTATTACTACATCGCAGCCTTGCACTTGAGGCGAGTGAATATCTAGTAAACAGTGCAATGACCTACACTATTTTGAAAAACCATAAGTTTTTCTTGAACTTAATAAGTAATGCAGCTATAGTTTCTACAATAGCTGGACCTATTGGAATCATTGACGGCTCTGGAAGAGCCCATTTAGTGTTGCCAAATGGTACCCATCTATTCATACAAAGTGCTTTATTCTCAAGCAATTCTAGAAGAAATTTTCTTAGTTTTAAAGACATAAGAATAAATGGATACCATATTGAAACAAGTAGTGAAGGTAATAAAGAATTTATTTGCATTACTTCTAGTATTGGAAACCAAAAGATTACACTAGAAAAACTCTATTCTCTATCTATGGGGTTATATCATACAACTCTTAGCATTGTCGAATCACACTCTATCATAAGCCCAAAGTAACATGATCTAAAAAATTTAATACCATGGCATGACCGTTTGTGTCACCTTGGATTCAGTATGCTACGTAGGATCATAAATAACTCTAATAAACACAATTTATCAAACCAACATCTTGACCTACCCCATGATCATCTGTATACCCCTTGCTCTAAAGGAAAGTTAATCACTAGGCGTTCATTTATCAAAATAACATCTGAGTCACCATCATTCTTACAAAGGATACTATTGGCTCGCCTCAAGTGCAAGGCTGTGATGTAGTAATAATTCTCGGTAAGATCGAGGTCGATCCTCAGGGATTGTCGTAATAATTATTAACATTTATAATTAAAATGGACTAAATTCGGATTTGTATCGATAGATGGAATTTAATAACAGAAAACTATCTACTTTAGACTTAAATTAGGGAAATAAGCACTAGAGCACCAAGGATTCACTTATAATCATTCACAATACCAATTCAAACCATTCAAGCCAATAACTCAATTGGAATCAAAGTTTTATCCCTATCCAATCTGAATATAGAGCAATCAAATCATCATAACATATCTAACATAGATGGATCATCCACTGATATGATTTTCTCATAACAACTAAGGCATTGGGCGTATCCAATCACATAGCTTAATCCTTCACAAAATAATTAAGATCACATTCATGATTCTTCCTTAAGACTTGTCACTAGACTTGATTTAGAAACATGAATTGAACTTCTATTAAACCAATATCAATACATAAACATTATCTTAGATCAATCAAAAGATAAAAAATTCTTCTAGTTTAGTTATAGATAAGCACTTAGGAAACTTAGTTTGTAAGATCTCCTAGCATTCAACATATCATGATGGATCTAAGATCTCTACAACCCAAAATTCTATTAATGAACACCCCATTAAGCAATCTCAGTAATCAAAACATCCCATGTAAGAGAAATCATAAGAGATAGAAGATTAATTAAAAATGCTAACTTTATTTCAAATTTGAGGTAGAAGTGTTCTTCATTAAATCCAAAAATACTTGAATTAATTCAAACTAAGCAATGCAAACGAGTATAAGCTTTACCTCTTAGCTCTAGATAATAAGTTTAGCCAACTATTAAGAAGATTGAACTAAATCTCAAAAGAAAAACTACTAAAAACATAAATAAACTAGAAAAACTGCATTCAGAGGAGTTGTAGACGCTCCATGATGATCCTCTCCACCTCCCACGAACTTAGATATCTTTTAGGATGAGTTTAGATCCACTCCTAGGTGTCCTTTTATAGCTTTGAAGCTTCATCATCTCAGAAAGTTCCAGAATCACGCAAAAGGTTATGCAGTTGCGCAGGAAAAATCGAAGCAAAATTAGAAATTTATCTTTTCTGGACTTGGTCGACCTGTTTAGCAATCGATCAGAGCCTCTAGCCGACCAATCGTAGACCTGTGTTTTTGGTCCAGCAAGTTTCAGCCCAAAAGGCTGGAAATTCGACCTGTCCCGACCCCAGGGCCAACCGGTCGGACATGAAATAGCAGGGCTGTTTTCTGCAGTTTATACAATTTCCTTTTGTGGCCCTTGTTCGGTCGCCTCAAGTGTAAGGCTGCGATGTAGTAATAATTCTCGGTAAGACCGAGGTCGATCAACAGGGAAAGAAGTAAACAATTCAAACTATTCTAATAACTATAATTTAGAAAGTTTAAGAAAACAGTTTTTAACATAAAATAGGAAAATCTGAGATTTGAGAAGAACTAGAGCATCAAGGATCCACTTGTAGTAGTTCAATACCAATCCATTCTTCCAAGCACACACACAATTAGAATCAAAGTCCTATCTCTCATGTAATTGGAAGATATAAAATTTAAGCACAAACAGTCCCACTTAAATCTGAAATTAGATTTTTAGTTCTAATGAATCACATAGAACTTGAACTTGCATCCTTCGAAGTAATAGCCATGCCAAGAGACTATGGCATGCTCCAACGTTACTACAATTCGAATTCAAACAAACTCATTATGGCAATCTCAAAGAATTGCAAGGAACTCATGTCCGGAGTACACAAACTCTCATAATTCATCTAAAAATCCAAGCTTTATTCAAACCAGAAGTTCAAAATAAAAAATTAAGAAAATGATGCTTGCATAAAAAATTAAAGCATTAAAACTAACTACAAACTTTACCTCTTAGCTCTAACTAAGAGGTTAACTACAAGAAAGCATTAAAAAACTAGAACTAGAAGTAGAAGAAGAAGAAAACTAGTTGTAGGAGGCTAGGAAGCCCCCTAGGTCTTGATCTCTTTGGTTCCCATGTTGCTAGTTGCCTTAGGAAGGAAGTGGAGGTGTCCTTTTATAGCTTAGATCTGCCACTGGCTTGGAAGATTCGAGAAAATGTGGAGTCCTTCTACAATTTGGAAACCTATAATTTAGAAACTAAAAATCGGAGTTTTTGGAACATTATAGGCCTGTTTAGCGACCGGTCTAGCGATCGATCTTTGCAGCACAAAAACAGTCTAGCAAGCTCTCTTTTTTTGGACTCCTGAAGACCTGTATGGCGACCAGTCTAGCGACAGGTCTATGAGAGTTTTTTTCATATTTTCTTCTTTTCCTCTTCTCTTTCTTTCTTCTTCTTTCCTCCATCTCTTGACACTTGATTTATTGATCTTCAATGCATACAAAGTGACTCTTTTAACCATGAATTGGTGAAGTCTCCCTCTCATTCCTACAATCACAAAAACATGTATTAGATTAGTCTTTAAACATGAAAATCATGCATAATGTGATGATAAAAATGGGTTAGAATATGCAATATTCATGACTTCACAGCCCTACAACTCTGCACTTTGGTTTTTCTTGCCCTTCCAGGTCTTTCAACATGATTTCTTCAATGTTTTTCTTTATTTTTCAATTCCATCTTTCATGGCTTCCTTCTTCCATGGTTTTAATGGATGCCTTTTCACGTTGGTGACACGTTTGTTTACTATCCACTCGTAATTTAGTTTTTGCTAGATTACTTGCTGAAATCATCAAACTTAGAGCGCATTTTTCTGATCAACCCATTAAATCCATTCGATTATATAATGTAAGAGAATTTACTTCTCAAGTCTTCAATGACTATTGTTCATCACAAGGGATTGATGTCGAACATCCAGTCCCAAATGTCCATACTCAAAATGGTTTAGTACAGTCTTTAATCAAACATCTGCAACTCATTGTAAGACCCTTACTAATGCAATCTAAATTACCTGTCTTTAATTAGGGAAATGCGATATTACACGCGGGTAAATTAATTAAATTTAGGTCTACTACTTACCACCTATTTTCACCTTCATAACTTGTGTCAGGCTGTCAACCCAACATTTCATTCTTGCGTAAATTTGTTTGTCCAGTACCGGTACCCAACCCATCCCACCACCACAATATACTAAAATGGGTCCCCAACATCGTTTGGGGATATATGTTGGTTATGATTCGCCCGCTATAATTCGTTATATTGAACCATTAACAGGTGATGTGTTTATTAGTGCACTTTTTTGTAGCATACTAGTGCACCTTATTTGTCAATCACGTGAGTCCATGTGTTGTAATGTCGGTTCAGCCTTGGCAAGCTGAAGAACGAAGATTCAAGTGGACAAGAAGCATCAAGGAAGAAGATCAGGTAAATGAGATGCCTTGGTGACCCTAGCCCTTTGAACCAAAACACCCAAAACCTTTTAGATAAATTGGACCAATTAGGAATACCCTTAGTTATCATCATTAGTCTTAGAACACCTTGAAAAACACCCATTGACTCTAGCCATTGATGTTTTCAATTCATTAATGGCTTGAGTTGAATTTTGATTGAATTTCAATTGCTCTTGCATGAACCCATCTATTTTCAGAGAATTTGTCTTGTTATACTCAGCTTGAACAGATACAAATGCACTCAACATCTCCTCTAGCGTAACTTTTGGAGTAATAACTAGATATGGACCTAGTATAGGTTGAGCTTGAGGGATATTGGTTACATTCGCAGTGGGTCCATTCCTCCAACTCAAGTTGGGATGGTTCTTCCAACTAGCATTAAACGTGTTTGAGTTTGGAGCACCAAATTGTCGTTGATAACTATTTATGGCATTTGATTGTTCTTGTAAGATGTCCTGAACTGCTGAAATTATGGGACAATCTTGTGTTGCATGTTGATTTTCGGCACAAATTCCACAAACAGTTTCAACGTCATTAGAGTTAATTGTCTCTCCTTTCCTCAATTCCATGGCTTCGACCTTTCTTGTGAGGCTAGCCACCCATGCACTTATGCTATCCTCTTCCAATAAGACATACATTCCCCCTCTTTCCTTTTGTTGGCCAGTCTTGGAATTTGTTGGTTTCGATGTATCCCAAGACTGTGCATTCTTAGCCAATTCTTCCAAATAATCCCATGCTTCATCAGCTTCCTTATTCATGAACTCCCCATTACACATCATCTTTACAAATTGGCGCATGGGTGAAGTCAGTCCTTCATAGAAAAAGCTTATAACCCGCCAAATTTCATAGCCATGATGTGGGCATGCGTTTAATAAGTCCTTAAACCTCTCCCAATATTGGAAGAAGGTTTCATCTTCCTTTTGGGCAAAGTTCATGATAAGGCGCTTCAATATGTTTGTTTTGTGAGTAGGGAAGAATTTTTTTATGAATTCCCTATGCATATTAGTTCATGCACCAATTGATCTTGGCCTTAATGCATAAAGCCAACATTTAGCTTTATCTTTAAGAGTAAAAGGGAAGAATTTGAGTCTCACCACATCATCAGTCACATTAGCAAAGTGCATAGTGGTTATTACCTCATCAAACTCCTTAAGGTGTTGATAAGCGCTTTCACTGTCTAATCTATGAAATTTAGGGAGAAGTTGGATCACTCCCGGTTTTAAATCCACATTCCCTGCATTTTGTGGAAAAATTATGCATGAGGGAGTGCTCGCTTTTGCTGGTTGCAAGAAATCACGTAAAGTTCTTGGTCGGGGAACATTCTCAACCACATTCTCCCCCGTTTCAGTTTGGTTTTAGCCGAGATTAGGATTGGCCATCGGATTAGGTTGATTCACAGCCATACTTTCAGACAAAATTGGAGAAGTTAGATGTCTCCTAGCACGTGGTTCTCTGTCAATTCCTTCTACTATCCCCCCTTCACTTATGAGTTGGTTATTGGAATCCCGAGCCCAATGTGGCATGCAAAACCAAAAAAATATGAAACAAAGAGAAAGAAGAATTCTTCCTCCCTTTCTTTACTCTTCTCTAAGACCGAAGCACAAGGTGTCTTGCAATGGCTAAGCCAGAAGCAAGGATAGAGACCGATTTCTCTTGGTCAATAGGGGTTCAGAGAACTCCTCACCCACTCTTTGAATCTTTTGAGAAAAAGTGCAGAAAAAGGAGAAAGTGTTAGTGCACTTTTCCGTGGCATACTAGTGCACCTTGTTTGTCAATCACTTACGTCAGTGAGTCTAGTGTCGGTTGAGCCAAATGAAGACGAAGACCGAAGACTCAAGACGGACCGGTTGCATCAAGGAAGAAGATTCAGGTATAAGTGATGCCTTGGTGCCTTAACCTTGACCAAAACCCAACCCCTTTGTTTCTTTGATGACCTTGACCATATTAGGGAACATTTTGTCATCATAGATTGGCCCTAGGTGTCCCAATTGATCACCCTAACCTTGGCCAAAATGGATAGGCTGAAGTATGAGGAGTTCAGCTAAATGACGAGGAGAACCAGGCTGGTCCGACCGGTCAAGACCGGTCGGCCAGCAGCCTTACTGCATGTTGAAATGGGCAGCCGACCGGTCGAGACCGGTCGGCCTTCACAAGAGAAGGGGTTCAGCAAGCCTTGCCGACCGGTCTTGACCGGTCGGCCTTCACATCCAAGGCTGTCTAGCAAGGTGGGCCGACCGGTCTTGACCGGTCGGCCTGTATGTTTTTCTGGATGTTCTAGCAAGGGGGTCCGACCGGTCTTGACCGGTCGGCCAGTGTTCATCAGGCTGTCCAGCAAGGGGATCCGACAGGTCGGGACTGGTAGGGACAGGTCGGCTCAGAGCTGTTTTATGCCCGTTTTATGACCGTTGGAGCTCTCTTTTCTTACATATAGAGCTCGGTTTTGGGGGCATATCGAGTAGGAATTTTTTAGGAGTGAAGCCACCATTGTAGGAGACCATTTGAGGCTCATTCCCAACCTATGCAAGGCATCTTCCTTGTGCTTTAACACAAGATTAAAGCATTCCAAGCTCATGAAGAAGATGACCTTCATCCCCTCTTGATCTCTAGAGTTTGGAAGCTTCTTGATTGGCAAATCCTTGTCCAAAACTCTAAGATGAGATCATTGTAGGAAAGAGACTCTAGGCAACCCATTCCCATTAGTTGTAGAGTTCTCAAACCTATCCTCCAGCACCTTGGGCATCTCAAAGGCATCGCATACAAGGTGTTTGATCAAGTGTGGCTGAGGCATTGGCGACGCAACGGCAACACGATCGTGGGAGCAAGGGAAGCCGATTGAAGCACGGGAGAGCGGAGATCAAGCAACCCAATCCGGTGCTAAACAAGGGGCTCATCCGACAAGTAGGTTGTCTTATTTGAGAGTCCATTTTAGAGTTTGTTTGTTGAACTCGACCTAGGGACGTTAGCCGTTCCTTGGCTCGTCAGCCGGGCCTAAACTAAGTCTCCAAGGGGGAGCCTCCGACACGGGAGTAAACGTGCATTAGGTTGAGAGTTAGCCTATGTCTAAAACTCTGGGTATGGTTGAGAGGTGAACCGATAAAACCTCCGTGTAAAGGTTGAGAGGTGAACCTCATTTAAAACCTCCGATAGTGAATGCCGGTGTGCTCAAAGGGGTTGAGTACTTGAACCGGGAGTGGAGTAGACAAGTAGTCGAACCACTATACATCCTTGTGTTTGTGATTGTTCTTGAGCACATTTATATCTTAGCATTGTTAGTTTAATTGTTTAATCATGAATGCTTGATAGGAATGTATGCTAGGCACTTTTTAGGCTCATCCACACACAAGATGTACCTTCACTAGTTGTGTAGACTTGAGTTCATTGATCCACTCTCATAAGTCTACACAAGATGCATAGGTTAGGAGCTTGATTAATTAAATCATTTATTTACCTATGCATGCTTAGACTAGGATTGTTTATTGCTTAACCTTTTGCTAGTCTTGTGATTGGACCCACTTAGGCTTGGAAGCCAAAGTGTTCTTGCTTACTTAGCGTAATTTATTTAATTGTGTAAGTAGGCGAAAAGAATTTCAAAAAGGTCCTAATCACCCCCCTCTAGGTCCTTAGACATATCTCCGAGTATCTCTACAAGCAGTAAAACCGCAATTTCAGAAAGAGGAGTAGAGGTGAGAAGAGAAATCTCTGAGCACAAGGTGATCCAAGACGGCAGAGCCGACCAATAGGAATCCAGGTGGCACAAGGCCTACCTTTCAGAGATCCAAAAAGGAGTCTCCACCCACTCTACAAAAGATGAATATGATAGGAATGAATAGGAAAAGGAGAAGAGTAAGGTTTAGAAAGATAAAACCTGATTCGGCACTTGAGATCCTTATATCTTCTTCAGCTTCCTAGAAATCCTGTAAAAAGGAAAATCAAATAAAACAAACTAAGTTAGTCCTAGAATCCTAAAAATCCTAAATAGATACTAATTTCAGAAATTTGTGAAAAACCGTCAAAGTCCCCGACAACGGCGCCAAAAACTTGTTCGCTTCCCCAAGTGTAAGGTTGTGATGTAGTAATAAACTCGGTAAGACCAAGGTCGATCCACAGGGACTTGTGTAGGAATTCACAAACACATCCAATAGTGTCTATTGAGAGCTAACAACCAGATTTTATATGAGATTGATGTAAGTAACAATTTTGAACTAAATTGAAAGTAAATGATTATAAAAAGGCACTAGGGGTTCAAGCATCCACTTGTAGCAATCCTTGATATTTAATCCGCTATAGTTTCTCACTTTCTCAACTAGAATCGATAGTAAGATCTATCTAGCTGGATGATAGAGCAGTTAAACTAACAACCTGTCATATGTAAAATCAATGTACATGATTCACTCAATGCAAGCTAGGATGAGCATGCTCAATTGCATAGGTCAGTCCTAATTCCAATAGGCTCAGATCACAATCATAACCATCCTCAAGTCTTGTCACAAGACAAGGCTAGATTATGATTTGAACTTGATTCAAATCACATGCACAGTCCCACATAGTGCAGAATTTCAGAAAAGTAGAACTTTGGTAGGAAGTTCCCACATGAAGATCATAGTACTAAAGCGTACTCCAATTCCTCGGATCATACAGGTCTAGACTAACACAAAGCAATTAAGAACTCAAGTAATTCTCTCAAACATCCATGAGTCATCATAAGAATAAGAAAAACTACTTAGAACTTGTATAAACTTCAAACCATTGTTCATAAACATGAAATTCAATCTTAAAACCAACTAAAAACAAATTGAAACATCTTAGATTCACTACAAGCTTCACCTCTTAGCCCTAGCTAAGAGGCTTAGCCACTCATGATCCAAGGAAACATGAAACAACTAAGAAAAACATAAAAATAGCAAAACAAACTAGAAGGAGTTGTGGAACTCGAAAATCCACTTCCGCCGCCTCCAACCTTGCTTAAACTCTTCTAAGATACCCTAGGAACGATCCCTAGGTGTCCTTTGATAGTGGGAGGCTTCGCAACCTCGGAAACTTCCAGATTCTGCGTAAGAGTACGCAGTGCGCAGAGATTTTCGAGACTTGTAGAACACGTTTCGTTACGCAGGCGACCGGTCGCACGACCGGTCGCAGTGGCTGGACGACCGGTCGCAGATACTGGACAGCCGGTCTCAAAATGGCCAAAAAGTGTCCAGTGACTTTTGGAGATTTTCAACCCAGAAAATTAATTTAAGGACCGGTCGCACGACCGGTCGCAGAAGTGGACGACCGGTCGCACGACCGGTCATGAACAGTCCAGAGACTTATGGCCTCTGGGTCTCCTCTGTTGCATGTGCGGACCGGTCGGACGACCGGTCCTTGATCTTGGACGACAGGTCGTGGGCACCTTCTTATGGTTTCTTTCTTCTTTTCTCTGACTTCTTTCTTTTATTCTTTGACGCTTAGCCCCTTTGATCTTCTTTGCTTCTAACTAGCATCTTTCTAACTAGCATCTTTAAGTCTTCAATTGATGCTTTCTCTCTCTCATCCCTACAATCACAAATCCATGCATTAGTTTAGTCTATAAACCATAACATCGAGCATAATAACATCGAGCATAATGAGTGATGAATTGGGGTTAGAATATGCACAATTAAGAGCTCAACAATGAACCTTCTATAAAATCCTACTTGTCCCAAGAAGGACCGCACATCTCGTATGCTCTTGGGTGGTAGAAGGTTAAAGATAAAATCGATTTTCGCTTTATCCACCTCGATTCCATTTTTTGAAACGATGTGACCAAGTACAATTCCCTTTTGAACCATAAAGTGACACTTTTCCCAATTCAGCAAAAGGTTCTTCTCTTCACATCTTTTCAGCACAGATTTTAAGTGCACAAGGCACTCATCAAAGCTACAACCAAATACTGAGAAGTCATCCATGAAGACTTCGAGAATTGTCCCCACTATACTAGAAAAGATACTCACCATACATCGCTGAAAAGTGGCAGGGGCATTGCATAGCCCAAAAGGCATCCGTCGATAGGCGAAGGTGCCGAATGGACATGTGACTGTAGTCTTTTCTTGGTCTTCACGGGTGATCTCTATTTGGTTGTACCCTAAATAGCCATCAAGGAAGCAAAAATGGGAATGACCCGCCAACCTTTCTAAAATTTGATCAACAAACGGTAGGGAGAAGTGGTCTTTCCTCGTGACAGTGTTTAGCTTCCTGTAGTCAATGCACATTCTCCAACCGGTAGTGACTCTGGTTGGTACAAGTTCATTATTGGCATTGGCTACGATGGTTATTCCAGATTTCTTAGGCACCACTTGAGTTGGACTCACCCATTGACTATCGGATATTGGGTAGATAATACCCACATCCAATAGTTTTACCACTTCGGCCTTAACCACTTCTTTTATGTTTGGATTGAGCCATCTTTGTGGTTGCCTAGATGTCTTCGCATTCTCCTCAAGGTGTATGCAATGAGTACAAATCAGTGGGTCTATGCCTTTGAGATCTGCAATCGACCACCCAATGGCACTCTTGTGCTCTAATAGAGTGGCCATTAGCCTACTCTCTTATTCCTCATCCAAGTGGGAAGAAATCACCACCGGATATGTCTCATCTCGACCTAAATAGACATATTTCAGCTCACTTGGTAATGGTTTTAGGTCGAGTGTTGGTGCCTTGATATTGGATGGGAGGGCTTTGTTCTTGTTATCAAGCACCGGCATCACATCTAAAATGGCATTCATCTCTCGTATTGTGTCATCATTTATCTTATGAGAGTGGACCACACATGCCTCCAAAGGGTCAGAATACAATGTTGAGGGGAAAGTTTCCTCTACGAATGATTCAATGAAGTTTATCTCGTGGATCTCCTCATCAACCTCCCGTGGTTGTTTACATAAATCAAATATATTAAGCTCAAGAGTCATATTTCCAAAGGACATTTGTACAAGCCCATTTCTACAATTGATAATTGCATTGGAAGTAGCTAGAAAACGGCGGCCAAGTATGATGGGAATTTGAGCACCGGTACCTATCACGGGATGTGTATCCAAGACAATAAAGTCTACTGGGTAGTAGAATTTATCAACTTGGACTAGAACATCCTCAATCATTCCTCTCGGTATACGAATGGATCTATCAGCAAGTTGGAGTGTGGTTTTGGTGGGTTTCAATTCACCTAACCGAAGTTGTTCATAAACTGAGTATGGAATGAGGTTCACACTTGCCCCCAAATCGAGTAAGGCTTGTTTAATCCGGTAGTCTCCTATAATGCATGAGATGGTTGGACTACCCGGATCCTTGTATTTTTGAGGCACCTCTTGTTTGATAATAACGCTCAAATTCTCAGTCAAAAGTACTTTGTTATGAACATTGTGTTTCCTTTTGACCGTACACAATTCCTTTAGAAATTTGGCATATGATGGTATTTTTTTTATGGCATCCAACAACGGAATGTTGATATTCACCGGCTTGAAAACCTCTAAAATTTTCAGATTTTTGTTTAAAGGTTTGGGTGAAATCAACCTTTGGGGAAACGGGGCAACCAGCTTGTATTGCCTTTCCGGTTCTTTCTCTTATGGAGTGTTGTTTGAGCTATCATCCTCTTTGGAATTTTCCGGATCCTTAGGCTTTGGGGCCTTCACCGGATTAGATTTATCAACTATTTTCCCACTTCTCAAAGTGATGATAGCTTCAACATGCTCCGTATGTTGGGAGGATGAGCCTGCATCTTGTATCTCAAATTGGGTTCTTAGGTTAGGAAGAGGTTGGGCAGGAAGTGTGCCTTTCTCCCTAACACTGAGGTGAGATTCAACTCTAGCCATTGAGGTTTTCAATTCATTGATGGCTTGAGTTGAATTTTGACTGAATTTCAATTGCTCTTACATGAACCCATCTATTTTCAGAGAATTAGTCTTGTTATACTTAGCTTGAACAGATACAAATGCACCCAACATCTCCTTTAGCGTAACTTTTGGTGTAATGACTTGAGATGGACCTAGTATAGGTTGAGCTTGAGGGATATTGGTTGCATTCGCAGTGGGTCCATTCCTCCAACTGAAGTTGGGATGGTTCTTCCAATTAGAATTAAACGTGTTTGAGTTTGGAGCACCAAATTGCCGTTGATAACTGTTTATGGCATTTGATTGTTCTTGTAAGATGTCCTGAACCACCGAAATTGTGGGACAATCTTGTGTTGCATGTTAATTTTTGGCACAAATTCCACAAAGAGTTACAACGTCATTGGAGTTAATCGTCTCTCCTTTCCTTAATTCCATGGCCTCAACTTTTCTTGTGAGGCTAACCACCCGTGCACTTATGCTATCCTCTTCTGATAAGACATAAATTCCTCCTTTTTCTTTTTGTTAGCTAGCCTTGGAATTTGCTGGTTTAGATGTATCCCAAGACCATGCATTCTCAGCTACTTCCTCCAAATAGTCCCATGCTTCATTGGCTTCCTTGTTCATGAACTCCCCATTACACATCATTTCTACAAATTGGCGCATGGGTGAAGTCAGTCCGTCATAAAAAAAGCTTATAACCCGTCAAATTTCATAGCCATGATGTGGACATGCATTTAACAAGTCCTTAAACCTCTCCCAACATTGGAAGAATGTCTCATTTTCCTTTTGGGCAAAGTTTATGATAGGGCACCTCAACATGTTCGTTTTGTGAGTAGGGAAGAATTTTTTAATGAATTCCCTATGCATATCAGTCCATGCACCAATTGATCTTAGCCTTAATGCATGAAGCCAACCTTTAGCTTTATCTTTAAGGGTAAAAGGAAATAATTTAAATCTTACCACATCATCAGTAACATTCGCAAAGTGCATGGTGGTTATTACCTCATCAAACTCCTTAAGGTGTTGATAGGCACTTTCACTGTCTAATCCATGGAATTTTGGGAGGAGTTGGATCACTCCCGGTTTCATATCTACATTCCCTGCATTTTGTGGAAAGATTATGCATGAGGGAGTGCTCGCTCTTGTTGGTTGCAAGTAATCACGTAATGTTCTTGGTCGGGGAACATTCTCAACCACATTCTCTCCCGTTTCGGTTTGGTTTTGGCCCAGATTAGGATTGGCCATCGGATTCGGTTGAAAAACAGCCATATTTTCAGACAAAATTAGAAAATTTGGATGTCTGTTGAGCTCTTAATTGTGCATATTCTAACCCCAATTCATCACTCATTATTCAAGGTTTTCATGATTTAAAGATTAATCTAATGCATGATTTCATGATTGTAGGAATGAGACGAACTCCGCCCAATTGAAGACCAAAAGGATCTATTTAGAGCTTTGGATGAAGACCAAAGGTGGGCCAAAGAAAGAAGAAAGCAGAGAGAAGAAAGAAAAGAAGAAATGAAGAAGAAAAGAGGCCACGACCAGTCGTGACCGGTCGGCCAGCTTCCCCAGACCTACTGAACTCGCTGGACAAACAAGTAACACTGTCCGACCGGTCGTGACCGGTCGGCCAGCCCAGTCCGACCGGTCCAGACCGGTCGGCCAAAGTATTTTTCCACCTCCAGAAGCCGCTAGATTGATTCCAATAGTGAGTCCGACCGGTCGTGACTGGTTGGCCAGTCACTCAGACCGGTCGTCCGACCGGTCGGCCATGTGTTTAAAACAGAAACTTCTGTTTTTGGTGCCGAATTTCTCTGTGCACTGCGTAAGCTTATGCAAATTCGAGAAGATTCCGATGTTGCGGAGCCTCCCCACTATAAAAGGACACCTAGGGATCGTTCCTAGGCTATCTTAGAAGGGTTTGAGCAAGGTGGGAGGCGGCGGAAGTGGATTTCGGAGTTCCACAACTCCTTGTTTGTTTCTCGTTTTTATGCTTTTCTTAGTTGTTTCATGTTTCCTTGGATCATGAACGGCTAAACCTCTTAGCTAGGGCTAAGAGGTGAAGCTTGTAGTGAATCTAAGATGTTTTCAATTCGTTTAAGTTGGTTTTGAAGTTGGATTTCATATTTATGAACAATGGTTTGAAGTTAATACAAGTTCCAAGTAGTTTTTCTTAGTCTTATGATGACTCATGGATGTTTGGGAGAATTGCTTAAGTTCTTAATGGTTGTGTGCTAGTCTAGACCTGTATGATCAGAAGAATTGGAGTACGCTCTAGTACTACGATCTTAATGTGGGAACTTCCTACCAAAGTTCTACTTTTTCTGAAAATCTGTGGTATGTGGGACTGTGCATGTGATTTGAATTAAGTTCAAATCATGATCTAGGTTTGTCTTGTGACAGGACTTAATGATGGTTATGATTGTGAACTTAGTCTATTGGAATTGGGACTGACCTATGCAATTGAGTATGCTCGTCTTAGCTTGCATTGAGTGAATCATGTACATTGATTTTACATATGACAGGTTGTTAGTTTAACTGCTCTATCATCCGACTAGATAGATCTTAATTTCGATTCTAGTTGAGAAAGTGAGAAACCACAGTGAATTGAGCATCAAGGATTGCTACAAGTGGATCCTTGAACCCCTAGTGCCTTTTTATAATTGTTTACTTTAGTTTAAGTTCAAAGTTGTTACTTACATCAATCTCATACAAATCTGGTTGTTAGCTTCTCAATAGAAATATTGGATGTGTTTGTGAATTCCTACATAAGTCCCTATGGATCGACCTCGGTCTTACCGAGATTATTACTACATCGCAACCCTACACTTGGGGAAGCGAACAATGTCTCCTAGCACGTGGTTCTCTGTCAATTCCTTCAACTATTCCCCCTTCGCTAATGAGTCGGTTATTGGAATCCGGAGCCCAATGTGGCATGCAAATAAAAAAAAATATGAAACAAAGAGAAAGAGGAATTCTTCCTTCCTTTCTTTACTCTTCTCTAAGACCGAAGCACAAGGTGTCTTGCAATGGCTAGGCCAGAAGCACGGATAGAGACCGATTTCTCTTGGTCAATAGGGGTTCAGAGAACTCCCCACCCACTCTTTGAATCTTTTGAGAAAAGTGGAGAAAAAGAAGAAAGAGGAGTAGAGGTGAGAAGAGAAATCTATGAGCACAAGGTGAGCCAAGACGGCAGACCCGACCAATAAGAATCCAGGTGGCACAAGGCCTACCTTTCAGAGATCCAAAAAGGAGTCTCCACCCACTCTACAAGAGATGAATGTGATAGGAACGAATAGGAGAAGAAGAAGAGTAAGGTTTAGAAAGATAGAACCTGATTTGGCACTTGAGATCCTTATGTCTTCTTCAGCTTCCTAGAAATCCCTATGAAAGAAAAATCAAACAAAACAAACTAAGTTAGTCTTAGAATCCTAAAAATCCTAAATAGATGCTATTTTCATAAATTTTGTGAAAAACCGTCAAAGTCCCTCGGCAACGGCACCAAAAACTTGTTCGCTTCCCCAAGTGTAGGGTTGCGATGTAGTAATAAACTCAGTAAGACCGAGGTCGATCCACAGGGACTTATGTAGGAATTCACAAACACATCCAATAGTTTCTATTGAGAAAGCTAATAACCAGATTTGTAGTAGATTGATGTGAGTAGCAATGTTGAACTAAACTGAAGTAATCAATTAATAAAAGGCACTAGGGGTTCAAGGATCCACTTGTAGCAATCCTCAATGCTCAATTCGCTGTGGTTTTTCACTTTCTCAACTAGAATCGAAATTAAGATCTATCTAGTCGGATGATAGAGCTGTTGAAACCAACAATCTACCATATGTAAGATCAATGTATATGATTCACTCAATGCAAGCTAGGACGAGCATACTCAATTGCATAGGTCAGTCCCAATTCAAATAAGCTAAGTTCACAATCATAACCATCATTAAGTCCTATCACAAGACAAAGCTAGATCATGAATTGAACTTGATTCAAATCACATACACAGTCCTACATACAAAAAAATTTCAGAAAAAGTAGAACTTTGGTAGGAAGTTCCCACATGAAGATCATAGTACTAGAGCGTACTCCAATTCCTCGGATCATACAAGTCTAGACTAACACATAACAATTAAGAACTCAAGTACTTCCTCTAAACATCTATGAGTCATCATAAGACTAAGAAGAACTACTTAGAACTTGAATTAAACTTCAAACCATTGTTCATAAACATGAAATCCAATCTTAAAACCAACTTAAACGAATTAAAACATCTTAGATTCACTACAAGCTTCACCTCTTAGCCTTAGCTAAGAGGTTTAGCTGTTCATGATCCATGGAAACATGAAATAACTAAGAAAAACATAAAAATAGTAAACAAACTAGAAGGAGTTGTGGAACTCCGAAATCCACTTCCGCCACCTCCCACCGTGCTCAAACCCTTCTAAGATACCCTAGGAACGATCCTTAGCTGTCCTTTTATAGTGGGGAGGCTCCGCAGCATCAGAATCTTCCAGAAATTACGTAAGCTTACACAATGCGTAGAGAAAATCGGAGCTTGTAGAACACACTTCATTACGCAGACGATCGGTCGCACGACTGGTCTGAGCTACTAGACGACCGGTCACGCGATCGGTCTCAAAAGTGAAAAATTTGTCCAGAGAGTTTTGAGATTTTTCCACCCAGAAAATAAATTCAAGGACCGGTCGCACGGCCGGTCGCAGCAGTGGACGACTGGTCGCACGACCGGTCTTAGACAATCCATTGAGATGTGGCCTCAGGGCCCCTCTGTTGAGTGATCGGACCAGTCGGACGACCGGTCTTGGGTGTCTTTTCTTCCTTCTTTTCTTCTCTTCTTTGCTTCTTTCTTCCACCCTTTCACAGTTGGTCCTTTGATCTTCTTTGCTTCTAGATGGCATCTTTAAGTCTTCAATTGATGCTTCCTCTCTCTCATCCCTACAATCACAAATCCATGCATTAGATTAGTCTATAACTCATGAAAACCTTGCATAATGAGTGATGAATTGGGGTTAGAATATGCACAATTAAGAGCTCAACATGCACATGCACCCGAAAATCATCCCAAAATCACATGTGCCTGGAAAGACCTGATGGACAGGACCCAGACCCGTTTAAACTACTATAAATAGCAAGCTCCCCTGATGACCAAAGGAATCATCACTCCCTAATGACCTTAGAGCAACGCAAGAGGTAACATGCTCCTACTCTACCATCCCTTGCCAGATGCCCTTGCCAAAAGCCCTTGCCGAAAAGGGATTTTCACGTCGGAGTCTGAATGCAGAGG
The DNA here is from genome assembly GCA_003013855.2 of Liriodendron chinense. Lineage (NCBI taxonomy): Eukaryota > Viridiplantae > Streptophyta > Magnoliopsida > Magnoliales > Magnoliaceae > Liriodendron > Liriodendron chinense. The sequence continues at coordinate 756,957 of ML058366.1, forward strand.
GAGAGAAACTCCGAAAATATGCTAAGTAGTGGAAATTTTCCACTCTTAAGAGGGACATGCATCCCACCACTTCTTGGCTTGGAAATGTGAAAAGTATTTGAAGTAGTGGGAAATCCCATTGTTTGTAGAGGGACATGCGCCCACCGCCTTATTGCCTGAAAACATGAAAAATGTCTAAGTTACAGAGGGACAAGCGCCCACTCCCTATGGCCCGAAAAAACACCAAAATTGGCTAAGTGCCATAGGCACATTGCGCCCACCACCTTGGCCCAGGCGCATGTGCTATGCCACATGCGCCCTGGAGCTAACATCTCCCTCTCCCTTTCGATTCATTTTGGCACATGTGCCTGAGAGGGGGCCACATGTGCCCACTCCAGGGCACATGTGCCCACACCCCCACTAGGTGTGCCCGGACGGTTATAGCTTGTCCGGGACTTCCATGGTGTGGCCTGCTTTCGATGTGGCCCACCTCTTCATCGCATCAGTGATCTTAGACACACATCTGCGATCTCTATCCATCCCCCGGATCAGATTTTCCAATGGTCGATGATAAACGGTCCAAATCAATGATTTAATAAAAAATGACTAACACTTACCCAAATTTGTAAACTTGGAAATCCTTCTGAAAGAGTAGGAAATAGCCGAAATCAAGAAGAGACTTAGTTTCTCTATAATACGACACATTATAATAACGCACCGCAACGAGGTTACCTGCTTTCATGATCCTCGAATACCCTAATTAGGCGGTAAACAGGCCCAGTACTTGGTCATTTTTAGCCTTAGGAAGTGCCCTGTTGGCTCGAAAATCGACTGACACCAAGTAGAATTGAATGCGATCTCACTGATGCCGAAGTGGATCCAGCATCATTACGATCTTAGTGGACATGATCCATCACTGTTTGAAGATAATCATCGCCGATATTCACCGAATACCCTGATTAGATAGTAAACAGGCCCAGTACTTAGTCATTTTCAACCCTGGGAAGTGCCCTGTTGGCTCGAAGATCAACTAACGTCAAATAAAACTAAGAGCGATTTCACCAACGCCAAGGAAAACTTAACACTCTCATGCTACAAAAAAGTTGAATCAAGCATTTATATGGTACCGATCCCTATTGTTTATCAAATATTGGCATAAACGGGCACTTATTAAACCTGGTACTTAGCCATTTGCAGGCATAAAAAACGAGCGATCTAGTCCGACGGACTTGAATCCTTGAAGAGGCCTGGCTTAATACAACCTATTCAATCTTGAATTGATCATCGGAAAGCATCCAGAAGAAAGAATGTTCTCGAAGATGAGTCACCGGACTTCAAGATTGAACATATTTACTTTACTATACAAGCTTTATTCATCCCGGATAAAGGTCCAAGGCTAAACCTAAGGGATTATGGTTACCACGATAAACCATAATCACAAGAGTTCTAACAACACTCAAAATATCCTGCTATGAACTGCCATTATAAAAAAATCTAGTCGATGCCCTACCTATCCACAACGGATTTGTTGGTTGAGCTGATCAAGTAGTTGTGGAGTGCCTTCTCAGGGTCACCCGTCATAAAAATATGGGAAGAGGGCCTTGGGTCATGCCGACCAATAGTCGATGCTCGTGTACTCCAGTGGTCACCCGTCACAAAAATACGGGAAGAGGGCCCAACGTTGCACCACTCGATTAAAAATCCTGACAGTCCTTTAACTCAGACAATCCGAAAGAAAATGGTGAAATTGGGTTTTACCGCTTGTAGAGATACTCGGAGATATACCTAATGTCCTAGAGGGGGCTGAATAGGACTTTTTGAATTTTGAATTACAAGTTAAAACTAAATCAAGTCAATCTTACCAACCAAGATTATCATAATAACATTCAAGGGAATTATATGATTAATTTGCAAGTAAAGACTATCATAGGCATTTCATCAAATAGTTAGCATTCATGATTGATTAAACCATTCAACACATAGCAATCATGCAATCTCACAATGCACAACAATTTATAGTGGTTCAGTTTCCCTACTCCACTCCCGGTTCACGATCTCAACCTATGAGACCACCAGATTTCACTATAGTCGAGGTTTTAAATCAGGTTAACCATCAACCTTAATATCCTTTGATCTAGGACCGTGTTTACCATCCGCCGATGGCCCAATCCAAGGACTTGACGAGTTTGGATCTCAAACTCTCACCAATCATAATCCAAGGACGGCCTCGTACACTCCCGCCGGAGTTTCCCAATCTAGGGAATAGTGATTCAATAAAATGGACTCTCAAATACTAGACATACCTAGACGATTGAGCCCCGATTCAATGCCTTTGATGAGTAGCTTCAGCTTCACGTGCTTCAGCTTCTCTTTGTGCTCCCAAGATTAGCTACTGATGCAAATGATGTGTGTAGATTATGCTGGGTAGTTGGAAGAGAGATGGTCAAGTTCCTATTGCCTATTCAATGCAATGGTTATGAGGGAACTACCAAACTTCAGCATTCAATGGCTATAAACGACCTCATAAAGATATTTCGAAGGTAGGTTAGCCATGAATGCATATCTTGAGTTCATACTCAAGGGAGCTAAGAGCAAGGAGGGTAGGAAGATGTGAGTAAAGACTCTCTCACTTAGCTCTTAATGGGTGTTGAATGCATGCCAAGAAAGACCACAAGATATGGCTATATAGAACCCCAAATGATGGCCCCAACGAATAAAAAACGATTACGTCCGACCTGTCAGAGAGAAGCCTCAACCGGTCGAACAGATCGGTTGTAATTCAAAAATGTTGGACACCATTTGGGTCTGTCCGACCGGTCAGATAGGCTTGCTGGACAAAGTTTGGAAAGCAATCTGACCGGTTAAGACCGGTCGGCTGACTGCATGGTTTTAAAGTAGCACAGCTGCTGGACAGAAATTACACTCCAGGCCGACCGGTCAAGACCGATCAGCTGTCCAGCTGATTATAACACAGTAAGGTCACTGACCATTTGATGTGCCTGACCAATCGGTCAAGACCGGTCGGTCATCTTGCCAGGATACATGCAGCATTGCTGCTGGACGGGTCAAGCCAAGCTGCCGGAACGGTCAAGACCGGTCGGCTATCTTGCTGCTATTATTAGAGCAAGGTTGTTGTACTGAATTGTGTTCGCTCGCCTCAAGTGTAAGGCTGCGATGTAGTAATAAAACTCGGTAAGACCGAGGTCGATCCACAGGGAATTAGAAACAACTTCCAGACTATTCCAGCAACTCAGTTTCGCAAAAAGAAATCAGATTTAATTGAATGATAAAACTAAACAGTAACTTAATGGAAATTCAGTGTTTTAAAGTACTAAGGCATTCAAGGATCCACTTGTAGCAATCCCATGTCAATTCAATCAATCCAAGTAGAGAACACAACTAGATTTGAAGTCCTATTTCTCATCTAGTTGGAAAGTAAAGCATTCACACACATTCAATCCAAATCAAATTGAACTTCCAAGTTCTAGTCCCATTCAATCAATGTAAAATTCAAAACCATAGCCTTCGGAGTAACAGCCATGCCTATGGACTATGGCCTGCTCAAGGATTACTATAATTTGAATCTAAACAAGCATATATTATAATCTCAGAGAATTGCAAGGAATTCATGTCCGGAGCACATGAACTCTCATAAAACATCTCAAACTACCACTTTAAGAACTAGAATATGAAAGATCCAAACTTGAATTGAAAATTACTTGAATTAACTTGAATCAAACATGAAATTAGCTACAAGCTTCACCTCTCAGCCTTAGCTAAGAGATTCTAGCTGAGCATTGTCATACTATAACTAGAACTCATAATAAAAGCATAAAAACTAGAAAAACCAGAAATTGGAGAGTTGCAGACGCTCCACGACAGCTTTCTCTCTCTAAAACCACGTCCCTTCGCTTTTATGATGACCTAGGAAGAGCCTCTAGGTGTCTCTTTATAGTAGGAAAGCTTCCTTGCGTCGGAAACATCCAGAATCCGCGTAAGGTTACGCACTGGGCAGCAAAAATCGGAATCCCGTTTTAAAAACTACCGTTCCTATTCATAGCCGACTGGTCGTGACCGGTCGGACTGGCCTTTTACCAATCTAGGGAGTGCAGCCAACTGGTCATGACCGGTTGGACTGACCTGTCCAATAGTCCAGCAAGTGCAGCCGACCGGTCATGACCGGTCGGCCGAAGTTGGTCTTATTCCAGCAATTCTCAAAGAGGGCGCCGACTGGTTGGCCGACCGGTCATGACCGGTCGAACCAACTAGTCTTCTTCCAATTGCTTCTAAAAGTGTGGCCGACCAGTCGGACGACCGGTCGGGCTTGTTTTTTTCTTCAACTTTTTCTTCTTTTCTTCATTCTCTTTTCTCCCTCTTTCTTCTTCTTTCTTTGGTCCATTTTAGACCTTCCTCCAATGTCTTCAAATGACCCTTTTTAAGCTCCAATTGGATGAAGTCCGCTCTCATCCCTACAATCACAAAACACACGTTAGATGGGCCTTTTAAACAAGAAAATCATGCATATAATGTGATGTAGTAGCCAATGCAATGTATAAATTGGAGGTTCAACACACCCCCCAACCAGCTTTTTGCTAGTCCCAAGCAAAACATGCGTGAATAAGTTCAAACCTCCAAACCCAACTCTCTTCCAGAAACCATGTTTCTATCCACTCCAAGATGCACAAGTGTAAAATTTGGAAAAACTAAGTGATAGAAATTACAAACTTAAACTCTCAAAGCATAAGAAGTGTCTACATGAAATTCCCGCTGATTGATTGATAAATAGAAGAACTCGAATAAATTCAACCTAGTGTGCATAGTGAAAGTTCATCTCATGAGTTCCTAGGATCATCTTCTTCATAGGTTAAGTAAACCAAGGATTTTAAGGTGCACAGAGCAACAACAAGCCTATGACAGGAATTTGCCTTACCGTCCTTCCAACGGCTTTCACACTACGTCCCATTTCCGGCTTTGGTTACGGTTCAACCATCCCCTGGTTGGTAATAGGTAGCCCTTTTCGGAATTTTCCACCATTTTTCTTTCCTTCCCGATTTCATCCTTTCTTTCCTTTTTCTTTTAAATTAGATAGGATTTTTAGAAATCCATATCTTCCGTTATTTTCCCATGGACAAGGATGGACAAAATACCCCGGCTTTGGTTTCTCAACAGCTTTAAATCAAAGTCTAGCTAACCCATAAATCACATAAACCTTTCAACTCTTGAAAATCGTGTGATGTGAACTTGGTGTGAAGGTGTTCAAATTTTCTATCAATCACAACAATAGGGGAACTAACATATAAAACCATTATGTTGGGAGAAATTCAAGACTTACAATATCACACACGTCGTATCTCCTCTTCTTATACTCATATCATCTCGAATGCATGGAAATAAGGTTTTCTAAAAGAGTTTTGAAATTTTAGAAAATTCAAAAAAATTTACGCATGTGAGGCTCGAAATGTTGCAACATGCTAGATGAGGAATCTCATCTCACCCCCAACCAAATCTTGCATTGTCCTCAATGTAAAAAGATATTCAATTAGTATGAACATGAGAGCAATGGTAAAATATGAGAGAGTGAGAACAATAGTACCTGAGAGAGCGATCATGGAAGTCTCCATCCCAACAAACAAAACCTACTAAAACTAGTAAAACTAAACTAAACCAACCTATGTTATACCTCCATCAGAGTAGGAGATCAATCATCCTGATAGACAGGATCATTCAGAGTGATGGACATGTCCTCTGAATCAAATTTCTCAACAAATGGTTTAAGGCGTTGTCCATTAACTTTAAAATAGTCACCATTCGCTGCATTCTCAATCTCAACAGCCCCATGAGGAAAAACTTCTTTGATGATATATGGGCCGGTCCATCGAGATCGTAATTTTCTCGTAAAAAGATGAAGTTGGGCATTGTACAAGAGCACTTTCTGTCCTTTATGGAAAGATTTCCTTAAATGTGCTTGTCATGAAAGGCCTTCATCTTGCTCTTGTAAATTTTTGAATTCTCATATGCATCGTTCCGGATCTTATCAAGCTCATTTAATTGAAGTTTGCGAAGTGAGCCTTCCTTGTCAATGTCAAAATTTAAAGCCCGAATTGCCCAATAGGCTTTGTGTTCTATCTCCACGGGCAAGTGGCAAGCTTTCCCATAGACAAGTCTATAAGGGGACATTCCAATGGGTGTCTTGTAGGCGGTACGATGAGCCCAAAGTGCATCATCTAATCTTAGGGACCAATCCTTGCAATTCGGTCTCACCGTCTTTTCCAAAATCTGTTTGATTTCCCTATTGGAGATTTCAGCTTGCCCACTTGTTTGTGGGTGGTATGGGGTACTCACTTTATGCCTAATACCATATTTCTTCATCAAAGCTTCAAAAGGTCTATTGCAAAAGTGAGAACCACCATCACTAATGATGGCTCGAGGCGTCCCAAATCTAGAAAGTATGTTTTCTTTAAGGAACTTGAGAACCGTACGATGATCGTTGGTTCTACATGGGGTAGCCTCTATCCATTTAGACACATAGTCTACGGCAAGCAAAATATATACATGTCCAAAAGATGAGGGGAATGGTCCCATGAAATCGATGCCCCAACAGTCAAATACTTCAAGATGTTGAATTGGGGTGAGAGGAATCATATTTCGATGGGATAATCCTCCTAACTTTTGGTAGCGCTCGCATGCTTTGCAAAACTCGTGGGTATCCTTAAATAGCGTGGGCCAATAAAAACCACACTGCAGAATTTTTGCAGTTGTTTTCTTGGCTGAAAAATGACCCCCACATGCTTGATCATGACAAAAGGAGATGATGGAATTATATTCATCATCAGGGACACATCTCCTTATAATTTGGTCTGGGCAATATTTAAACAATAGAGGTTCATCCCAGAAAAATCTGCGCACTTCTCTTAGAAATTTACGTTTGTCCTGCGCAGTCCAATGAATCGGCATCGCACCTGTGGAAAGATAATTGGCTATATCAGTGTACCATGGTGGATGCATAGCAGCAAAGAGTTGCTCATCAGGGAATGAGTCCTCAATAGGTGACTCGTCAATGGAATTAGGTAGGACTAGGTGGGATAAATGATCCGCCACCACATTTTCTAACCCCTTCTTGTCTTTGATCTCTAAATCAAATTCTTAAAGGAGTAGGATCCATCTAAGCAAACGGGGCTTGGCATCCTTCTTAGAAAGAAGGTGTTTCAGCGCCGCATGATCCGTGTAAACAATAACTTTGGATCCTATTAAGTAAGGCCTGAATTTGTCCAAGGCAAAAATGACAGCTAGGAGCTCTTTCTCCGTAGTCGAATAATTGATTTGGGCGGGATTCAAGGTCCTACTTGCGTAGTAGATAACATGGGGCTTCTTATCCTTCTTTTGGCCTAACACCGCCCTAATAGCAAAATCGCTCGCATCGCACATCAACTCAAAAGGAATGGACCAATCTGGTGGTTGCACTGATAGGAGCGGTTGTCAACATGTCTTTTAGCTTTGAAAAAGCTAATTGACATTCGGCACTCCACTCAAATTGGTTCTCCTTTTGTAGAAGGTTACATAAAGGCCTTGATATATGACTAAAATCCTTTATAAATCTTCTATAGAAATCGGCGTGTCCAAGGAAGGACCGCACATCGCGTATGCTTTTGGGTGGTGGTAGATTGGAAATTATGTCAATTTTTGCCCGGTCTACCTCTATTCCATTGGATGAGATGATATGTCCAAGGACTATTCCTCTTTGTACCATGAAATGGCACTTTTCCCAATTTAAGACGAGTTTCTTCTCCTCACACCTCATCAAGACCAACTCCAAGTGTTTGAGGCATTCATCGAACGTACAACCAAAAACAGAAAAGTCGTCCATGAATACCTCAAGAAACTCACCCACCATGTCCGAGAAAATACTCAACATGCATCGTTGGAATGTGGCGGGTGCATTACATAACCCGAATGGCATTCTTCGGTAAGCGAAGGTGCCAAACGAGCATGTAAATGTGGTTTTCTCTTGGTCCTCTGGAGCTATCTCAATTTGGTTGTATCCGGAGAAGCCATCTAGGAAGTAATAATAGAAATGGCTTGCTAACCTCTCCAAGATTTGATCCATAAATGGGAGAGGGAAGTGGTCTTTCCTAGTAACCGTGTTGAGCTTCCTATAATCAATGCACATACGCCAACCGGTGGTCACCCTAGTCGGTATAAGCTCGTTGTTGGCGTTTTCTATGATGGTAATACCAGATTTCTTGGGGACAACTTGGGTAGGACTCACCCATTGGCTATCTGAGATCGGGTAGATGATACCCACATCCAATAGCTTTAACACCTCGGCTTTGACAACCTCCATCATGTTTGGATTTAGCCGTCTTTGAGGTTGTCTAGTCGTTTTTGCATTTTCTTCAAGGTGTATACGGTGAGTGCAAACCGAAGGATCTATCCCTTTGAGGTCCGCTATTGTCCAACCTATGGCTTCCCTATGTTCTTTGAGTAACTCAATCAACTTGAGCTCTTGGTCTTTTTCTAGGTGGGAGGCAATGACAACTGGGAAAGTTTCCTCTTGACCCAAATATACGTATTTAAGCTCGGATGGCAATGGTTTAAGGTCAAGCTTCGGTGGTTCGATGTTAGACGGTAGAGGCCTTGATGTGGTTGGTGGCAATTTTTCAAAATGGGGTCTCCACCGACTAGCACCAACTACCGGTCTTTCTATATGTAATGCTTGCACAATTTTACTATTGATGGGGCCTTCAGAATCCATGAAACGTGCTAAGCATGTCTCCAACCTTTCTAGTGGTTCAAGTTGGAGGAGTTCTTCTTCTTCAAAAGTTTCAAGCATGTTTACCTCGAAGAACTCATCATCATCGACATCCCTATGGCTTTTGCCCAAGTGAAATACATTCACCTCTAGTGTCATGTTTCCAAAAGATAGTTGCATCACCCCATTCCGGCAATTGATGATTGCGTTTGATGTGGCAAGGAATGGGCGGCCTAATATTACCGATATTTGGGTGCTAGCATCCAAAACCGGTTGTGTGTCCAAGACGATAAAATCTACCAGGTAGTAGAATTTGTCAACTTAGACTAGAACATCCTCAACTATCCCCCTCGGTACACGGATAGATCTATCAGCGAGTTGCAACGTGGTTTTGGTGGGTTTTAATTCACCAAGACCCAATTGCTCATATACCGAGTATGGGATCAAGTTCACACTCGCCCCCAAATCTAACAAGGCACGCTCAATCCGGTAGTCTCCAATGATACATGAGACGGTGGGACTACCGGGATCTTTGAATTTTGGAGGGGTCTTTTGAGTGAGGATGGCACTCACTTGCTCAGTTAAGAAGGCCTTCTGCTGCACATTATATTTGCATTTTGTTGTGCATAGGTCTTTTAGAAACTTGGCATAAGAGGGGATTTGTTTGATGGCATCAAGCAAAGGGATATTAATCTTGACTTGTCTGAAAATCTCTAGAATATCATGAGAATTTGGGAGAGATTTTGGGGCAACCAATCTTGAAGGGAATGGTGCCACGGGCTTGTAAATGCGTTCCGGTTGTTGTGGGGCTAAGTTAGATCCATCTTCATCCTCAGAATTTACCGGATCATTAGGCTCATCGGCCTTCACCGAAATAGTTTTGTCAATTTGTTTACCACTTCTAAGGGTGGTGATGGATTTGGCTTGCTCCATGTTTTGGTTGGAAGGATTAGTGGTGCTCACTTCATGTACTTGCTATGGATTTGGCTGAGGTTGGGCCGGAAAGGTCCCTTCCCTAGCATTCAAGCGTCCCTTAATCTCATCAACCGAGACTTTAAGCTCTTGGAACAATTGCTATTCATTTGATTGATTTGCGTTTGCCCTTGTATAAACGCCTTCAAGGTATCCTCCATTGAGAATTGAGGTGGGGCCATATTTTGCATGGGTGGCCCTCTTTGAGAGTTGGTAGGATTGCCCTTAGGAGCATTCTTCCAACTAAAATTTGGGTGGTTTTTCCAACTCTCATTGTACGTATTACCTACCGGTCCATTAAAAGGCCGTTGATAACCATATGTGGCATTGGCATGTTCATGTAATACCTCTTGAAATGCAGAAATTGTGGGACAATCTTGCGTAGCGTGTAAATCGGTGAGGCAAATCCCACATATGGTTTCAACAGCTTCATTGGACTTGGGAACTCCATTTTTACTAAGTTCCATGGCCTCAACGTTCCTTGTGAGGTTGGCTATCCTTGCATTCACATCGTCTTCCTCCTTAAGGACATAGATCCCTCCTTTCTCTTGAGTGGGCTTGGAGTTATTGGGTTTATCCGATGTATCCCAAGATTGGGCATTTTCAACCAACATGTCCAAGTAACTCCAAGCCTCATCTGGATTTTTACTCATAAACTCGCCATTGCACATCATCTCCACAAATTGGCGCATATTGGAACTTAATCCATCATTGAAAAAATTTATAATTCGCCAACTCTCATAGCCATGATGTGGGCAAGCAAGCAGGAGATCCTTAAATCTCTCCCAACATTGAAAAAAAGATTCACCCTCTTTAGCCGAGAAATTCATTATGGCTCTTCGAAGGGTGTTCGTTTTATGAGCCAGGAAGAACTTTTTCAAGAATTCCCGGTTCATCTCAACCCATGACCTAATCGAATGTGGTCTAAGAAAGTGAAGCCAATCTTTGGCTCTTTCTTTCAATGAAAAGGGAAAAAGTTTAAGTCTGATGGTATCTTTGGAAACATTGGCGTAATGCAAGGTAGCCACCACTTCTTCGAATTCTTTCGAGTGTAAGTATGGGCGGTCAGAGTCTAGCACATGGAACTTTGGTAAGAGTTGAATTACACTCAGTTTTATGTCAAAGTTTCCACCATTTGTTGGTAGAACCACGCAAGAGGGTGTAATTGCACGGGCGGGTTGTAGGTAGTCCCCTAGTGATCTCATTGGAGGAACATTATGTACCTCATTCTCTCCGACTCCTTCCTGATTTGCGTTTGTAGTTGGAGTAGGGGGGAGGATTCCTTAAAGGTGTTTGTTCCATATTCCCCAAACTTTCAAAATGCTCTTGGTAATTTCGGACTCGTCTATGGACTGACAATGGTCCAACTAAACCACCTTCAGATTGGAGACGATTTGAGTGGTTACGTTTCCAACAGGACATAAACCACTCAACCAAAAATCAAAACTAATCCTAAATCCTAGAAAACTGAAATCTGAAATTAATCTGAAAAAAATTCTGCAAAAAGCTAAGTTAGAAGGATATCACCTGATGCGCTTGAACTAGAGAGGAATTCCTACAAAACAGAACAATTTGTTAGTTCTAAGAAAATTAGAAAACCTATCTACTTCTACTTCTACAGCCACTGAAACTATTTGAAAACCGTTATCTAAGTCCCCGACGGCGGCGCCAAAAACTTGTTCGCTCGCCTCAAGTGTAAGGTTGTGATCTAGTAATAAAACTCGGTAAGACCGAGGTCGATTCACATGGAATTAGAAACAACTTCCAGACTATTCCAGCAACTCAGTTTCGCAAAAAGAAATTAGATTTAATTGAATGATAAAACTAAACAGTAACTTAATGGAAATTCAGTGTTTTAAAGTACTAAGGCATTCAAGGATCCACTTGTAGCAATCCCATGTCAATTCAATCAATCCAAGTAGAGAACACAACTAGATTTGAAGTCCTATCTCTCATCTAGTTGGAAAGTAAAGCATTCACACACATTCAATCCAAATCAAATTGAACTTCCAAGTTCTAGTCCCATTCAAGCAATGTAAAATTCAAAACCATAGCCTTCGGAGTAACAGCCATGCCTATGGACTATGGCATGCTCAAGGATTACTATAATTCGAATCTAAACAAGCATTATATGATAATCTCAGAGAATTGCAAGGAATTTATGTCCGGAGCACATGAACTCTCATAAAACATCTCAAACTACCACTTTAAGAACTAGAATATGAAAGATCCAAACTTGAATTGAAAATTACTTGAATTAACTTGAATCAAACATGAAATTAGCTACAAGCTTCACCTCTCAGCCTTAGCTAAGAGATTCTAGCCGAGCATTGTCATAATACAACTAGAACTCATAATAAAAGCATAAAAACTAGAAAAACCGAAAATTGGAGAGTTGCAGACGCTCCACGACAGCTTTCTCTCTAAAACCACGTCCCTTCGCTTCTATGATGACCTAGGAAGAGCCTCTAGGTGTCTCTTTATAGTAGGAAAGCTTCCTTACGTCGAAAACATCCAGAATCCGCGTAAGGTTATGCACTGCGCAGCAAAAATCGGAATCCCGTTTTAGAAACTACCGTTCCTCTTCATAGCCGACTGGTCGTGACCGATTGGACTGGCCTTTTAACAATCCAGGGAGTGCAGCCGACTGGTCATGACCGGTCGGACTGACCTGTCCAATAATCCAGCGAGTGCAGCCGACCGGTCATGACCGGTCTGCCGAAGTTGGTCTTATTCCAGCAATTCTCAAAGAGGGCACCGACCGGTTGGCCGACCGGTCATGACCGGTCGAACCAACTAGTCTTCTTCCAATTGCTTCCAAAAGTGTGGCCGACCGGTCGGACGACTGGTCGGGCTTGTTTTTTTCTTCAACTTTTTCTTCTTTTCTTCATTCGCTTTTCTCCCTCTTTCTTCTTCTTTCTTTGGTCCATTTTAGACCTTCCTCCAATGTCTTCAAATGACCCTTTTTAAGCTCCAATTGGATGAAGTGCGCTCTCATCCTACAATTACAAAACACACGTTAGATGGGCCTTTTAAACAAGAAAATCATGCATATAATGTGATGTAGTAGGCAATGCAATGTATAAATTGGAGGTTCAAAAAATTGCAATGCTGGACTGACCGGTCAAGACGGGTCGGCTGCCTATTCAGTAAGACATGCAATATCATGAAGTGGCTGCTGGAAAGATGGAAGGGTCAGTCTGACCGGTCATGACCGGTCAGCTGCCTTAGGTGATCTTCAACACATCAGCAAACTACTTCAATGAACCGTTTGATTAGTCCAGACCGATCGGCAATCTGATAACATTGCATCTCAGCTAGATATTCAGCATGAGGTGATGGTGCATGAAGTCCAATGTTTGGGCATGTTTTCAATCACGATTAGCACCTGCCATGGACATACAAGTTTGATAAACTTGTAATAGGGTCGAGAAGGAATGTGATCAGTTAGGTCGGTAATTACATCATTCATTGATGTTTTGGGTTTTTTAAGGTCATTCTATATGCAACTTACCTGAGATCTTGTTTCGGCTTGAGCTTGAGCAATGGAAGAAGCATAATCTTCAAGTCTTCGACCGGGGCTCACACGACAAGACGCGACCAACTAACACGACAATTGACAAAATAAAGTGTACTAACAAATGGGACATAGACATCCGAGTTGTCTAAAAACATGTCTCAGTTCACAACAAGAAAACAAATAGGTCTCTACGACCATGAACTTAAGACCATAATCCCCGGTGGGTTAGTCTTTTGCCTTCTAATCAAGGGTGATCAACCATTAATGTAATTAAGGGCTCGTGATAAGTATCACAGCTTGGAATGTAAAAGATCTTAGAATCTATGGAATAAAATTCGCCTTGCGATTTCTTATGATTGTCTATGAATGTCTCTATACTCAGAAATTCCCCAGAATAACAAAACATAGGAAAAACTGCCATGAGCATTTTTCTAGTTTTAACAAACTACCGACTCTACTGGGGATATGGAACATACCAGAATCTCTGGTTTTCTCTGAGTAAAGGAATGTTCTAAGATAAATTATTTACAGACATTGATATGTATGTAAGAAAGGTTACCACAAGGAGAAATTTCCGGCGCCTTCACAGGCGCCAAACTGACGACTCTCGACGAGAATGTTATTCCCTTCATCTTTAAGGCAAGAGAATTTCAAATAAAATTATGGAAAGTTTTCTAAAAAGAATTTCTAAACTTCTCATATCATACATATAATTCATACTTGTACATTCTGTTCATCATTGAGCCATATTGCGATTGGTAAGGTCGCACCTTTTCTCCCTTTTGAAGCCACAGAATACTCTAATGCGTGTATAACTGTGCAAAGAGAGAGAAAGAGAGAGAAAAGAGAACCTTAGTAAAAGAAATCAACCAACAAAACTACAATGACAACTACAATGATTTTCTTGGGATCTAGCGGGTTCTACTTCCCTCACCTTGCAACATCAGGAGCAGCAACCCCTAAGGCAGGCTAACAACTCATCCAAAAGCACTGGTCACTGAAGAAGACCAAGGATAAGAAGACAGCTTCAATTGGGATGAAGATGGCTAAGACACAAATCAACACAAGGAAACAGTGGAGGCCAGTCCGCATGAATGAAGCCCATAATGTCGGCAAAGCCACTGCATCACTCAGGCCAACGTTCTCCTTCGCCGCTACTAACTTCCCAACCCTGCCGAAGACAGCACAACCAACCAAGATACTGAACAGATTCATTGTCCAAGGATCGACAAAGGCATCGATGAAGACATTCTCTGTCGAAACTACCATGACCAAGCAAGACTACAGTGAGTACAGGCCATGATGGTACATGTCGTTGAAGGGGAGACGAACGAGCAAGGTGTAGAGCTGCCTCCAATCCAAGAACAGATAGACGAGATAATTTAGGTCCAGGAGGATACTGCCAGGAAAATGAGAGAGATGAAAAAAGCATTATTGGCTTTAGTCGCTTAGGGGGCAACCAGGAGTCCGACTATCCTCACTCGACAATCTATGGAGGAATCTCAGGGAGCAGCGTGTTGAACCTCCAATTTATACATTGCATTGCCCATCACACTACTTAGTTTGCATGATTTTCATGGGTTAAAGGCCCAACTAACACGTGTTTTTGTGATTTTAGGGATGAGAGCGGACTTCGTCCAATTGGAGCGTAACAAGGGATATTTGAAGACATTGGAGGAAGTCCTAAGATGGATCAAGGAAAGAAGAAGAAAGAGAGAGAAAAGAGAATGAAGAAAAGAAGAAAAAGATGAAGAAATACAAGGCTGACCGGTCGTCCGACCGGTCAGCCACATCAAAAGCCACATCAAAGGAATCAAGTAGAAGAGAGGCCGACCGGTCATGACCGGTCGGCCATGAACACTGAATGAAGGCTGGCCACATTGCATTGGGGCCGACCGGTCATGACCGGTCGGCCATGTGCACTGGATGAATGCTGGAAGATTGGACAACAATGTCCGACCGGTCATGACCGGTCGGCTGTGTACACTGGCCAAAGCAGAAACAATGCTCGACCGGTCATGACCGGTCGGGTAGGCACGCTGGACTCCCTGGATGGTTTGAAAAACTAGTCCGACCGGTCACGACCGGTCGGCCCTGCGTAAGAAGAATCCTTTCTAATTCGGGACTCCGAAAATTGCTGCGCAAGGCGTAGGATTTCAGCAGAATCCGACGCAAGGGAGGATTGTTGCTATAAAAGGCCACCTAGGGGCTCTCCCTAAGGGATCAGAGAAGAGAAGGAACGTGAGTTTGGAGGCTGAAGGCGACTGTGGAGTGTCTGCAACATCTATCTTTGGGTTTTTCTAGTTTTATGCTTTATTTTTGAGTTTTTAGTTGTAGCATGACTATGCTCGGCTAAAACCTCTCAGCTAAGGCTGAGAGGTGAAGCTTGTAGCCAGTTCTATGTTAATTTCAGTTTGATTTAAGTATTTTTCAATTCAAAGTTAATTTTTCTTATGTTTCAGTCCAATAGGTGGTAGTTTGAGATGTCTTATCTGAGTTTATGTGCTCCGGACATGAATTCCTTTTAATTCTCTGAGATTATCACAGGTTGCTTGTTTAGATTCGAATTATAGTAATCCTTGAGCAGGCCATAGTCCATAGGCATGGCTGTTACTCCGCAGGCTATGAATTTGAATTCTACATTGATTGAATGGACTTGAACTTGGAAGTTCAACTTGAATTGGATGAATGTGTGTGAATGCTTTACTTTCCAACTAGATGAGAGATAGGACTTCAAATCTAGTTGTGTTCTCTACTTGGATTGACTAAATTGACATAGGATTGCTACAAGTGGATCCTTGAAAGCCTTAGTACATTATATCTCTGATTTTTCATTAAGTTACTGTTTTAATTAAACATCCCATTGAATTTGAATTTACTCTATTAAACTGAGTTGCTGGAGTAATTAGGAAGCTGTTACTCTTTCCCTGTGGATCGACCTCGGTCTTACCGAGATTTATTACTACATCGCAGCCTTACACTTGAGGCGAGCGAATAAGTTTTTGGCGCCGTTGCCGGGGAAATAGATAAGGATTTCCAAATAATTTCAGTGGCTGTAGAAGTAGCAGTGGATAGTTTTTCTGATTTTCTTAGAACTAACAAGTTTTTCTGTTTTATAGGAATTTTTCTCTAGTTCAAGCGCATCAGGTGATACCTTTCTAACTTAGCTTTTGCAGAATTTTCTTTCAGTTTCAGATTTTAGTTTTCTAGAATAGGATTAGTTTCAGTTTCTGGTTGAGTGGTTTATGTCCCGTTGGGAACGTAACCATTCAAATCGTCTCCAATCTGAAGGTGGTTTAGTTGGACCTTTGTCAGTCCATAGACGAGTCCGGAATTATCAAGAGCATTGTGAAAGTTTGGGGAGTATGGATCAAACACCCTTAAGGAATCCTCCCCCCCTACTCCAACCACAAACGCAAATCAGGAAGGAGTAGGAGAGAATGAGGTACATAATGTTCCTCCAATGAGATCACTACAGGATTACCTACAACCTGCTCGTACAATTACACCTTCTTGCATAGTTCTACCAGCTAACGGTGGTACCCTTGACATAAAACCGGGAGTAATCCAACTTTTACCTAAATTCCATGGGCTAGACTCTGACCGCCCATACTTACACTTGCAAGAATTCGAAGAAGTGTTGGCCACCTTGCATTATCCCAATGTTTCTGGGGATACAATCAGACTTAAACTTTTTCCCTTCACTTTGAAAGAAAGAGCCAAAGATTGGCTTCACTCTCTTAGACCATATTCGATTGGGTCATGGGTTGAGATGAACCGGGAATTCTTGAAAAAGTTCTTCCCGGCTCATAAAACAAATACTCTTCGAAGGGCCATAATGAATTTCTCAGCTAAAGAGGGTGAATCATTCTTTCAATGTTGGGAAAGATTTAAGGAACTCCTGCTTGCTTGCCCACATCATGGCTATGAGAGTTGGCGAATTATAAATTTTTTCAATGATGGGTTAAGTTCTAATATGCGCCAATTTGTGGAAATGATGTGCAATGGCGAGTTTATGAGTAAAAATCCAGATGATGCTTGGAGTTATTTGGACATGTTGGCTGAAAACGCCCAATCTTGGGATACCTCGGATAAACCCAAGAATCCCAAGCCTACTCAAGAGAAAGGAGGGATATATGTCCTTAAAGAGGAAGACGACGTAAATGCAAGGATAGCCAACCTCACAAGGAAGGTTGAGGCCATGGAACTTAGCAAAAATGGAGTTTCCAAGTCCAAGGAAGCTGTTGAAACCACATGTGGGATTTGTCTCACCGACTTACACGCTACGCAAGATTGTCCCACAATTCCTGCATTTAAGGAAGTGCTGCAAGAGACAGCCAATGCCACATATGGTTATCAACGGCCCTTCAATGGACCGGTAGGTAACACTTACAATGAGAGTTGGAAGAACCACCCGAATTTCAGTTGGAAGAATGCTCCTACGGGCAATCCTACCAACTCCCAAAGAGGGCCACCCATGTAAAATATGGCCCCACCTCAATTCTCATCGGAGGATACCTTGAGAGCGTTTATGCAAGGGCAAGCGCAAATAAATGAATCAAATCAGCAATTGTTCCAAGAGCTGAAAGTCTCGGTTGATGAGATTAAGGGACGCTTGAATGCTAGGGAAGGGACCTTTCCGGCCCAACCTCAGCCCAATCCTAAGCAAGTACATGAAGTAAGCATCCCTAATTCTTCCAACCAAAACATGGAGCAAGCTAAATCCATTACCACCCTTAGAAGTGGTAAGCAAATTGACAAAACTATTCCGGTGAAGGCCGATGAGCCTAATGATCCGGTAAACTCTGAGGATGAAAATGGATCTAACTTAGCCCCACAAAAACCGGAACGCATTTATAAGCCCATAGCACCATTCCCATCGAGATTGGTTGCCCCAAAATCTCTCCCAAAATCTCAAGATATTCTAGAGATTTTCAGACAAGTCAAGATCAATATCCCTTTGCTTGATGCCATCAAACAAATTCCCTCTTATGCCAAGTTTCTAAAAGACCTATGCACAACAAAACGCAAATATAATGTGCAGCAAAAGGCCTTCTTAACTGAGCAAGTTAGTGCCATCCTCACTCAAAAGACTCCCCCAAAATTCAAAGATCCCGGTAGTCCCACCGTCTCATGTATCATTGGAGACTACCGGATTGAACGTGCCTTGTTAGACTTAGGGGCGAGTGTGAACTTGATCCCATACTCGGTATATGAGCAATTGGGCCTTGGTGAATTAAAACCCACCAAAACCACATTGCAACTCGCTGATAGATCTATCCGTGTACCGAGGGGGATAGTTGAGGATGTTCTAGTCCAAGTTGACAAATTCTACTACCCGGTAGATTTTATCGTCTTGGACACACAACCAGTTTTGGATGCTAGCACCCAAATACCGGTAATATTAGGCCGCCCATTCCTTGCCACATCAAACGCAATCATCAATTGCCGGAATGGGGTGATGCAACTATCTTTTGGAAACATGACACTAGAAGTAAATGTGTTTCACTTGGGCAAAAGACATAGGGATGTCGATGATGATGAGTTCTTCGAGGTAAACATGCTTGAAACTTTTGAAGAAGAAGAACTCCTCCAACTTGAACCACTAGAAAGCTTGGAGACATGCTTAGCACATATCATGGATTCCGAAGATCCCATCAGTAGTGAGATTGTGCAGGCATTAAATATAGAAAGACCGGTAGTTGATACTAGCCGGTGGAGGCACCACTTTGAAAAATTGCCACCAATCATATCAAGGCCTCTACCATCTAACATCAAACCACCAAAGCTTGACCTCAAACCGCTGCCATCAGAGCTTAAATACGTATATTTGGGTCAAGAGGAAACGTTCCCAGTTGTCATTGCCTCCCACCTAGAGAAAGACCAAGAGCTCAAGTTGATTGAGCTACTCAAAGAACATCGGGAAGCCATAGGTTGGACAATAGCGGATCTCAAAGGGATAGATCCTTCTGTTTGCACTCACCGTATACACCTTGAGGAAAATGCAAAAACATCTAGACAACCTCAAAGAAGGCTAAATCCAAACATGATGGAGGTTGTCAAAGCCGAGGTGTTAAAGCTATTGGATGTGGGTATCATCTACCCCATCTCAGATAGCCAATGGGTGAGTCCCACCCAAGTTGTCCCCAAGAAATTCGGTATTACCATCGTCGAAAACACCAACAACGAGCTTATACCGACTAGGGTGACTACCGGTTGGCGTATGTGCATTGATTATAGGAAGCTCAACACGGTTACTAGGAAAGACCACTTCCCTCTCCCATTTATGGATCAAATCTTGGAGAGGTTGGCAGGCCATCCCTATTATTGCTTCCTAGATGGCTATTCCGGATACAACCAAATTGAGATAGCTCCGGAAGACCAAGAGAAAACCACATTTACATGCCCGTTTGGTACCTTCGCTTACCGAAGGATGCCATTCGGGTTATGCAATGCACCCGCCACATTCCAACGATGCATGTTGAGTATTTTCTCGGACATGGTGGGTGAGTTTCTTGAGGTGTTCATGGATGACTTTTCTGTTTTTGGTTGTACTTTTGATGAGTGTCTCGAGCACTTGAAGTTGGTCTTGAGGAGGTGTGAAGAAAAGCAACTTGTATTAAACTGGGAAAAGTGCCATTTCATGGTACAAAGAGGAATAGTCCTTGGACATATCATCTCGTCTAATGGAATAGAAGTAGACCGGGCGAAAATTGACATAATTTCCAATCTACCACCACCCAAAAGCATACGCGATGTGCGGTCCTTCCTTAGACACGCCGGTTTCTATCGAAGGTTTATAAAGGACTTTAGTCACATCTCAAGGCCTTTATGCAACCTTCTACAAAAGGAAAACCAATTTGAGTGGAGTGCCGAATGTCAATTAGCTTTTTTAAAGCTAAAAGACATGTTAACAACCGCTCCTATCATGCAACCACCAGATTGGTCCACTCCTTTTGAGTTGATGTGTGATGCAAGCGATTTTGCTATTGGGGCGGTGTTAGGCCAAAAGAAGGATAAAAAGCCCCATGTCATCTACTGCGCAAGTAGGACCTTGAATCCTGCCCAAGTTAACTATTCGACTACGGAGAAAGAGCTCCTAGCTGTCATTTTTGCCTTGGACAAATTCAGGCCATATTTAATAGGATCCAAAGTTATTGTTTATACAGATCATGCGGCGCTGAAATACCTTCTTTCCAAGAAGGATGCTAAGCCCCGTTTGCTAAGATGGATCCTACTCCTTCAAGAATTCGATTTGGAGATCAAAGATAAGAAGGGGGTAGAAAATGTGGTGGCGGATCATCTATCCCGTCTAGTCCTACCAAATTCCATTGACGAGTCACCTATTGAGGACTCATTCCTTGATGAGCAACTCTTTGTTGCTACGCATCCACCATGGTACGCTGATATAGCCAATTATCTTTCCACAGGTGCGATGCCGACTCATTGGACTGCGCAAGACAAACGTAAATTTCTAAGGGAAGTGCGCAGATTTTTCTGGGATGAACATCTATTGTTTAAATATTGCCCAGACCAAATTATAAGGAGATCCGTCCCCGATGATGAACACAATTCAGTCATCTCCTTTTGTCATGATCAAGCATGTGGGGGTCATTTTTCAGCCAAGAAAACAACTGCAAAAATTCTGCAGTGTGGTTTTTATTGGCCCACATTATTTAAAGATACCCACGAGTTTTGCAAAGCATGCGAGCGCTGCCAGAAGTTAGGAGGATTATCCCGTCGCAATATGATGCCTCTCACCCCAATTCAACATCTTGAAGTCTTTGACTGTTGGGGCATCGATTTCATGGGATCATTCCCCTCATCTTTTGGACATGTCTATATTCTGTTGGCCGTAGATTATGTGTCTAAATGGATAGAGGCTATCCCATGTAGAACCAACGATCATCGTACGGTTCTCAAGTTTCTCAAAGAAAACATACTTTCTAGATTTGGGACGCCTCGAGCCATTATTAGTGATGGTGGTTCTCACTTTTGCAATAGACCTTTTGAAACTTTGATGAAGAAATATGGTATTAGGCACAAAGTGAGTACCCCATACCACCCACAAACAAGTGGGCAAGCTGAAATCTCCAATAGGGAAATCAAGCAAATTTTGGAAAAGACGGTGAGACTGGATTGCAAGGATTGGTCCCTAAGATTAGATGATGCACTTTGGGCTCACCGTACTGCCTACAAGACACCCATTGGAATGTCCCCTTATAGACTTGTCTATGGGAAGGCTTGCCATTTGCCTGTGGAGATAGAACACAAAGCCTATTGGGCAATTCGGGCTCTAAATTTTGACATTGACAAGGCTAGCTCGCTTCGCAAACTTCAATTAAATGAGCTTGATGAGATCCGGAACGATGCATATGAGAATTCGAGAATTTACAAGAGCAAGATGAAGGCCTTTCATGACAAGCACATCGTAAGGAAATCTTTCCATGAAGGACAGAAAGTGCTCTTGTATAATGCCCGACTTCATCTTTTTCCGGGAAAATTACGATCTCGATGGACCGGCCCATATATTGTTAAAGAAGTTTTTCCTCATGGGGCTGTTGAGATTGAGAATGCAGCAAATGGTGACTGTTTCAAAGTTAATGGACAATGCCTTAAACCATTTGTTGAGAAATTTGATTCAGAGGACATGTCCATCTCCCTGAATGATCCTGTCTATCAGGATGATTGATCTCCTAGTCTGATGGAGGTATAGCATAGGTAGGTTTAGTTTTGTTTTACTGTTTTAGTAGGATTTAGTTGTTGGAATTGCAAACCTCCATGATCGCTCTCTCAGGTACTATTGATTCTCACTCTCTCATTTTTTACCATTGTTCTCATGTTCATGCTAACTAACTATCTTTTTACATTGAGGACAATGCCAGATTTGGTTGGGGGGTGAGATGAGATCCCTCATCTAGCATATTGCAACATTTCGAGCTTCATATGCACAAAATTTTTGCGAATTTTTCTAACATCTCAAAACTCTTTTAGAAAATTTTGTTTCTATACATTTGAGAGGCTATGAGTAGAAGAGGAGGAGAAACGAAGTGTGTGATGTTGTAGTCTTGAATTTCTTCCAACATAATGGCTTTATATGTTAATGCCCCTATTGTTGTGATTGATAGAAAATTTGAACACCTTTACACCAAGTTCACATTACACGATTTTCATGAGTGACAGGTTTATGTGATTTGTGGATTAGCTAGACTTTGGTTTAGAGGTGTTGAGCAGCCAAGCCGGGGTATTTTGTCCATCCTTGTCCATGGGAAAATAATGAAAGATATCGATTTCTAAAAATCCTATCTAAGTTAAAAGAAAAAGGAAAGAAAGGATGAAATCGGGAAGGAAAGAAAAATGGTGGAAAATTTCGAAAAGGGCTACCTATTACCAACCGGGGGATGGTCGAACTGTAACCAAAGCCGGAAATGGGACGTAGTGTGAAAGCCGTCGGAAGGACGGTAAGGCAAATTCCTGTCATAGGCTTGCTGTTGCTCTGTGCACCTTGGAATCCCTGGTCTACTTAATCTATGAAGAAGATGGTTCCAGGAACTCATGAGATGAACTTTCACTATGCACACTAGGTTGAATTTGTTCGAATTCTTCTATTTATCAATCAGTCAGCGGGGATTTCATGTAAACACTTCTTATGTTTTGAGAGTCCAAGGTTCAGCTTCTAACACCTAATTTTTCCAAATTTTACACTTATACATCTTGGAATGGATAGAAACATGATTTCTGGAAGAGAGTTGGGTTTGGAGGTTTGAAACTGTTTCACGCATGTTTTGCTCGGGACTAGCAAAAAGCTGGTTGGGGGGTGTGTTGAACCTCCAATTTATACATTGCATTGCCCATTACACTACTTAGTTTGCATGATTTTCATGGGTTAAAGGCCCAACTAACACGTGTTTTTGTGATTTTAGGGATGAGAGCGGACTTCGTCCAATTGGAGCGTAACAAGGGATATTTGAAGACATTGGAGGAAGTCCTAAGATGGATCAAGGAAAGAAGAAGAAAGAGAGAGAAAAGAGAATGAAGAAAAGAAGAAAAAGATGAAGAAATACAAGGCTGACCGGTCGTCCGACCGGTCAGCCACATCAAAAGCCACATCAAAGGAATCAAGTAGAAGAGAGGCCGACCGGTCATGACCGGTCGGCCATGAACACTGAATGAAGGCTGGCCACATTGCATTGGGGCCGACCGGTCATGACCGGTCGGCCATGTGCACTGGATGAATGCTGGAAGATTGGACAACAATGTCCGACCGGTCATGACCGGTCGGCTGTGTACACTGGCCAAAGCAGAAACAATGCCCGACCGGTCATGACCGGTCGGGTAGGCACGCTGGACTCCCTGGATGGTTTGAAAAACTAGTCCGACCGGTCACGACCGGTCAGCCCTGCGTAAGAAGAATCCTTTCTAATTCGGGACTCCGAAAATTGCTGCGCAAGGCGTAGGATTTCGCAGAATCCGACGCAAGGGAGGATTGTTGCTATAAAAGGCCACCTAGGGGCTCTCCCTAAGGGATCAGAGAAGAGAAGGAACGTGAGTTTGGAGGCTGAAGGCGACTGTGGAGTGTCTGCAATATCTATCTTTGGGTTTTTCTAGTTTTATGCTTTATTTTTGAGTTTTTAGTTGTAGCATGACTATGCTCGGCTAAAACCTCTCAGCTAAGGCTGAGAGGTGAAGCTTGTAGCCAGTTCTATGTTAATTTCAGTTTGATTTAAGTATTTTTCAATTCAAAGTTGATTTTTCTTATGTTTCAGTCCAATAGGTGGTAGTTTGAGATGTCTTATCTGAGTTTATGTGCTCCGGACATGAATTCCTTTTAATTCTCTGAGATT
Organism: Liriodendron chinense; assembly: GCA_003013855.2. NCBI lineage: Eukaryota > Viridiplantae > Streptophyta > Magnoliopsida > Magnoliales > Magnoliaceae > Liriodendron > Liriodendron chinense. Next base: position 781,021 of record ML058366.1, read on the forward strand.
ATCACAGGTTACTTGTTTAGATTCGAATTATAGTAATCCTTGAGCAGGCCATAGTCCATAAGCATGGCTGTTACTCCGCAGGCTATGAATTTGAATTCTACATTGATTGAATGGACTTGAACTTGAAAGTTCAACTTGAATTGGATGAATGTGTGTGAATGCTTTACTTTCCAACTAGATGAGAGATAGGACTTCAAATCTAGTTGTGTTCTCTACTTGGATTGACTAAATTGACATAGGATTGCTACAAGTGGATCCTTGAAAGCCTTAGTACATTATATCTCTGATTTTTCATTAAGTTACTGTTTTAATTAAACATCCCATTGAATTTGAATTTACTCTATTAAACTGAGTTGCTGGAGTAATTAGGAAGCTGTTACTCTTTCCCTGTGGATCGACCTCGGTCTTACCGAGATTTATTACTACATCGCAGCCTTACACTTGAGGCGAGCGAATACAGCGGAAGAACCAGTTGTTGTCGTGCCACTGTTGAGCTCTTAATTGTGCATATTTTAACCCCAATTCATCACTCATTATGCAAGGTTTTCATGATTTAAAGACTAATCTAATGCATGGATTTGTGATTGTAGGAATAAGAGAGACGATTTATCAATTGAAGACTTAAACAGTATTTATAAGTATTGAAGATCACAAGACTAAGTGTGAAAGGGTGGAAGAAAGAAGCAAAGAAGAGAAGAAAAGAAGGAAGAAGAAGATACTGAAGACCGGTCGTCCGACCGGTCCAGGACCGGTTGTCCGATCGGTTCGATCACTCAACAGAGGGGCCCAGAGGCCACAACTCACTGGACTGTCTAAGACCGGTCGTACGACCGGTCATCCACTGCTCAGACCAGGTCGTGCGACCGGTTCGTGAATTAAAATTGCGAGCTCGGAATTTCTCGAAACTCATTGGACGTTTTTCGCACTTTTGCGACCGGTCGTCTGCGTAATGATGCGTGTTCTACAAGCCCTGAATTTCTCTGCGCACCGCGTAATCTTACGCAAATTCGAGAAGATTCTGATGCTACGAAACTTTCCTACTATAAAAGGACACCTAGGGATCATTCTTAGGGTATCTTAGAAGGGATTGAGCACGGTGGGAGATGGCGGAAGTCGGATTTGGAGTTCTACAACTCTTCCTAGTTTGTTTGCTGTTTTTATGTTTTTTTTAGTTGTTTCATGTTTCCTTGGATCATGAATGGCTAAACCTCTTAGCTAGGGCTAAGAGGTGAAGCTTGTGGTGAATCTAAGATGTTTCAATTCGTTTGATGTGGTTTTAAGTTGGATTTCATGTTTAAGAACAATGGTTTGAAGTTTAATTCAAGTACTAAGTAGTTTTTCTTAGTCTTATGATGACTCATGGATGTTTGGAAGAATTGCTTGAGTTCTTAATTGATTGTGAACTAGTCTAGACCTATATGATCTAAGGAATCGGAATACGCTATAGACTTATGATCTTCATGTGGGAACTGCCTACCAAAGTTCTATTTTTCTGGATTTCTGAAGTATGTGTGAGACTATGTATGTGGTTTGAATCAAGTTCAAATCATGATCTAGTTTTGTCTTGTAATAGGATTTAATGATGGTTATGATTGTGATCTTAGCCTATTGGAATCGGAATTGACCTATGCAATTGAGTATGCTCGTCCTAGCTTGCATTGGTGAACCATATATGTTGATCTTACATCTGCTCTATCATCCGACTAGATAGATCTTACTTTCGATTCTAGTTAAGAAAGTGAGAAACCATAACGAATTGAGCATCAAGGATTGCTACAAGTGGATCCTTGAACCCCTAGTGCCCTTTCTATTACTTGTTTATCTTACGTTTAGTTTAAAGTTACTGTTTACATCAATCTTCTCAAAACTGTTATTAACTTTTCAATAGAAACTATTGGAAGTATTTGTGAATTCCTACATAAGTCTCTGTGGATCGACCTCGGTCTTACCGAGATTATTACTACATCGCAACCCTACACTTGTGGAAGCGAACAAGTTTTTGGCGCCGTTGCCGGGGACTTTGACGGTTTTTCAAAAAATTTCTGAAAATAGTATCTATTTAGGATTTTTTAGGATTCTAGTACTAACTTAGTTTGTTTTGTTTGATTTTTCTTTTGCAAGGATTTCTAAGAAGCTGAAGAAGACATCAGGATCTCAAGTGCCAAATCAGGTTTTATCTTTCTAACCTTACTCTTCTTCTTCTCCTATTCATTCCTATCATATTCATCTCTTGTAGAGTGGGTGGAGATTCCTTTTTAGATCTCTGATAGGTAGGCCTTGTGCAACCTGGATTCCTATTGGTTGGCTCTGCCGTCTTGGATCACCTTGTGCTCAGAGATTTCTCTTCTTACCTTTACTCCTCTTTCTTTTTTTCTACACTTTTCTCAAAAGATTCAAAGAGTGGGTGGGGTGTTCTCTGAACCCCTATTGACCAGGAGAAATCGGTCTCTATCCTTGTTTCTGGCCTAGCCATTGCAAGACACCTTGTGCTTCGGTCTTAGAGAAGAGTAAAGAAAGGAAGGAAAAATTCTTCTTTCTTTTTGTTTCATTTAGGATTTGCATGCCACATTGGGCTCGGGATTCCAATAACTGACTCATTAGTGAAGGGGGAATAGTTGAAGGAATTGACGGAGAACCACGTGCTAGGAGACATCTAAATTCTCCAATTTTATATGAATGTATGGCTGTAAATCAACCTAATCCTATGGTCAATCAAAATCTGGGCCAAAATCAAACCGAAACGGGAGAGAATGTGGTTGAGGATGTTCCCCGACCAAGAACATTACGTGATTACTTGCAACCAGCAAGAGCGTGCACTCCCTCATGCATAGTCTTCCACAAAATGCAGGGAATGTAGATTTGAAACCGGGAGTAATCCAACTCCTCCCAAGATTCCATGGATTAGACAGTGAAAGTGCCTATCAACACCTTAAGGAATTTGATGAGGTAATAACCACCATGCACTTTGCAAATGTAACTGATGATGTGGTTAGGCTTAAATTATTTCCTTTTACCCTTAAAGATAAAACTAAAGGTTGGCTTCATGCATTAAGGCCAAGATCAATTGGTGCATGGACTGATATGCATAGGGAGTTCATAAAAAAATTCTTCCCGACTCACAAAACGAACATTTTGAGGCGCCTTACCATGAACTTTGCCCAAAAGGAAGATGAGACCTTCTTCCAATGTTGGGAGAGATTCAAGAACTTATTAAATGCATGCCCACATCATGGCTATGAAATTTGGCAGGTTATAAGCTTTTTCTATGAAGGACTAACTTCACCCATGCGCCAATTCGTAGAGATGATGTGTAATGGGGAGTTCATGAATAAGGAAGCCGATGAAGCATGGGACTATTTGGAGAAATTAGCTAAGAATGCACAGTCTTGGGATACATCTAAACCAACAAATTCCAAGACTAGCCAACAAAAGGAAAAACGAGGAATTTATGTCTTATCAGAAGAAGATAGCATAAGTGCATGGGTGGCTAGCCTCACAAGAAAAGTCGAGGCCATGGAATTAAAGAAAGGAGAGATGATCAACTCTAATGATGTTGAAACTGTTTGTGGAATTTGTGCCAAAAATCAACATATAACACAAGATTGTCCCACAATCTCAACGGTTCAAGACATCTTACAAGAACAATCAAATGGCATAAACAGTTATCAATGGCAATTTGGTGCTCCAAACTCAAACACGTTTAATGCTAGTTGGAAGAACCATCCCAACTTCAGTTGGAGGAATGGACCCACTGCGAATGCAAACAATATCCCTCAAGCTCAACCTTTACTAGGTCCATCCCTAGTGATAACACCAAAAGTAACACTAGAAGAGATGTTGGGTGCATTCGTATCGGTTCAAGCTGAATATAACAAGACTAATTCTTTGAAAATAGATGGGTTCATGCAAGAGCAGTTGAAATTCAATCAAAATTCAACTCAAGCCATCAATGAATTGAAAACCTCAATGGCTAGAGTTGAATCTCACCTCAGTGTTAGGGAGAAAGGAACACTTCCTGCCCAACCTCTTCTTAACCCAAGAACCCAATTTGAGATACAAGACGCAAGCTCATCCTCCCAACATACGGAGCATGTTCAAGCTATCACCACTTTGAGAAGTGGAAAAATAGTTGATAAATCTAATCCAGTGAAGGCCCCAAAGCCTAAGGATTCGAAAAATTCCAAAGAGGATGATAGCTCAAACAACACTCCACAAGAGAAAGAACCGGAAAGGCAATACAAGCCGGTTTCCCCAAAGTTTGATTTCACCCAAATCTTTAGACAAAAACTTGAAAATTTTAGAGGTTTTCAAGCAGGTGAAGATCAACATCCTGTTGTTGGATGCCATAAAGCAAATACCATCCTATGCCAAATTTTTAAAGGAATTGTGCACAGTCAAAAGGAAACACAATGTTCACAAGATGTGCACATCGAGCGAATGGACCCTATACCTTCGACATGGAAGATCTGGTTCTAATCATGGAACAGCTATTCGAAGAGAGGTTGATAAGGTTGCAGGAATCCAACCATCCGGAAGAAGCAAAAATGGACAACCATCCCAACTACTACAATTATCATCGCGTGATCAGCCACAAGACTGGAGACCGCTTCGTCTTAAAAGGTAGGATTCAACGAATGATCAACGATGGCACCATCAACATGAAGATAGAAGAAACGAGCCGGAACGCCACGACAGTAGTGTCCGCTATCCCCATGCCAGTTCAAGTTCGAACAATGAGTCCATTTCTAGAGCCAGAAGAGTCGTGGACGCTCGTGAGCAGTAAGAAGAGGTTAGAGAACAAGAGAAGACTCTTAGAAAGAGAGAAGAAGATGAAGAGTAGAAGAAGAACAAATTTTGAGCAGGAACAGCCGCGTGCGCAGCACATTTAGTGCACCACGATCTCTGTGATAACTCAGCAAGAGGATGGTGATAAAGGCCGAGATATGAGAGAGAAGAAGTTAATGTAGTGGCCCTGTGGTCCAGAAAGCAAGTCATGCAGAGGGAATTCTCGAGACGACCAAACCCTAGAAGAACAAATGTGGATATAGGAGAATCGTCGGAAGCACCTCGAGAAAGAGAGCCAGCAGAAGCAGTCAACAAGTCAGCAACCAACCAGTGAAACCATGCTCGAGAGAAGGCACCAGTGATTTATGATGTGGTGTCTCATCTGAAGAAGGTCCCGGCCTGGCTCAGCATCTATGATGCCTTATGTCTTTCAAAGAAATATCAGGAAATGCTGCTCAATGCACTGCTTGATCAAGAAGCCCGTGAAGTCATGATGGCAGAAATCGAGTCAGAAATGGAAGAACTAAAGATAACAGGAACCGAGAATCCATCCATGGAGTAGGTCATGTAGATCGACCGATCGTCCATGATCACATTTTTCGAAGAAGATAGAACGATCAGCTTAACAGACCACAACCGCCCATTGATGGTGACAGCTCTCATCCGAGACAAAGAGATCAGAAGATGCATGCAAGATGACGGATCCACTGTAAACATCATGCCTCTCAAGACATTGCAGCAGCTGGGCTTCAAGTAGACAGCACTTCGCCCGAGCGCCATGATTATTCAAGGGTTCAATGTTGAGCCTCCAATTTATGCATGATCTAACCCATTACATCACATTATATGCATAGTTTGCATGTTTAAAAGACCCATCTAATACATGTTTTGTGATTGTAGAAATGAAAGTGGCTTTGCCCAATTGGTGACCAAAAGGGCACCTTTTGGAGCCTTGGATGAATACCCAAGGTGGGCCAAAGAAAGAAGAAAGCAAAGAGAGAGGAAGGAGAGAAGAAAAGAAAGAAGAAAGAATGTAGAAAATGGGTCCGACGGGTCAAGACCAGTCGGCCAAGAAGGCCCGACCAGTCAAGACCGGTCAAGACTGGTCGGCTGCACTCCCTGAACACCTAACAGACAAGCTAGACCGGTCAAGACCAATCGGCCATGCAATTTTAGATTTTCAAATTTCAGACAACAGGCTATTCCCGTTTTTGGATTTTTAGCCCAGTTTTCGGGAGCCATCTTAATGATATTTGGAAATCCAACACATCCATATCGAAGAGGAGCTCGACGCCGAAATAACCAGTCGTTTCGTGTCGATCGAAGCTACGGATTGACCGTGGTGGCCAAAACAATATGAACTATCCAGAAAGTTTCAGATTCCGCCTACTCCACTCTAGGCCAGTCCAGGTGACCCATCATTGATGATATGAAGAATCTACTTTGACCATATTCTAGAACACATCCATATATGAATAACTAAAAAGTTTCAGATCAAAAGGATGTGTGGTTTGAACGTACCGGTTGAAGAAAGATGGACCATCTAGAAAGATCCAACTGCGCAGATTTTATAAAAGGCCTGAGTGTTCTAATTTTCTCACCTAATTCTGGAATTGTTTTGGACAATCTAATCCATCTATCATGTAAAGGGGGACGTTTTCTACCAATTTTCAAAATTTGAGATCAATCCGACCTCTGTACACTCCGAGGCGTTGAAAGCAAGATTACTGGTTCTGAAGGTACCCTGAATTGAGGGATTTTGAGAGATGGTCACTGATCTAATTGGTGGGCTCATTCAGAAGATAATCTTAGAAATCTAAATCATCTATGAGGAAGATCATATTACAAGGAAGCTATAAATCAAATTTGAAGGCAATCCGACCATTGGTTAAGCCCTACGAAGCGAACATTCAATTAGAACAACCAGCGTGCCTTAGGGTCCATCAGCATTATGCTGGAGATAGAAGAATTGAGAACTAAAGTCACCTATTAGGTGATCGATGCGATGATGACATACAACTTTTGTTGGGATGACCATGGCTTCATCAGTATGGTATCATTCCTTCGACGTATCACTAATGCTTTAAATACAACAAGGACGGCATCTAGTATAAAGTGGCGGCAGATTCGAGGCCATACTCTGTCACTGAGGCCTTCCTAGCAGACACACAATACTATCAAGAGAATGATGGAATTGAAGAAGCTAGGAAAGTCAGTGAGTTAACAGAGACAACACAGGGGGCAAAGCCCCACGGTGAAGGTTCAAGATAAGAAGACGGAGCTCCGCAAGTGGTCGTCGAAGTGACGCTGGTTCACAAAGAGAATCCATCATGAAGAAAGAAGTTTTATCTAGTCTTAAAAAACCTCCAAAAGGCGGGACAATCAGTATTAGAGCTAATGACAAGCAAGCAGATGAGCGTATTATAGTTCAGCTTCAATATGCTGGTACCGAGGGTTGAGAGGATTCACCCATTCCCTAAGGCTCCGAGCAAGTTCTATGTACCGCCAATGATGGGAGCCAGTCATGAAATAAGGTTTCATGCAGGACCCCATAACCCGTTGCAGATCGAAGAGAACATTAAGAGAATGCCAGTAGGGTGGCAGCCTATTGAAGAAGAAAGGTATAGCAAGGCTAGCAGGCATATTATGAGGAACATGGGCTTCATTTGTTCAGAGCCACCAGCTTGAAAAGGCATGCTAGCACCTTTTGAAGAAGAGATGAAAATATACAGAGGAAAAGAAGCCCTGGGGTCACGAAGTGAAATCAGGCATGTTAACATGGTGATGATTAGTCTCGTGGAAGAAGCGAGCCCGGTCGGGCCGAGTGAAGCGGTACAGCCAAGTACCGCACCAGAGCAAATTGAAGACGGAGGTCAGCCCACGATAGATGAACTACAGGAAGTTAATCTAGGGACCCCTGAAGAGCTAAGGAACACTTACATCAGCAGGAATATTTTAGAAGAAGAGAGGGAGAGCTACATTCAACTCCTGAAAGAGAACAAAGATGTGTTCGCATGGACCTATTCTGAGATGTCAGGACTGAACTCGATAATCGCGATGCACAAGTTGAATATCGCAAAAGAAAAGAGGTCGTTCAAACAGCCACAAAGGCTCTTCCATCCCAACATTATCCCGAAGATAGAAGAGAAGTGAAGAAGCTGCTTCAAGCCAGAGTTATCAGGGAAGTTAAGTATCCTAAGTGGATCTCGAACATAGTATCCGTGAAGAAGAAGAACGGCCAAATCCGAGTATGCGTTGATTTTCGTAATCTAAATGAAGCCTGTCCCAAGGACGACTTTCCTCTACCCATCTTGGAGCTTCTGACTGATAGCACATCAGCATACACGATGATGTCCTTTATGGACGGTTATTTAAGATATAATCAGATCTGAATGGCTCCAGAAGACAAAGAATCCACCGCCTTCCACACCTCTCTCGGGATATTCTGTTATCGGGTGATGCCATTTGGGCTAAAGAATGCGGGTGCCACGTATCAGAGAGTGATGCAAGTAATCTTTCAAGACATGATGCACAAACATGTGGAATGCTACGTCAATGACCTGGTAGTGAGGTCTGAAGGACATCAGCAACATCGTGAACATTTAAAGCAAGTATTTTAGAGGTTGAGGAAGAAAAGCCTCTGCATGAACCCGTTGAAGTGCGCTTTTGGGGTCTCCTCTGGGAAATTTCTAGGGTTTGTAGTCAAACATTGGGGCATTGAAATCGACCTTGCGAAGATTAAAGCGATTCGAGAGATGCCTCCTCTAAAAAACTTGAAAAAGTTGAAGAGCTTTCAAGGAAGAGCTGCTTACCTACGACGGTTTATCTCAAACCTTTCAGGCCGTTGCTAACCTTTCTCTCAACTGAACAAGAAAGATGTCCGCTTTGAGTGGGACGAAGCATGCCAGAAAGCCTTCGAGTCCCTCAAAGAGCTACTCGGGAAATCTCCAGTTCTCGCAGCACCGATCAAAGGGAAGCCTCTGATATTATATGTAGCGATGGGAGAGAATTCACTGGGGGCACTGCTCGCCCAAAAGAATGAAGAGGGGAAGGAAAAAGCTCTGTATTATCCAAGCCGTACGCTTGTTGGTAATGAGTTTAATTACTCGCTGTTGAACCTCCAATTTATACATTGCATTGCCTGCTACACCACATTATATGCATGGTTTTCGTGTTTAAAAGGGATATCTAACGTGTGTTTTGTGATTGTAGGGATGAGAGCGGACTTCATCCAATTGGAGATTAAAAAGGGTTATTTGAAGACATTGGAGGAAGTTCTAAGATGGACCAAAGAAAGAAGAAGAAAGAGGGAGAAAAGAGAATGAAGAAAAGAAGAAAAAGTTGAAGAAAAACAAGCCAGACCGGTCGTCCGACCGGTCAGCCACATCTCTGGGCAAAAAGGAAGCAGGACCGACCGGTCTTGACCGGTGGCCACAAAAGCTGATCACATTGAAGAACAGCCGACCGGTCTTGACCGGTCGGCCATGTGCACTGGACAAGGCAAAAGACAGACCGACCGGTCTTGACCGGTCGGCTATGCATGCTGTCCATCTTGTTAAAACAAGCCCGACCGGTCTTGACCGGTCGGCTATGCACGCTGTCCATCTTGTTAAAACAAGCCCGACCGGTCTTGACCGGTCAGCTGCACTCCCTGGATGGTTGAAAAGGCCAGTCCGACCGGTCTAGACTGGTCGGCTCTGCGTAAACAGAGTCCTTTCTAAATCGGGACTCCGAAAACTACTGCACACTGCGTAACCTTTCGCAGATTCTGGATGTTTACGACGCAAGGGAGGCTTCTTACTATAAAAGGACACCTAGGGGCTCTTCCTAGGGCATCATAGAAGCTAAGGGACGTGGTTTTGGAGAGAGGAAGCTGTCGTGGAGCGTCTGCAACTCTTCTATTTTCGGTTTTTCTAGTTTTATGCTTTTATTAAGAGTTTTTAGTTGAAGCATGAATATGCTCGGCTAGAACCTCTCAGCTAAGGCTGAGAGGTGAAGCTTGTAGCCAATTCCATGTTGGATTCAGTTTAATTCAAGTTATTTCAATTCAAGTTTGATTATTTCTCATGTTCTAGTTCTTAAAGTGGTAATTTGAGATGTTTTATAAGAGTTCATGTGCTCCGGACATGAGTTCCTTGCAATTCTCTGAGATTATCATATAATGCTTGTTTAGATTCGAATTATAGTAACCCTTGAGCAGGCCATAGTCCATAGGCATGGCTGTTACTCTGCAGGCTATGGTTTTGAATTCTACCTTGTTTGAATGGGACTAGAACTTGGAAGTTCAACTTGATTTGGATTGAATGTGTGTGAATGCTTTATTTTCCAACTAGATGAGAGATAGGACTTCAAATCTAGTTGTGTTCTCTACTTGGATTGATTGAATTGACATGGGATTGCTACAAGTGGATCCTTGAATGCCTTAGTACTTTGAATTACTGATTTTTTATTAAAGTTACTGTTTTAGTTAATTACCCAATTAATCTGATTTTCTTCCAAAAACTGAGTTGCTGGAGTAGTTTGGAGATTGTTTCTATTTCCCTGTGGATCGACCTCGGTCTTACCGAGCTTTATTACTACATCTCAGCCTTACACTTGAGGCGAGCGAATAGGTTTTTGGCGCCGTTGTCGGGGAACTTAGATAACGGTTTTCAAATAATTTCAGTGGCTATAGAAGTAGAACTAGATAGGTTTTTCTGACTTTCTTAGAACTAACAAACTTTTCTGTTTTGTAGGAATTCCTCTCTAGATCAAGCACATCAGGTGATACCTTTCTAACTTAGCTTTTTGCAGAATTTTTTCAGATTAATTTCATATTTCAGTTTTCTAGGATTTAGGATTAGTTTTTGATTTTTGGTTGAGTGGTTTATGTCCCGTTGGGAACGTAATCACTTAAATTGTCTTCAATCTGAAGGTGGTCTAGTTGGACCATTGTCAGTTCATAGACGAGTCCGAAATTATCAAGAGCATTGTGAAAGTTTGGGGAGTATGGAACAAACACCTTTAAGGAATCCTCCCCCCCCTACTCCAACTACAAACGCGAATCAGGAAGGAGTAGGAGAGAATGAGCTACATAATGTTCCTCCAATGAGATCACTACGGGACTACCTACAACCTGCCCGAACAATTACACCCTCTTGCGTGGTTTTACCAGCAAACGGTGGAAATTTTGACATAAAACCGGGTGTAATTCAGCTCTTACCAAAGTTCCATGGGCTAGATTCTGACCGCCCATATTTACACTTGAAAGAATTCGAAGAAGTGTTGGCCACCTTGCATTACACCAATGTTTCCGAGGATATTATCAGACTTAAACTTTTTCCTTTCACTTTGAAAGAAAGAGCCAAAGATTGGCTTCACTCGCTTAGACCACATTCGATTGGGTCATGGGTTGAGATAAACCGGGAATTCTTGAAAAAGTTCTTCTCGGCTCATAAAACCAACACCCTTCGAAGGGCCATAATGAATTTCTCGGCTAAAGAAGGTGAATCTTTCTTTCAATGTTGGGAAACATTTAAAGATCTCCTGCTTGCTTGCCCACATCATGGCTATGAGAGTTGGCGAATTATAAACTTTTTCAATGATGGATTAAGTTCCAATATGCGCCAATTTGTGGAGATGATGTGCAATGGCGAGTTTATGAGTAAAAATCCAGATGAGGCTTGGAGTTACTTGGACATGTTGGCTGAAAATGCCCAATCTTGGGATACATCGGATAAACCCAATAACTCCAAGCCCACTCAAGAGAAAGGAGGGATCTATGTCCCTAAGGAGGAAGACGATGTGAATGCAAGGATAGCCAACCTCACAAGGAAGGTTGAGGCCATGGAACTTAGTAAAAGTGGAGTTCCCAAGTCCAATGAAGCTGTTGAAACCATATGTGGGATTTGCCTCACCGATTTACACGCTACGCAAGATTGTCCCACAATTCCTGCATTTCAAGAGGTATTACATGAACACGCCAATGCCACATATGGTTATCAACGGCCTTTCAATGGACCGGTAGGTAATACGTACAATGAGAGTTGGAAGAATCACCCAAATTTTAGTTGGAAGAATGCCCCTACGGGCAATCCTACGAACTCCTAAAGAGGGCCACCCATGCAAAATATGGCCCCACCTCAATTCTCAATGGAGGAAACCTTGAAAACGTTTATACAAGGGCAAACGCAAATCAATCAATCGAATCAGCAAATGTTCTAAGAGCTTAAAGCCTCGGTTGATGAGATTAAGGGACGCTTGAATGCTAGGGAAGGGACCTTTCCGGCCCAACCTCAGCCCAATCCAAAGCAAGTACATGAAGTGAGCACCTCTAATCCTTCCAACTAAAATATGGAGCAAGCCAAATCCATCACCACCCTTAGAAGTGGTAAACAAATTGACAAAACTATTTCGGTGAAGGCCGATGAGCCTAATGATCCGGTAAATTCTGAGGATGAAGATGGATCTAACTTAGCCCCACAACAACCGGAACGCATTTACAAGCCCGTGGCACCATTCCCTTCAAGATTGGTTGCCCCAAAATCTCTCCCAAATTCTCATGATATTCTAGAGATTTTCAGACAAGTCAAGATTAATATCCCTTTGCTTGATGCCATCAAACAAATCCCCTCTTATGCCAAGTTTCTAAAAGACCTATGCACAACAAAACGCAAATATAATGTGCAGCAGAAGGCCTTCTTAACTGAGCAAGTGAGTGCCATCCTCACTCAATAGACCCCCCCAAAATTCAAATATCCCGGTAGTCCCACCGTCTCATGTATCATTGGAGACTACCGGATTGAGTGTGCCTTGTTAGATTTGGGGGCGAGGGTGAACTTGATCCCATACTCGGTATATGAGCAATTGGGTCTTGGTGAATTAAAACCCACCAAAACCACGTTGTAACTCGCTGATAGATCTATCCATGTACCGAGGGGGATAGTTGAGGATGTTCTAGTCCAAGTTGACAAATTCTACTGCCCGGTAGATTTTATCGTCTTGGACACACAACCGGTTTTGGATGCTAGCACCCAAATACCGGTAATATTAGGCCGCCCATTCCTTGCCACATCAAACGCAATCATCAATTGCCGGAATGGGGTGATGCAACTATCTTTTGGAAACATGACACTAGAAGTAAATGTGTTTCACTTGGGCAAAAGACATAGGGATGTCGATGATGATGAGTTCTTCGAGGTAAACATGCTTGAAACTTTTGAAGAAGAAGAACTCCTCCAACTTGAACCACTAGAAAGCTTGGAGACATGCTTAGCACATTTCATGGATTCTGAAGACCCCATCATTAGTGAGATTGTGCAGGCATTAAATATAGAAAGACCGGTAGTTGATACTAGCTGGTGGAGGCCCCATTTTGAAAAATTGCCACCAACCACATCAAGGCCTCTACCGTCTAACATCAAACCACCGAAGCTTGACCTCAAACCATTGTCATCCGAGCTTAAATACGTATATTTGGGTCAAGAGGAAATGTTCCCACTTGTCATTGCCTCCCACCTTGAGAAAGACCAAGAGCTCAAGTTGATTGAGTTACTCAAAGAACATAGGGAAGCCATAGGTTGGACAATAGCGGATCTCAAAGGGATAGATCCTTCGGTTTGCACTCACCGAATACACCTTGAAGAAAACGCAAAAACGACTAGACAACCTCAAAGACGGTTAAATCCAAACATGATGGAGGTTGTCAAAGCCGAGGTGTTAAAACTATTAGATGTGGGTATTATCTACCCCATCTCAGATAGCCAATGGGTGAGTCCTACCCAAGTTGTCCCCAAGAAATCCGGTATTACCATCATTGAAAACGCCAACAACGAGCTTATACCGACTAGGGTGACCACCGGTTGGCGTATGTGCATTGATTATAGGAAGCTCAACACGGTTACTAGGAAAGACCACTTCCCTCTCCCATTTATGGATCAAATCTTGGAGAGGATGGCAAGCCATTCCTATTATTGCTTCTTAGATGGCTATTCCGGATACAACCAAATTGAGATAGCTCCAGAGGACCAAGAGAAAACCACATTTACATGCCCGTTTGGCACCTTCGCTTACCGAAGGATGCCATTCGGCTTATGTAATGCACCCGCCACATTCCAACGATGCATGTTGAGTATTTTCTCGGACATGGTGGGTGAGTTTCTTGAGGTATTCATGGACGACTTTTCTGTTTTTGGTTGTACATGTGATGAGTGTCTCAACCACTTGAAGTTGGTCTTGATGAGGTGTGAGGAGAAGCAACTTGTATTAAACTGGGAAAAGTGTCATTCCATGGTACAAAGAGGAATAGTCCTTGGACATATCATCTCGTCCACTGGAATAGTGGTAGACCGGGCAAAAATTGACATAATTTCCAATCTACCACCACCCAAAAGTATACGCGATGTGCGGTCCTTCCTTAGACACGCCAGTTTCTATCGAAGGTCTATAAAGGATTTTAGTCATATCTCAAGGCCTTTATGCAACCTTCTACAAAAGGAGAACCAATTTGAGTGGAATGCCGAATGTCAATTAGCTTTTTCAAAACTAAAAGACATGTTGACAACCGCTCCTATCATGCAACCACCAGATTGGTCCATTCCTTTTGAGTTGATGTGCGATGCGAGCGATTTTTCTATTGGGGCGGTGTTAGGCCAAAAGAAGGATAAGAAGCCCCATGTTATCTACTACGCAAGTAGGACCTTGAATCCCGCCCAAGTTAATTATTCGACTACGGTGAAAGAGCTCCTAGCTGTCGTTTTTGCCTTGGACAAATTCTGGCCATACTTAATAGGATCCAAAGTCATTGTTTATACGGATCATGCGGCGCTGAAATACCTTCTTTCTAAGAAGGATGCTAAGCCCCGTTTGCTTAGATGGATCCTACTCCTTCAAGAATTCGACTTGGAGATCAAAGACAAGAAGGGGGTAGAAAATGTGGTGGCGGATCATCTATCCCGCCTAGTCCTACCAAATTCCATTGACGAGTCACCTATTAAGGACTCATTCCCTGATGAGCAACTCTTTGTTGCTATGCATCCACCATGGTACGCTGATATAGCCAATTATCTTTCCACAGGTGCGATGCCAATTCATTGGACCGCGCAGGACAAACCTAAATTTCTAAGGGAAGTGCGCAGATTTTTCTGGGATGAACCTCTATTGTTTAAATATTGCCCAGATCAAATTATAAGGAGACGTGTCCCTGATGACGAACACAATTCTGTCATCTCCTTTTGTCATGATCAAGCTTGTGGGGGTCATTTTTCAGCCAAGAAAACAACTGCAAAAATTCTGCAGTGTGGTTTTTATTGGCCCACGCTATTTAAGGACACCCACGAGTTTTGCAAAGCTTGCGAGCGCTGTCAGAAGTTAGGAGGATTATCCCGTCGAAATATGATGCCTCTCACCCCAATTCAACATCTTGAAGTCTTTGATTGTTGGGGCATCGATTTCATGGGACCATTCCCCTCATCTTTTGGACATGTCTATATTTTGCTTGCCGTAGACTATGTGTCTAAATGGATAGAGGCTATCTCATGTAGAACCAACGATCATCGTACAGTTCTCAAGTTCCTCAAAGAAAACTTACTTTCTAGATTTGAGACGCCTTGGGCCGTCATTAGTGATGGTGGTTCTCACTTTTGTAATAGACCTTTTGAAACTTTAATGAAGAAATATGGTATTAGGCACAAAGTGAGTACCCCATACCACTCACAAACAAGTGGGCAAGCTGAAATCTCCAATAGGGAAATCAAGCAGATTTTAGAAAAGACGGTGAGACCGAATCGCAAGGATTGGTCCCTAAGATTAGATGATGCACTTTGGGCTCACCGTACCGCCTACAAGACACCCATTGGAATGTCCCCTTATAGACTTGTCTATGGGAAAGCTTGCCACTTGCCTGTGGAGATAGAACACAAAGACTATTGGGCAATTCGTGCTTTAAATTTTGACATGGACAAGGCTAGCTCGCTTCGCAAACTTCAATTAAATGAGCTTGATGAAATCCGGAACGGTGCATATGAGAACTCGAGAATTTACAAGAGTAAGATGAAGGCTTTCCATGACAAGTACATCTTCAGGAAATCTTTCCATGAAGGACAGAAAGTACTCTTGTATAATTCCCGACTTCACCTTTTTTTGAAAAAATTACGATCTCGATGGAGCGGCCCATATATTATCAAAGAAATTTTTCCTCATGGGGCTGTTGAGATTGAAAATGCAGCAAATGGTAACTGTTTTAAAGTCAATGGACAACGCCTTAAACCATTTGTTGAGAAATTTGATTCAGAGGACATGTCCATCACTCTGAATGATCCTGTCTATCAGGATGATTGATCTCCTAGTCTGATGGAGGTATAGCATAGGTAGGCTTTCTTTAGCTTTACTGTTTTAGTAGGTTTTACTTGTTGGGTTGGAGACTTCCATGATCGCTCTCTCAGGTACTATTGATTCTCACTCTCTCATATTTTATCATTGCTCTCATGTTCATGCTACTTGAATATCTTTTTACATTGAGGACAATGCAAGATTTGGTTGGGGGGTGAGATGAGATTCCTCATCTAGCATATTGCAACATTCCGAACTTCATATGCGCTTTTTCGAATTTTCTAACATCTCAAAACTCTTTTAGAAAATCTTGTTTCTATACATTTGAGATGCTATGAGTATAAGAAGAGGAGATACGAAGTGTGTGATGTTGTAGGTCTTGATTTTCCCCCGACATAATGGTTTTATATGTTAGTTCCCCTATTGTTGTGATTGATAGAAAGTTAGAACACCTTTACACCAAGTTCACATTACACGATTTTCATAAGCTGACAGGTTTATGTGATTTGTGGATTAGCTAAACTTTGATTTAAAGGTGTTGAGCAGCCAAGCCGGGGTATTTTGTCCATCCTTGTCCATGGGAAAATAACAGAAGATATGGATTTCTAAAAATCCTATCTAATTTTAAAAGAAAAAGGAAAGAAAGGATGAAATCGGGAAGGAAATAAAAATGGTGGAAAATTCCGAAAAGGGCTACCTATTACCAACCGGGGGATGGTCGAACCGTAACCAAAGCCGAAAATGGGATGTAGTGTGAAAGCCGTCGGAAGGACGGTTAGGCAAATTCCTGTCATAGGCCTGGTGTTGCTCTGTGCACCTTAAAATCCATGATTTACTTAATCTATGAAGAAGATGATCCCAGAAACTCATGAGATGAACTTGCACTATGCACGCTAGGTTGAATTTGTTCGAGTTCTTCTATTTATCAATCAATCAGCGGGAACTTCATGTAGACACGTATTATGTTTTGAGAGTCCAAGGTTTTTGCTTCTATCACCAAATTCTTCCAAATTTTAGACTTGTACATCTTGGAATGGATAGAAACATGGTTTCTGGAAGAGAGTTGGGTTTGGAGATTTGAACTTATTCACGCATGTTTTGCTTGGGACTAGCAAAAAGCTAGTTGGGGGGTGTGTTGAGCCTCCAATTTATACATTGCATTGCCTGCTACACCACATTATATGCATGGTTTTCGTGTTTAAAAGGGATATCTAACGTGTGTTTTGTGATTGTAGGGATGAGAGCGGACTTCATCCAATTGGAGATTAAAAAGGGTTATTTGAAGACATTGGAGGAAGTTCTAAGATGGACCAAAGAAAGAAGAAGAAAGAGGGAGAAAAGAGAATGAAGAAAAGAAGAAAAAGTTGAAGAAAACAAGCCAGACCGGTCGTCCGACCGGTCAGCCACATCTCTGGGCAAAAAGGAAGCAGGACCGACCGGTCTTGACCGGTCGGCCACACAAGCTGATCACATTGAAGAACAGCCAACCGGTCTTGACCGGTCGGCCATGTGCACTGGACAAGGCAAAAGACAGACCGACCGGTCTTGACCGGTCGGCTATGCACGCTGTCCATCTTGTTAAAACAAGCCCGACCGATCTTGACCGGTCAGCTGCACTCCCTGGATGGTTGAAAAGGCCAGTCCGACCGGTCTAGACTGGTCGGCACTGCGTAAACAGAGTCCTTTCTAAATCGAGACTCCGAAAACTGCTACGCACTACGTAACCTTTCGCAGATTCTGGATGTTTCCAACGCAAGGGAGGTTTCTTACTATAAAAGGACACCTAGGGGCTCTTCCTAGGGCATCATAGAAGCTAAGGGACGTGGTTTTGGAGAGAGGAAGCTGTCGTGAAGCGTCTGCAACTCTTCTATTTTCGGTTTTTCTAGTTTTATGCTTTTATTAAGAGTTTTTAGTTGAAGCATGAATATGCTCGGCTAGAACCTCTCAGCTAAGGCTGAGAGGTGAAGCTTGTAGCCAATTCCATGTTGGATTCAGTTTAATTCAAGTTATTTCAATTCAAGTTTGATTTTTTCTCATGTTCTAGTTTCTTAAAGTGGTAGTTTGAGATGTTTTATAAGAGTTCATGTGCTCCGGACATGAGTTCCTTGCAATTCTCTGAGATTATCATATAATGCTTGTTTAGATTCGAATTATATTAACCCTTGAGCAGGCCATAGTCCATAGGCATGGCTGTTACTCCGCAGGCTATGGTTTTGAATTCTACCTTGTTTGAATGGGACTAGAACTTGGAAGTTCAACTTGATTTGGATTGAATGTGTGTGAATGCTTTATTTTCCAACTAGATGAGAGATAGGACTTCAAATCTAGTTGTGTTCTCTACTTGGATTGATTGAATTGACATGGGATTGCTACAAGTGGATCCTTGAATGCCTTAGTACTTTGAATTACTGATTTTTTATTAAAGTTACTGTTTTAGTTAATTACCCAATTAATCTGATTTTCTTCCAAAAACTGAGTTGCTGGAGTAATTTGGAGATTGTTTTTATTTCCCTGTGGATCAACCTCGGTCTTACCGAGCTTTATTACTACATCGCAGCCTTACACTTGAGGCGAGCGAATAAGTTTTTGGCGCCGTTGCCGGGGAACTTAGATAACGGTTTTCTAATAATTTCAGTGGCTATAGAAGTAGAAGTAGATAGGTTTTTCTGATTTTCTTAGAACTAACAAACTTTTCTGTTTTGTAGGAATTCCTCTCTAGATCAAGCACATCAGGTGATACCTTTCTAACTTAGCTTTTTGCAGAATTTTTTCAGATTAATTTCAGATTTCAGATTTCTAGGATTTAGGATTAGTTTTTGATTTTTGGTTGAGTGGTTTATGTCTCGTTGGGAATGTAATTACTCAAATTGTCTCCAATCTGAAGGTGGTTTAGTTGGACCATTGTCAGTTCATAGACGAGTCCGAAATTATCAAGAGCATTGTGAAAGTTTGGGAAGTATGGAACAAACACCTTTAAGGAATCCTCCCCCCTACTCCAACTACAAACGTGAATCAGGAAGGAGTAGGAGAGAATGAGGTACATAATGTTCCTCCAATGAGATCACTACGGGACTACCTACAACCTGCCCGAGCAATTACACCCTCTTGCATGGTTTTACCAGCAAACGGTGGAAATTTTGAAATAAAACCGGGTGTAATTCAACTCTTACCAAAGTTCCATGGGCTAGATTCTGACCGCCCATATTTACACTTGAAAGAATTCGAAGAAGTGTTGGCCACCTTGCATTAAACCAATGTTTCCGAGGATACTATCAGACTTAAACTTTTTCCTTTCACTTTGAAAGAAAGAGCCAAAGATTGGCTTCACTCTCTTAGACCACATTCGATTGGGTCATGGGTTGAGATAAACCGGGAATTCTTGAAAAAGTTCTTCCCGGCTCATAAAACCAACACCCTTCGAAGGGCCATAATGAATTTCTCGGCTAAAGAAGGTGAATCTTTCTTTCAATGTTGGGAAACATTTAAAGATCTCCTGCTTGCTTGCCCACATCATGGCTATGAGAGTTGGCGAATTATAAACTTTTTCAATGATGGATTAAGTTCCAATATGCGCCAATTTGTGGAGATGATGTGCAATGGCGAGTTTATGAGTAAAAATCCAGATGAGGCTTGGAGTTACTTGGACATGTTGGCTGAAAATGCCCAATCTTGGGATACATCGGATAAACCCAATAACTCCAAGCCCACTCAAGAGAAAGGAGGGATCTATGTCCCTAAGGAGGAAGACGATGTGAATGCAAGGATAGCCAACCTCACAAGGAAGGTTGAGGCCATAGAACTTAGTAAAAGTGGAGTTCCCAAGTCCAATGAAGCTGTTGAAACCATATGTGGGATTTGCCTCACCGATTTACACGCTACGCAAGATTGTCCCACAATTCCTGCATTTCAAGAGGTATTACATGAACACGCCAATGCCACATATGGTTATCAATGGCCTTTCAATGGACCGGTAGGTAATACATACAATGAGAGTTGGAAGAATCACCCAAATTTTAGTTGGAAGAATGCCCCTACGGGCAATCCTACGAACTCTCAAAGAGGGCCACCCATGCAAAAATATGGCCCCACCTCAATTCTCAATGGAGGAAACCTTGAAAGCGTTTATACAAGGGCAAACGCAAATCAATCAATCGAATCAGCAAATGTTCCAAGAGCTTAAAGCCTCGGTTGATGAGATTAAGGGACGCTTGAATGCTAGGGAAGGGACCTTTCCGGCCCAACCTCAGCCCAATCCAAAGCAAGTATATGAAGTGAGCACCTCTAATCCTTCCAACTAAAACATGGAGCAAGCCAAATCCATCACCACCCTTAGAAGTGGTAAACAAATTGACAAAACTATTTCGGTGAAGGCCGATGAGCCTAATGATCCGGTAAATTCTAAGGATGAAGATGGATCTAACTTAGCCCCACAACAACCGGAACGCATTTACAAGCCCGTGGCACCATTCCCTTCAAGATTGGTTGCCCCAAAATCTCTCCCAAATTCTCATGATATTCTAGAGATTTTCAGACAAGTCAAGATTAATATCCCTTTGCTTGATGCCATCAAACAAATCTCCTCTTATGCTAAGTTTCTAAAAGACCTATGCACAACAAAACGCAAATATAATGTGCAGCAAAAGGCCTTCTTAACTGAGCGAGTGCCATCCTCACTCAATAGACCCCCCCCAAAATTCAAAGATCCCGGTAGTCCCACCGTCTCATGTATCATTGGAGACTACCGGATTGAGCGTGCCTTGTTAGATTTGGGGGCGAGTGTGAACTTGATCCCATACTCGGTATATGAGCAATTGGGTCTTGGTGAATTAAAACCCACCAAAACCACGTTGCAACTCGCTGATAGATCTATCCGTGTACCGAGGGGGATAGTTGAGGATGTTCCAGTCCAAGTTGACAAATTCTACTACCCGGTAGATTTTATCTTCTTGGACACAACCGGTTTTGGATGCTAGCACCCAAATACCGGTAATATTTGGCCGCCCATTCCTTGCCACATCAAACGCAATCATCAATTGCCGGAATGGGGTGATGCAACTATCTTTTGGAAACATGACACTAGAAGTAAATGTGTTTCACTTGGGCAAAAGACATAGGGATGTCGATGATGATGAGTTCTTCGAGGTAAACATGCTTGAAACTTTTGAAGAAGAAGAACTCCTCCAACTTGAACCACTAGAAAGCTTGGAGACATACTTAGCACATTTCATTGATTCTGAAGACCCCATCATTAGTGAGATTGTGCAGGCATTAAATATAGAAAGACCGGTAGTTGATACTAGCCGGTGGAGGCCCCATTTTGAAAAATTGCCACCAACCACATCAAGGCCTCTACCGTCTAACATCAAACCACCGAAGCTTGACCTCAAACCATTGCCATCCGAGCTTAAATACGTATATTTGGGTCAAGAGGAAATGTTCCCAGTTGTCATTGCCTCCCACCTTGAGAAAGACCAAGAGCTCAAGTTGATTGAGTTACTCAAAGAACATAGGGAAGCCATAGGTTGGATGTTGAGCTCCTAATTGTGCATATTCTAACCCCAATTCATCACTCATTGTGCAAGGTTTGCATGGTTTATAGATGAATCTAATGCATGTTTTGTGACTACAGGATTGAGAGTGAACTCCAACCATTTGAAGATGAAAAGAGCATGTTTAGGACCTTGGATGAAGACTCAAAGGAGGGCCGAAGCATTAAAGGAAGTAAAGAAGGAAGAAAGCAGATGAAAGAAAGGAAGAAAACAAGAAGATAATGAAGCTGACCGGTCATGAACGGTCGGCCAAGGAAGCCTGACCGGTCTAGACCGGTCAGCCATGCATACCAAGGATCTAATGAAGATGACCAACCAGTCTTGACCGGTCGGCCACGCCCGCTGGAATGTCATTGAATAAGCCTGACCGGTCTTGACCGGTCAGGCATACTTGCTGGAACATGAATGAAGATGTCCGACCGGTCATGACCGGTCGGACATGGTTGCTGGAGTGGTCAGATATTGGGGCCGACCGGTCATGACCGGTCGGCCATGCGTAAGAACTTAGAAGCTTCTAAATACAGCCCGATTTTCTCTGCGCTGTGTAAGTCTTACGCAATTTTTTTATTCTTTCGAAGTTGTGGAGCCTCCAGACTATAAAAGGACACCTAGGGATTGTTCCTAAGGTATCCTAGAAGGGTTCAAGCGAGGTTGGAGGCTGTGGAAGTGGAGATTGGAGTTTCACAACTCCTTTTGGTTTGCTTTGCTGTTTTTATGCTTTTTGTAGTTGTTTCATGTTTCCTTGGATCATGAGCAGCTAAACCTCTTAGCTAGGGCTAAGAGGTGAAGCTTGTAGTGGATCCAAGATGTTTTAATTCGTAATTAAGTGGTTTTGAGTGTGGAATTCATGATTATGAACTAAGGTTTGAAGTTTATACAAGCTTTTGAGTAGTTTTTCTTAGTCGTATGATGACTCATGGATGTTTGGGAGAATTACTTAATTGCTTAATTGGTTTGTGACGGTCTAGACCTGTATGATCCGAGGAATCGGAGTGCGCTCTAGTACTATGTTCTTCATAAAGGAACTTCATACCAAAGTTCTACTTTTCTGATTTTTCTGTAATGTGTATGGACTGTGTATGTGATTTGAATCCAGTTCAAATCCTGATCTAGCCTTGTCTTGTGACAGGACTTGAGGATGGTTATGATTGTGAACTAGACCTTTTGGAAAGGGGAATGACCTATGCAATTGAGCATGCTCAGATCAGCCTGCATTGAGTGAATCTTATGCATAGAACTTACATATTACAAACTGTTTGGTTTAACAGCTCTATCACCTGACTAGATAGACCTGAATGTTGATTCTAGTTGAGAGAATAAGAAACCACAGCGGATTGAACATCAAGGATTGCTACAAGTGGATCCTTGAACCCCTAGTGCCTTCTTATAATTAGTTACTTTCGATTTAATTCAACTTCTGTTAATCATATCAATTTCATACAAAAATCTGATTAGTAGATAGACACTTGTGCATGAGTTTGTGAAATCCTACATAAATCCCTGAGGATCGACCTCGATCTTACCGAGTTATTACTACATCGCAACCCTACACTTGGGGAAGCGAACAAGTTTTTGGCGCCACTGCCGGGGATTTTGACAGTTTTCACAAATTTCTAAAATTAGTATCTATTTAGGATTTTAAGGATTTTAGGACTAACTTAGTTTGTTTATTTGATTTTTCTTTTCAGGGATTTCTAGGAAGCTGAAGAAGATACAAGGATTTTAAGCGCGAATCAGGTTCTATCTTTCTAAACCTTACTCTTCTCCTTCTCCTATTCATTCCTAACTTATTCATCTCTTGTAGAGTGGGTGGAGACTCCTTTTGGATCTCTGAAAGGTCGGCCTTTTTGCCACCTGGATTCCTATTGGTCGGCTCTGCCGTCTTGGATCACCTTGTGCTCAGAGATTTCTTTTCTCATCTCTACTCCTCTTGTAAGACCCGTACCTTTATTTGCCCTCCGTACGCTTAATTTTCGGTGCCGGTACGTCCTGGACGGATCAGATTAGCGAGCCTTGATCGCGACCCTGTTATAGTACCACATCGACCCGAGACCTATACCCCGGGGACCGCGTAGGCGCTGCGATTCCAACGCCGCGCGGCACGCCCCATTGCGATACCCGGTGTGAAAGTTATGATCGATTGCGTAATCCGAGGTGGGCCGCACAACGTGAGTGTGTCGTGGGCCCTACTTGCACAAATTCCAAGACCATGTCACATCAATCAAACCCATGCCCCTACTCTAAACACCCATACCCCTATCATTACCCTAGCCTACACACCCCATACCCCCCATCCCTCTCTCCCATGCTACCCATCATCACCCATGATTGCTTCTCTCTCTCTCCCCCCATACAATACCATATGTAGGGGGAGAGGAGGCTTCCTCACTTCCCATATTTGCAAGAGAGAGAGAGAGGAGAGAGAAAAAGAGAAAGATATTTGAGAAAGGAGAGAGAAAGAGAGAGATTTGAGAGAAGAGAGAGATTTGGAGGGAGATCTAGGTTTTGAGGGTGGAGATCCAAGCTTGGAGGACCCCAACCATCATCCGGACCGTCCGGATCATCCAATCGTCAACCCGATTTAATCCAACCGTCCATCCTTTGAGGTGAGTGCAAGGGGTACATAAATCCCCCATTTCCTTCTTTCCTTTCTTTTTTTTCCTTTTCTTTTGGGCCCATCTGGTGGTGGACAACCTGATGGATGGATTGGATCATCCATGAATGGGCCCCACTTTGTAATAATAATAATAATAATAATAATAATAATAATAATAAAAGAGAAGGAAAGGGGGGCCGTTGGACAGTCAGCGTGCAGGGGACGCTGCTGCCCAGCAGCTCGTGGGCTACAGCCCCTTTTGGGCGTGGACAGGTCCCCACACGTGGGACCCACCTTGATGTATGTATTAGATCCATGTCGTCCGTTTGTTTCTCCAGCCCATTTTAGGGCTGGGCGCCAAACATGAAGAAGATCCAGATCTCAGGTGGGCCACACCATTGAAAGCAGTGGAGATGGTGAAGCCGACTGTTAAGACTTCCTGGACCCACCGTGATGTTTGTGGACCACGTCACCTGCCCAATATTGGGCTTGTTAGGACCCCAACGACCAGGGGAACATGATGGATGGGGTGGATTGTCCCTAAGTGGGCCCCACTTAAGATAAGCACAAAAAAAAGGGGAAACAAAAAAAAATACATGTGCTGGACGTCCAGCGTCACGCTGGACGTCCTGACGCTGGAACGTCCAGCGTCACTTGGATGTTGGAATGGGGTCCCCACTCGTGGGACCCACCTTGATGTTTGTGTGTAATCCACGCCGTCTATCTGTTTTCCCAGATCACTTTAGGGGCAGGGGCCAAATATGAAGCTGATCCAAATCTTATGTGGACCGCACCGTATGAAATAGTGGGAACAATGATTCCTACTGTCAGAATCTTTTGGCCCACCTTAACGTTTCTAGATGGATTTGTATATCCAATATGGGGCTTGTTGGGTCCCCCATGAGATGGGGAACCTGATGAACGGAGTGGATCAGACCCATGTGGGCCCCACTTGATATGAACTCAAGAAAAAAAAAGAAGAAGAAGAAAACGGAAGGAAGGAGGCAGCGCCTCTGACGCTGGGCGTACCAGTGTCCTTGCCCGCTGGCTCGGCCAGCTGGTGGCCCACTCGTGGGCCCCACCATGATGCATGTGCTGTATCCACACCGTCCATCCAGTTGGGGACATCATTTTAGGGCATTACCCCAAGAATGAGTCAGATCCAAGTCTCGAGGGGGCCCCACCACAGAAAACAGTAGGGACAGTGGCCCTACCGTTGAAACCTTTTTATGGCCCACCATGATGTTTATTTGAGATCCAACCTGTTCATAAGTTCACACATACATGAAGGAAGGGACAACAAAAATATCAGCTTGATCGGGAACTTCTATGGGCCCCACTTGATGAGTTTATAAAAATAAAAAAATAAAATAAAAAAATAAAAATATATAAATTGCTGCTGCTGGACGGAGAGCGTCCAGGGGACGCTGCTGCCCAGCAGCTTACTCTTATAGGGGCATTGTCAATGGGCCCCACTCGTTGGGCCCACCTAGAATACGTGTGCCGTCCATATGTTTTCCCAGCCCATTTTAGTGGCTAGCCCAAAACTTAAGCATATCCAAACGGTAAGTGGGCCATGCCACGGGACAACAGTGGGAATGATGGTCTCCACCATTGAAACCTTCCTAGACCTGCAATGATGTTTATTTGTCACCCAACCTATTCATAAGTGGCTGGGCCCAAATTTTAAGCATATCCTAATGTCAAGTGGACCATGCTATAGTAGGGATAATGATTTCCAACATTGAAACCTTTCTAGGTTCTACAGTGATGTTTATTTGCTATCCAACCGGTTCATAAGATCACATGGGTATGGATGAAGGAGGAAACACAAATATCTGCTTGATTCAAAACTTATTGGGACTAGATGGGTACCACGCTACCTAGCAGGTGGCCCACCCTATGGGTCTCAACGTGATGTATTGGTTAGCTCCACCATGATGTATATGTCTTATCCATGTCGTACACGTATTTTGACGGCCTATCTTGTATGTGTAGGCCCAAGTATGGGGCCGATGTGGTCTCAAGTGGGCTATGCCACAAAGACTTTTACATTTCCAATGGGACCCACAGTCCGGGTCCCACTCTCTTTAGATATGTATTGGGCCTTTTAAGGCCAATGTTACATGATATGTTTGGTAACATGCTAGTTTGATTAGCTTGATAAGTCACACTGATAACATGCTTAGTATAATGAATACCATGCTCATTCATATGCCCATACGCATCATTTGTATGCCTGTTATGGATCATGATTAACCATAGCATATGCTAGTTGGCTTGTTATACTTAGGGGACCCGTGTGAGACAAGGTCGCCCCACATGATTGCGCAGTATGCGTAAGTTGGTGCATGATTTGGATTGTATGACTCATGCATTTCGCATTATGTATGTCACGATCGCTTTCACACCCTAGCAGAATCAGGGTGGTGGCCACCATAGTCACATCATGGTTAGCAGTATTGGACACCGGAAACTTGTTCTAGTACGTGGGCGCTATGGATGTCCTTGGGTGAAAGTCCCTAAACCCTGTGGTACCAGTAGGATGCTCCAACGTCGAGACCGAGTGGATAACATGAGCGCCCGTGTGCCAAATACCAGTAGGCCGCGTCTCCCACTGTGTCGAGGTCGGTTGGAAAGGGGTGTGACCTTATCCGCCTGGGTGAAGTGGGCTATAAGCTAGGTCGAGTCTGACCAGCTCATGGAATGGGTCCGCTATCGGCGAGCCGGGTGGGCATTGGCATACCACTGACGAGGCGGATAGTGAGGTCTTTTCTACTCGCTTGGTTACGCGCGCGATGTGCAGCGGCCAATATTAGAGTATACTAGACCCCGGTGATGTCCCAGATGATAACTATTTTGATATGTGGATCAGTTAAGGATTGACGTGTTTGCATTGCATCTCTAGCATGTAACACTCGGCCATGTAGGCCCTTGCATTGCATAGCCTTGGGATGGCTGAAAGCATTCATGAACTTAATAACTTAGCCCTCTACTACTTTCGCTTACTCTGATATCTGTATACTTGTCATATGCATCACACGCGCACACACGTACTCTACTGGGCTTCGTAGGAAGCTCATGCGCGTTTGTTTACACTGCAGGTACTAGAGCCTATCAGCAGCGTTGAGCGCGGTTCATGTACCTGATATTTTGGACTTCTGATTCATGTTGTATTTCCCTTTCCAGTACTGTACTCAACAAACTTATTAGTGGATATTTGATGATGTTTTATGGTTTTGTTTATGCTCCTGTAAAAAAAAATTTACCCTGAAAATCCTCCTGGTAGGATCCCAGGATCGGAACCTGGCACATGAGAGCTAGGAGCCGAGAATGGGGTACTACGGAGGCTGTTGGCACCAAGGTCGGCGATCGGGAATTTAGTGAGCCCGGTCCCCGGGTTTGGGGCGTGACACCTCTTTCTCCTTTTTCTGCACTTTTTCTCAAAAGATTCAAAGAGTGGGTGGGGAGTTCTCTGAACCCCTATTGACCAGGAGAAATCGGTCTCTATCCTTGCTTCTGGCCTAGCCATTGCAAGACACCTTGTGCTTCGATCTTAGAGAAGAGTAAAGAAAAGGGAAGAAGAATTCTTCTTTCTTTTTTCTTATCTTTGGTTTTGCATGCCACATTGGGCTCGGGATTCCAATAACCGACTCATAAGTGAAGGGGGGATAGTAGAAGGAATTGATAGAGAGCCACATGCTAGGAGACATCTAGACTCTCCAATTTTATCTAAAAATATGGCTGCAAATCAACCTAACCCGGTCCAAAATCAAACTGAAACAGGGGAGAATGTGGTTGAGAATGTTCCCCGACCTAGGACTTTACATGATTTCTTGCAACCTGCAAGAACGAGCACTCCCTCATGCATAGTATTTCCACCAAATGCAGGGAACGTAGATTTGAAACCGGGAGTGATTCAACTTCTCCCTAAATTCCATGGATTAGATAGTGAAAGTGCTTATCAACACCTTAAAGAGTTTGACGAGGTAATCACCACCATGCACTTTGCAAATGTAACGGAAGATGTGGTGAGACTTAAATTCTTCCCTTTCACTCTTAAAGATAAAGCTAAGGGTTGGCTTTATGCATTGAGACCAAGATCAATTGGTGAATGGACTGATATGCACAGAGAATTCATAAAGAAATTCTTCCCTACTTACAAAACGAATATGTTGAAGCGCCTTATCATGAACTTTGCCCAAAAGGAAGATGAAACCTTTTTCCAATGTTGGGAAAGGTTTAAAGACCTATTAAACGCATGCCCACATCATGGCTATGAAATTTGGCGGGTTATAAGCTTTTTCTATGAAGGACTAACTTCACCCATGCGCCAATTTGTAGAGATGATGTGTAATGGGGAGTTCATGAATAAGGAAGCTGATGAAGCATGGGATTATTTGGAAGAATTGGCTGAGAGTGCACAGTCTTGGGACACATCTAAACCAACAAATTCCAAGACTGGCCAACAAAAGGAAAAGGGAGGAATGTATGTCTTATCAGAAGAAGATAGCATAAGTGCACGGTTGGCTAGCCTCACAAGAAAGGTCGAAGCCATGGAATTAAGGAAAGGAGAAACAATCAACTCCACTGACATTGAAACTGTTTGTGGAATTTGTGCTGGAAATCAACATACTACACAAGATTGTCCCACGATTTCAGCAGTCCAAGGCACTTACAAGAACAAACAAATGCCATAAACAGTTATCAACAGCAATATGGTGCTCCAAACTCAAACACGTTTAATCCTAATTGGAAGAACCATCCCAACTTCAGTTGGAGGAATGGACCCAATGCAAATGCAAACAACACTCCAAAAGTATCACTAGAAGAGATGTTAGGTGCATTCGTATCAGTCCAGAATGAGTATAACAAGACAAATTCTCTAAAAATAGATGGGTTCATGCAAGAGCAATTGAAATTCAATCAAAATTCAAACCAAGCCATCAATGAATTGAAAACATCTCTGGCTAGAGTTGAAGCTCACCTTAGTGTTAGAGAGAAGGGCACACTTCCTGCTCAACCTCTTCCTAACCCAAGGACCCAGTATGAGATACAAGATGCAAGCTCATCCTCCCACCATACGGAACATGTCCAAGCTATCACCACTTTGAGAAGTGGGAAGAAAATTGACAAATCTAATCCGGTGAAGGCTCCAAAGCCTAAGGATCCAGAAATTTCCAAAGAGGATGATAGCCCAAACAATATTCCACAAGAGAAAGAACCGGAAAGACAATACAAGCCGGTTGCCCCATTTCCACAAAGTTTGATTTCACCTAAACCGTTAGATAAAAATCTGGAGATTCTGGAAGTTTTCAAGCAGGTGAAGATCAACATCCCGCTGTTGGATGCAATAAAACAAATACCATCTTATGCCAAATTTCTAAAGGAATTGTGTATAGTCAAAAGGAAACACAACGTTCACAACAAAGTTCTTTTGACTGAGAATTTGAGCGCCATCATCAAACAAGAGGTGCCCTAAAAATACAAGGATCCAGGTAGTCCAACCATCTCATGCATCATAGGAGACTACCGGATTAAACAAGCCCTACTCGACTTGGGGGCAAGTGTGAATCTCATTCCATACTCGGTCTACAAACAACTTGGGTTAGGTGAATTGAAACCCACCAAAACCACACTCCAACTTGCTGATAGATCCATCCGGATACCGAGAGGAATGATAGAGGATGTTCTAGTCCAAGTTGATAAATTCTACTACCCAGTAGATTTTATTGTCTTGGACACACATCCCGTGATAGGCACCGGTGCTCAAATTCCCGTCATACTTGGACAACCGTTTCTAGCTACCTCAAATGCCATTATCAATTGTAGAAACGGACTTGTACAAATGTCCTTTGAAAATATGACCCTTGACCTTAACATATTTGATTTATGCAAACAACCACGGGAGGTTGATGATGATGTCCACGAGTTAAACATGATTGAATCATTCGTGGAGGATACAGTCCCCTTGTCACTAATTCCCGACCCTTTGGAGGCATGTATGGCCCATTCTCATGAGACAAATGAATATACAATACAAGAGATGGATGTCATGCTAGAGATGATGCCAGTACTTGACAATAAAAGATGGAGGGCCCCAATTGAACCTTTGCCTGTAAATGAGAACAAGGCCCTCCCATCCAACATCAAGGCACCAACACTCGACCTAAAACCATTGCCAAGTGAGCTAAAATATGTTTATTTAGGTCGAGATGAGACATATCCAGTGGTGATTTCTTCCCACTTGGATGAGGAACAAGAGAGTAGGCTAATAGCCACTCTATTAGAGCACAAAAGTGCCATTGGATGGTCAATTGCGGATCTCAAAGGCATAGACCCACTGATTTGTACTCACCGCATACACCTTGAGGAAAATGCAAAGACATCCCGGCAACCACAAAGACGACTAAATCCAAATATGAAGGATGTGGTTAAGGCCGAAGTGGTGAAACTATTGGATGTAGGTATTATTTACCCAATATCCGATAGCCAATGGGTGAGTCCAACTCAAGTGGTGCCTAAGAAATCTGGAATAACCATCGTAGCTAATGCCAATAACAAACTCGTACCAACTAGAGTCACTACCGGTTGGAGAATGTGCATTGACTACAGGAAGCTAAACACTGTCACGAGGAAAGACCACTTCCCCCTACCATTTGTTGATCAGATTTTAGAACGGTTGGTGGGTCATTCCCACTTTTGCTTCCTTGATGGCTATTTAGGGTACAACCAAATAGAAATTGCCCGTGAAGACCAAGAAAAGACTACATTCACATGTCCATTCGGCACTTTCGCCTATCGACGGATGCCGTTTGGACTATGTAATGCCCCTGCCATCTTTCAGCATTGTATGATGAGCATCTTTTCTGACATGGTAGGGACCATTCTCGAAGTCTTCATGGATGATTTTTCCGTATTTGGTTGTAGCTTTGATGAGTGCCTTGAGCACTTGAAATCTGTGCTGAAAAGATGTGAAGAGAAGAACCTTGTGCTCAATTGGGAAAAGTGTCACTTCATGGTTCAAAAGGGAATTGTACTTGGTCATATCGTTTCACAAAATGGAATTGAGGTGGACAAAGTGAAAATTGATCTTATCTCTAACCTTCCACCACCCAAAAGCATACGAGATATCCGGTCCTTTTTAGGACACGTAGGATTTTACAGAAGGTTCATAAAGGACTTTAGTTCACTCTCTCGCCCTTTATGTAACCTACTTCAAAAGGAAAATTCATTCGAGTGGAATGAAGAATGTCAAAAGGCTTTTACCACCCTTAAAGGTATGTTGACATGCGCTCCAATAATGCAACCACCTGATTGGAGCCTTCCTTTTGAGATTATGTGCGATGCTAGCGACTATGCTATTGGGGCCGTGTTAGGCCAAAGAAAAGATAAAAAGCCATGTGTCATCTACTATGCAAGTAGAACCCTAAACTCAGCCCAAGCAAACTACACCACTACTAAAAAGGAACTTTTAGCCGTAGTTTTTGCCTTGGACAAGTTTAGGTCCTACTTGATTGGATCCAAGATCATTATATTCACAGACCATGCCGCGCTTAAGTATCTTCTTTCTAAGAAGGATGCTAAACCACGGTTGTTAAGATGGATCCTTCTACTTCAGGAATTCAACATAAAAATACGTGATAAGAAAGGAGTAGAGAATGTAGTAGCTGACCACCTCTCTCGACTTGTCCTCACTGATTCCCATGAAACGACTGCAATCAATGACATGTTCCCTGATGAACAACTTTTTGCTGTTTCCCAATTGCCATGGTATGCGGACATTGCTAACTATCTCGCTACGGGTACAATTCCTACATATTGGAAAAAGCAAGATAAGGATAGATTCTTCTCGGAGGTGCAGAAATTCTTATGGGACGACCCATACTTATTCAAGTATTGTCCCGATCAAATCATAAGGAGATGTGTCCCAGATGATGAGCAACAAAGTATCATCTCCTTCTGTCATTCTCAAGCATGTGGTGGCCACTTTTCGGCTAAAAAGACCACAGCGAAAATTCTGCAATGTGGGTTTTATTGGCCCACTATGTTCAAAGACACACATGAGTTTTGTAAAGCATGTGAACCTTGTCAGAAATTAGGGGGAATCTCCCGTAGAAATATGATGCCACTCAATCCCATCTTAATAATCGAAATTTTTTATTGTTGGGGCATTGATTTCATGGGCCCATTCCCATCTTCTTTTGGAAACCTATACATCTTGCTTGCCGTCGACTATGTTTCCAAATGGGTCGAGGCCATCCCTTGCCGGAATAATGACCATAAAACGGTCATTCGATTTTTAAAAGAAAATATTCTTTCCCGGTTTGGAACGCCTCGAGTCATCATAAGTGATGGAGGGTCTCACTTTTGCAATCGTCCTTTTGAAACCTTAATGAAGAAATATGGCGTAACACACAAAGTGAGCACTCCCTATCACCCACAAACTAGTGGACAAGCTGAGATATCCAATAGGGAGATTAAACACATTTTAGAGAAAACGGTGAACCCCGATCGCAAGGATTGGTCACTTCGGCTTACCGTACAGCTT
Source organism: Liriodendron chinense (assembly GCA_003013855.2). Classification (NCBI taxonomy): domain Eukaryota; kingdom Viridiplantae; phylum Streptophyta; class Magnoliopsida; order Magnoliales; family Magnoliaceae; genus Liriodendron; species Liriodendron chinense. The sequence goes on from ML058366.1 coordinate 813,809, forward strand.
TCAAAACCCCTATTAGAATATCTCCCTATAGACTTGTCTATGAGAAGGCTTGTCACTTGCCTGTGGAGTTGGAACATAGAGCATATTGGGCTATTAAGAAGATGAATTTCAATTCTGAAAAGGCAAGCTCGTTACGCAAACTACAATTGAATGAACTTGCAGAAATCCGAAATGAAGCTTATGAGAATGCGAGAATTTACAAGGACAAGACGAATATATTCCATGATAAGAATATTCTTCGCAAGACATTCACGATAAATCAAAAAGTCCTCATGTATAATTCTCGCTTACATCTATTTCCGGAAAAATTGAGATCTCGATGGACCGGTCCCTACATTGTGCAAATTGTTTATCCATATGGGACTATCGAGCTGTTGAATCCAAGGAACGGCAACATTTTTAAAGCAAATGGGCAGCGATTAAAGCCGTTCTTTGAGAAATTCCCTTAGAAGGTACGTCCATGCCTCTGAATGATCCTGTGTATCAGGATGATTGATCTCCTAGTCCGATGGAGGTATAGAGTAGTTAGGATTAGAATTTTGCTACTTTTGTTTTCTTTTTCATATGTTTGTTTGAAGGAGGAAGATTTCCACTTTTCACCCTCTCAGGTACTATCATTCCTCACTCCCTTTTATTTTCAAATTGCTCTCATGTTTTGCTCATTGCACATCTTTTACATTGAGGACAATGCAAGATTTGGTTGGGGTGTGGAGGATCACTTGGATGAATCACTTGGATGAATCCAGCGTTTTGCAACATTTCAAGCAATCATGTAGAAATTTTTTCGATTTTTCAAAAATTCAAAACTCTTTTGGAAAACACCAGTTCTATGCATTCAAGTTGATATGAGCATAAGAGGAGGAGATATGAAGTGTATGGGGCTGGATGTCTGGAATCTCTCATAGCATAATGATTTTATATGTGAACTCCCCTATTTTTTTATTAATAGAAAACCTGAACATTTTTACACCTAGTTCACATTACACGATTTTCATGAGTTGAAGGGATTATGTGATTTATGGATTAGCTAGACTTTGAATTAAGGTGTTGAGAAATCAGGCCGGGGTCTTTGTCCATCCTTGTCCATGGGAAAATAATGAAAGATATGGATTTTTAAAAATCCTATCTAATTTAAAAAGAAAAAGGAAAAGGAAGGATGAAATTGGGAATGATGGAAAAATGGTGGAAAAATTTCGATTAGGGCTACCTACTACCAACCGGGGGATGGTCTACCCATAACCAAAGCCGGAAATGGGACGTAGTGTGAAAGTCGTCGGAAGGACGGTAAGGCAAATTCCTGTCATTGGCTTGATGTGGCTCTATGTACCTTGAGTTCTATAGTCTAGTTGATCTATGAAGAAGATAATCCTAGAAACTCATGGGATGAATTTTCACTACCCACACTAGGTAAAATTTGTTCAAGTCCTTCTATTTATCAACCAATCAGCGGGAATTTCATATGAATGCTTATTATGTTTTAAGGATTTACGGTTCCAACCTTTGACGCCTAATCTTTCTGAATCTTACACTTATGAACCTTGGAATGTATAGAAGGATGGTTTCTGAAAGAGAGTTGAGTTTTGAAGAATGGGATTAGTTTCACACATGTTTTGCTCGGGGACTAGCAAAATGCTGGTTGAGGGGTGTGTTGAGCTCCTAATTGTGCATATTCTAACCCCAATTCATCACTCATTGTACGAGGTTTGCATGGTTTATAGATGAATCTAATGCATGTTTTATGACTACAGGATTGAGAGTGAACTCCAACCATTTGAAGATGAAAAGAGCATGTTTAGGACCTTGGATGAAGACTCAAAGGAGGGCCGAAGCATAGAAGGAAGTAAAGAAGGAAGAAAGCAGATGAAAGAAAGGAAGAAAACAAGAAGATAATGAAGCTGACCGGTCGTGACCGGTCGGCCAAGGAAGCCTGACCGGTCTAGACCGGTCAGCCATGCATACCAAGGATCTAATGAAGATGACCGACCAGTCTTGATCGGTCGGCCACGCCCGCTGGAATGTCATTGAATAAGCCTGACCGGTCTTGACCGGTCAGGCGTACTTGCTGGAACATGAATGAAGATGTCTGACCGGTCATGACTGGTCGGACATGGTTGCTGGAGTGGTCAGATATTGGGGCCGACCGGTCATGACCGGTCGGCCATGCGTAAGAACTTAGAAGCTTCTAAATACAGCCCGATTTTCTCTGCGCTGCGTAAGTCTTACGCAATTTTTCGATTCTTCCGAAGTTGTGGAGCCTCCAGACTATAAAAGGACACCTAGGGATTGTTCTTAGGGTATCCTAGAAGGGTTCAAGCGAGGTTGGAGGCTGTGGAAGTGGAGATTGGAGTTTCACAACTCCTTTTGGTTTGCTTTGCTGTTTTTATGCTTTTTGTAGTTGTTTCATGTTTCCTTGGATCATGAGCAGCTAAACCTCTTAGCTAGGGCTAAGAGGTGAAGCTTGTAGTGGATCCAAGATGTTTTAATTCATAATTAAGTGGTTTTGAGTGTGGAATTCATGATTATGAACTAAGGTTTGAAGTTTATACAAGCTTTTGAGTAGTTTTTCTTAGTCTTATGATGACTCATGGATGTTTGGGAGAATTACTTAATTGCTTAATTGGTTTGTGACGGTCTAGACCTGTATGATCCGAGGAATCAGAGTGCGCTCTAGTACTATGTTCTTCATAAAGGAACTTCATACCAAAGTTCTACTTTTCTGATTTTTCTGTAATGTGTATGGACTGTGTATGTGATTTGAATCCAGTTCAAATCCTGATCTAGCCTTGTCTTGTGATAGGACTTGAGGATGGTTATGATTGTGAACTAGACCTTTTGGAAAGGGGAATGACCTATGCAATTAAGCATGCTCAGATCAGCCTGCATTGAGTGAATCTTATGCATAGAACTTACATATTACAGACTGTTTGGTTTAACAGCTCTATCATCCGACTAGATAGACCTGAATGTTGATTCTAGTTGAGAGAATAAGAAACCACAGCGGATTGAACATCAAGGATTGCTACAAGTGGATCCTTGAACCCCTAGTGCCTTCTTATAATTAGTTACTTTCGATTTAATTCAACTTCTGTTAATCATATCAATTTCATACAAAAATCTGATTAGTAGATAGACACTTGTGGATGAGTTTGTGAAATCCTACATAAATCCCTGAGGATCGACCTCGGTCTTACCGAGTTATTACTACATCACAACCCTACACTTGGGGAAGCGAACATTGGACAATAGCGGATCTCAAAGGGATAGATCCTTCGGTTTGCACTCACCGAATACACCTTGAAGAAAACGCAAAAACGACTAGACAACCTCAAAGACGGTTAAATCCAAACATGATGGAGGTTGTCAAACCCGAGGTGTTAAAACTATTGGATGTGGGTATTATCTACCCCATCTCAGATAGCCAATGGGTGAGTCCTACCCAAGTTGTCCCCAAGAAATCCGGTATTACCATCATTGAAAACGCCAACAACGAGCTTATACCGACTAGGGTGACCACCGGTTGGAGTATGTGCATTGATTATAGGAAGCTCAACACGGTTACTAGGAAAGACCACTTCCCTCTCCCATTTATGGATCAAATCTTGGAGAGGTTGGCAGGCCATTCCTATTATTGCTTCTTAGATGGCTATTCCGGATACAACCAAATTGAGATAGCACCAGAGGACCAAGAGAAAACCACATTTACATGCCCGTTTGGCACCTTCGCTTACCGAAGGATGCCATTCGGCTTATGTAATGCACCCGCCACATTCCAACGATGCATGTTGAGTATTTTCTCGGACATGGTGGGTGAGTTCCTTGAGGTATTCATGGACTGACTTTTCTGTTTTTGGTTGTACATTTGATGAGTGTCTCAACCACTTGAAGTTGGTCTTGATGAGGTGTGAGGAGAAGCAACTTGTATTAAACTGGGAAAAGTGCCATTTCATGGTACAAAGAGGAATAGTCCTTGGACATATCATCTCGTCCAATGGAATAGAGGTAGACCGGGCAAAAATTGACATAATTTCCAATCTACCACCACCCAAAAGCATACGCAATGTGCGGTCCTTCCTTAGACACACCGGTTTCTATCGAAGGTTTATAAAGGATTTTAGTCATATCTCAAGGCCTTTATGCAACCTTCTACAAAAGGAGAACCAATTTGAGTGGAGTGCCGAATGTCAATTAGCTTTTTCAAAGCTAAAAGATATGTTGACAACCGCTCCTATCATGCAACCACCAGATTGGTCCATTCTTTTTGAGTTGATGTGTGATGCGAGCGATTTTGCTATTGGGGCGGTGTTAGGCCAAAAGAAGGATAAGAAGTCCCATGTTATCTACTACGCAAGTAGGACCTTGAATCCTGCCCAAGTTAATTATTCGACTATGGAGAAAGAGCTCCTAGCTGTCGTTTTTGCCTTGGACAAATTTAGGCCATACTTAATAGGATCCAAAGTCATTGTTTATACGGATCATGCGGCGCTGAAATACCTTCTTTTTAAGAAGGATGCTAAGCCCCGTTTGCTTAGATGGATCCTACTCCTTCAAGAATTCGATTTGGAGATCAAAGACAAGAAGGGGGTAGAAAATGTGGTGGCGGATCATCTATCCCGCCTAGTCCTACCAAATTCCATTGACGAGTCACCTATTAAGGACTCATTCCCTGATGAGGAACTCTTTATTGCTATGCATCCACCATGGTACGCTGATATAGCCAATTATCTTTCCACAGGTGCGATGCCAATTCATTGGACCGTGCAGGACAAACCTAAATTTCTAAGGGAAGTGCGCAGATTTTTCTGGGATAAACCTCTATTGTTTAAATATTGCCCAGATCAAATTATAAGGAGATGTGTCCCTGATGACGAACACAATTCTGTCATCTCCTTTTGTCATGATCAAGCTTGTGGGGGTCATTTTTCAGCCAAGAAAACAACTGTAAAAATTCTGCAGTGTGGTTTTTATTGGCCCACGCTATTTAAGGACACCCACGAGTTTTGCAAAGCATGCGAGCGCTGTCAGAAGTTAGGAGGATTATCTCGTCGAAATATGATGCCTCTCACCCCAATTCAACATCTTGAAGTCTTTGATTGTTGGGGCATCGATTTCATGGGACCATTCCCCTCATCTTTTGGACATGTCTATATTTTGCTTGCCGTAGACTATGTGTCTAAATGGATAGAGGCTATCCCATGTAGAACCAACGATCATCGTACGGTTCTCAAGTTCCTCAAAGAAAACATACTTTCTAGATTTGGGACGCCTTGGGCCATCATTAGTGATGGTGGTTCTCACTTTTGTAATAGACCTTTTGAAACTTTAATGAAGAAATATGGTATTAGGCACAAAGTGAGTACCCCATACCACCCACAAACAAGTGGGCAAGCTGAAATCTCCAATAGGAAAATCAAGCAGATTTTGGAAAAGACGGTGAGACCGAATCGCAAGGATTGGTCCTTAAGATTAGATGATGCACTTTGGGCTCACCGTACCGCCTACAAGACACCCATTGGAATGTCCCCTTATAGACTTGTCTATGAGAAAGCTTGCCACTTGCCTATGGAGATAGAACACAAAGCCTATTGGGCAATTCGTGCTTTAAATTTTGACATGGACAAGGCTAGCTCGCTTCGCAAACTTTAATTAAATGAGCTTGATGAAATCCGGAACGATGCATATGAGAACTCGAGAATTTACAAGAGTAAGATGAAGGCTTTCCATGACAAGCACATCTTCAGGAAATCTTTCCATGAAGGATAGAAAGTACTCTTGTATAATTCCCGACTTCACCTTTTTCCGAGAAAATTACGATCTCAATGGACCGGCCCATATATTATCAAAGAAATTTTTCCTCATGGGGCTGTTGAGATTGAAAATGCAGCAAATGGTAACTGTTTTAAAGTCAATGGACAACGCCTTAAACCATTTGTTGAGAAATTTGATTCAGAGGACATGTCCATCACTCTGAATGATCCTGTCTATCAAGATGATTGATCTCCTAGTCTGATGGAGGTATAGCATAGGTAGGCTTTCTTTAGCTTTACTGTTTTAGTAGGTTTTAGTTGTTGGGTTGGAGACTTCCATGATCGCTCTCTCAGGTACTATTGATTCTCACTCTCTCATATTTTATCATTGCTCTCATGTTCATGCTACTTGAATATCTTTTTACATTTTAGGGGGTGAGATGAGATTCCTCATCTAGCATATTGCAACATTCCGAGCTTCATATGCGCAAATTTTTTTTGAATTTTCTAACATCTCAAAGCTCTTTTAGAAAATCTTGTTTCTATACATTTGAGATGCTATGAGTATAAGAAGAGGAGATACGAAGTGTGTGATGTTGTAGGTCTTAATTTTCTCCCGACATAATGGTTTTATATGTTAGTTCCCCTATTGTTGTGATTGATAGAAAGTTTGAACACCTTTACACCAAGTTCACATTACACGATTTTCATGAGCTGACAGGTTTATGTGATTTGTGGATTAGCTAAACTTTGATTTAAAGGTGTTGAGCAGCCAAGCCGGGGTATTTTGTCCATCCTTGTCAATGGGAAAATAACAGAAGATATGGATTTCTAAAAATCCTATCTAATTTTAAAAGAAAAAGGAAAGAAAGGATGAAATCGGGAAGGAAAGAAAAATGGTGAAAAATTCCGAAAAGGGCTACCTATTACCAACCGGGGGATGGTCGAACCGTAACCAAAGCCGGAAATGGGATGTAGTGTGAAAGCCGTCGGAAGGACGGTTAGGCAAATTCCTGTCATAGGCCTGGTGTTGCTCTGTGCACCTTAAAATCCTTGATTTACTTAATCTATGAAGAAGATGATCCCAGAAACTCATGAGATGAACTTGCACTATGCACGCTAGGTTGAATTTGTTCGAGTTCTTCTATTTATCAATCAATCAGCGGGAACTTCATGTAGACACGTATTATGTTTTGAGAGTCCAAGGTCTCAGCTTCTATCACCAAATTCTTCCAAATTTTAGACTTGTACATCTTGGAATGGATAGAAACATGGTTTCTGGAAGAGAGTTGGGTTTGGAGGTTTGAACTTATTCACGCATGTTTTGCTTGGGACTAGCAGAAAGCTGGTTGGGGGGTGTGTTGAACCTCCAATTTATACATTGCATTGCCTGCTACACCACATTATATGCATGGTTTTCGTGTTTAAAAGGGATATCTAACGTGTGTTTTGTGATTGTAGGGATGAGAGCAGACTTCATCCAATTGGAGATTAAAAAGGGTTATTTGAAGACATTGGAGGAAGTTCTAAGATGGACCAAAGAAAGAAGAAGAAAGAGGGAGAAAAGAGAATGAAGAAAAGAAGAAAAAGTTGAAGAAAAACAAGCCAGACCGGTCGTCCGACCGGTCAGCCACATCTCTGGGCAAAAAGGAAGCAGGACCGACCGGTCTTGACCGGTCGGCCACACAAGCTAATCACATTGAAGAACAGCCGACCGGTCTTGACCGGTCGGCCACACAAGCTAATCACATTGAAGAACAGCCGACCGGTCTTGACCGGTCGGCCATGTGCACTGGACAAGGCAAAAGACAGACCGACCGGTCTTGACCGGTCGGCTATGCACGCTATCCATCTTGTTAAAACAAGCCCGACCGGTCTTGACCGGTCGGCTGCACTCCCTGGATGGTTGAAAAGGCCAGTCCGACCGGTCTAGACCGATCGACTTTGTGTAAACAGAGTCCTTTCTAAATCGGGACTCCGAAAACTGCTGCGCACTGCGTAACCTTTCGCAGATTCTGGATGTTTCCGACACAAGGGAGGTTTCTTACTATAAAAGGACACCTAGGGGCTCTTCCTAGGGCATCATATAAGCTAAGGGACGTGGTTTTGGAGAGAGGAAGCTGTCGTGGAGCGTCTGCAACTCTTCTATTTCTGGTTTTTCTAGTTTTATGCTTTTATTAAGAGTTTTTAGTTGAAGCATGAATATGCTCGGCTAGAACCTCTCAGCTAAGGCTGAGAGGTGAAGCTTGTAGCCAATTCCATGTTGGATTCAGTTTAATTCAAGTTATTTCAATTCAAGTTTGATTTTTTCTCATGTTCTAGTTTCTTAAAGTGGTAGTTTGAGATGTTTTATGAGAGTTCATGTGCTCCGGACATGAGTTCCTTGCAATTCTCTGAGATTATCATATAATGCTTGTTTAGATTCGAATTATAGTAACCCTTGAGCAGGCCATAGTCCATAGGCATGGCTGTTACTCCGCAGGCTATGGTTTTGAATTCTACCTTGTTTGAATGGGACTAGAACTTGGAAGTTCAACTTGATTTGGATTGAATGTGTGTGAATGCTTTATTTTCGAACTAGATGAGAGATAGGACTTCAAATCTAGTTGTGTTCTCTACTTGGATTGATTGAATTGACATGGGATTGCTACAAGTGGATCCTTGAATGCCTTAGTACTTTGAATTACTGATTTTCTATTAAAGTTACTATTTTAGTTAATTACCCAATTAATCTGATTTTCTTCCAAAAACTGAGTTGCTGGAGTAGTTTGGAGATTGTTTCTATTTCCCTGTGGATCGACCTCGGTCTTACCGAGCTTTATTACTACATCGCAGCCTTACACTTGAGGCGAGCGAATACTCGCTGATAAAGAAAATATGTCTGGCTTTGATATTTGCCGTGAAGAAGCTGAGGCATTACTGTGGGTCATACTAGATTACACTGATCTCCAGAGTGGATTCCATCAAGTTCCTGATGAATCAGCCCATGTTGTCTAGGCGATTAGCCAAGTGGGCTCTACTATTATCTAAGTTCGACATTACGTATCTTCCATCTTGAGCTGTTAAAGGGCAGGCAATAGTTGATTTCCTAGCAGCCCATCCAATACCGGATAATATGGAGTTGGAATGCGATCTTCTTGATGATCAGGCCATGACAGTAGGGATTACGAAGCCGTGGCAGCTGTACTTTGACGGAGCCTCCAGAGCCGGAGGATCAGGGGCCGATGTGGTCTTCATCAGTCCTCAAGGTGATTTGTTGCCTTACTCATTCACAAAAGTGTCGTCATGCACGAATAACGAGGCAGAACACCAAGCCCTTATCGTCGGATTGTAGTTGGCACAAATATGCAAATTAAGTCGTTACAAGTCTATGGCGATTCTTGGCTAGTTGTGGGACAACTTACAACGGAATATGAACTCCACAAACCAGAGCTATCACCTCTTTGCCATCGGGCCCAAGCCCTGTTCGATCATTTCCGGGACAATATAGTGTCGCATGTCCCAAGAGCAGAAAATCCCAAGCAGATGTTCACTCGCCTCAAATGCAAGGCTGCGATGTAGTGATAATTCTCGGTAAGACTGAGGTCGATCCAAAGGGAAAGAAGTAAACAATTCCAACTACTCTAATAACTAGAATCCAAGAAGTTTAGGAAAACAGTTTTTAACATAAAACAGGAAAATATAAGATTTGAAAAGAACTAGAGCATCAAGGATTCACTTGTAGTAGTTCAATACCAATCCATTCATCCAAGCACAACACAATTAGAATCAAAGTCCTATCTCTCATCTAATTGGAGGATATAACATTCAAGCACAAATAGTCCCACTTAAATCTGGAAATCAAATTTCTAGTTCAATGAAGTACATAGAACTCAAACTTGTAGCCTTCGAAGTAACAGCCATGCTAAGAGACTATGGCATGCTCTAGGGTTACTACAATTCGAATATAAACAAACCCATCATGGCAATCTCAGAGAATTACAAGGAACTCATATCCGGAGTACACAAACTCTCATAATTCATCTAAAAATCCAAACTTTATTCAAACTAGATGTTCAAAATCCAAAATTAAGAAAAAAGGTACTTGAATAAACAAATTAAAGTATTGAAACCAACTACAAATTTCACCTCTAGCTCTAGCTAAGAGGTTAACTAAGAAAAAACATATTAAAACTAGAACTAGAACTAAGAAAAGGAAGAAAAATTAGTTGTAGGAGGCTAGGTAGCCTCCTAGGACTTGAACTCCTTGCTTCCCACGTCCTTGACTGCCTTGGAATAGAAGAGAGCACCTCCTTTTATAATATAGCAAGAGTATCACAACATAACAGATTTTGTTTCGCTTCATACGGCTTAACCAATGGTTGGATTGCCTTCAAATTTGATTTGTAGCTTCCTTGGAACTTAATCTTTCTCACAGATGGTTTACATTTCCAAGATTATCTTCTGAATGGGCCCACCAATTAGATCAGCGACCACCTCTCAAAATCGCACAATTCGGGTACCTCCAGAACCAGTCATCTTGCTTTCAACGCTATGGAGTGTACATAGGTCGGATTGATCTCAAATTTGGAACATTAGTAGAAATCTTCCTCCTCTAGATGATAGATGGACTAGATTTTACAAATCAACTCCAAAATTGGCTGTGAAAATTAGAACACTTAGGCCTTTTATAAAATCTGTGCAGTTGAATATTTCTGGATGGTCCATCTTTCTTCAACCGGTACGATCAAACCACACATCCTTTTGACCTAAAAATTTGTGGTTATTCATATATGGATGTGGTCTAGAAGATGGTCAAATTAGAGTTTTCATATCATCAATGATGGGCCACCTGGACCTTCCAGTGTTGAGTAGTGAAATCTGGAAACCTTCTGGACAGTTCGTATTGTTTTGGCGGCCACAATCAATCCGTAGCTCCAATCGACATGAAACTACTTGGGTTATTTCAACGTCGAGCTCCTTTTCGACATGAATATGTTGGATTTCCAAATATCATCAATATAAGCCCCAAAAACTGAGCCAAAAAATAAAAAATGGGACTACCTGTATTTGAAATCTGCTTTAGAAAGTGCATGGCCGACCTATCATCCGGCCGGCCAGCCGGTCAGCTGGACCACATGTTGGCCTTCACAAAATCACTCCAGAGATATTTGTATTTCTAGAGGGTTTAGCCGGCCGGCCGGTCAAGCTGTAAATTGTGACTTTTTCACACTTTTCTTCTTCCATTGCATTGCATCTTTCGTCTATCTCTTATCATTTATTTCTTTGATCTTCAAGGCATACAAAGTGACTCTTTTAACCATGAATTGGTGAAGTCTTCCTCTCATTCTTACAATCACAAAAACATGTATTAGATGAGTCTTTTAAGTATGCAAACCATGCATATAATGTGATGTAATGGGTTAGAATATGTATAAAATGGAAGCTCAACACACACCCCCCAACCAGTATTTTGCTAGTCCCGAGCAAAACATGATTGAAACAAGTTTAAATCTCCAAAACCAAACTCTCCTTCAGAAACTATGCTTCTATACATTCCAAGACATACAAGTGCAAAAATGAGAGAAACTAGGTGATAGAAGCTGAAACCTTGAACTTCTCAAAACATAATAAGTGTTCATCTAGAATTCTTGCTGATCGATTAATAAATAGAAGAACTTCAACAAATTCAACCTAGTGTGCATAGTGAATGTTCATCTCATGAGTTTCCAGGATTACCTTCTTCATAGATTAACTAAACTATGGGTCTAAAAGCGTACAGATTAACAACAAGCCTATGATAGGAATTTGCCTTACCGTCCTTCCGACGGCTTTCACACTACGTCCCATTTCCGGCTTTAGTTACGGGTAGACCATCCCTAAGTTGGTAATAGTAGCACTTTTCAAAATTTTCCACCATATTCTCAATCATACCCATATTTTCTTTCCTTCTTTCCTTTTCATAAACATTAGATAGGATTTTTAGAAATCCATATCTTTCATTATTTTCCCATGGACAAGGATGGACAAAGTACCCTGGCTTGGTTCCTCAACACCTCAAATCTAAGTTAACCAATCCACAAAGCTACATAATCTTTTCAAACCATGAAAATCGTGTAATGTGAACTAGGTGTAAAAGTGTTCAAAATTTCTATCAATCATATAAATAGGGGAATTCACATATAAAACCATTATATTAAAGGTAGTTCAAGACTTGTAACATCACTTACTTCGTATCTCTTTTTCTTATACTTGTATCATCCCGAATACATAGAAACAAAGTTTTCTAAAAAGAGTTTTGAATTTTCAGAAAATTAAAAAATTTCTACATAATTGCTCGAAATGTGTTCGCTTCCCCAAGTGTAGGGTTGCGATGTAGTAATAATTTGGTAGAGACCGATATCGTTCTCAGAGACTTGTTAGGAATTCACAAAATTACTTCTAATACTCTCTAATTGAGAGCTAATCAAACAGATTTCTAGAATTGAATGTAGATAGAATTCAAGGATCCACTTGTAGCAATCCTTGATGTATAATTCGTTGTGGTTTCCCAATTACACAACTAGAATCAAAATCAAATCCTATCTAATTGGATGATAGAGCAGTTGTAACATACAATCTGTCATATGTGTGATTTATATACATGATTCCCTCAATTCAAGTTAGGACTTGAGCACACTCAATTGCATAAGTCAATCCTAGTTCCAATAGATTTAGATCACAATCATAATCATCATTAAACTCTGTCATAGAGCCTAATTAGATCATGACTTGAACTTCATTCATATCACATACACAATCAACACATAATTTAGAAATTAGAATAAAAAGATAGAACTTTAGTTGAAGTTCTCACATGGAAATCCAAGTTTAGAGCGTATTGAATCCGATTCCTCGGAGCGTACAGGTCTAGAACTGTGCAAATCAATTAAGAACTAAAGCAATTCTTTCAAACATCCATGAGCCATCATAACATTAAGAAAAACTACTTAGAACTTTATTCAAACTTCTATAAACAATTGTTCTTCAATAAATCCAACTTGAAACCAAAACAAACGAATTAAAGCATATCAGATTCACTACAAGCTTCACCTCTTAGCCCTAGCTAAGAGGTTTAGCTATTCATGATCCAAGGAAGCATGAAAACAACTAAAAACATGAACTAGAAAACACGAACTAGAGGGAGTTGTGGAACTCCGATTCGGACTTCTGCCGCCTCCCACCTTCGTAGATCTCTTCTAGGATACCTTAGCTACGATCCCTAGGTCCCCTTTTATAGTGGAGAGGCTCTACCACCTCAGAATCTTCCAGATTTGTGCAAGCACTTATGCACTCGCACACAAAAATCAGAGCTTCAAGAGGAAGCTGCTGAAATCCCGTTGTAATACACTAGCCGACTGGTCAAGACCAGTCGGACTGGGCTGGCCGACCGATCATGACCGGTCGGACCCTTATGTAGACAGTCCAGCGTGTAGGAGTGTGGGGGACAAGTCATGGCCGACTGGTCAAGACCGATCAGCTTCCTGTGTTACATGTCCAGAGAGGTAAAAAGAGGGTGGCCGACCGGTCTAGACCAGTCGTGGCCCTCTTGGCCAACCGGTCTTAATCGGTCGGACTTGATTTCCTCAACTTTTTCTTCTTTCTTTCTTCTCTCTTCTTCTCTCTTTGCTTTCTTCTTTCTTTGGCCCACCTTGGGTCTTCATCCAGGGCTCCTAAATGCAGTCTTTTAGCTATCGATCGAGCAAAGTCCCTCTCATTCCTACAATCATAAAACCACGCATTAGAATAGTCTTTAAGCTTGAAAACCATGCATAGTTAGTGATGAAATGGGGTTAGAATATACACATTTAAGTGCTCAACACACCCCCTAACTAGCATTTTGCTAGTCCCGAGCAAAACATGCATGAAACAATTCATTCCTCTAAAACCCAACCCTCCTTTAGAAACTATGCTTCTATACACTCTAAGACATACAAGTACAAAAATTAGCAAAACAAAGTGATAGAGGTTGAAACATTAAACTTTCAAGAACATAACAAGTACTCACATGGATTTCCCGCTGATTGATAGATAAATAGAAAAAATTGAACAATTTAACCTAGTGTACTCAGTGATGCTCATCTCATGGAAATTTGGGCTTATCTTCTTCATAAATCAGCTAAGGTATGGAATTCAAGGTGCACAGATCAGCACAAGCCTTTGACAGGCATTTGCCTTATCGTCCTTCCAACGGCTTTCACACTACGTCCCATTTCCAACTTTAGTTACGGGTAGACCATCCCCTGGTTGGTAATAAGTAGTCCTTTTCGAAATTTTCCACCATATTTTCAATCATTCCCAAATTTTCATCCTTCCTTTCCTTTTCACATACATTAGATAGAATTTTTAGAAATTTATATCTTTCATTATTTTCCCATGGACAAGGATGGACAAAGTACCACGGCTTGGTTTCTCAACACCTCAAATCCAAACTTAGCTAATCCACAAATCTGATAATCGTTCCAAAACATGAGAATCATGTGAAGTGAATTAAGTGTAAAAGTGTTCAAAATTTCTATCAATCTTAAGAATAGGAGAATTCTCATATAAAACTAGTATCTTCGAGATTGTTCAAGATATTCAACTTCACTCACTTTACCTCTCCTTATCTTATACTTACACCATCCCGAATGCATAGAAACAAAGTTTTCCAATGGAGTTTTGAATTTTTAGAAAAAAAATCTAAAAAAATCTTCTTCATATTGCTTGAGATGTTAGAAAACACTAGATTCATCCTAGTAATCCCACACCCCAACCAAACCTTGCATTGTCCCCAATGTAAAAGATATGCAATAAGCAAAACATGAGAGCAATTATAATATAAAGGGAGTAAGGAATGGGAGTACCTGAGAGAACAAAGTTTGGAATTCTACCTCCTTCTAACAAACCTATGAAAGAGCAAACCAAAATCAACAAAATCCTAATCCTAACTACTCTATACCTCCATCAGGCTAGGAGATCAAATATCCTATATACAGGATCAGTCAGAGGTATAGACATACCTTCTGAAGGAAAATTCTCAAAGAACGGCTTTAGGCGTTGACCATTTGCTTTAAAGATATTATCGTTCCTTGGATTCAACAACTTGACGGTCCCATATGGATAAATAGTTTTCACAATGAAAGGATCGGTCCATCGAGACTTCAATTTCCCCATAAATAAATGTAACTGAAAATTATACATAAGGACCTTTTGATTGATCATGAAGGTCTTACGAAAGATGTTCTTATCATGGAATACCTTCGTCTTGCCCTTGTAAATTCTCGCATTTTCATATGCCTCGTTCCTATAGTTCTGCAAGTTCATTCAATTGAAGTTTGCGCAACGAGCTTGCTTTGTCAGAATCAAAATACATCTTTATCGCCCAATATGCCCTATGTTCCAACACCACGGGCAAGTGACAAGCTTTCCCATAGACAAGTCTATAGGGAGACATTCCAATGGGGGTCTTGAGAGCAGTACGGTAAGCCCAGAGTGCATCGGTAAGTTGAAGCGACCAATCCTTGCGATCAGGGTTCACTGTTTTCTCCAAAATATGTTTAATTTCCCTGTTGGATATCTCAGCTTGTCCACTTGGTTGTGGGTGATAGGGAGTGCTCACCTTATGATTTACGCCATATTTCTTCATTAAAGCATCAAACGGGCGGTTACAAAAATGAGATCTTTCATCGCTTATAATGACTCGAGGTGTTCCAAATCGGGAAAGGATATTTTCTTTTAAGAAACGAATGACTGTTTTATGGTCATTGTTCTGGCATGGAATCGCCTCGACCCATTTTGAAACATAATCGACAGCTAACAATATATATAAATTTTTTAAAGAAGATGGGAATGGACCCATGAAATCCATGCCCCAAGAATAAAAAATTTCAATTGCTAAGATGGGATTGAGTGACATCATATTTCTATAGGATATTCCTCCCAATTCTGACAAAGCTCATGTTCACTCCCCAAGTGTAGGGTTACGAAGTAGTAATAATCTCGGTAAGACCGAGGTTGATCCACAGGGACTTATGTAGGAATTCACAAAACACTTGCAATAGTTTCTACTGAGAAGCTAACAAATAAGTTTTTAAGGAGATTGATGTGAATAGCAATTTTGAACTTAAACTGAAGTAATCAATTAATAAAAGGCACTAGGGGCTCAAGGATCCACTTGTAGCAATCCTTAATGCTTAATTCACTGTGGTTTCTCACTTTCTCAACTAGAATCAAAATTAAGATCTATCTAGTCGAATGATAGAGCAGTTAAACCAACAATCTGCCATATGTAAGATCAATGTACATGATTCACTCAATGCAAGCTAGGACGAGCATACTCAATTGCATAGGTCAGTCCCAATTCCAATAGACTAAGTTCACAATCATAACCATCATTAATTCTTATCACATGACAAAGCTAGATCATGATTTGAACTTGATTCAAATCACATACACAGTCCCACATACAACAGAATTCCAGAAAAATAGAACTTTGGTAGGAGGTTCTCACATGAAAATCATGAATCTAGAGCGTATTCCGATTCCTCGGATCATATAGGTCTAGATGAATTCACAACAATTAAGAAGTCAAGCAATTCTTCCAAACATCCATGAGTCATCATAAGACTAAGAAAAACTACTTAGAACTTGAATTAAGGGCCTGTTTGATTTTTCCCCTCAACTGTAATTACCGTGTAAATGGGTAATGATTATTTACCCAGGTAATTACTGCATCATTCTCTACGAAGACAGTGACGGGTTACTTTTCCTAACACTAAAATCGAGAAATTTGTACAATAAATGTGGGGCCCACTGTGATGTATGTGGCTTATCCACACCGCCCATTCGTTATGCCAGTTGAATTTAGGACGTGGACCAAAAAATGAGGCAGATCCAAAGCTCAAGTGGACCACACCAAAAGAAACAGTGGGAATCGAGCGTGTACCATTAAAAACTTCTTGGGGGCCCTAAAAGATTTGGATCAAGCTGAAATTTATGTTTTCCCTTTATCCATGTCTGTGTGACCATATGAATCGGTTAGATGATGAATAAACCTCAATGAGGGCCCAATGAAAGAAATTACTTTCAACGGTGGACGAAGTAAGACCACTGTTTCCTTTCATACGGGCCATTTGAGTGTTAGATTTGCCTCATTTTTTTGTTCATGCCCCAAAATGTGCTAATAAAACATATGAACGGCTGCTGATATATCATATACATTATGGTGGGGCCCACAGGTTTGAGTCAACACTTTTGGACCGATTTTCGAGGTGGAATTACTCACCCATTTCCAAACAAGGTGTTTCACCATGTATTTACCATTTACCACGTATTTACTTGTATCATGGAAAATCAAACAGGCCCTAAACTTCAAACCATTGTTCTTAAACATGAAATCCAACTTAAAACCAACTTTAAACGAATTGAAACATCTTAGATTCACTACAAGCTTCACCTCTTACCCCTAGCTAAGAGGTTTAGCTGTTCATGATCCAAGGAAACATGAAACAACTAGGAAAAACATAAAAATAGCAAACAAACTAGGAAGAGTTGTGGAACTACAAAATCCACTTCCGCCGCCTCCCACCTTGCTCAAGCCCTTCTAAGATACCCTAGGAACAATCCTTAGGTGTCCTTTTATAGTGGGGAGGCTCCGCAGCATCAGAATCTTCCAGAAATTGCGTAAGAGTACATAGTGCGCAGAGAAATTCAAAGTTTGTAAAACACGCTTAGTTACGCAGATGACTGGTCATACGACCCGTCTGAGCTCCTGTGCGACCTGTCACACTGACCGGTCTCAAAATCGTGAAAAACATCCAGAGAGTTTCTGGGATTTTTCAACCCAGAAAATAAATTTAGGGACCGGTCACACGACCAGTCTGAGCAGTGGACGACTGGTCGTACGACCGGTCTTAGACAGTCCAGTGAGTTGTGGCCTCTGAGCCCTTCTGTTGAGTGATTGGACCGGTCTTAGGCTATGGACAACCGGTCGGACGACCAGTCGTGGGCCTCTTCTTCTGCTTTCTTTCTTCTTTTCTCTGACTACTTTCTTTCATCCTTTGATGTTGTTAGAACTAGAAAAATGCTCAAACGCAGTTTTCTGGTTGTTTGGTGTTTTGTTGCTCTGGGGTTCTGAGTAATAGAAACATTCATAGACAATCACAAGCATTCACAAAAGTACACACGAAGAGATATCGCAAGGCGAATTTTATTCCAGAGATTCTGAGATCTTGTACATTCCAGGCCGTGGTCTGGCACGGACCCTTAATTACATCGAATGATCGATGACCCTTGATTAGAAGGCAAAAGACTAGCCAGTCGGGACTAGGGTTTTTAGAGTTTATGGCCATGGGGCCTATATTTATTTTGCTGTGTACTGAACCACTTCTGTGTTAGTCAGATGTCTATGTCCCATATTTTGGCCGGAGACCCGGGTTAGGACTGTCAGGGTTTATTACTGAGATGGACGGCTCTGGGCCCGCGCCTGTCAATGTAGGGACAGGTGACCTCGGGAAGTTCGCTCTACAGTTGTGTGTACCAGTGCAGTCTAACCGACGGGTACCGTTTAAATGGGTAGGGCATCGACTGTTGTGTTGTGGCAGTTGAGCAATTGGTTTGTAGGGGATTGAAACTCTTTAGCACGGTCCATTGTGGTAATCAAGGCCCGGCTGGTCTAGCTTTAGCATAAATCGGATCATGCCTTTGCAGTGAACGTAAATATCAGCATATCTGCATAGCTCTGGATGTTGGCGACTCCTTTCCGGGAAGTTACCCCGTTCATTGCGTCGAATAGGGTTGAATCTTGAAGATGCTCGATTCTGCTTATTTAGAGTTCTCGAAACGTTCGCTTGGCCGTTCCATTGCGTCCGGAATGCTCGAAATACCCAAGACCGGTTCCAGTAATCCTTGGAAATACTCAAAATTGAGCCCGGTGCATCCGCTAACATGTTCTGCAATTGGCTGGTTTCTGGATGCGTGGGACCTAATTTACTGGTGCGTGGGGGCTCCACACACCTGTCAATTCAATGTTAATTTTCAGATGATTTAAGGGTGCGTTGGTGCATATTCAGGGTGCGTTGGGTCCTTTTCACCGAATTTGGTTTGGATGGATTTACAGATGTGTGGGGACCGAATTGACAGATGCGTGATGTCCTTTTTGGATGCATGAGGTCCTTTTACAGGTGCGTTTTAAATATATGAAATTCGGACCTTAATAACTGTTCCGCGCCAGAAAATAGGATTCTGATGGACAGAAAGGTGTTCCGGCGAGGATTCCGGCGGCAACAGCTCTCTCTCTTTCTCTCTGTCGTCCGTAAATGGGCGGGTCGAGGGGGTATTTATAGGTGAGGTCGACCAATAGCAGGACGCCACGTGCCACGCACCCGTTGGATGCTCCCAATGCACCTGTTTATCTGATTGTAAGTCCGAAAAATCATACAGGTGCGTGGGGTTTTGTTGCCGGGTGCGTGAGGCTCCATGCACCTGGAATCCATCTCTTAATCCATCCATTGATTGTAAGATGCGTTGATCAGCTTTCGAGGTGCGTTGATCATCTTTCAAGGTGCGTTGGATGCGTGGGCCTTCGCGAGATGGCGGGTCGACGTGCTGTTTTTAAGGATGCGTTGGATGCGTGGGTCGCTCGGATTTCAGAGTGCGTCGGACACGTAAATGTGGGCTCCATCGATTGGGTTTTGATTTTTGAAGGGTTTGTGGGGCCCGTTTCGCTGCGCAACCACTTGCACTGTTCATCATAATTTATAAAGAAGTCACGGGTCTGATTCTGGACAGTTCTGATCACGGTGATCAGCGGGGTCCGCTAAGGAATTTGGTCAAGTCTAGGGAAGTCACGTAACCTCCGTTTTGCGTGCACCGGAAGGCATTCTTTGCGTGATTCCTTCAGAGGTATATGGTTACTAGACTTATTTTTGGGAATGTCCATTATTTGGGACCCCAACAGATGCCCCTCTGGTGGGTTGCGGCAGGCGCATGATCGGCAGGTGCGATGCACCGGACTTCCCCGGGTCCCACTATAAATAGATGAGTCGGCTCATTCTCGTCATTTCACTGTTCTTTACCAGACGTCCTCGTCAAGCCCACACACCTTTTTATTCTCCAACGCATCCAACAATTGTCTCCAACGCGTCCATTTAATCCGTACGCACCCACTTATTCAAGGTATAAGTGATTTATAGAGGTGCGTTGGATGCACGCGCACCTTATAATTTGAACTTGGGACTGAGTATTTCTTTTTTGGATGCGTAAGGTGGCACGCACCTGTAAATCTCTTGGTTTGTGGACATCCTGTGTTTTTGGGTGCGTTGGGGGTATACGCACCCTTCGTCAAACTGGGCAGGCCTTGGTGCCTTACGCGCCATACAATTGGGTTGTGGACTTTTTAAGGGTGCGTTGGAAGCGTACGCACCCAGCTGATGGACTGGGCCGGAAGGATGTATTTATTGGGTGCGTGAGGCCTCACGCATCCTTCGTCGATTTTTATTTGAGATATTGCCCTTCACGCACCCGAAAATCGGGGTATGCATAAGTTTAAGGGTGTGTGGGGTCTTACGCACCTGAAAATGTGGTTGTCATCCTCTCGAATTTTGGGGTGCGTGGAGACTCACGCATCCGTTTTACAGAACTTGTAAAATTTCGTCTTAGGTGATTTTCCGCGGGGCTGGACGTTTGAAGTGCATGAGCCCCTTAGCCTCTGCCTCGTATTTGGGCATACATATTCAGATTTTTTAAAGAAGCGTAGGGTCTCATGGACTTTCGAGCTTTCTAGATCGCATCGGTCTTGAAGGCAATTCCTATGGTGGCTTTAAGTAACGTTTTGAGTGTACCTGAGCATGTCTTCTTACCTTTTCATCTTTACTTGATTTGGCTTTTCCTGCTTCCTGTTCTCTCTCTTTTGTTAGACTGCTGTATTGGTTCATCAGTCTTGTTTCTTAGCAGACGATGGTCGTAACTCGCGCTTCCCTCCGTGGGGCCCGCGATTGTCTGAGGCGACTCCTAGATGCTTTAGACCGCCCCGAGGCTTGGTTATCTCTTGCCAGTCAATGCGACGAGGTGGCCGAAGCCTTGACTCATCTTGGCGCTGAATCCCTCCCCTTCCTCCGAGCTATCCAGAATATCTCGGCGATCGCCTCCATCTCAGACGAACGCAAGGAGGCCATCTCGAGCTTTATCTGTGATTCTTCCCTCTTGGAGGAATTGGCGGTCCTGGAGGCGGCGGAGCCTTCTCTGGCTGCTTCCTTCCTATCTCTGTCGAAGCGTCTCAGCTTCTTAAAGGAGGAGAAGAGGGAGAGCAGGAGATTCCTGGCTTGGCTTATCCCTTTGGCGGAGGCCGAGTACCCGGATCGTCATGCCGGCATTTGGAGAATGGTCAGAGCGGCTCTTCGGGAGCACGACGACCTGGCGATTGACATGTCTGCAATAAGGAACTATGCCAATGCTGAGCACCTGAACTTCGATCTCGTGCAACAGTGTATTTCCATTTTGGTGGACTTGGTTTTCAAGGAGGCCCAGATTCAAGCGAAGGTCGATGAGTTGAGGGCTCAGGTTCTTCCGCTGACGCAGGACTGAGGCCCCTGCTCTCTGGCTTCGGGGAGGAGTCCCCACAATTTTGGAGTTGTCTTACATTTGACTGTTATTGTTTGGTCATTTAGACAATTGTTATTAACAATTTAGCCATGTGGAATGGCCCTTATGGCTGATGAATATTAATTCATACTTTTCGCTTCAGTTCTGTCTTCTCTTGCTTGTATGTTCTGTGACGATGATGTTGCGGTTGTGAATGTTGTTCGTTTCATTTCTTCCATTGATTTTGAGTGTGTTCCGCGGTGGCTCATGTCGACGCTTGTGCTATGTTCATTTGCTGCTTTTGTGTCTCTGTCTTTTATGAATGGTTTGACCAACTTTGTGCAAGCATTTCTTCTTTACTTTGTACCTGAGTTTTGCATGTCGTTTGCAGGTTTGCAATGGCCAACGATCCTTCACAGGCCGGTCCTTCGGGTCCTCCCCAGACTTCTTCCAAGCGTAAACGTGCTGCTGCCAAGCAGGTCGTCAGACCGTCCGCTGAAAATCCACAATGGTTTCTCCCTCCAGAGACGTTCAACTTTTATGAACGCATCCTCACCTTGTCAAAGGATATACAGAAGAAGATCCTTTGCGATAGGATCGTGCCGCCTCCTCCAGACAGGGGCACATAGGAGCAATGGGATGCATGGTACGCTCCTCTCCGGGGTTTTCGGAGCGACGAGGCAACGGGTTCTAAAGAGGGCGAGGCAAGCCCGTTGATCCCTTCCCAGTCTACCAGGTGCACGGTCGCCCTAAGAGGGCTGGCAAAGGTGCCAAGCAAGTGTACTTAGAGAACCAAACCAGGTCTAGATCGGACAAGATGACGGTGGCCTGGTCTAGCGCCAAGCTTGTCACTGTGCCACTCGTGGTGAGGAATCCCTACACTCGGGGGTATATCCGTTATGCGAAGAGTTATCAACGGCAGCAGTCTCTCCCGAGCATTGAACCATCCGACATCTGCAGGAGCAACTCCTTCTACGGCGTCGATGTTTGGACATCCGGCCCGGCGTCATTCCTCAGCTGTTCTGTTTCCAAGAACGGGAAGCAGCAGTCGGTCCTGGGTATGAAGGATATGATTTTCCTAGAGCCGAATCACAATCCCCATCAGCCCTTTCCAGACATTATTTCGAGACTCTCCGTCAGAGGTTTCACCATCTGGGGGATGCCGAAGTCTGGTTGTCCGGGGCGTTCCGGACTCGCGGCCATCTGGTCCTTCATCCGGGCTACGAGGCGTGGGCGAACCGGATCTTGGAACAGCACAAGGCGACCCTACGGGCGGTGGGTCTGTACAAGGCGATCGAAACGACATCAAGCTACTTTTGCCGAGAGCCCTGGGTATACAAGGGCTTCCTCAATCACTGGTGCTCCATCACCAATTCTTTTCTATGCCATGCAACGAGATGAGCATCTCGCTCTGGGACCTCAATAGGATCGCGGGGCTCCCCATTAGCGGGAGGATCTATGATGAATGGGTCCCGAGCGACGATGAGCTGTCGCGGAAGAAGAAAGGCATCAACGAAGGTTTCTTCTCCAAGGCCTGTTACGAGATGTTTGCCGAACTACCCCAATTTTGGGGTCTCAAAGATAAGCACCTGTTCGAGGACTGGCTGGTCTATTTTAGCCACGGCTTGAAGTAAGTTTTCTGTAATGAATTATGCCTTACTGTTCTGTCACGCTTCTTTCTTTCTGCTAACGCTTCGTCCTTTCCCTTATTCATCTTGGACTACGCGGCCTTCGACGAGGGTCGTGGTGATAAGGCGCTGTTGGAGAAACGAATGAGGGAGAACTTCCCGCGCCCCAACAAACTCTCCCCCTCCTGCGAGCTAGCCGGCTTCCTGGCATATTGGCTCAATTGCGTGGCGCTTCCGAGTTCCAAGCAGGCAAATAATGTTAGAGTGTCTTGCTTTGCCGTCGCAGGGGCCTTGGCGAACGGTCACCGGTACGCGCTGGCTCCGGAGGTCTCATGTTCTATATACCGAGCATTCGGTTACGTCATTAGCAACAAGGAGCGCACTGCTTACGGGATGAACTCCGCTTACTGCGGATGGCACTTTTTCTCTGGTTGGCTCGGGGTGTACTTTCCCTGGGTCTATGGCGTAAGGCGCGGGGATTATATCAGAGAGGGGAAGCTCCCGCTACACTTTTTCCAGAAGAAGAGGATGATCAGCCATAACTTAAACACTATCGAGGACAGAATTGCGGGGCTTGATGACATGTACTTCTATCACTTTTTTGGTACCCGTAGCGAAGAGCCAGTCCTGTGTACGGACGACGATAGTATTGATTATTACGAGCGTTCCTTCCTGATCGCGATTCGTCCTTCGTCACTGCCGCTTCGCGAAGGGCTGGAGTTCTGGAGGGAGCCTTATTATCCAAATCATTTCGCCCGCCAATTTGGGTATGACCAGGGAGTGCCAGCGACCCTAGAACCAGTGACGCTGCGAGCAGCGGGCGTACGGTGTTGGCCCTATTCACTGGAAATGGATGTGGCGGCAACTTCTGCTAACTGGAACCGGCTGTTCCTTCGTGATCCCGGGGACGCAGTGCTTTGCCGGGGCCACCTTTGGGTGGATGAGGTGGTGGGCCCACCAATACGCACTGGTGCAGAATAAAATGCTCGTTACCGAGCCCGTCTTCATCACGCCCCCCATCGTTACGCCTATTCCTGCCAACGGGCTTGGCTATGTATCGGAGAATCTTCATCAACCCGCGGTGCCAGGCACAGAGAGATTGCAAACCTCCCTGAACATGGTGCTCGATCATGAAAAGCCGGAGCACACTCTGGAAGGCTAGATCGCCTATGGGGAGAGGATTGTGACGGTGGTGAGGCCAGAGTTCCCATCTCTCGGCTCATTCGACGAGTTGCCCACCGGGGGCGATGTTCTGAGAAGGGAAAATGACGGTGATGATGGTGAAGAAGACGACGACGGTGACGAGGGCATGGCTGAGGCCAGGGATGAGGAAGATGACGCTGCCTTGGAAGGCGATGGCGGTGATAGGGACGGCGATGATGCTATAGGCGGAGCTGACGGAGGTGATGACGATGCGGGAGGTAATGGAGACGGAGGCTCTGTTGGCGGCAATGGTGATGATGGTGGTGATGATGGTGATGAGGGTGATGAGGGTGTCTGGGTTGAGCGCGCCGGCCCTCGGGTGAAAACTACTCCCCGTCTTCCCGTCGTTTGCGGCGGCAGGAAAATAAAGGATTTGTTGGAATTGCGCAGAGCCGTGCGCTTGCGGGAGCAGCTTGCGGAGGAGGCTGGCAATACTCCGATCGTTAACACGGGAGAAGCCAGGGAGGAGGGCAAGCTAAGCTCTCAAGCCAACCTGGGCGAGGGCTGCCCTACCCGGGGGCATAACGAGAATGAGCCTGTTTACGATAGGTCCATCCCTGAAGAGGACGTGGGGGTAATCTTCATGGATTTGGATGATGAGGCGCCTGCCGAGTCCGTCCTTCCCCCCAATTCTTCTGTGGCGGACGCTGAAACTCAAAGTGGGGTTCCGGAAGCGATCATCGTCGTGGTGGAAGAGGTTGCGGTTCCTATTATTAAGTTGAGCGTGCTTGATCCGGTTGTGGGGGCCCCTCCTGCTGCTGAACCATTGTTGATTGAATCTGTTGTTGAAGTCCCGCCCGTTGACACAGCGTCGCTAGTCGAGTCTGCCACTGCAATTACTCCTGTTGCTGGGCTAGCGCCTGATGCCAACATTCCTGAGGTCGTGGTGATATCCTCCTCGGAATTTCCTGAGCCGTTAATTGAGGGAACAATGGAGCCGGCCCCGGCGTCACCTGTGCCCATCACTTCATCCAGCGTCGTTGCCGTTGGCATCCCTGACGTTGCTGGTATGTCATCTGCTTTTACTGTCCTGACTGCTTCCTTTCTGACGATGTTTTCTTGTACTAATGCTTTCCACTCTCTGTGCCAGCAGCCTCTTCCATCGATGCCTCAGCGCCTGCGGCGCTACTAGAGTCATTCGTCTCATCCCTTCGGGGTCTGTCGAAGACTAAGGCAAACCTTCTCAAGGGCCTTCTGTCTGACATCGCCGACTCTTTAAGACATGAGGAGGAATTGCCTGTCTTAGACGAGGCGTTGCAGGCACTAGGGCTTAACGCTGCCTGGCTCGGGATTGACTTGTCCTCCGTGATCGGTCAGGTGACTCTGTTTAAAGAACGGGTGGCCCGAGAACTCGAGGCGAAAAGCCTCCAAATCGACCCTTCCACTGAGGAAAAGCGCGGTCACTTGCGGTCCCTTCTTCCGAAACTGGAATTACACGAGGCAGGGGTGGCCGCAGTGAAGAAGGACTGGCAGGTTGTTGATGATGGGTGTCAGGCGGCCACTACTCGTTTGGCAGAGATAGACACTGAGGTGGCTCGACTGCAAGCCGAGCGCTCGGTCGTCCACCTTAAACTGTCCAAGCTCACCGGCCAGAGGACTCGTTTGCAATCTTCCCTTGATCAGCAGGAGGCAGAGCGTGACGTCGTGGAAGCCCAAGTCGCGGAGTTGGAGCAGTCTCTCAGGGACATTCCTGACCCTGCTCTAGTTCTAGCTCAGACCGAGGCGGCACGGAAGGCGGTCGAGGAGTCTGCAGCAGACTTGTTAGACCAATGTTTAAAAACCTTAAACAGTTAAGCTGTAATGACCTCTATTCGAAAGAATTTTTTTTTTTAGAACACGTTGTAACAAATACTGTGTTAATATGTATACTACCACAGTTTTGGGTGCACGTTGTATTGCTAAGTCATTTGCAAATTCAGAGTTTTGAATGCGAATCGAGTGAGTCATTTGGGAAGAGCGTCCCCCTGTTAGGACCCAAACCTGTGCCTGTACGAACAGGGATGCGATCAATCCTGTATTAAGGGCTTGCCCCCTTTCTTGGCTGCCTTGCGGGGCGGGGTGTTATTCCTGACATATTCTGGGCCTTGACAACTTCCCGATACCTGTGAAAGAAGAGGTAGATAATTAGTATTTGCCCCGATCCTCGTGCGATATCATTTCTTTCGGTATTTTCTACATTACATCATCCCTCTAATGGGGCGTTTACAAAATATGATGACAGACTTCCTTCAAGTATAGTATCTTTTTAAGAACCGACCGTTCACCAGTGTACTGATGCCCCGTCCTTTGCAATCTATTACCCAATAGGCTCCATTAGAGTATACCTCATCAATTATGCACACTGGATCCCACTTTGGATCGAATTTACTTTTTAGGCCTTGCATCGGTGCTGGACGTTTCATCATTAGCACCAGGTCGCCCCTCTTAAATGACCTTCCTCGGACCCGCTTGTCGTACGAAGCTGAGATTCGCTTTTGATACATTTCAAGCCTTTGCTGAGCGGCGAGTCTCCTTTCATCCAGGTTGTCAAGCTCGATCATTCTGATTTTATCATTGTATTCGGTTGTCAAGGAGTATCGGAGCGCAACCCGTAACGACTCCACCTGCATTTCCATCGGGATCACGGCTTCCGTACCGTACACCTAATGAGTAAGGTGTGGCTCGGGTGGCTATGCGGTACGTGGTCCTGTATGCCCATAGTGCCTCGGGTAATCGTCTGTCCCAGTCCTTCTTATTTTCTGTCACCGTCTTCTTTAGGATCTTTACGATAGTCTTGTTGAATGCTTCGGCTAACCCGTTCGCATGAGGGTAGTAGGGTGACGAATAACAATGCTTGATCTTGAACTTTGGCATAGCCTATCGATAGTGACATTTTTGAAGGGTGTCCCGTTGTCGGTGGTGATTTTTTCAGGGATGCCGTGCCGGTACAATATGGAATGGCGGATGAAACTTTCGACGTGTCTGGCTTTCACGTTTCTTAAGGCAACGGCTTCAGCCCATTAAGAGAAATAATCAATTGCAGCAAGGATGTACTGGTGCCCTTGAGAGGACGGTGGGTTGATTGGCCCTATCATGTCCATGCCCTAGGCGGCGAAAGGCCAAGATATCACCGACTGATGTAACTCTTCTAGTGATGAGAGTATTATATCTGCATGTATTTGGCATTGATGACACCTTCTGACATAGTCTATTGGTCTTTCATCATTGTGGGCCAATAGTACCCCATACGTCGAACACGGTGATGCAAGTTCTTACCCCCTTGGTGAGCACCGCACTCCCCTCCGTGTGCTTCTTTTAGCATGGCGTAAGCCTCGTCCTGGTCTAGGCAGCGTAACAACACTCCCTCGTATGAGCGCTTGTAAAGGGTGTCATTGTATATTATGAACGAACCGGCACGTCTCCTGACCTGTGTGCGCATTTTGGGTTCTTCCGGTAAGAATCCGTACTTCAAGTAGTCGACGAACGGTCTCTTCCAGTCATTTTCTTTTGTGACTTCAAAGCAACAAATAGGGTTCACGCTCGATTCATTGCTGGGCGGTAGGGTAGTTGGCAAGATCCTTCTTTCTTCGATTGTTACCGGAAGAGGGCTGCCTCCAAGATTGGCCAGGGCAGCGGCCAGGCTGGCTAACGCGTCGGCCTGTATGTTCTCTTGCCTTGGTATGTGTGAAATGCTGCCATTGCGAAACTGGTCGAACAACGATTGCGCTTGGCGGCAGAAGGGCAACAACTCGGGCTTGCGAACCTCATATTCCGTTGTTAGCTGTCTGATGACTAGCCTGGAGTCACCGTATATTTGTATTGCCTTGATGCGCATCTCGAGGGCGAGCTGTAGTCCGATGATAAGGGCTTGGTATTCTGCTTCATTGTTGGTACAAGCCGGCACGATCGTGAATGCATATGGCAGTAGATCTCTCTGCAGGCTAATGAATATAATTCCTGCTCCTGCCCCTGCGGACCTAGCGGCTCCGTCGAAGTACATTTGCCAGGGTCGCGGTTCTTCAATCATCATAACCTGGTTGTCTGGGAGATCGCATTCCATTTCTTCATTGCTTGGAACGGGGTGCGCGGCGAGGAAGTCCGCAATCGCTTGTCCTTTAACGGCTCGGGCCGGGACGTAAGTGATATCGAATTCTGAAAGGATGAGGGCCCATTTTGCTAAGCGCCCAGATAGCATGGGCCGATTCATGAGAAATTTGATCGGATCAGCCTTGGATATCAGCGTTATTTGATGTGAGAGGCAGTAATGCCTAAGTTTCTTTACGGCGAAGATGAGGGCCAGACATGTCTTCTCAATCGCTGAGTAGTTAAACTCGGCCCCTGCTAACGTGCGGCTCAAATAGTATAGCGCGTTTTCCTTTCCTTCTTAGTTTTTCTGTGCCAGGAGCGCCCCTAGCGAGTTATCACCCGCTGCAATGTATAGAATCAGCGGTTTGCCTTTGATTGGGGCAACAAGGACTGGCGAATTCCCGAGCATTTCTTTTAGTGAATCAAAAGCTTTCTGACAGGCGGCGTCCCACTCGAACTTGACATTCTTTTTGTTGAGTCGGAAGAACGGCTGACAACGACCAGCTAGGTTCGAAATGAATCTTCTCAGATATGCTACGCGGCCTTGGAAGCTTTTCAGCTGCTTCAGGTTCTTTGGAGGCGGCATTTCTATTATGGCCTTAATTTTTGCGGGATCAATTTCTATGCCCCTGTGTCTGACCACGAAACCCAAGAATTTGCCGGATGCAACTCCGAACGTGCATTTTAGCGGATTCATGCGGAGACTCTTCTTACGCAATCGTTGGAACACTTGCCTTAGGTGCTCCCTGTGCTGCTCGTGATCGATCGACCTGACGACTAAGTCGTCTACATAGCATTCAACGTGTTTATGCATCATGTCCTGAAATATGACGTGCATTGCGCACTGGTAGGTTGCCCCTGCGTTCTTTAATCCGAAGGGCATTACACGGTAGCAGTAGATGCCGAGAGTTGTACGGAAGGCCGTGGCTTCTTCATCTTCTGGGGCCATGTGAATTTGATTGTATCCCGAATACCCGTCCATGAAAGACATCACTGCATACCCCGTCGTGCTGTCAATCAACATTTCAGGAATCAGGAGGGGAAAATCGTCCTTAGGGCAGGCTTCATTCAGGTTTCGAAAATCAACGCATATTCGGATTTGTCCGCTCTTCTTCTTGACTGGCACGATGTTTGAAATCCACCGGGGGTACTTCACCTCTCGAACGAACCCAGCCTGGATCAGTCTCTTGACCTCTTCCTCAATCTTTGGTATAATGTCCGGATGAAACCGTCGTTGCGGTTATTTTACCGGCTTCTTCTCCTTCATGATACTTAGTTTGTGCATGGCAATTGTCGGGCTGAGCCCGGGCATTTCTGAATATGTCCAGGCAAAGATATCTTTATTTTCCTTTAGCAGCTGCAGGTATCTTTCCTTCTCACTTTCTGGGATGTTTCTGCTCAAGTATGTATTCCTGGGCTCTTCGGGGGTCCCTAGGTTTATCTCCTCGAGTTCGTCGATCGTTGGATGTCCACCATCTTCCAGTTGCACAGGTGCGATACTTGGCTGGACCACATCGACAGGCTCCTGTGACTGGGTTTCTTCTGTCGGGCCGATGGTCACCATGTTTACACCTGCCCTAGCCCCTAGACCCTCTCCATTGCGGTAGCCCCCCCTCTGTTCTTCAAATGGAGCCAGTAACCTCCTCTTTGTGTCTGCGCTTTGGTCAGGGAATCCCATATTCTTCATGATTTTTTGGCTGGCCCTGCTGTATCTCTTCTCTTCTATTGGTCGAGGCTGGGCGAGCCCCCTTCCTCCCCCTCTTTCTTCTGATGGCGCTGGCCGGCTCGGCACTGAGTGAAATTTGATGTCTTTCTGGGTGACATCTCTTGACGGCACGATGAACTGACTTGGAGCTTTCGGAAAGGGTTTGGTTCTTCCCATCTTGGGTACCGGTACGTTGAAGCTGGACTTGAGCACGCTCATATCTTGGTCTGAGATCAGTTTTAACACAG
Source organism: Liriodendron chinense (assembly GCA_003013855.2). Taxonomy (NCBI): domain Eukaryota; kingdom Viridiplantae; phylum Streptophyta; class Magnoliopsida; order Magnoliales; family Magnoliaceae; genus Liriodendron; species Liriodendron chinense. The sequence goes on from ML058366.1 coordinate 843,981, forward strand.
ACTGCCCTGGCTGACGTAAATGTTGTGGTATCACATAAAATTTCTTCGTGATTGGCCGAGAGTGACTTTCCATATGATGTCGGGACTTCCCCTGGGTGGCAGTTTGAGGCTCACCTCCCTGAGTGAACTGCTCTGCTCGAGTTTTTACCCTCTGCCCCTTCTCTGATGCCACGGTCCTTTCGCTGGTTTCACTGCCGTCGGCCGAGCTGTAGTATTTTGCGTCGGCTAAAAATGACTTGGCTATCGTGTACGGCTTTGGATCCGCCGTTACCCTATACTGAACTCCGTCTTTGCTGTATTTAAAACACTGGTGATATGTCGAGGGGATTATGCGATTTTAGTGAAGCCAAGGCCTTCCTAAAAGGAGGTTGTATGTCGTCACCGCATCGATCACCTGACACGTCACTTTTGTGGTCAATCCTTCAATCTCTAACATTACCGTAATTGACCCGAGTGTACGCTGGCTGTCTTGATTGAAACCTTGAATCATCATAAAACTTGGGCGCAACGCCGATTGCATGTAACCTAGCGTCTGCAATGTCCTCAAGGGCATGATATTTACAGCCGACCCGTCGTCCAGCATACATCTCTTGACTTTGGTATCTCTTATTATTCCTGTGACCATTAGTGGACGGTTATGGTCTGTTGATTCTATCGTGCGGTCTTTTTCTGAGAACGTGATGGTCGAAGGGTGATTGATAGACATAACTTGCGACACCGGCATATACCCTTCCCAAAATTTATCTGAATCTTTCATTTCTTCTTCTATTTCTATTATCGTGACCTCCTTGATTTCATTGTCAAGCAAGGCGTTGATTAACATTTCCCTGTATACTTTTGAGAGGCACAGGGCATCGTATATGCTCAAGCGGGCGGGAACCTTTCGTAGGTGTGATACAATGTCATATGCCACTGGCCTAGGGTTTGGCTGACTGGTAGTAGCTTCGACGACTTTTTCTTTTGACTTTTGCATGCGGGATCTTTCCTGCGATCTGTCAGGGGTACCATCTTCTGGTATCGTGTTGTCTGGTCTGGGGAGAGTACGGTCAGGCATTTGCCTTCCTGACCGTAGGATGACTGCGTCAACTTCCCTCTCTACTACTTGCGGCGTTTCTTCAGGTGATGCTTGTTCGGCGAACGACACCATTCCGCAGCGGGCTATGATCGTCCTGAGTTGCCCCTGCCCCTGCGACTTCACCCCTCTGTTCTTCTTTCGCCTCACGAGTCTCTGTCCGTTCTCAGGTCTTTTCTTGCTACTAGCGGGGGTCCATGGTTCCTTCGGCTTGGGGAGCAGGGTTGATTGGCCGGTTTCTCCTTCTATCGGGACTGTTGAGATTGCCCCAACTGCCTCATTCACTGTCCCAGGTGCCTTCATGCTGATGACCCCTTGGTTGATCAATCGCTGTATTCTTCCCTTTAGGGAAAAGCAATCTTCCGTCTGATGGCTGATGCACCGATGATATTTGCAGTATTTAGGGTCGTTCGTTTGTCCGACCTCGTGGGGACGGATCGGCTCTGGTAGGCGTATCAGCCCCTCTTCGATTAACTGTTCCATGATCGGAACTAAATCGGCCATGTCAAATGTGTAGGGGCTGTTTGCCTTTTCTCTTTCGGCTATAGATACACGTTTGGGCACATAGGGCCTCTTACCTTTATCTGGCACATCTGCCATTTTTACCTCTGTCTCATGACTCGTGGCGGGACGTTTTCGGTCTTTCGGGTCCCTGCTCCTGTCGATCTGGTGGGTCTCAACTACTCTTCCTGTCTCTCTTTTCTGTCTCTCGGGCCTGAAGCTTACTCGAGATGCTGCTTCCTCTACCAAGTGTGCCTTTGTCGCTAACTCGAGGAAAGAGTTGAAGGAGTTGATTGACAGTCCATACGAGATCATCGGGTCTAAGGCCCTTAGACACATTTTCATCTGCTCGCCTTCGCTGGGTAATTCTCGACATTGAGCTGCTGTGGTTCCCCATCGGTCGATGAACTTCTCAACTGGCTCACCATTTCTCTGTCTGATCATTGCAAGGTCTGTTAACGAGATTTCTCTCTCTGTTGCGAAGAATTTTGAGATGAAGGCATCTTGCATCTGCTCCCACGTTCTCACAGAGCCGGCTGGTAGTGACATGTACCATTGGAAGGCTTTTCCTGTCAGGGTAGATCCAAATAGCCGCATGCAGTATTGCGGGACTACAGACCAGTTTCCCAGTGTAGTTAGGAAGTGGGTGATGTGCTCCTCCGGCGACCCTCTGCCGTCGAACTTTCCGAAGTCCAGGCATCTAAAGTTGGCCGGAAATGGTACCTCCTCTACTTCTGGTGGGTATGGGACCCGGTATTTGTATCTACCTTTCCTTTCTTTCTCCTTTTCCTGTTGCATCATATGGGCTATCGTTTGGGACAGCTCTTCTCGTGATACGTGAGATGTGGAGAGCGGTGCGCGTCTTACCAGTATGACTCTGGGTTGGATGGACGGCTCTGGCTCAACCGGACCTTCTGCTGCACCTTGAGATTCCTCCGCCGACTGGCGGGTGGGTGGCGCGGCACTTCTGGCGGCATTTTGTGCTATCAGAGTGGTCAAGGCCTCCTGGATGGCCTTCATTCGCTCGTTTGTCTCACGGTTAGCCTCTACCAACCTGTCGATTTGATCTTGTAACGGAGGTAACTCTTCTGTCTCGTACAGTTCTTCCTCTGCCTCTGCGGCCACCTGCACCATCACTACCTGTGCCAACTGGATTTCCCGGACCGGTCCTTGTCTTGGTATAATGATCGTCGTGGACTTGGGCTTTTCTTTTACGAGCCCGGTGGTTCTTTACGGGGTATGAGAGGTTTTGGGCAGCGGCGGGAACTACTCGATTGTTATTGCAGGTGTCACGGATTCTGCTGGCGCAACCCTCCTGTCTGTAAGGGTCTTCTGCCCCTGTTTTGGCTGCCATTGCCTCTTATTTGTAGGGCGAGGTTTTATGACATCCGCCTTCGTATATGCTGCTAAATTAGCTGCTTTCTTCTGTTCTTTCTTTTGTCGGCGTGTTTCGACCAATTGCCATCCTGAACTAGAGGCGGTTGTCGCGGTTGAGGTAAAGCGAGGGAAGCTGAAGCCTCCGGTGGCGAGGAAAGTGCACGAACTAGTCATTGAGCACGCCATTTCTTTTGTCTGTCCTAGTGTCTTGCTAATTCTGTAGTGTCATGAAAATCGTTAGAACAGTTCACAAGTACGATCGGGAGTATGAGCCCATTCGATCGCAGTGCATAAACCGACAGGGATAAGCAAGACGGAGACAAATACGTGTAATTGTGGAACGTGTGGCTTCGAAAACCTTTTAAATGTCTGTTGCCTTGAAGATGAAGGGAAGAACGTTCCCGTTGAGAGTCGCCAGTTTGACGCCCGAGGGCGCCGAAACATTACGCCTTGCGGTAACTTTTCTTATGCATAAATTCGTGTTGCAAAGGATTAATCTTAGAGTGTTTTTATACTCAGAGCTAACCAGAGATTCTGGGTTCGATCCCCAGCAGAATTGCCAGTTTGTTAGAACTAGAAAAATGCTCAAACGCAGTTTTCTGGTTGTTTGGTGTTTTGTTGCTCTAGGGTTCTGAGTAATAGAAACATTCATAGACAATCACAAGCATTCACAAAAGTACACACGAAGAGATATCGCAAGGCGAATTTTATTCCAGAGATTCTGAGATCTTGTACATTCCAGGCCGTAGTCTGGCACGGACCCTTAATTACATCGAATGATCGATGACCCTTGATTAGAAGGCAAAAGACTAGCCAGCCGGGACTAGGGTTTTTAGAGTTTATGGCCATGGGGCCTATATTTGTTTTGCTGTGTACTGAACCACTTCTGTGTTAGTCAGATGTCTATGTCCCATATTTTGGCCGGAGACCCGGGTTAGGACTGTCAGGGTTTATTACTGAGATGGACGACTCTGGGCCCGTGCCTGTCAATGTAGGGACAGGTGACCTCGGGAAGTTCGCTCTACAATTGTGTGTACCTGCGCAGTCTAACCGACGGGTACCATTTAAATGGGTAAAGCATCGACTGTTGTGTTGTGGCAGTTGAGCAATTGGTTTGTAGGGAATTGAAACTCTTTAGCACGGTCCATTGTGGTAATCAAGACCCGGCTGGTCTAGCTTTAGCACAAATTGGATCATGCCTTTGCAGTGAACGTAAATATCAGCATATCTGCATAGCTCTGGATGTTAGCGACTCCTTTCCGGGAAGTTACCCCGTTCATTGCGTCGAATAGGGTTGAATCTTGAAGATGCTCGATTCTGCTTATTTAGAGTTCTCGAAACGTTCGCTTGGCCGTTCCATTGCGTCCGGAATGCTCGAAATACCCAAGACCGGTTCCAATAATCCTTGGAAATACTCAAAATTGAGCCCGGTGCGTCCGCTAACATGTTCTGCAATTGGCTGGTTTTTGGATGCATGGGACCTAATTTACGGGTGCGTGGGGGCTCCACGCACCTGTCAATTCAATGTTGATTTCCAGACGATTTAAGGGTGCGTTGGAGCATATTCAGGGTGCGTTGGGTCCTTTTCACCGAATTTGGTTTGGATGGATTTACAGATGTGTGGGGACCAAATTGACAGATGCGTGATGTCCTTTTTGGATGCGTGAGGTCCTTTTACAGGTGCGTTTTAAATATATGAAATCCGGACCTTAATAATGGTTCCACGCCCGAAAATAGGATTCCGATGGACAGAAAGGTGTTCCGGCGAGGATTCCGACGGATCTTTGGGTTTCCGGTGAGAATTCCGGCGGCAACGGCTCTCTCTCTTTCTCTCTGTCGTCCGTAAATGGGCGGGTCGAGGGGGTATTTATAGGTGAGGTCGACCAATAGCAGGACGCCACGTGCCACGCACCCGTTGGATGCTCCCAACGCACCTGTTTATCGGATTGTAAGTCCGAAAAATCATACGGGTGCGTGGGGTTTTGTTGCCAGGTGCGTGAGGCTCCACGCACCTGGAATCCATCTCTTAATCCGTCCATTGATTGTAAGATGCGTTGATCAGCTTTCGAGATGCGTTGATCAGCTTTCAAGGTGTGTTGGATACGTGGGCCTTCGCGAGATGGCGGGTCGACGTGCTGTTTTTAAGGGTGCGTTGGATGCGTGGGTCGCTTGGATTTCAGGGTGCGTCGGACACGTAAATGTGGGCTCCATCGATTGGGTTTTAATTTTTGGAGGGTTTGTGGGGCCCGTTTCGCTGCCCAACCACTTGCACTGTTCATCATAATTTATAAAGAAGTCACGGGTCTGATTCCGAACAGTTCTGATCACGGTGATCAGCGGGGTCCGCTAAGGAATTTGGCCGTCTAGGGAAGTCACGTAACCTCCGTTTTGCGTGCACCGGAAGGCGTTCTTTGCGTGATTCCTTCAGAGGTATATGGTTACTAGACTTATTTTTGGGAGTGTCCATTATTTGGGACCCCAATAGATGCTTAGCCCTTTGATCTTCTATGCTTGTAAATGGCTTCTTTAAGTCTCTAATTGATGAATCCTCTCTCTCATCCTACAATTACAAATTCATGCATTAGATTAGTCTATAAATCGTGAAAACCTTGCATAATGAGTGATGAATTGGGGTTAGAATATGCACAATTAAGAGCTCAACACACCCTCCCAACCAGCATTTTGCTAGTCCCGAGCAAAACATGCGTGAAACCAATTTCATTCTCCAAACCCAAGTCTCCTTTAGAACCCATTCTTCTATATATCCCAAGTCACACAAGTGTAAGAGTAAGAAAAATTAGGTGATAGAGGTTGAAGCCATAAACTCTCAAGACATAACAAGTGTTCATATGAAATTCCCACTGATTGGTTGATAAATAGAAGAACTTGAACAAATTCAACCTAGAGTGCATTGTGAAAGTTCATCTCATGAGTTTCCAGTATTATCTTATTCACAAATCAACTAGACTATAGATCTCAAGGTATATAGAGCAACAACAAGCCAATGACAGGAATTTGCCTTACTGTCCTTCCGATGGCTTTCACACTACGTCCCATTTCCGGCTTTGGTTATGGGTAGACCATCCCCCGGTTGGTAGTAGGTAGCCCTAATCAAAATTTTTAACCATTTTTCCATCATTCCCAATTTCATCCTTCCTTTTCCTTTTTCTTTTAAATTAGATAGGATTTTTGAAAATCCATATCTTTCGTTATTTTCCCATAGACAAGGAAGGAAAAAGTACCCCAGCTTGGTTTCTCAACACCTTAAATCAAAGACTAGCTACTCCACAAATCACATAATCCTTTCAACTCATGAAATTCGTGTAATGTGGACTAGGTGTAAGAGTGTTCAAATTTTCTATCAATCACATAAATAGGGGAATTCACATATAAAACTATTATGTTAAGAGAAGTTCAAAACTTACAACCTCATACACTTCATATCTCCTCCTCTTATGCTCATATCCTCTTGAATGTATAGAAACAAAGTTTTCCAAAAGAGTTTTGAATTTTAGAAAAATCAAAAAATTTCTACATAATTGCTCGAAATGTTACAAAACGCTGGATTCATCCAAGTGATCCTACACCCCCCAACCAAATCTTACATTGTCCTTAATGTAAAAGATGTGCAAGGAGCAAAACATGAGAGCAATTTAAAAATAAAAGGGAGTGAGGAATGATAGTACTTAAGAGAGTGAAAAGTGGAATTCTTCCTCCTTCTAACAAACCTATGAAAAATAAACAAAAGCAACCAAATCCTAATCCTAACTACTCTATGCCTCCATCAGACTAGGAGATCAATCATCCTGGTACACAGGATCAGTTAGAGGTGTTGAGCTCTTAATTGTGCATATTCTAACCTCAATTCATCACTCATTATGCATGGATTTTATGTTTAAAGACTATTCTAATGCATGGTTTGTGATTGTAGGAATGAGAGAGGGACCTTTTGAATCTAATGCTAAAAGACCGCTTTAGGACACCTTGAGGATCAAAGAAAGAAAGCCCAAGAATGAAAGAAAAAATCTATGGAAGATGGAGTTGAGAAACAAAAGAAAAACATTGAAGAAATCATGTTAAAAGAACTAGTAGGGCTAGAAAAACCAAACTGCAGAGCTGCAGGGCCATTAAAGTAAAATGCAGAAAGTTGCAGTTTCTGAAGATTGATCTAAAGATTGATCCGTCGATTGATCGCTCAGCCTGAGCGATTGATCGACAGACTTGAGCGATTGATCGTTCACAGCAGAAATTGACAAAATTGTTGCTGGACTGGAGTGCAGAATTGAGATTGATCGCCCAGCTTGAGCGATTGATCGCCCATCCCATAGATCAATTGCCAGAAGGCAAATTTTTAAGAAATTTGGAAAAAACTCTTTGGACACTTTTTGCACCCTCTGATTGATCGCTGGATACTGATCGATTGATCGCCAAAAGTGACCGATTGATCTCTCAGCCAGTCAATTGATTGCCAGATCCGAAAAAGGCAGTTTTTACAGTTATTTGAACTAGCGATTGATCGCCCAGTCTGAGCGATCAATCGACAATGCACCCAGTTTATAAATTTCCAAGTCTGGCTCCGATTTTCTCTGTGCAATGCGTAAATTCTACGTAAATTCTCAAAGATTCTTCATTTGTGGGGTGTGAAAGCTATAAAAGGGACTTCTCCTCTTCATACCAAGGCATGCTCAGACGTGGGGATTGCTTGGGAGACGGATTCTACTTCAAGTTTTCTTAGTTTTCTTCCTGTTTTAGTAGTTTTTATGTTTTTGAGGCTTCTAGTTCAAGGATGTTAGAGATGAACTAAAACCTCTTAGCTAGAGCTAAGAGGTGAAGCTTTTGATTTGTTTTTGATGGATTGATTCAACTTAGGTTTCCTTTTATGTTTTAATTGAAAAATTTTAGTTCAATATGAGTTTGAATCAAGTACTAGTTTGGTTTTACTTTGATCTCTTGATGACTTCGGGCTCATGTGATTCTTAGTGATTCTAAGCTTGGTAGCTTACCTTCCGAGCATTGTTTATGCTTGTGTTAGTCCATTGATCTATCATCGACTCCGGGCATGGTAGACCCTTTGATTGCCTTGTATACAATGGCCCGATCTTCATGTGGGAACTTTTCAACTAAAGTTCTTATCTTTTGTTATAATCTGGAATAGCTGTTTGTTGATTGATTTTGATTTAATTAGAGTTCTAATCATTAGTTGTAATCAAGTCTAGTGACAGGATTTGATGAAAGCTATGGTTGTGAATCTCAACTAGATTGGAAAGAGGCTTGGCCTACACAATTGAGTGTGCCCAAGGCCTGAGCATTGATGTGGGAATTGAATCAATGAATAAGCAACTGTTTTGGATAATTGTTGATTTAACCACTCTATATTCCGATCAGATAGAGATATGAATTCGATTCCGATTGAGTTATGAGAGACCTAGTTGTGTTGATGCATTGAAACTTATCAAAAGTGGATCCTTCGCGCTCTAGTGCATTTTTAGATTGATATTACCTTACACATTCACTGTTTAAACCCAAATCATTATTTTTCAGCTTTAGTTCTTAATAAAATCTTAATTATTAGTTGTTTTAGTTAAATTCTGAGAATACCCATTCATAAATCTCTGTGGGAATGATACTCGGTCTTTCCGAATTATTACTTCTTCGCAACCCTACACTTGGGGAGTAAATAGCCGCAGGGCCCCTCTGTTGTATGTGCTGACTGGTCGGATGACCGGTCTTGGGTTTTCTCTTCTGCTTTCTTTCTTCTCTTTTTTCTGACTTCTTTCTTTCATCTTTCGACACTTGGTCTTTTGATCTTCTTTGCTTCTAAATAGTGTCTTTAAGTCTCTCTTTGATGATTCCTCTCTCTCATCCCTACAATTACAAATCCATGCATTAAATTAGTCTATAAATCATGAAAACCTTGCATAATGAGTGATGAATTAGGGTTAGAATATGCACAATTAAGAGCTCAACACACCCCCCAACCAGCATTTTGATAGTCCCGAGCAAAACATGCGTGAAACCAATTTCATTCTCCAAACCCAACTCTCTTTTAGAAATCATTCTTCTATACATCCTAAGCTACACAAGTGTAAGAGTTAGAGAAATTAGGTGATAGAGGTTGAAACCGTAAACTCTCAGTATCCATATGAAATTCCTGCTAATTGGTTGATAAATAGAAGAACTTGAACAAATTCAACCTAGTGTGCATAGTGAAAATTCATCTCATGAGTTTCCAGAATTATCTTCTTCATAAATCAACTAGACTATAGATCTCAAGGTATATAGAGCAACAACAAGCCAATGACGGGAATTTGCCTTACTGTCCTTCCGACGGCTTTCACACTACGTCCCATTTTCGGCTTTGGTTACGGGTAGACCATCCCCCGGTTGGTAATAGGTAGCCCTAATCGGAATTTTCCACCATTTTTCCATCATTCCCAATTTCATCCTTCCTTTTCCTTTTTCTTTTAAATTAGATAGGATTTTTAGAAATCCATATCTTTCGTTATTTTCCCATGGACAAGGATGGACAAAGTACCCCGGCTTGGTTTCTCAACACCTTAAATCAAAATCTAGCTCATCCACAAATCACATAATCCTTTCAACCCATGAAAATCGTGTAATGTGAACTAGGTGTAAGAGTGTTCAAATTTTCTATCAATCACATAAATAGGGGAATTCACATATAAAACCATTATGTTAAGAGAAGTTCAAAGTTTGCAACATCATACACTTCATATCTCCTCCTCTTATGTTCATATCATCTTGAATGCATAGAAACAAAGTTTTCCAAAAGAGTTTTGAATTTTAGAAAAATCGAAAAATTTCTACATAATTGCTCGAAATGTTACAAAATGCTGGATTCATTCAAGTGATCCTACACCCCCCAACCAAATCTTGCCTTGTCCTCAATGTAAAAGATGTGCAATGAGCAAAACATGAGAGCAATTTGAAAATAAAAGGGAGTGAGGAATGATAGTACCTGAGAGAGTGAAAAGTGGAATGCTTCCTCCTTCTAACAAACCTATGAAAAATAAACAAAAGAAACCAACTCCTAATCCTAACTACTCTATACCTCCATCAGACTAGGAGATCAATCATCTTGATACACAGGATCAGTCAGCGGTATGGACATACCTTCTGAAGGAAACTTCTCAAAGAACGGCTTTAATCACTGACCATTCGCCTTAAATATGTTGCCATTTCGTGGATTTAACAACTCGACTGTCCCATATGGGTAGACAGTTTGCACAATGTAGGGACCGGTCCATCGAGATCTCAATTTTCTCGAAAATAAATGGAGACGAGAATTATACAAAAGGACTTTTTGATTGATCGTGAATTTCTTACAAATAATGTTCTTATCATGGAATATCTTCGTCTTGTCCTTGTAAATTCTCGTATTCTCATAAGCTTCATTCCGGAGTTCCGCAAGTTCATTCAATTGTAGTTTGCGCAAGAAGCTCACCTTGTCAGAATCAAAATTCATCTTCTTAATTGCCCAATATGTCCTATGTTCCAACTCCACAGGCAAGTGACAAGCCTTCCCATAGACAAGTCTATAGGGAGACATTCCAATAGGGGTCCTAAAAGCGGTACGGTAGGTCCAAAGCGCATTGGTAAGTCGAAGCAACCAATCCTTGCGATCGGGCTTTATTGTTTTCTCTGAAATGTGTTTAATCTCCCTATTAGATATCTCAGCTTGTCAACTTGTTTGTGGGTAATCGGGAGTGCTCACTTGGTGTGTTACGCCATATTTCTTCATTAAGGTTTCAAATGGGTGATTACAAAAGTGAGACCCTTCATTACTTATGATGACTAGAGGTGTTCGAAATCGGGAAAGAATATTCTTTTTTAAGAAACGAATGACCATTTTATGGTCATTATTCCGGCAAGGGATGGCCTCGACCCATTTGGATACATATTCAACGGCAAGCAAGATGTATGTGTTTCCAAAAGAAGATGGGAATGGACCCATGAAATCGATGCCCCAATAATAAAAAATTTCGATTATCAAGATGGGATTGAGCGGCATCATATTTCTACGGGAGATTCCTCCCAATTTCTGACAAGGTTCACATGTTTTGCAAAACTCATGTGTGTCTTTGAACATAGTGGGCCAATAAAACCCACATTGCAGAATTTTTTGCTGTGGTCTTTTTAACCGAAAAACGGCCACCACATGCCTGGGAATGACAGAAGGAGATAATACTTTGTTGTTCATCATCTGGCACACATCTCCTTATGATTTGATCGGGACAATACTTGAATAAGTATAGGTCGTCTCATAGGAATTTCGCACCTCAGTGAAGAATTTATCCTTATCTTGCTTTTCCAATGTGTAGGAATTGTACCTGTGGTAAGATAGTTAGCAATGTCCGCATACCATGGCAATTGGAAAACATCAAAAAGTTGTTCATCAGGGAACATGTCATTGATCGCGATTGTTTCATGGGAATCGGTGAGAACAAGTCGAGAGAGATGGTCAGCCACTACATTTTCTACTCCTTTCTTATCATGTATCTCTATATCAAATTCTTGGAGTAGAAGGATCCATCTTAACAACCGTGGTTTAGTATCCTTCTTAGAGAGAAGGTACTTAAGTGTGGCATGGTCAGTGAATATGATGATCTTGGATCCAATCAAGTAGGACCTATATTTGTCCAAGGCAAAAACTACGGCTAAAAGTTCTTTTTCTGTAGTAGTGTAGTTTGCTTGGGCTGAGTTTAAGGTTCTACTTGCGTAGTAGATAACACATGGCTTCTTCTCTTTTCTTTGGCCTAGTACGGCCCCAATAGCATAGTCGCTTGCATCGCACATAATTTCAAAAGGAAGGCTCCAATCAGGTGGTTGTATTATGGGAGCACATGTCAACATACCTTTAAGTGTGGTAAAGGCATTTTGACAATCTTCATTCCACTCGAAGGAATTCTCCTTTTGAAGTAGGTTACAAAAAGGACGAGAGAGTGAACTGAAGTCCTTTATAAACTGTCTATAAAATCCTGCGCGTCCCAAAAAGGACCGCACATCGCGTATGCTCTTGGGTGGCGGAAGGTTAGAAATAAGATCAATTTTCGCTTTGTCCACCTCGATTTCATTTTGTGAAACAATGTGACCAAGTACAATCCCCTTTTGAACCATAAAGTGACACTTTTCCCAACTCAGCACAAGGTTCTTCTCTTCACATCTTTTCAGCACCGATTTTAAGTGCACAAGGCACTCATCAAAGCTACAACCAAATACTAAGAAGTCATCCATGAAGACTTCAAGAATTGTCCCCACCATATCAGAAAAGATACTCATCATACATTGCTGAAAAGTGGCAAGGGCATTTCATAGCCCAAACGGCATTCTTCGATAGGCGAAGGTGCCGAATGGACATGTGAATGTAGTCTTTTCTTGGTCTTCACAAGCGATCTCTATTTGGTTGTACCCTAAATAGCCATCAAGGAAGTAAAAATGGGAATGACCCGCCAACCTTTCTAAAATTTGATCAACAAATGGTAGGGGGAAGTGGTCTTTCCTCGTGACAGTATTTAACTTCCTGTAGTTAATGCACATTCTCCAACGGGTAGTGACTCTGGTTGGTACAAGTTCATTATTGGCAATGACTACGATGGTTATTCCGGATTTCTTAGGCACCACTTGAGTTGGACTTACCCATTGACTATCGGATAGTGGGTAGATAATACCCACATCCAATAATTTTACCACTTCGGCCTTAACCACATCCTTCATATTTGGATTGAGTCGTCTTTGTGGTTGCCTAGATGTCTTTGCATTCTCCTCAAGGTGTATGCGATGAGTACAAATTAGTGGGTCTATGCCTTTGAGATCCGCAATCGACGACCCAATGACACTCTTATGCTCTAATAGAGTGGCCATTAGCCTACCCTCTTGTTCCTCATCCAAGTGGGAAGAAATCACCACCGGATATGTCTCATCTCGACCTAAATAGACATATTTCAGCTCACTTGGTAATGGTTTTAGGTCGAGTGTTGGTGCCTTGATATTGGATGGGAGGGCTTTGTTGTCATTTAAGGGAAAAGGCTCAAATAAGGCCCTCCATCTTTTGTTATCAAGCACCGGCATCGCTTCTAAAATGGCATCTATCTCTCGTATTGTGTCACATTTATCTCATGAGAGTGGGCCACACATGCCTCCAAAGGGTCGGAATATAATGTTGAGGGGAAAGTTTCCTCCACGAATGATTCAATCAAGTTTATCTCGTGGATTTTCTCATCAACCTCCCGTGGTTGTTTGCATAAATCAAATATAAGCTCAAGAGTCATATTTCCAAAGGACATTTGTACAAGCCCGTTTCTACAATTGATAATTGCGTTGGAAGTAGCTAGAAAAGGGCGGCCAAGTATGATGAGAATTTGAGCACCGGTACCTATCATGGGATGAGTATCGAAGACAATAAAGTCTACTGGGTAGTAGAATTTATCAACTTGGACTAGAACATCCTCAATCATTCCTCACGGTATACGAATGGATCTATCAGCAAGTTGGAGTGTGGTTTTGGTGGGTTTCAATTCACCTAACCAAAGTTGTTCGTAAACTGAGTATGGAATGAGGTTCACACTTGCCCCCAAATCGAGTAAGGCTTGTTTAATCCGGTAGTCTCCTATGATGCATGATATGGTTGGACTACCTGGATCTTTGTATTTTTGGGGCACCTCTTGTTTAATGATAGAGCTCAAATTCTCAGTTAAAAGTACTTTGTTATGAACATTGTATTTCCTTTTGACTGTACACAATTCCTTTAGAAATTTGGCATAAGATGGTATTTGTTTTATGTTATCCAACAACGGGATGTTGATCTTCACCTGCTTGAAAACCTCTAATATTTTCAGATTTTTGTCTAAAGGTTTGGGTGAAATCAACCTTTGGGGAAACGGGGCAACCGGCTTGTATTGCCTTTCCGGCTCTTTCTCTTGTTGATTGTTGTTTGAGCTATCATCCTCTTTGGAAAATTTTGGATCCTTAGGCTTTGGGGCCTTCACCGGATTAGATTTATTAACTATTTTCCCACTTCTCAAAGTGGTGATAGCTTGAACATGCTTTGTATGTTGGGAGGATGAGCCTGCATCTTGTATCTCAAATTGGGTTCTTGGGTTAGGAAGAGGTTGGGCAGGAAGTGTGCCTTTCTCCGTAACACTGAAGTGAGATTCAACTCTAGCCATTGAGGTTTTCAATTCATTGATGGCTTGAGTTGAATTTTGATTGAATTTCAATTGCTCTTGCATGAACCCATCTATTTTCAGAGAATTAGTCTTGTTATACTCAGCTTGAACCGATACAAATGCACCCAACATCTCCTCTAGCGTGACTTTTGGAGTAATGACTAAAGATGGACCTAGTATAGGTTGAGCTTGAGGGATATTAGTTGCATTCGCAGTGGGTCCATTCCTTCAACTGAAGTTGGGATGGTTCTTCCAATTAGCATTAAACGTGTTTGAGTTTGGAGCACCAAATTGCCGTTGATAACTGTTTATGACATTTGATTGTTCTTGTAAGATGTCCTGAACTGTTGAAATTGTGGGACAATCTTGTGTTGCATGTTGATTTCCGGCACAAATTCCACAAACAGTTTCAACGTCATTGGAGTTAATCGTCTCTCCTTTCCTTAATTTCATGGCCTCAACTTTTCTTGTGAGGCTAGCCACCCATGCACTTATGCTATCTTCTTCTGATAAGACACAAATTCCTCCTTTTTCTTTTTGTTGGCCAGTCTTGGAATTTGCTGGTCTAGATGTATCCCAAGACTGTGCATTCTCAGCTACTTCCTCCAAATGGTCCCATGCTTCATCGGCTTCCTTGTTCATGAACTCCCCATTACACATCATCTCTACAAATTGGCTCATGGGTGAAGTCAGTCCATCATAGAAAAAGATTATAACCCACTAAATTTCATAGCCATGACGTGGGCATGCATTTAACAAGTCCTTAAACCTCTCCCAACATTGGAAGAAGGTCTCATCTTCCTTTTGGGCAAAGTTCATGATAAGGCGCCTCAACATGTTCGTTTTGTGAGTAGGGAAGAATTTTCTATTAAATTCCCTATGCATATCAGTCCATGCACCAATTGATCTTGGCCTTAATGCATGAAGCCAACCTTTAGCTTTATCTTTAAGGGTAAAAGGAAATAATTTAAGTCTTACCACATCATCAGTAACGTTTGCAAAGTGCATGATGGTTATTACCTCATCAAACTCCTTAAGGTGTTGATAGGCACTTTCATTATCTAATCCATGGAATTTTGGGAGGAGTTGGATCACTCCCGGTTTCAAATCGACATTCCCTGCATTTTGTGGAAAGATTATGCATGAGGGAGTGCTCGCTCTTGCTGGTTGCAAGTAATCACGTAATGTTCTTGGTCGGGGAACATTCTCAACCACATTCTCTCCCGTTTTGGTTTGGTTTTGGCTCAGATTTGGATTGGCCATCGGATTAGGTTGATTTACAGCTATATTTTCAGATAAAATTGGAGAGGTTAGATGTCTCCTAGCACGTGGTTCTCTGTCTATTCCTTCTACTATTCCCCCTTCACTTATGAGTCGATTATTGGAATCCCGAGCCCAATGTGGCATGCAAAATCCTAAAAGACTGAATTAAAATGGAAAAAGAATTCTTCCTTCCTTTCTTTACTCTTCTCTAAGACCGAAGCATAAGATGTCCTACAATGGCTAGGCCAGAAGCAAGGATAGAGACCGATTTCTCCTGGTCAATAGGGGTTCAGAGAACTCCCCACCCACTCTTTGAATCTTTTGAGAAAAGTGCAGAAAAAGAAGAAAGAGGAGTAGAGATGAGAAGAGAAATCTCTGAGCACAAGGTGACCCAAGACGGCAGAGCCGACCAATAGGAATCCAGGTGGCACAAGGCCTACCTTTCAGAGATCCAAAAAGGAGTCTCCACCCACTCTACAAGAGATGAATAGGAACGAATAGGGGAAGAAGAAGAGTAAGGTTTAGAAAGATAGAACCTGATTGTGCCTTTGAGATCCTTATCTCTTCTTCAACTTCCTAGAAATCCCTGAAAAAGAAAACAAATCAAACAAAATAAACTAAGTTAGAACTATTCCTAACAATCCTAAATAGATTCTATTTTTAGAAATTTGTGAAAAACCGTCAAAGTCCTCGGCAACGGCGCCAAAAACTTGTTCGCTTCCCCAAGTGTAGGGTTACGATGTAGTAATAATCTCGGTAAGACCGAGGTCGATCCACAGGGACTTATGTAGGAATTCATAAACACATCCAATAGTTTCTATCGAGAAGCTTGTTGAGCTCTTAATTGTGCATATTCTAAACCCAATTCATCACTCATTATGCAAGATTTTCATAATTTAAAGACTAATCAAATACATGTTTTGCAATTTTAGGAATGAGAGTGGCTTGGCTCAATTGGTGACCAAAAGGGCACCTTTAGGAGTCTTTGATGAAGGCCCAAGGTGGACCAAAGAATGATGAAGAAAGAGAGGAGAATGAGGAAGAAAGAAAGAAAGAAAAGAAAGAAGAAAAAGTGCAGAAAATGGGGTCCGACCGGTCAAGACCGGTCGGCCAACATTACAACCTTCTACACAGCACGCTGGACCAAAATAGACAGGTCACGACCGGTCATGACCGGTCGGCCAGCCCTGTCCGACTGGTCGTGACCGGTCGGCCATGCAAGTTTCAGATTCCAGATTGCATACAGCAGGCCATTCCCGTTTCTGGTTTTTCAGATCACTTTTCTGAAGCCATCTTGATGATATTTGGAAATCCAATACATCCATGTCGAAGAGAAGCTCGACGCCGAACTAACCCAAGTGGTTTCGTGTCGATCGGAGCTACGGATTGATCGTGGTGCCAAAACAATACGAACTGTCCAGAAAGTTCCAGATTTCGCTGTTCCACTCTGGGCCGGTCCAGGTGACCCATCATTGATGATATGAAGAATCTAATTTGACCATCTTTTAGACCACATCCATATATGAATAACCACAAAGTTTCAGATCAAAAGGATGTGTGGTTTGATCGTACCGGTTGAAGAAAGATGGACCATCCAGAAAGCTCCAACTGCGCAGAGTTTATAAAAGCCCTAATTGTTCTAATTTTCGGACCACATTCTGAGATCGTTTTGGACAATCTAATCCATCTATCATGTAGAGGAGGAAGTTTTCTACTGATTTTCAAAATTTGGGATCAATCCGACATCTGTACACTCCGGACCGTTGAAAGTAAGATGACTGGTTCTGAAAGTACCCGAAGTGCGCGATTTTGAGAGGCGGTCGGTGATCTGATTGGTGGGCCCATTCAGAGGATAATCTTGGAAATCTAAAACATCTATGAGGAAGATCACATTACAAGGAAGCTATAAATCATTTTTGAAGGCAATCCAACCATTGGTTAAGCCGTACCAAGCGAAACAAAATTCTGCTATGTTGCTGTACTATTTCTGCACTATAAAAGAAGGTGCTCTCTTCTATTCTAGGGCAACCAAGGACGTGGGGAGCAAGGAGTTCAAGTCATAGGAGGCTTCCTAGCCTCCTCCAGCTAGTTTTTCTTTCTTTTTCTTAGTTCTAGTTTTATTTTTAATATGCTTTTCATTAGCTAATCTCTTAGCTAGAGCTAAGAGGTGAACCTTATAGTTTTCTTAGATTGTTTAATTCGTTTTATTGGTTTTAAAATTGGTATTCATGATTATGAACTATGGTTTGAAGTTTATACAAGCTTTAAGTAGTTTTTCTTAGTCTTATGATGACTCATGGATGTTTGGGAGAATTACTTAAATTCTTAATTGGTTTGCATCAGTCTAGACCTATATGATCCGAGGAATTGGAGTGCGCTCTAGTACCATGATCTTCATGTGGGGACTTCCTACCAAAGTTCTACTTTTCTGAATTTCTGTAATGTGTATGGATTGTGCATGTGATTTGAATCAAGTTCAAATCATGATCTAGCCTTGTCTTGTGACAGGACTTGAGGATGGTTATGATTGTGAACTGAACCGTTTGGAATGGGGAATGACCTATGCAATTGAGCATGCTCAGCTCAGCCTACATTGAGTGAATCTTATGCATTGAACTACATATAACAGATTGTTTGGTTTAACAGCTCTATCATTCGACTAGATAGATCTTGATATCGATTCTAGTTGAGAAAGTGAGAAACCATAGCGAATTATGCATCTAAGGAGAGCTATAAGTGGATCCTTAATGCTCTAGTTATCTTTCCATTATCAGATTTTCTATTTTATGTTAAAAATCAATTTCACATACCTCTTTGATTCTAATTATTAGGATAGTTGGAATTGTTTACTTCCTTCCCTGTGGATCGACCTCGGTCTTACCGAGATTATTACTACGTCGCAACCCTACACTTGGGGAAGCGAACAAAGCTAACAACCAGATTTGTAGGATATTAATGTAAGTAAAATCTTTGAACTTAAACTGAAGTAACAATTATAAAAAGGCACTAGGGGTTCAAGGATCCACTTGTAGCAATCCTTGAGGCTCAATTCGCTGTGGTTTTTCATTTTCTCAACTAGAATTGAAATTAAGATCTATCTAGTCGGATGATAGAACTGTTAAAACCAACAATCTACCATATGTAAGATCCATGCATATGATTCACTCAATGCAAGCTAGGATGAGCATGCTCAATTGCATAGGTCAGTCCCAATTCCAATAGATGTTGAACCTCCAATTTATACATTGCATTGCCCAATACATCAGATTATATGCACGGTTTTCATGCTCAAAAGGCCTATCTAATGCATGTTTTGTGATTTCAGGGATGAGAGTGGACTTCACCAAATTGGAGACTAAAAAGGGCCATTTGAAGCCATTGGATGAAGAAGAAAGAAGGACCAAAGAAAGTAGAAAGAGAGGAGAAGAAAGGAAGAAAGAAGCAAAAGGAGAAAAGCAGAAACAGAGGTACGACCGGTCATCCATCACTAGGACCGGTCGTCCGACCGGTCCGATAATGCACTGAAGGAAAAAATTCAGAAAAGGTCACTGGACCATTCACTGACCGGTCGTGCGACCGGTCGTCCGATGCCCAGACCGGTCGTGCGATCGGTCATTGAATTAAAAAATTAAATCAGAATTTTGGAAAAACTCTCTGGACTAAAAAGTATTATTTTGCGACCGGTCGTGCGACCGGTCATCAGGGGGCTCAGACCGGTCGTGCGACTGGTCGTCTACGTAATAAAGCTTCTCCGTGAAGCTCCGAGATTTTCTGCGTAGTGCGTAACCTTGCGCAATTTCTGGATGTTTCCGACGCAAGGGGCTTCCACACTATAAAAGGACACCTAGGGGCTCTTCCTAGGTCATCATAGAAGCCAAGGAAGGTCGTGGGAACGGACGAAAGTCGTCATGGAGCGTCTGCAACCCTTCAATTTTCAATTTTTCTAGTTTTTATGCTTTCTATTATGAGTTCTAGTTGTAGTATGACAATGCTCGGCTAGAATCTCTCAGCTAAGGATGAGAGGTGAAGCTTGTAGCTAATTTCATGTTTGATTCAGTTTAATTCAAGTAATTTTCAATTCAAGTTTGGATTTTTCATATTCTAGTTCTTAAGTTGGTAGTTTGAGATGTTTTATGAGAGTTCATGTGCTCCGGACATGAATTCCTTGCAATTCTCTGAGATTATCATATGATGCTTGTTTAGATTCGAATTATAGTAATCCTTGAGCAGGCCATAGTCCATAGGCATGGCTATTACTCCGAAGGCTATGATTTTGAATTCTACAATAGACTAAGTTCTTAATCATAACCATCACTAAGGCCTGTCACAATACAAAGCTAGATCATGACTTGAACTTGATTCAAATCACATACACAGTCCACCATACAACAGAAATCCAAAAAAGTAGAACTTTGGTTGGAAGTTCCCACATGAAAATCATAGTACTAGAGCGTACTCCATTTCCTTGGATCATACAGGTCTAGACTAACACAAAACAATTAATAACTAAAGTACTTCCTCCAAACATCCATGAGTCATCATAAGACTAAGAAGAATTACTTAGAACTTGAATCAAACTTCAAACCATTGTTCATAAACATGAAATCCAACTTTAAAACCAACTTAAACGAATTGAAACATCTTAGATTCACTACAAGCTTCACCTCTTAGCCCTAGCTAAGAGGTTTAGCCGTTCATGATTCAAGGAAACATGAAACAACTAAGGAAAAACATAAAAACGAGAAAGCAAACTAAGAGTTGTAGAACTCTGAAATCTACTTCCGCCGCCTCCCACCTTGCTCAAACTCTTCTAAGATACCCTAGGAACGATCCCTAGGTGTCCTTTTATAGCAGGGAGGCTCTGCAGCATCAGAATCTTCCAGAAATTGCGTAAGCTTTTGCAGTGCGCAGAGAAAATCGGACCTTGTAGAACACACTTCATTACGCAGACGACCGGTGTTCGCTCACCTCAAGTGTAAGGCTGCGATGTAGTAATAAAACTCGGTAAGGACGAGGTCGATCCACAGGGAATTAGAAACAACTTTCAAACTATTCTAGCAACTCAGTTTTGTAAGAAATAAGATTCAATTGAGTAATTAAACTAAAACAGAAACTTAATGGAAAATCAGTGATTTAAGGTACTAAGGCATTCAAGGATCCACTTGTAGCAATCCCATGTCAATCCAATCAATCCAAGTAGAGAACACAACTAGATTTGAAGTCCTATCTCTCATCTAGTTGGAAAATAAAGCATTTACACACATTCAATCTCATTCAAGTTGAACTTCCAAGTTCTAGTCCCAATCAATCAATGTAGAATTCAAAATCATAGCCTTCGGAGTAACAGCCATGCCTATGGACTATGGCCTGCTCAAGGATTACTATAATTCGAATCTAAACAAGCACCATATGATAATCTCAGAGAATTGCAAGGAATTCATGTCCGGAGCACATGAACTCTCATAAAACATCTCAAACTACCAACTTAAGAACTAGAATATGAAAAATCCAAGCTTGAATTGAAAATTACTTGAATTAACTTGAATCAAACATGAAATTAGCTACAAGCTTCACCTCTCAACCTTAGCTGAGAGATTCTGGCCGAGCATTGTCATACTACAACTAGAACTCATAATAGAAAGCATAAAAACTAGAAAAATTGAAAATTGGAGGGTTGCAGACGCTCCACGACAGCTTCCTCTCTCTAGAACCACGTCCCTTAGCTTCTATCTTCCCCTAGGAAGAGCCCCTAGGTGTCCTTTTATAGTAGGAAAGCTCCCTTGCGTCGGAAACATCCAGAATACGCGTAAGGTTACGCACTGTGCAGAATTTTTCGGAGTCCCGATTTAGAAATATCCTGTTTTTATATGTGGCCGACCGATCGGACAACCGGTCGGACTGGCCTGGCCGACCAGTCACGACCGGTCGGATCTGCCTTGTAAACATTCCAGCAAGCACCCAGGGGATGGCAACCTGTTGGCCGACCGGTCAAGACCGGTCGGACCAAACTGGTTTTGGTTCTAGCGAGCTCCGTAGCAGCACCGACCGGTTGGCCGACCGGTCAAGACCGGTCGGACCAACTGGTCCTTCTTCCAATGGTGTCCAGAGGTATGGCCGACCGGTCGGACGACCGGTCGGACTTGCTTTTCTTTATCTTTTTCTTCTTTTCTTCATTCTCTTTTCTCCCTCTTTCTTCTTCCTTCTTTGGTCCATCTTGGACCTTCCTTGAAAGGTTCTAAATGGCCCCTTTTTGGTCTCCAATTGAGTGGAGTCCGCTCTCATCCCTACAATCACAAAACATGCGTTAGATGGACCTTTTAATCATGAAAACCATGCATACAATGTCATGTTGTGGGCAATGCAATGTATAAATTGAAGGTTCAACACACCCCCCAACCAGCTTTTTGCTAGTCCCGAGGCAAAACATGCTATGAAACAATTTCAAACCTCTAAACCAACTCTGTTCTAGAAGCCATGCTTCTATCCATTCCAAGACATATAAGTATAAAATTTGGAAGAACTAGGTGATAGAAATTGCAAACTTAAACTCTCAAAGCATAAGAAGTGTCTACATGAAATTCCCGCTGATTGATTGATAAATAGAGGAACTCGAACAATTTCAGCCCAGTGTGCATAGTGAAAGTTCATCTCATGAGTCTCTGGGATTAACTTCTTCATAGATTAAGTAAACCAAGGATTTTAAGGTGCACAGAGCAACAACAAGCCTATGACAGGAATTTGCCTTACCATCCTTCCGACGGCTTTCACACTACGTCCCATTTCCGGCTTTGGTTACGGTTCGACCATCCCCCGGTTGGTAATAGGTAGCCCTTTTCGGAATTTTCCACCATTTTCCCTTCATTCCTGATTTCATCCTTTCTTTTCCTTTTTCTTTTGATTTAGATAGGATTTTTAAAAATCCATATCTTCTGTTATTTTCCCATGGACAAGGATGGACAAAATACCCCGACTTGGTTTCTCAACACCTTTAAATCAAAGTCTAGCTAATACACAAATCACATAAACCGTTCAACTCATGAAAATCGTGTAATGTGAACTAGATGTAAAAAGTGTTCAAATTTTCAATCAATTACAACAATAGGGGAACTAACATATAAAACCATTATGTTGGGAGAAATTCAAGACTTACAATGTCACACACTTCGTATCTCCTCTTCTCATACTCATATCATCTCGAATGCATAGAAATAAGGATTTCTAAAAGAGTTTTGAACTTTTAGAAAATTCGAAAAAAATTGCGCATATGAGGCTCGAAATGTTGCATCATGCTAGATGAAGGATCTCATCTCACCCGCCAATCAAATCCTGCATTGTCCTCAATGTAAAAAGATATGCAATGAGTATGAACATGAGAGCAATGGTAAAATATGCGAGAGTGAGAACAATATTACCTAAGAGAGCGATCATGGAAGTCTACAACCCAACAACTAAAACCTACTAAAACAGTAAAACTAAATAAAACTAAACCTAATCTACGGAAAGCAATAAAGATAACTAACCCATCCTTGTAAAAAGAGGATCTCTATCAAACTAGGAGATCGATTATCATTAACATCCAAAAGGACAAAGTTGAGCAGGATCATAAAGTGGTGTAACAAATTTTTCAGTTGAACTATCTAGCATCCTGCTTTGGAAAGTACATTAGTGACATCGATCATTCTACCCCATTCAAAATCCTGCTGAAAAATTTCAGCGGGTTCTTCAACAAAATTGTCACATGTACTAGGAAAGGAGAATTTCATTGGTTGGAAATCATTGAATATGGATCTCCTTTCCTTCTTGTCTGGGCGAAAATTATTCAAGTACAGATCATTCCAGAAGTGTTCTTCGGTTTGAACAAACCAGAGAGATGTGGAGACTTGTATTTCTTCTTCACAAGTCGATATGATCTCCACAAAATTAGATTTCACCGGTGCTTCCACAATTGAATTTTCAGTTTGGTGTTCTGTGGAAGGAACCTTTCTAGGCATCGGGGAGGTCTCTCTCAAAGCATGTACAATATCCTGAATCATGGGATCATCCCAATCCTCAAAGTACGTTAGGCACTCCTCAAGTGTATAAGAGACCTCATCAGAGGTAATTTTCAGATTTGGACCCTTTATGTCTTCCTCCTTCTCAGAATTTTGTATAGGTTGGAGTGGGTCCTCAACCTCTACACTTTAAAAAATTGGCCTCTTTGTAGGCAGATCAAGCACCAACTCTTCCAAATCCTGCACAACAAATTTGTGTAAATAAAAAATTGGTGACTTGTCAATTGAATTTTCAGAAATTGACACTTCCAAGGTCTTAAGAAAATGAGAATTAGATTTATCCTTAGAATGTGTCAAATATGTCTCCAAACTTTTCAGGTAGATCATGTTCGGAAAACCCCCCATCATCCATGGATTCTATCATGTTTACCTTATGGGGACCATCATTGTCGTCCCAATCCTCAAAGGGATCAAAACTAACAACATCTAGAGGATCAAAATTATGCCTTAAAGTGAACTCCTCTTCCACGATTGAATCAATCAAATCAACCTCGTAGATATCATCATCATCCCTATGCCTTTTGTCTAAGTGGAACACATTCACCTCTAATTTCATGTTTCCAAAGGATAGTTACATCACCCCATTCCGGCAATTGATGATTGCGTTTGATGTGGCAAGGAATGGGCGGCCTAATATCACCGGTATTTGAGTGCTAGCATTCAAAACCGGTTATGTGTCCAAGACGATAAAATCTACCGGGTAGTAGAATTTGTCAACTTGAACTAGAACAACCGCAACTATCCCCCTCGGTACACGGATAGATCTATTAGTGAGTTGCAACGTGGTTTTGGTAGGTTTTAATTCACCAAGACCCAATTGCTCATATACCGAGTATGGGATCAAGTTCACACTCGCCCCCAAATTTAACAAGGCACGCTCAATCCGGTAGTCTCCAATGATACATGAGACGGTGGGACTACCAGGATCTTTGAATTTTGGGGGTCTCTTTTGAGTGAGAATGGCACTCACTTGCTCAGTTAAGAAGGCCTTTTGCTGCACATTATATTTGCGTTTTGTTGTGCATAGGTCTTTTAGAAACTTGGCATAAGAGGGGATTTGTTTAATGGCATCAAGCAAAGGGATATTAATCTTGACTTGTCTGAAAATCTCTAGAATATCATGAGAGTTTAGAAGAGATTTTGGGGCAACCAATCTTGAAGGGAATGGTGCTACGGGCTTGTAAATGCGTTCCGGTTCTTGTGGGGCTAAGTTAGATCCATCCTCATCCTCAGAATTTACCAGATCATTAGGCTTGTCGGCCTTCACCGGAATGGATTTGTCAATTTGTTTACCACTTCTAAGAGTGGTGATGGATTTGGCTTGCTCCATGTGTTGGTTGGAAGGATTAGGAATGCTCACTTCATGTACTTGCTTTGGATTGGGCTGAGGTTGGGCCGGAAAGGTTTCGACCCCTTCCCTAGCATTCAAGCGTCCCTTAATCTCATCAACTGAGACTTTAAGCTCTTGGAACATTTGCTGATTTGTTTGATTGATTTGCGTTTGCCCTTGTATAAACGCTTTCAAGGTATCCTCCATTGAGAACTGAGGTGGGGCCATATTTTTGCATGGGTGACCCTCTTTGAGAGTTGGTAGGATTGCCCGTAGGAGCATTCTTCCAACTAAAATTTGGGTGGTTCTTCCAACTGTCATTGTACGTATTACCCACCGGTCCATTGAAGGGCCGTTGCTACCCATATGTGGCATTTGTAATACCTCTTGAAATGCAGGAATTGTGGGACAATCTTGGGTAGCATGTAAATCGGTGAGACAAATCCCACATATGGTTTCAACAACTTCATTGGACTTTGGAACTCCACTTTTACTAAGTTTCATGGCCTCAACCTTCCTTGTGAGGTTGGCTATCCTTGCATTCACGTCATCTTCCTCCTTAAGGATATAGACTCCTCCTTTCTCTTGAATAGGCTTTGGGTTATTGGGTTTATCCGAGGTATCCCAAGATTGGGCATTTTCAGCCAACATGTCCAAGTAACTCCAAGCCTCATCTGGATTTTTGCTCATAAACTCGCCATTGCACATCATTTCTACAAATTGACGCATATTGGAACTTAATCTATCATTGAAAAAATTTATAATTCGCCAACTCTCATAGCCATGATGTGGGCAAGCAAGTAGGAGGTCCTTAAATCTCTCCCAACATTGAAAAAAAGATTCACCCTCTTTAGCCGAGAAATTCATTATGGCTCTTCGAAGGGTGTTCGTTTTATGAGCCAGGAAGAACTTTTTCAAGAATTCCCGGGTCATCTCAATCCATGACCCAATCGAATGTGGTCTAAGAGAGTGAAGCCAATCTTTGGCTCTTTCTTTCAATGAAAAGGGAAAAAGTTTAAGTCTAATGGTATCTTCTGAAACATTGGCGTACTGCAAGGTAGCCACCACTTCTTCAAATTCTTTCAAGTGTATATATGGGCGATCAGAGTCTAGCCCATGGAACTTTGGTAAGAGTTGAATTACACCCGACTTTATGTCAATATTTCCCCCGTTTGGTGGTAGAACCACACAAGAGGGTGTAATTACACGGGCTGGTTGTAGGTAATCTCGCAATGATCGTAGTGGAGGAACATTATGTACCTCATTCTCTCCTACTCCTTGATTTGCGTTTGTCATTGGAGTAGGGGGGAGGATTCCTTAAAGGTATTTGATCCATACTCTCCAAACTTTCACAATGCTCTTGGTAATTTCGGACTCGTCTATGGACTGACAATGGTCCAACTAAACCACCTTCAGATTGGAGACGATTTGAGTGGTTACATTCCCAATGGGACATAAACCACTCAACAAAAACTAAACTAGTCCTAAATCCTAGAAATCTGAAATTGATCTGAAAATAGAAAATCTGTAAAAAGTTAAGTTAGAAAGGTATCACTTGATGCGCTTTTAACTAGATAAGAAATCCTACAAAACCAAACAATTTGTTAGTTCTAGAAAAAATCAGAAAACCTATCTACTTCTACTTCTACAGCCACTAAAACAATTTGAAAACCGTTATCTAAGTTCCCCGGCAACAGCGCCAAAAACTTATTCGCTCGCCTCAAGTGTAAGGCTGCGATGTAGTAATAAAACTCGGTAAGACCGAGGTCGATCCACAGGGAATTAGAAACAACTTTCAAACTATTCTAGCAACTCAGTTTTGCAAGAAATAAGATTCAATTGAGTAATTAAACTAAAACAGAAACTTAATGGAAAATCAGTGATTTAAGGTACTAAGGCATTTAAGGATCCACTTGTAGCAATCTCATGTCAATCCAATCAATCCAAGTAGAGAACACAACTAGATTTGAAGTCCTATCTCTCATCTAGTTGGAAAATAAAGCATTTACACACATTCAATCTCATTCAAGTTGAACTTCCAAGTTCTAGTCCCAATCAATCAATGTAGAATTCAAAATCATAACCTTCGGAGTAACAGCCATGCCTATGGACTATGGCCTGCTCAAGGATTACTATAATTCGAATCTAAACAAGCACCATATGATAATCTCAGAGAATTGCAAGGAATTCATGTCCAGAGCACATGAACTCTTATAAAACATCTCAAACTACCAACTTAAGAACTAGAATATGAAAAATCCAAACTTGAGTTAACTTGAATCAAACATGAAATTAGCTACAAGCTTCACCTCTCAGCGTTAGCTAAGAGACTCTAGCCGAGCATTGTCATACTACAACTATAACTCATAATAGAAAGCATAAAAACTAGAAAAACCAGAAATTGGAGGGTTGCAGATGCTCCACGACAGCTTCCTCTCTCTAGAACCACGTCCCTTAGCTTCTATCTTCCCCTAGGAAGAGCCCCTAGGTGTCCTTTTATAGTAGGAAAGCTCCCTTGCATTGGAAACATCCAGAATCCGCGTAAGGTTACGCACTGCGCAGAATTTTCTGGAGTCCCGATTTAGAAATATCCTGTTTTTATATGTGGCCGACCGGTCGGACTAGCCTGGCCGACCGGTCATGACCGGTCGGATCTGCCTTGTAAACATTACAGCAAGCACCCAGGGGATGGCAACCTGTTGGCCTACTGGTTAAGACCGGTCGGACCAAACTAGGTTTTTGTTCCAGCGAGCTCCGCAGTAGCACTGACCGGTTGGCCGACCGGTCAAGACCGGTCGGACCAACTGGTCCTTCTTCCAATGGTGTCCAGAGGTATGGCCGACCGGTCGGACTTGCTTTTCTTCATCTTTTTCTTCTTTTCTTCATTCTCTTTTCTCCCTCTTTCTTCTTCCTTCTTTGGTCCATCTTGGACCTTCCTTGAAAGGTTCTAAATGGCCCCTTTTTGGTCTCCAATTAAGTGAAGTCCGCTCTCATCCCTACAATCACAAAACATGCGTTAGATGGACCTTTTAATCATGAAAACCATGCATACAATGTCATGTAGTGGGCAATGCAATATATAAATTGGAGGTTCAACAACTGGTCGCACGACCGGTCTGAGTTACTGGACGATCGGTCGCACGACCGGTCTCAAAAACGTAAAAAGTGTCCGAAGAGTTTTGGGATTTTTCACCTCAAAAAATTAATTCAAGGACCGGTCGCACGACCGGTCTTAGACAGTCCAGAGAGTTGTGGCCGCAGGGCCCCTCTGTTGAATGTGCTGACCGGTCGGACGACCGGTCTTGGGCCTTGGACGACCAGTCGGATGACCGGTCTTGGGTGTTCTCTTCTGCTTTCTTTCTTCTTTTTTTCTAACTTCTTTCTTTCATCTTTCGACACTTGGTCTTTTGATCTTCTTTGCTTTTAAATAGTGTCTTTAAGTCTCTCTTTAATGATTCCTCTCTCTCATCCCTACAATCACAAATCCATGCATTAAATTAGTCTATAAATAATGAAAACCTTGCATAATGAGTGATGAATTGGGGTTAAAATATGCACAATTAAGAGCTCAAAAATCGTATGTGATGAATATAATAGAAGATATGTCATGTAAGAATGAATGTATATGAGAATACAATAATATATATATGTTTGCTTCCCCAAGTGTAGGGTTGCGATGTAGTAATAATCTCAGTAAGACCGAGGTCGATCCATGGGAAGTAAACAATTCCAACTATTCTAATAAATAGAATCTTAAGAGGTTTGTGAAATTAGTTTTGAACATGAAACAGAAAAATCTGATAATGAAGAGATAACTAGAGCATTAAGAATCCACTTATAGTTCTCCTTAGATGCATAATTCACTATGGTTTCTCACTTTTTCAACTAGAATCGAAATTAAGTTCTATCTAATCGGATAATAGAGCAGTTAAAACAATCAATTTGTCACATGTATGATTCATGTACATGATTCCCTCAATGCAAGCTAGGACTTGAGCACACTCAATTGCATAGGTCAGTCCCAATTCCAATAAGTTAAGATCACAACCATAATCATCATTAAATCTTGTCACAAGATAAAACTAGATCATGATTTGAACTTGATCCAAATCACATACACAATCTCACATACTTCAGAATTTCTGAAAAAATAAACTTTTGGTGTGAAGCTCCCACATGAAGATCGTAGATCTAGATCGTATTCCAATTCCTTGAATCATACAGGTCTAGACTAGCTCAAAGCAATTAAGAACTCAAGCAATTCTTCTAAATATCCATGAGCCATCATAAGATTAAGAAAAACTACTTAGAACTCTATTTAAACTTCAAACCATTGTTCTTCAATAGAATCCAACTTGAAACCAATAAAACGAATTAAACAATCTAAGAAAACTATAAGGTTCACCTCTTAGCTCTAGCTAAGAGATTAGCTAATGAAAAGCATATTACAAACAAAACTAGAACTAAGAAAAGGAAGAAAAACTAGCTGGAGGAGGCTAGGAAGCCTCCTATGACTTGAATTCCTTTCTCCCCACGTCCTTGCTTGATTTGGAATAGAAGAGAGTACCTCCTTTTATAATACAGCAAGAGTAGCGCAACATAACAGATTTTGTTTCGCATCGTACGGCTTAACCAATGGTTAGATTACCTTCAAATTTGATTTGTAGCTTCCTTGTAATGTGATCTTCCTCATAGATGATTTAGATTTCTAAGATTATCTTCTGAATGGGCCCACCAATCAGATCAGCGACCGCCTCTCAAAATCGCGCAATTCGGGTACCTTCAGAACCAACCATCTTGCTTTCAACGCTACGGAGTGTACAGAGGTCGGATTGATCTCAAATGTTTAACATTGGTAGAAAACTTCCTCCTCTACATGATAGACGGATTAGATTGTCCGAAAAAATCCCAGAATATGGTCCAAAAATTAGAACACTTAGAGCTTTTATAAACTCTACGCAGTTGAATCTTTCTGGATGGTCCATCTTTCTTCAACCGGTACGATTAAACCACACATCCTTTTGATCTGAAACTTTGTGGTTATTCATATATGGATGTGGTCTAGAAGATGGTCAAAGTAGATTCTTCATATCATCAATGATGGGCCACCTGGACCCGCCCAGAGTGGAGTAGGCGGAATCTGGAACTTTCTGGACAGTTCGTAATGTTTTGGCCACCACGGTCAATCCGTAGCTCCGATTGACACGAAACCACTTGTGCTATTTTGGCGTATAGCTGCTCTTCGACATGGACATGTTGGATTTTCAAATATCATTAAGATGGCTCTAGAAAACTATGCCAAAAATCTAAAAATGGAAATAGCCTGCTGTCTGAAATCTGGAACTCTAAAATTGCATGGCCGACCGGTCAAGACCGGTCTAGCCCATGTGTCCTTGCTCCAACAGCTTTAAGAGAGGGGAGAGCAACTAGCCGACCGCTCAAGACCTGTCGGGGCCTGTTTGGCCGACCGGTCTTGATCGGTCGGACCACCTTGTGAGGCTCTTTTTCATACTTTCCTTCTTTCTTTTCTTTCCTTCTTTTTTCATGATTCTTTGGCCCACCTTGGGTCTTCATCCAAGGTTCCTAAATATGCTTCTTTTAGCTATTGATCGAGTGAACTCTCTCTCATTCCTGCAATCACAAAACCATGCATTTGAATAGTCTTTAAACATAAAATCCATGCATAATGAGTGATGAATTGGGGTTAGAATATGCACAATTAAGAGCTCAACAGTATACCATATGAAGTTGAATACATGTCGAGTTAAATGAATGTTAGATTAAGCAAAGATGAGTGCTGGATTAAACAAAGTTAAGTGTTGGATTAAGCAAGATGAATGCTAGATTAAGCATGGATGAATGCTAAATTAAGCATGGATGAATGCTAGATTAAGCAAGATGGGTGTTAATGCATGAAGCAATCAATATTATCTAGTCAAAACTCCATTTTTGTACAAATTTACACTAAAATGATATTCTGGTCATTTCACTGCCTGAAAATTTTAAGTAAAAATCTGAATTTTTGATATATCCATAGATCGACCATAAAATATCATGAATATTTGACCGGACTTCAGTGTTTTAGTATAATTAGGGAATTTCATATTTTTTTCGACATTTTAGATTAAAAAAACCCTTCCAATTAAAAGGCCAACTTTTTAGGGAGTGCCAAAAATTTATGATTTGTACTTCGGATGGAAAATCAAAATCTTCATTGTTGGAAATTTATTTTTTTAGTATTTTTTTATTTAATCTAAATGGGGGGTATTCCTTATTTACATAAATAACTTAAAGTAAATGTCATATTTTACTTAAACGTTTTTATGTAAATAAGGTGTCCAATGTATCGTGCTGGTGCAGTGTGTAGTGTAGTGCAGTGCAGGCAGATGTGCAGTGTAGTTCAGACAGAGTTTCGTCAGGCGCATGCAGAGGGGAAGCAGGTGCATATATAGAGAGAGTGGGTGCATGTTTGATTAGAGGAGAGAGAGTGGGCGCATGTGCCTAGGAGGTGGGCGCATGTGCCCTTCTCCTGGGCGCATGTGGCAAACTTCAATGAAAGGGAGAGAGAGAGAGAGAGAGAGAGAGAGAGAGAGAGAGAGAGAGAGTGTCCCAGGTGCATGTGAGATTGCACATGCGCCTGGGTCCTAGTGGTGGGCGCATGTCCCCATAAAACTTATGCATTTTTCGTATTTTCTGGCCAAAAAAGGGTGGGCGCATGCCCCCCCTGCACTTGGTGTAAAATGTGATCTTCCGGCAAGCAAAAGTGGGCGCATGTCCCTCTGTAAAATGGTGGAAGTCCACTACTTAGAGAATTTGAAGATTTTCTCCCTCTGCACTTGGTTTTGACGGGGAAATCCCTTTCTAGCGTGGGATTCTAGCAAGGAAAACCTATCCGAAAGTAGTGTAATTTTAGGTTCCGGCGGGAAAATCCCTTTCCGGTGAGGGAAACTTTTCCGACTAGGGCATCCGGCAAGGGATAATGGAGCAGGCGCATGTACCTCTTGCATCGTTCAGGGGATAGAAGGGGATGATGTTGATGCTTGTCATCAGGCAGACCTACTATTTATAGTAGTGAAATCGTGTTCCGGTCCGATTCGACAGGTCTTTCCCGGCGCATGTGTTTTTTGAACATTTTTTAGCACATGTGCTTGGCGGAAGTGATGAGTGCAAAGGTCCGAGCGCATGTCGTTTTCAGGCCGGGCACATGTGACTTTCCGACGGGTTTTCCAAACAGTTTCTGGGAAATTTTCCGAATCGTCTTCTTTCGATCATATCTTGCAGGCGCATGTCCCTCTTGGAAATTTTCACATCTCCCACTACTAAGCCAAATTTCAGATTCTGCACTTTGTGAGAGAAAAACAACTTCCGGACTTTGATTTTTTCAGGATTTGGCTCCGACGAGAGACCTCCAAAGGAAAACTACCTTTTCTGGGATTACAGTCACTGACGCCAAGCCACTTTTAGGTTGGGATTGACCTCTTGAATGAACGGGATGGGTTGTGGAGGTCCAAGTGCTCAAATTTTGGTACTTCCTAATTTGGAGTCTCCAGGTTGGCTCTTCGTATATAAACATTGTTCTGGGAAGCACGCACATGGAAATACGCACCGCAAGGACTTCAAACTTGCTATTTAAGGGTTTTAGGGTGCTCTGAATCATTTGGCAGTGGTACGGATGTTCATATCCGCTCTGAAATGGTACCTGTAGGCTTTCGGACCCTTTTGGTCAACTCCGGTCAGGGGCAAAATGCATTTCGAGGTGCGTAGGTAAAGATACGCGCCGTGTGATTTTGAAACTTGTAGGTGAAGGGTTTTTGGGCATTCTAAATCATTTGGTGGTAATATGCATGTCCAGATCAACTCCGAAATGACAGATTTCAGTTCTTGATGTGATTGCACGAGCTGCTCGAGCTAGGATCGCACCAATGCTCTACTGCTTTTATTATTGCTTCTCGGTCTGTTGTTAACTTTGACTAATGTATTCGAGTCGTTACTTCTTCTTTTATCATTGATAATATTTTGAGCCCCAACAAGTGCCCCCCGGTGCGCTGCGTTAGGCATTTATGCTCTACCAGTGCAGTGCACCAGTTCCTAGGCTCGAGTATAAAAACCAAGTCCAGCTAAACCATTTCTTTCATTTTTTTAACAGAGTGCATTTTCTCCCTTTTCAATTCTGTAGATTTCATCTGAGTGTTGCCATACCATGGAGGTATAAGGATCTTCTAGTTCTTCTTGCTTCCCTTTGGGATTTTGCTATCCTTCTGGTTTTGCAGCCGCAACTCTTGTATTGATGCGTCGTGAAGGCAAAATACTGATTTAACTTGTATTTTGAGACTGGAACTTCAAGCCTTCTAATCTTGTTATCTTCTAATAGTACTTCCATCTTCGTCACTTCCTTCTTAGTTATGCTGACTTAGTTTACACTGTAGCAAATTCATTGTGGTGTGGGGTTACTTTCACTCATTGTTGATCCCTTGGAGTATTTGACCGGTAGGTGTATGAATTCATAATCTTGACTCTTTGATGATGCTGATGGAAGATCCATAGAGTTCTATACCTGGTGTTAGTGACATATATGTATAGTCCTATAACAAGCAATAATAAAAGACGTATAGAATCCTGTAGGTGTTGATAGGGCCAGATATATATAATCCGGTAGCTGAGGATGACGACATATATATGTAATCCGATAGCTGGAGATGATGGCGGATATATATAATTCGATAGCTGGAGATGATGACAGATATATGTAGGAGCCTATAACTGATGTCGATCAGAGGAATGTAGGTAAAGATCCATGACCAATACTTGTAGAATATATGTATATGAAGATTCATGACAATAATGACGGAATACATGTACACGCAAGTCTACAAGTGATGTCAATAAAGTATATGTATAAAGATTCACGACTGATACCAGTTGATGAGATATACATCCAAAGATCTATAACTGTTGTTGATGAAAGGCATGTGAAAGCTGGTGATCAATATTGGTAGTCGACGCATAGAAGTTTTGTAATTGCTCCTGACAGTTGATATACAGAAATTCGTAATCAATAATGGTCATGTGATGCACATATGATAAGTTATGAATCTTCCTTCTTCTACTTTCTATTTTCTTGAACTTCTTTTGCTCTATATTTTCTTGATGTGTTCTATCTTATGAGAGGATAGACATAAGTATCTTGTACGAGTTTGCATGATAACTCGTGGGCTTATGATGTGATGTTCAAGTTCAGGTTCAGGTGACAATGTGATGATCGTACTATTATGATATTGCAATCATGGTCTGCGCAACAGTTTATCATTTCATGTTTATCATGCTTGTGTAATGTATATAAGTGTTGTGCTAATTTGAATGACAATAACAAGCAAAGTGATAAATGAATAAAGAGATGCATATGTAACAAGGCAAATGTATTGGAAGAAGATAAGTATTTATTAAAATCACTTCCGTTCTAACACTGTCGGTGCTCATTTATATGTCGCTTGCTTTGGTGAATATATAAGCTTGTTGTACTCCATGCTCACTTCCAAGGATGTAATATTGTTCGCTTCCCCAAGTGTAGGGTTGCGATGTAGTAATAAACTCGGTAAGACCGAGGTCGATCCACAGGGACTTGTGTAGGAATTCACAAACACATCCAATAGTGTCTATTGAGAGCTAACAACCAGATTTTGTATGAGATTGATGTAAGTAACAACTTTAAACTAATTTGAAGGTAAAAAATTATAAAAAGGCACTAGGGGTTCAAGGATCCACTTGTAGCAATCCTTGATGCTCGATTCGCTGTGGTTTCTCATTCTCTCAACTAGAATCGATATTAAGATCTATCTAGCCGGATGATAGAGCTGTTAAACCATATAATCTGTCATATGTAAGGCTAATGTATATGATTAACTCAATGCAAGCTAGAATGAGCATACTCAATTGCATAGGTCAGTCCCAATTCCAATAAACTAAGTTCATAATCATGATCATCATTAAGTCCTGTCACTAGACAAAGCTAGATCATGATTTGAACTTGAATCAAATCACATGCACAGTCCCATACATAATTCAGAAAACCAGAAAAGTAGAACTTTGGTAGGAAGTTCCCACATGAAGATCATAGTACTAGAGCGTACTCCAATTCCTCGAATCATACAGGTCTAGATTAGCGCACAACCATTAAGGACTCAAGCAATTCTCCCAAACATCCATGAGTCATCATAAGACTAAGAAAAACTACTTGGAACTTGTATTAACTTCAAACCATTGTTCATAATCATGAAAACCAATCTTAAAACCAACTAAAAACGAATTGAAACATCTTAGACCACTACAAGCTTCACCTCTTATCCCTAGCTAAGAGGTTTAGCCGTTCATGATCCAAGGAAACATGAAACAACTAAAAAAATCATAAAAACAGCAAAACAAACTAGGAGTTGTGGAACTCCGAAATCCACTTCCGCCGCCTCCAACCTTGCTTAAACTCTTCTAAGATACCCTAGGAACGATCCCTAGGTGTCCTTTTATAGTGGGAAGGCTCCACAACGTCAGAATATTCCAGAATCTGCGTAAGCTTATGCAGTGCGCAGAGATTTTGAGCGCCAGAAACAGAAAGTCCGCAGTTTACGCATGGCCGACCGGTCGAAATGGCTGGCCGACTGGTCGGACCCCTTGTTCGGCCGGTCAAACAAAGTTCTTGCAAATGACATTTTCACTGGAGTATTTTTTTCACAGTCCGACCCACCAGCTGACCGGTCGGCTAGTCTGTCCGGCCCGTCGGTCAGTGGGTCAGCCTTCAATCTGCTGAGTTTTCTGGACATTGCAATGGATAGCCCGACCCTTCAGCCGGCCGGTCGGTCAATGGGTTGGCCTTCATAAAAATGTGTCTAGAGATTTTTCTCTTTCTGGAGGGTTTGGCCGGCCGGTCGATGGCTGGGACCAGCCGGCCGGTGGACATGAACTGGGCTGAAATCTTCAACTTCTCCTCCTTCATCTTCACTGTGCTTTTGCTCCACCTTTGGTCTTTCATTCCTTTGATCTTCAAGATGCATAAATGACCTATCTTAGCCCTCATTTGATGACTTCTCTCTTTTAATCCTTGCTTCCTTCTTCCTCTTGGTCCTCCTTCGATCTTCATTCAATGATTCTAAATGGACCCTTTTTTATCTTCAATTGAGTGAAGTCCACTCTCATTCCTGCAATCATAACACATGCATTAAATTAGTCTTTAAATCATGAAAACCTTGCGTAATGAGTGATGAATTTGTTAGTGCACTTTTCCGTAGCATTCTAGTGCACCTTGTTTGTCAATCACTTACGTCTGTGAGTCTTAGTGTCGTTTGAGCCCAATGAAGACGAAGACCGAAGACTCAAGACGGACCGGCTGCATCAAGAATGAAGATTCAGGTAAATGAGATGCCTTGGTGCCTTAACCTCGACCAAAACCAATCCCCTTTGTATCCTTGATGACCTTGACCGTATTAGGAACCATTTCGTCATCATAGATAGGCCCTAGGTGTCCCATTTGATCACCCTATCCTAGGACTAAATGAGCAGGCTGAAACAAGTGAGGTTCAGCTAATGTTTGGGGGAACCAGGCTGGTCCGACCGGTCATGACCGGTCGGCCAGCAGCCTTACTGCTAAATGCAAGTGGTCAGCCGACCGGTCATGACCGGTCGGCCTTCTCAATCTGGGTAGTCAGCAGGCACTGCCGACCGGTCATGACCGGTCGGCCTGGGGACTTTGAATAGGGCAGCCAACATAGCCGACCGGTCATGACCGGTCGGCCTGTAGAACTCAGCCTGTCCAGCAAGGGGGTCCGACCGGTCATAACCGGTCGGCCCATATACTTGGCCTATGCAGCTGATGTTCTCCAGCAGAGGGGTCCGACCGGTCATGACCGGTCGGGACAGGTCGGCATATAGCCGTTTTCTGACCGTTGGGGCTCTATTTCCCTATATATAGAGCTCCGGTTTTGGGCATTCGTAGAGGAATTTTTGAGGAAGGAAAGCCACCATTGAAGGAGTTCTTTTGAGGCTTATTCCTTGACCTATGCAAGGCATCTTCCTTGTGCTTTAACATAAGATTAAGAGCATTCCAAGCTTATGAAGAAGATGACCTTCATCCCCTCTTAATCTCTAGAGTTAGGAAGTTTCTTGATTGGCATATCCTTGTCCTAAACTCGAAGATGAGATCGTTGTAGGTAAGAGACTCTAGGAAACCCATTCCCACTAAGTTGTAGAGTTCTCAAACCCATCCTCCTAGCACCTTGGGCATTTCAAGGCATCGCATGCAAGGTGTTTGATTGAATGTGGCTGAGGCATTGGCGACGCAACGGCGGCACGATCGAGGGAGCAAAGGGAAGCTGATTGAAGCACGGGAGAGCGGAGATCAAGCAACCCAATCCGGCGCTAAACAAGGGGCTCATCCGACAAGTAGGTTGTCTTATTTGAGAGTCCACTTTAGAGTTTGTTTTCGAACTCGACCTAGGGACGTTAGTCGTTCCTTGGCCCGTCAGCCGGGCCTAAACTAAGTCTCCAAGGGGGAGCCTCCGACACGGGAGTAAACGTGCGATAAGGTTGAGAGTTAGCCTATGTCTAAAACTCCGGATACGGTTGAGAGGTGAACCGATAAAACCTCTGTGTAAAGGTTGAGAGGTGAACCTCATTTAAAACCTCCGATAGTGAATGCCGGTGTGCTCAAAGGGGTTGAGTACTTGAACCGGGAGTGGAGTAGACACGTAGTCGAACCACTATACATCCTTGTGTTTGTGATTGTTCTTGAGCACATTCTATCTTTGCATTGTTAGTTTAATTGCTTAATTATGAATGATTGATAGGAATGCATGCTAGGCACTTTTTAGGCATCCTCACACAAGATGTACCTTCACTACTTGTGTAGACTTGAGCTCATTAATCCACTCTCATAAGTCTACACAAGATGCATAGGTTAGGAGCTTGATTACTTGATTCCTTTATGTACCTATGCATGCTTGACTAGGATTGCTTATTGCTTTACTCTTGCTAGTCTTTTGATTGGACCCACCAAGGCTTGGTAGCCGAGGTGTTCTTGCTTACAAAGCTTATTTTATTAAATTGCATAAGTAGGCGAAAAGAATTTGAAAAAGGTCCATATCACCCCCTCTAAGTCCATAGACATATCTCCGAGTATCTCTACAAACGGTAAAACCGCAATTTCAGAATTGGGGTTAGAATATGCACAATTGAGAGCTTAACACACCCCCCAACCAGCATTTTGCTAGTCCCGAGCAAAACATGCGTGAAATCAATTCCATTCTCCAAAACTCAACTCTCCCTTAGAAACCATTCTTCTATACATCCCAAGACATGCAAGTGTAAAATTCAAAAATATTAGGTGACAGAGGTTAAAACTGTAAACCGTCAAAACATAACAAGCATTCATGTGAAATTCCCGCTGATTGGTTGATAAATAGAAGAACTTGAACAAACCCAACCTAGTGTGCATAGTGAAAATTCATCTCATGAGTTTCTAGGATTATCTTCTTCATAGATCAACCAAACTAGAGATCTCAAGGTATATAGAGCAACAACAAGCCAATGACGGGAATTTGCCTTACTGTCCTTCCGACGACTTTCACACTACGTCCCATTTCCGGCTTTGGTTACGGGTAGACCATCCCCCGATTGGTAATAGGTAGCCCTAATTGAAATTTCCACCATTTTTCCATCATTCCCAATTTCATCCTTCCTTTTCCTTTTCTTTTAAATTAGATAGGATTTTTAGAAATTCATATCTTTCGTTATTTTCCCATGGACAAGGATGGACAAAGTACCCCGGATTGATTTCTCAACACCTTGAATCAAGGTCTAGCTAACCCATAAATCACATAATTCTTTCAACTAATGAAAATAGTGTAATGTAAACTAGGTGTAAAAATGTTCAAATTTTCTATCAATCACATAACTAGGGGAATTCACATGTAAAACCATTATGCTATGAGACGTTCCAGACGTACAACCTCATACACTTCATATCTCCTCCTCTTATGCTCATATCATCTTGAATGCATAGAAACAAAATTTTTCAAAAAGAGTTTTGAATTTTAGGAAATTTGAAAATTTTCTACATAATTGCTCGAAATGTTACAAAACACTGGATTCATCAAGTGATCCTACACCCCCCAACCAAATCTTGCATTGTCTTCAATGTAAAAGATGCGCAATGAACAAAACAAGAGAGCAATTTGAACATAAAAGGGAGTGAGGAATGAGAGTACCTGGAAGAGTGAAAAGTGGAATTCTTCCTCCTTCTAACAAACCTAAGCAAAAGCAAACAAAAGTAACAAAATCCTAATCCTAACTACTCTATACCTCCATCAGACTAGGAGATCAATCATCCTGGTAGACAGGATCAGTCAGAGGTGTGGACATACCTTCTGAAGGAAATTTATCAAAGAACGGCTTTAATCGCTGCCCATTCGCCTTAAAAATGTTGCCGTTCCTTGGATTTAACAACTCGACAGTCCCATATGGATAGACAGTTTGCACAATGTAGGGACCGGTCTATCGAGATCTCAATTTTTCTGAAAATAAATGTAGGCGAGAATTATACAGGAGGACTTTTCGATTGATCGTGAATGTCTTGCGAAGAATATTCTTATCATGGAATATCTTCGTCTTGTCCTTGTAAATTCTCGCATTCTCGTATGCTTCGTTCCGGATTTTTGCAAGTTCATTCAATTGTAGTTTGCGTAACGAGCTCGCCTTGTCAGAATCAAAATTCATCTTCTTAATTGCCCAATATGCCCTATGTTCCAACTCCACAGGCAAGTTACAAGCCTTCCCATAGACAAGTCTATAGGGGGACATTCCAATAGGGGTCTTAAAAGCAGTACGGTAGGCCCAAAGCGCATCAGTAAGCCGAAGCGACCAATCCTTGGGATCGGGGTTCACCGTTTTCTCTAAAATGTGTTTAATCTCCCTATTGGATATCTCAGCTTGCTCACTAGTTTGTGGGTGATAGGGAGTGCTCACTTTGTGTGTTACGCCATATTTCTTCATTAATGTTTCAAATGGGCGATTACAAAAGTGAGACCCTCCATCACTGATGATGACTCGAGGTGTACCAAACCGGGAAAGAATATTCTCTTTTAAGAAGCGAATGACCGTTTTATGGTCATTATTCCGGCAAGGGATGGCCTCGACCCATTT
Organism: Liriodendron chinense; assembly: GCA_003013855.2. Classification (NCBI taxonomy): domain Eukaryota; kingdom Viridiplantae; phylum Streptophyta; class Magnoliopsida; order Magnoliales; family Magnoliaceae; genus Liriodendron; species Liriodendron chinense. The sequence goes on from ML058366.1 coordinate 883,944, forward strand.
GGATACATAATCAATGGCAAGCAAGATGTATGCGTTTCCAAAAGAAGATGGGAATGGGCCCATGAAATCGATGCCCCAACAATAAAAAATTTTGATTATTAAGATGGGATTGAGTGGCATCATATTTCTACAAGACATTCCTCCTAATTTCTGACAAGGTTCACATGTTTTGAAAAACTCATGTGTGTCTTTGAACATGGTGGGCCAATAAAACCCACATTGCAGAATTTTTGCTTTTGTCTTTTTAGCCGAGAAGTGGCCACCACATGCCTGAGAATGACAAAAGGAGATGATACTTTGTCGTTCATCATCTGGGACACATCTCCTTATGATTGGATTGGGACAATACTTGAATAAGTATGGGTCGTCCCACAGGAATTTTCGCACCTCCGTGAAGAATTTATCCTTCCTTTTTCTAATGTGTAGGAATTGTACCTGTAACAAGATAGTTAGCAATGTCCGCATACCATGGCAATTGGGAAATAGCAAAAATTTGTTCATCAAGGAACATGTCATTGATTGCGGTCGTTTCAGGGGAATCGGTGAGGACAAGTCGAGAGAGATGGTCAGCCACGACATTTTCTACTCCTTTCCTATCACGTATTTCTATGTCAAATTCCTAGAGTAGAAGGATCCATCTTAACAATCGTGGTTTAGCATCCTTCTTAGAGAGAAGGTACTTAAGCGCGACATGGTCAGTGAATATGATGATCTTGGATCCAATCAAGTAGGACCTAAACTTGTCCAAGGCAAAAACTACAGCTAAAAGTTCTTTTTCAGTAGTAGTGTAGTTTGCTTGGGCTGAGTTTAGGGTTCTACTTGCATAGTAGATGACACATGGCTTTTTCTCTTTTCTTTGGCCTAGCACGGCCCCAATAGCGTAGTCGCTAGCATCACACATAATTTCAAAAGGAAGGCTCCAATCAGGTGGTTGCATTATGGGAGCACATGTCAACATACCTTTAAGTTTAGTAAAGGCATTTTGACATTCTTCATTCCACTCGAATGAAGTTTCCTTTTGAAGTAGGTTACATAATGGACGAGAAAGTGAACTGAAGTCCTTTATGAACCTTCTATAAAATCCTGCGTGTCCCAAGAAAGACCGCACATCTCGTATGCTCTTGGGTGGTGGAAGGTTGAAGATAAGATCAATTTTCACTTTGTCCACCTCGATTCCATTTTGTGAAACAATGTGACCAAGTACAATTCCCTTTTGAACCATAAAGTGACACTTCTCCTCAAGGTAAATGCGATGAGTACAAATCAGTGGGTCTATGCCTTTGAGATCCGCAATCGACCACCCAATGGCACTCTTGTGCTCTAATAGAGTGGCCATTAGCCTACTCTCCTGTTCCTCATCCGAGTGGGAAGAAATCACCACCGGATATGTCTCATCTCGACCTAAATAGACATATTTCAGCTTACTTGGTAATGGTTTTAGGTCGAGTGTTGGTGCCTTGAATTAGATAAGAGGGCTTTGTTCTCGTTTACGGGCAAAGGCTCAAATAGGGCCCTCCATCTTTTGTTATCAAGCACCGGCATCGTATCTAAGATGGCATCCATATCTCATATTGTGTTATCATTTATCTCATGAGAATGGGCCACAATGCCTCCAAAGGGTCGAAATATAATGACAAGGGGAATGTATCTTCCACGAATGATTCATTCATGTTTAGTTCGTGGATATCATCATCAACCTCCCGTGGTTGTTTGCATAAATCAAATATGTTAAGCTCAAGGGTCATATTTCCAAAGGACATTTGTACAAATCCGCTTCTATAATTGATAATTGCATTTGAAGTAGCTAGAAACGGTCGGCCAAGTATGATGGGAATTGAGCACTGGTACATATCACGGGATGTGTATCCAAGACAATAAAGTCACTGGGTAGTAGAATTTATCAACTTGGACTAGAACATCCTCAATCATTCCTCTCGGTATATGAATGGATCTATCAGCAAGTTGGAGTGTGGTTTTGGTAGGTTTCAATTCACCTAACCCAAGTTGCTCGTAGACCGAGTATGGAATGAGATTCACACTTGCCCCCAAATCGAGTTAGGCTTGTTTAATCCGGTAGTCTCCTATGATGCATGAGATGGTTGGACTACCCAAATCCTTGTATTTTTGGGGCACCTCTTGTTTGATGATAGCGCTCAAATTCTCAGTTAAAAGTACTTTGTTGTGAACATTGTGTTTCCTTTTGACCGTACACAATTCCTTTAGAAATTTGGCATAAGATGGTTTTGTTTTATGGCATCCAACAACGGGATGTTGATCTTCACCTACTTAAAAACTTCTAATATTTCCAGATTTTTGTCTAAAGGTGTAGGTGAAATCAACCTTTGTGGAAACGGGGCAACCGGCTTGTATTGTTTTTCCTGTTCTTTCTCTTGTGGAGTTTTGTTTGAGATATCATCCTATTTGGAATTTTCCAGATCCTTAAGCTTTGGGGCCTTCACCAGATTAGATTTGTCAATTACTTTCCCACTTCTCAAAGTGATGATAGCTTGAACATGCTCCGTATGATGGGAGGATGAGCTTGCATCTTGTATCTCAAATTGGGTTCTTGGGTTAGGAAGAGGTTGGGCAGGAAGTGTGCCCTTCTCTCTAACACTGAGATGAGATTCAACTCTAGCCATTGATGTTTTCAATTCATTGATGGCTTGAGTTGAATTTTGATTAAATTTCAATTGCTTTTGCATGAACCCATCTATTTTCAGAGAATTTGTCTTGTTATACTCAGCTTGAACCGATACAAATGCACCCAACATCTCCTCTAGCGTAACTTTTGGAGTAATGACTAGAGATGGACCTAGTATAGGTTGAGCTTGAGGGATATTGTTTGCATTCGTAGTGGGTCCATTCCTCCAACTGAATTTGGGATGGTTCTTCCAACTAGAATTAAACGTGTTTGAGTTAGGAGCACCAAATTGTCGTTGATAACTGTTTATGGCGTTTGATTGTTCTTGTAAGACGTCCTGAACTGCTGAAATTGTGGGACAATCTTGTGTTGCATGTTGATTTCCGACACAAATTCCATAAACAGTTTCAACGTCATTAGAGTTGATCGTCTCTCCTTTCCTTAATTACATGGTTTCGACTTTCCTTGTGAGGTTAGCCACCCGTGCACTTATGCTATCCTCTTCCGATAAGACATACATTCCCCCTTTTTCCTTTTGTTGGCCAGTCTTGGAATTTGTTGGTTTTGATGCATCCCAAGACTGTGCATTCTCAGCCAATTCTTCCAAATAATCCCATACTTCATTAGCTTCCTTATTCATGAACTCCCCATTACACATCATCTAAATTGGCGCATGGGTGAAGTTAGTCCTTCATAGAAAAAGCTTATAACCCGCCAAATTTCATAGCCATGATGTGGGCATGAGTTTAATAAGTCCTTAAACCTCTCCCAACATTGGAAGAAGGTTTCATCTTCCTTTTGGGCAAAGTTCATGATAAGGCGCTTCAACATGTTTGTTTTGTGAGTAGGGAAGAATTTTTTTATGAATTCCTTATGCATATCAGTCCATGCACCAATTGATCTTGGCCTTAATGCATGAAGCCAACCTTTAGCTTTATCTTTAAGAGTAAAAGGGAATAATTTGAGTCTTACCACATCATCAGTCACATTAGCAAAGTGCATGGTAGTTATTACCTCATCAAACTCCTTAAGGTGTTGATAGGCACTTTCACTGTCTAATCCATGGAATTTAGGGAGAAGTTGGATCACTCCCGGTTTCAAATCCACATTCCTTTCATTTTGTGGAAAAACTATGCATGAGGGAGTGCTCGCTCTTACTGGTTGCAAGAAATCAAGTAAAGTTCTTGGTCGGGGAACATTCTCAGCCACATTCTCCCCCGTTTCAGTTTGGTTTTGGCCCAGATTAAGATTGGCCATTGGATTAGGTTGATTTGCAGCCATGTTTTCAGACAAAATTGGAGAGTTTAGATGTCTCCTAGCACGTGGCTCTCTGTCAATTCCTTCAACTATTCCCCCTTCACTAATGAGCCGGTTATTGGAATCCCGAGCCTAATGTGGCATGCAAATAAAAAAAATATGAAACGAATGGTTCCTTCCCTTCTTTACTCTTCTCTAAGACCGAAGTACAAGGTGTCTTGCAATGGCTAGGCCAGAAGCAAGGATAGAGACTGATTTCTCCTGGTCAATAAGGGTTCAAAGAACTCCCCACCCACTCTTTGAATCCTTTAAGAAAAGTGCAGAAAAAGAAGAAAGAGGAGTAGAGGTGAGAAGAGAAATCTCTGAGCACAAGGTGATCCAAGACGGTAGAGCCGACCAATAGGAATCCAGGTGGCACAAGGCCTACCTTTCAGAGATCCAAAAAGAGTCTCCACCCACTCTACAAGAGATGAATATGATAGGAATGAATAGGAGAAGGAGAAGAGTAAGGTTTAGAAAGATAAAACCTGATTCGAGCACTTGAGATCCTTGTCTTCTTCAACCTCTTAGAAATCCCTGAAAAAGAAAAACAAATCAAAATAAACTAAGTTAGAACTATTCTTAAAAATCCTAAATAGATTCTATTTTCAGAAATCTGTGAAAAACCGTAAAAGTCCCCGGCAACGGCGCCAAAAACTTGTTTGCTTACCCAAGTGTAGGCTTGCGATGTAGTAATAAACTCGGTAAGACCGAGGTCGATCCACAGGGACTTGTGTAGGAATTCACAAACACATCCAATAGTGTCTATTGAGAGCAAACAACCAGATTTTGTATGAGATTGATGTAAGTAACAACTTTAAACTAATTTGAAGGTAAACAATTATAAAAAGGCACTAGGGGTTCAAGGATCCACTTGTAGCAATCCTTGATGCTCAATTCACTGTGGTTTCTCATTCTCTCAACTAGAATCGATATTAAGATCTATCTAGCCGGATGATAGAGCTATTAAACCATATAAGCTATCATATGTAAGGCCAATGTATATGATTCACTCAATGCAAACTAGAATGAGCATGCTCATTGCATAAGTCAGTCCCAATTCCAATAAACTAAGTTCATAATCATGACCATCATTAAGTCCTGTCACTAGACAAAGCTAGATCATGATTTGAACTTGAATCAAATCACATGCACAGTCCCATACATAATTCAGAAAACCAGAAAAGTAAAACTTTGGTAGAAAGTTCCCACATGAAGATCATAGTACTAGAGCGTACTCCAATTCCTCGGATCATACAGGTCTAGACTAGCACACAACCATTAAGGACTCAAGCAATTCTCCCAAACATCCATGAGTCATCATAAGACTAAGAAAAACTACTTGGAACTTGTATTAACTTCAAACCATTGTTCATAATCATGAAAACCAATCTTAAAACCAACTAAAAACGAATTGAAACATCTTAGATCCACTACAAGCTTCACCTCTTAGCCCTAGCTAAGAGGTTTAGCCGTTCATGATCCAAGGAAACATGAAATAACTAAAAAAATCATAAAAACAGCAAAACAAACTAGAAGGAGTTGTGGAACTCCGAAATCCACTTCCGCCGCCTCCAACCTTGCTTAAACTCTTCTAAGATACCTTAGGAACGATCTCTAGGTGTCCTTTTATAGTGGGAAGGCTCCACAACGTCAGAATATTCCAGAATCTGCGTAAGCTTACGCATTGCGCAGAGATTTTCGGCCCCAGAAATAGAAAGTCCACAGTTTACGCATGGCCGACCGGTCGGACCCCTTATTCGACCGGTCGGACAAAGTGCTTGTAAATGACATTTTCACTGGAGTATTTTTTTCACAGTCCGACCCACCAGCCAACCGGTCGGCTAGTCTGTCCGGCCGGTCGGTCAGTGGGTCGGCCTTCAATCTGCTGAGTTTTCTGGACATTGCAATGGATAGCCCGACCCTTCAGTCGGCCGGTCGGCCAGTCTGTCCGGCCGGTTGGTCAATGGGTCGGCCTTCATAAAAATGTGTCCAAAGATTTTTCCTCTTTTTAGAGGGTTTTGGCCAGCCGGTCGATGGTTGGGACCGGCCGGCCGGTAGACATGAACTTGGCTGAAATCTTCAGCTTCTCCTCCTTCATCTTCACTGTGCTTTTGCTCCACCTTTGGTCTTTCATTCCTTTGATCTTCAAGATGCATAAATGACCTATCTTAGCCCTCATTTGATGACTTCTCTCTTTTACTCCTTGCTTCCTTCTTCCTCTTGGTCCTCCTTCGATCTTCATTCAATGGTTCTAAATGGACCCTTTTTATCTTCAATTGAGGGAAGTCCACTCTCATTCCTGCAATCACAACACATTCATTAAATTAGTCTTTAAATCATGAAAACCTTGCATAATGAGTGATGGATTGGGGTTAGATATGCACAATTGAGAGCTCAACAAATATCAAGTCTCACATCTTGATAACATAAAATTCAGTTTATACTCGTGACATAGAGTATCGCGGTCTAATCATAATCGATCATTGCCTTGAGAGATTAAATTCAGATTAGACTCATGACATGGAGTATTATATGGGATTCAGTTTAAGCTCGTGACATGGAGCATTATATTGGGATTACTGGCTTGCCCCAGGTAAATTCTTCTCTATACTTGGGCTTCCACCATGTGTTGGCTGTTAAGCTCTTAAATGTGTATATTCTAACCCCATTTCATCACTAACTATGCTTGAAATTCACGATTAAAGACCCAACTAATGCATGGTTTTGTGGTTGTAGGAATGAGAGAGAGAATTCATCAATTGAAGGCTTAGAGAAACTGTTTACAAGCATTGAAGATCTAAAGACCAAGCGCTAAAGGGTGGAAGAAAAAAAGCAAAGGAGAGAAGAAGAAAGTGCAGAAAATTGCACTGAAGACCGGTTGACCATAGCCCAGGACCGGTCGTCCGACCAGTCCAAACACTCAACAGGAGGACCCTGATGCTAAACACTGCTGGACCAATCACGACCAGTCATCCAACCAGTCGTCCACTACTCAGACCGGTCGTTGAATTAAAAGTTGGGCTTGAATTTCCAGAAAACTCTTAGGACTTTTACGACCGGTCGTGCGACCGTGAAATTACGTCAGTAGTTTAACACGACACTGTTGAACCTCCAATTTATACATTGCATTGCTCATTACATGACATGGTTTGCATGATTTTCATGATTTAAAGGCCCATCTAACACATGTTTTGTGATTACAAGGGATGAGAGCGGACTTCACTCAATTGGGATTAAAAGAAAGCTTTTGAAGTCATTGGATGAAGAATGAAAGAAAATCGAAGATAGAAGAAAGCAAGGAGAAGAGAAAGAAGGAAAGAAGAGAAGAAAAGAAAGAAAGAAGAAAAATTTGAAGAGCGCTGACCGGTCTCGACCGGTCAGCCACGGTTGCTGATCACATAGAAGAACAGGCCGACCGGTCTTGACCAGTCGGCCATACACACTGGAAGCTGGAAAGAGGAGCCCGACCGGTCACGACCGGTCGGCTGTATACGCTGGATGATGGACAACTTGAGCCGATCGGTCATGACCGGTCGGCCACACTTGCTGGAACAATGGACAGGTCTGTCCGACCGGTCTTGACCGGTCGGCAGCACTCCCTGGACTGTTTGAAAAGCTAGTCCGACCGGTCACGACCGGTCGGCTCTGCGTATGGAGAGTCCTTTCTAAATCCGGACTCCGAAAAACGCTGCGCAATGCGTAGTCTTCCGCAGAATCCGACGCAAGGGAGGTTGCTTGCTATAAAAAGACACCTAGGGGTTCTTCCTAAGTCATCAGAGAGGCTAAGGAACGTGAGTTTGGAGAGTGAAGGCGATTGTGGAGCGGCTGCAACTCTCCTATTCAGGTTTTTCTGTTTTTATGCTTTATTTCAGAGTTTTTAGTTGTAGCATGACAATGCTCGGCTAGAACCTCTCAGCTAAGGCTGAGAGGTGAAGCTTGTAGCTAATTCCATGTTGGTTTCAGTTTAATTCAAGTAATTTACATTCAAGTTTGGATTTTTGCATGCTTTAGTTCCAGAAAGTGGTAGTTTGAGACGTTTTATCTGAGTTTATGTGCTCCGGACATGAATTCCTTTTAATTCTCTGAGATTATCATATTTGTTTGTTTAAATTCGGATTATAGTAATCCTTGAGCAGGCTATAGTCCAGAGGCATGGCTGTTACTCCGCAGGCTATGGTTTCAAGTTTGTATTGATTGAATGGAACTAGAACTTGGAAGTTCAACTTGAATGTGATGGAATGTGTGTGAATGCTTTATTTTCCAACTAGATGAGAGATAGGACTTCAAATCTAGTTGTGTTCTCTACTTGGATTGACTGAATTGACATGGGATTGCTACAAGTAGATCCTTGAAAGCCTTAGTACTTTATATCTCTGATTTTCCTGTTTTAAGTAAACATTCAATTGAAACTGATTTCTTTTAAAAACTGAGTTACTGGAGTGATTTGGGAGTTGTTACTATTTCCCTGTGGATCGACCTCGGTCTTACCGAGTTTTTATTACTACATCGCAGCCTTACACTTGAGGCGAGCGAACAAGTTTTTGGCGCCGTTGCCGGGGAAAAGGTTAAACGGTTCTAATTATTCTAATAGCTATAGAGTAGGTGTAGTTTGGTAGGATTTTCAGTTTTTATAGAAGTAGATTTTCTGATTTTTTTTTTTTACTAACAATTTTTTGTTTGATTTTGTAGGACATTGTTGCTGACATAGATCTCACTCTATTGGGTAACATCTCCCCATCTCCCTTCTTTTTGTTCTTTTTTCTAGATTAGGGTAGTTTTCAATTCTTTAAAATTTCATCATGTATGATTGGACGAATGGTGCGTACAAGTACCTTTTGGAAGATGAGATGTCAGACCATGAAATTGAAAGTCTTTATGATTGGAACCATTATAAGCATAAGTATTTTTCTGAGATTCAATCAACCTCCACTACCGCCCCACGTAAGACGATGCGTGATTACATTAATGAAAACAATACACATATTGAGACACGACGTAAGATGATGGGGGAATACTGGAACGAAGCAAAATTGGATAATCATCCGGGAAAAACATTACGTGATTACCGGATTGAAAATAACATGAGTGTTCCACCGGTTATGGTAAGAGGTGTGCAACAACAAAAGGAACAGGTGAATAGTAGCCAACCGGTTAAGACAATGCGTGATTACTTGTATGGATATGCCTATCAACCATCATATAACTTTTCATCCTACAATGCGTACGGTCTTAATTGGGAAAACCACCATTCTCCTTGTTCAAGGGAGGAACCAACCATGGTTATTAACAATCACCCTAAAACATCTTCCTCTTTTGATGATAAGTATACACAAATACTTGAGGAAATATGTAATGAGCATGTGGATGAACAATTAAATCAAGCTTCCTCACCATCTTATGAAGACGTTGAGCCCGAAATTGGGGGCATCGAATCAATCCCCTCTAATGAGGAGGATGGGGCTACCCAAGTCCCACCTCCTTTGGATTTAATGAATAGACTTTTAAAGGAGATTGATTTCGATGATCCCAATGTCATCATCAATTATGGTGAGTCCACTATCTCTTTTGGATGCTTTGAACTTAATGATGAAGAGATTTCAATGACGGTTGACGAACCCGAGGAATCCATTAAATTTGAAAGCGGTAGTGGGGTTGCCTACAATGAGGGTTTGGTGAATGGTTATGAACCTATGGTTTCTTTTTCCCAAGGGTATAATGATTATGAGTCTCTAGAGGATATGCATGCTAGAGAGATGGCCGAAGTCGATCTTTTTGAGTCCTTCCACCAACAACACATGCCAAATTCTAGTGTGGTAGACCTCCCTTTGATTGAAAATTCTATTCCTTTGGATGATGAGGTGGCACAATTTGAAATTTTCAAAGATCAAACAATGTTAGATAATGTGCTTACCACTGAATCTGAAGAATTCTCTTTGGAAGACCTCCTCTCTATAGAGGAGGAATTCGTTACCATTGAAACAGAATTTCTTCAATCATTAAGGGAGGATGAGGACCCTTCATCCGACTATCTCGATTTTCTAGAGGAATGCTTGGCCCACTCTTATGATCTTGATGATGAGATGATTAAGGAGTTGGATATTTTGTTAGACACGGTGTCGGTGCCTGAAGAACACCTTTCCACTGATTTACACTCTTTACCATTGTTTATGGAAACACCGTACAATTCTGAATTTGTGGAAGAGACAACTTTAACTAATGAAAACTCGATGAATGTCTCTCCACCGTCATGGGTCCTTCAGCCCATTGAAAATTCTGATTGGGATGACCTATTTTTAATCAATCATAACCCAAATCAGAATTTGAGGAGATATCTTTTTGCTGCTCTTATCTCCTCCTTTTATGCATGTGGTGCACAATACGATTGGACTTCAATGATAAGAAGCACACATGTTTACTGTCGAGCAGGACTTTGGATGGTCCTCATGAGAAATTTATTGAAATTCATGAAGATCCTGCTCAACTTTGATCATGTAGTTGATCGGACTAATCAAAGGTAGGTAGGTAGGTTAGGATTTATTTTTCTGCAATTAGGATTAAATAAGTCTCATCGAGACAATGGAAGATGCTAGAATTGATCAACTTGCTATCTCAGGTACTATTGTTCTCACTCTCTCATATTTTACCATTGCTCTCATGTTCATGCTAATTGCGTATCTTTTTACATTGAGGACAATGCAAGATTTGGTTGGGGGGTGAGAAAAGATTCCTCATCTAGCATGTTGCAACATTTCGAGCCTCACATGCGCAAATTTTTTTCGAACTTTCTAAAATTTCAAAACTCTTTTAAAAAACCTTATTTCCATGCATTCGAGATAATATGAGTATAAGAAGAGGAGATACAAAGTGTGTGATGTTGTAAGTCTTGAATTTCTCCCAACATAATGGTTTTATATGTTAGTTCCCCTATTGTTGTGATTGATAGAAAATTTGAACACCTTTACACCAAGTTCACATTACACGATTTTCATGAGTTGAAAGGTTTATGTGATTTGTGGATTAGCTAGACTTTGATATAAAGGTGTTGAGAAACCAAGCCGGGGTATTTTGTCCATCCTTGTCCATGGGAAAATAATGAAAGATATGGATTTTTAAAAATCCTATCTAATTTTAAAAGAAAAAGGAAAGAAATGATGAAATCGGGAATGAAGGAAAAATGGTGGAAAATTTCGAAAAGGGCTACCTATTACCAACCGGGGGATGGTCGAACTGTAACCAAAGCCGGAAATGGGACGTAGTGTGAAAGCCATCGGAAGGACGGTAAGGCAAATTCCTGTCATAGGCTTGTTGTTGCTCTGTGCACCTTAAAATCCTTGGTTTACTTAATCTATGAAGAAGATGATCCTAGAAACTCATGAGATGAACTTTCACTATGCACACTAGGTTGAATTTGTTTGACTTCTTCTATTTATCAATCAATCAGCGGGAATTACATGTAGACACTTTTTATGTTTTGAGAGTCCAAGGTTCAGCTTCTATCACCTAATTTCTCCAAATTTTATACTTGTACATCTTGGAATGGATAGAAACATGGTTTCTGGAAGAGAGTTGGATTTGGAGGTTTGAAATTGTTTTCACGCATGCTTTGCTCGCGACTAGCAAAAAGCTGGTTGGGGGGTGTGTTGAACCTCCAATTTATACATTGCATTGCTCATTACATGACATGGTTTGCATGATTTTCATGATTTAAAGGCCCATCTAACACATGTTTTGTGATTACAAGGGATGAGAGCGGACTTCACTCAATTGGGATTAAAAGAAAGCTTTTGAAGTCATTGGATGAAGAATGAAAGAAAATCGAAGATAGAAGAAAGCAAGGAGAAGAGAAAGAAGGAAAGAAGAGAAGAAAAGAAAGAAAGAAGAAAAATTTGAAGAGGGCTGACCGGTCTCGACCGGTCAGCCACGGTTGCTGATCACATAGAAGAACAGGCCGACCGGTCTTGACCGGTCGGCCATACACACTGGAAGCTGGAAAGAGGAGCCCGACCGGTCACGACCGGTCGGCTGTATACGCTGGATGATGGACAACTTGAGCCGACCGGTCATGACCGGTCGGCCACACTTGCTGGAACAATGGACAGGTCTGTCCGACTGGTCTTGACCGGTTGGCAGCACTCCCTGGACTGTTTGAAAAGCTAGTCCGACCGGTCACGACCTGGTCGGCTCTGCGTATGGAGAGTCCTTTCTAAATCTGGACTCCGGAAAACGCTACGCAATGCGTAGTCTTTCGCAGAATCCGACGCAAGGGAGGTTGCTTGCTATAAAAAGACACCTAGGGGTTCTTCCTAGGTCATCAGAGAGGCTAAGGAACGTGAGTTTGGAGAGTGAAGGCGATTGTGGAGCGGCTGCAACTCTCCTATTCAGGTTTTTCTATTTTTATGCTTTATTTCAGAGTTTTTAGTTGTAGCATGACAATGCTCAGCTAGAACCTCTCAGCTAAGGCTGAGAGGTGAAGCTTGTAGCTAATTCCATGTTGGTTTCAGTTTAATTCAAGTAATTTACATTCAAGTTTGGATTTTTGCATGCTTTAGTTCCAGAAAGTGGTAGTTTGAGACGTTTTATCTGAGTTTATGTGCTCCGGACATGAATTCCTTTTAATTCTCTGAGATTATCATATTTGTTTGTTTAAATTCGGATTATAGTAATCCTTGAGCAGGCCATAGTCCAGAGGCATGGCTGTTACTCCGCAGGCTATGGTTTCGAGTTTGTATTGATTGAATGGAACTAGAACTTGGAAGTTCAACTTGAATGTGATGGAATGTGTGTGAATGCTTTATTTTCCAACTAGATGAGAGATAGGACTTCAAATCTAGTTGTGTTCTCTACTTCGATTGACTGAATTAACATGGGATTGCTATAAGTGGATCCTTGAAAGCCTTAGTACTTTATATCTCTGATTTTTCATTAAGTTCCTGTTTTAAGTAAACATTCAATTGAAACTGATTTCTTTCAAAAAATGAGTTACTGGAGTGATTTGGGAGTTGTTACTATTTCCTTGTGGATCAACCTTGGTCTTACCGAGTTTTTATTACTACATCGCAGCCTTACACTTGAGGCGAGCGAACAGACACCTTCATCTGTGCGGAAGCTTAAAGAGCAACTAGAATTATGGCTAAGTCCTGTAGGGGGTGATTAGGACCTTTTGAAATTCTTTTCGCCTACTTACACAATTTAACACATTAAACTAAGTAAGCAAGAACACTTTGACTTCCAAGCCTAAGTGGGTCCAATCACAAGACTAACATATAGTTTAAGCAATAAACAACCTAGTCTAAGCATGCATAGATAATCAAAAGAAATAACTAATCAAGCTCCTTATATATGCAACCTATGTAGACTTATGAGAATGGATCAAAGAGCTCAAGTCTACACAACTAGTGATAGTACATCTTGTGTGTGGATGTGCTTATCTAGTGTCTAGCATACATTCTTTTCAAGCATACATAATTAACAATCAAACATTCAATGCTAAGATAATAATTGTGCTCAATTAATCACAAACACAAGCATGTATAGTGGTTCGACTTTGGGTCTACTCCACTCCCAGTTCAAGTACTCCTTTGAGCACACCGGCATTCACTATCGGAGGTTTTAAATGAGGTTCACCTCTCAACCTTTACACAGAGGTTTTACTAGTTCACCTCTCAACCATAACTAGAGTTTTAGACAAAGGGCTAACTCTCAACCTGAACGGAGTTTTAGACATAAGCTAACTCTCAACCCGACGCACGTTCAGTCCCGTGTCGAAGGCTCCCCCTTGGAGACTTTGTTTAAGCCCGGCAAACGAGCCGAGGAGTGCCAAACAATCCCTAGTCTTTAGGCCGACAAACAAGACAAGGAACGACCAACGTCCCTAGTTCGAGTTTGACAGATAAGCTCTACACTCAACTCCCAAAGGGAATTAAGTGGATGGACTCTCAACAAAGACAACCTTACTTGTCAGATGAGTGTTGAGCTCTTAATTGTGCATATTCTAACCCCAATTCATCACTCATTATGCTTGTTTTTATGGTTTATAGACTAAACTAATGCATGGATTTGTGATTGTAGGGATGAGAGAGAGGATTCATCAATTGGAGACTTAAAGACATTATTTAGAAGCAAAGAAGATCAAAGGACCAAGTGTGAAAGGGTGGAAGAAAGAAGCAAAGAAGAGAAGAAAAGAAGGAAGAAGAAAACACCCAAGACCGGTCGTCCGACCGGTCGTCCAAGGCCCAGGACCGATCATTTGACCGGTCCGATCACTCAACAGAGGGGCCCAGAGACCACAACTACTGGACTGTCTAAGACCGGTCATGCGACCGGTCGTCCACTGCTGCGACCGGTCGTGCGACCGGTCCTTGAATTAATTTTCTGGGTTGAAAATTTTCAAAACTCTTTGGACGTTTTTTACAGTTTTTGAGACCGGTCGTGCGACCGGTCGTCCAGTAGCTCAGACTGGTCATCTGCGTAATGAGGCGTGTTCTACAAGCCCCGAATTTCTCTTCGCACTGCGTACTCTTACGCAATTTCTTGAAGATTCCGATGCTGCGGAGCCTCCCCACTATAAAAGGACACCTAGGGATCGTTCTTAGGGTATCTTAGAAGGGTTTGAGCAAGGTTGTAGGTGGCGGAAGTGGATTTTGGAGTTCCACAACTCCTCCTAGTTTGTTGCTATTTTTATGTTTTTCTTAGTTGTTTCATGTTTCCTTGGATCATGAATGGATAAACCTCTTAGCTAGGGCTAAGAGGTGAAGCTTGTAGTGAATCTAAGATGTTTCAATTCGTTTAAAGTTGGTTTTTAGATTGGATTTCATTTTATGAACAATGGTTTGAAGTTTAATTCAAGTACTAAAGTAGTTTTTCTTAATCTTATGATGACTCATGGATGTTTGGAAGAATTACTTGAGTTCTTAATGGTTGTGTGTTAGTCTAGACCTGTATGATCTGAGGAATCAAAATACGCTCTAGTACTATGATCTTCATGTGGGAGCTTCCTACCAAAGTTCTACTTTTTCTGGAATTCTGTTGTATGTGGGACTGTGTATGTGATTTGAATCAAGTTCAAATCATGATCTAGCTTTGTCTTGTGACAGGACTTAATGATGGTTATGATTGTGAACTCAGTCTATTGGAATTGGGACTGACCTATGCAATTGAGTATGCTCGTCCTAGCTTGCATTGAGTGAATCATGCATATTGATCTTATATATGGCAGATTGTTGGTTTAACTGATCTATCATCTGACTAGATAGATCTTAATTTCGATTCTAGTTGAGAAAGTGAGAAACCACAGCGAATTGAGCATCCAGGATTGCTACAAGTGGATCCTTGAACCCCTAGTGCTTTTTATTAATTGATTACTTCAGTTTAGTTCAACATTGCTATTTACATCAATCTTCTCAAAATCTGGTTGTTAGCTTTTCAATAGAAACTATTGGAAGTGTTTTGTGAATTCCTACATAAGTCCGTGTGGATCGACCTTGGTCTTACCGAGATTATTACTACATCGCAACCCTACACTTGGGGAAGCGAACAAGTTTTTTTGGCGCCGTTGCCGGGGATTTTGACGATTTTTTCACAAAATTTCTGAAAATAGTATCTATTTAGGATTTTTAAGATTTTAGTACTAACTTAGTTTGTTTTGTTTGATTTTTCTTTTGCAGGTATTTTTAGGAAGCTGAAGAAGACATAAGGATCTCAAGTGCCAAATCAGGTTTTATCTTTCTAAACCTAACTCTTCTTCTTCTCCTATTCATTCCTATCATATTCATCTCTTGTAGAGTGGGTGGAGACTCCTTTTTAGATCTCTGAAAGGTAGGCCTTGTGCCACTTGGATTCCTATTGTTCAGCTCTGCCGTCTTGGATCACCTTGTGCTCAAAGATTTCTCTTCTCACCTATACTCCTCTTTCTTCTTTTTCTGCAGTTTTCTTAAAAGATTCAAAGAGTGGGTGGGGAGTTCTCTGAACCCTTATTGATCAAGAGAAATCAATCTCTATCCTTGCTTCTGGCCTAGCCATTGTAAGACACCTTGTGCTTTGGTCTTAGAGAAGAGTAAAGAAAGGAAGGAATAATTCTTTTCCTTTTTAATTCAGTCTTTTAGGATTTTGCATGCCACATTGGGCTCGGTATTCCAATAATCAACTCATAAGTGAAGGGGGAATAGTAGAAGGAATAGACAGAGAACCACGTGCTAGGAGACATCTAACTTCTCCAATTTTTTCTGAAAATATGGCTGTAAATCAACCTAATCCAATGGCCAATCCTAATCTGGGCCAAAACCAAACCAAAACGAGAGAGAATGTGGTTGAGAATGTTCCCCAACCAAGAACATTACGAGATTACTTGCAACCAGCAAGAGCGAGCACTTCCTCATGCATAGTCTTTCCACAAAATGCAGGGAATGTAGATTTGAAACCGGGAGTAATCCAACTCCTTCCAAAATTCCATGGATTAGACAATGAAAGTGCCTATCAACACCTCAAGGAATTTGATGAGGTAATTACCACCATGCACTTTGCCAATGTTACTGATGATGTGGTTAGGCTTAAATTATTTCCTTTTACCCTTAAAGATAAAGCTAAAGGTTAGCTACATGCATTAAGGCCAAGATCAATTGGTGCATGTGAAATTGCGGTTTTTCCGCTAGTGAGATAGACTTGAAGGTATGCTTATGTCCTAGAGGGGGGGTGAATAGGACTTTTTAATTTTTCTTGCAAATTCAAAAGCTCAATAGCATTTATACTATAATATACCAATTAAGCACATGTAAATGATAGCAATTGATCACCCAAGATCCAACTCAATTTGACAACTCTTCTAAGAGAAGCATTTAGTCAAACAGTTCATATGCATGCTTGTGTCAATCATTCAAAGATGGCATATGAGCATTTTGTCAAACATAAGATGGGCATACAGTTAAGCACTTATAAGATTGATCAACAAGGAACAAAATAGACAAAATGCATTCACCACTTGCACACGATGTATAGTGGTTCGGTTTCCCTACTCCACTCCCGGTTCCCGATCTCAACCTATGAGATCACCGGATTTCACTATAGTCGTGGTTTTAAGTCAGGTTAACCATCAACCTTCACATCCTTTGATCTAGGACCGCGTTTACCACCCGCCGATGGCCTAATCCAGGGACTTGACGAGTTTGGATCTCAAACTCTCACCAATCCTAATCCAAGGATGGTCACGTACACTCCCGCCGAAGTTTCCCAATCCAGGGAATAGATATTCAATAAATGGACTCTAAAAAACTAGACATACCTAGACGATTGAGCCCCGATTCAGCGCCTTTGATGAGTAGCTTCAGCTTTCACGAATGCCTTAGCTCCTGTTGAGCTCTTAATTGTGCATATTCTAACCTCAATTCATCACTCATTATGCACGGTTTACATGTTTAAAGGACTATTCTAATATATGATTTGGGATTGTAGGAACAAGAGGGAGATTTCACAAATTGAAGACTAAATGGTGCCCTTTAAGAGCATAGAAGACCATAGGATGAAGGTTGAAGAAGGACCAAAGAAAGCCAAGGCAAGGAGAGAAGAGAAAAAAAGAAAGAGAGAAAGAAATATAGAAGAAACAGGGCTAGACCGGTCGGCTGACCGGTCGGCCAAGGAAGCCCGACCGGTCAAGACCGGTCAGCCACCCAACTACCTGCCAAAAAAATGCATATACTGTCCAGCCCGACCGGTCATGACCGGTCGGGCATAGTTGCTAGACTGATGAACTGCCCAGGCCGACCGATCCATGGCTGATGGAGTGACTATACATTGAGGCCGACCGATCATGACCGGTCGGCCATGCATCAAAGGCTATTTCTAATTCAGGATTCCGGATTTCTCTGCGCAATTGCGTAGTTTTGCGCGAAATCTGGAGTTCTCTTGCAAAAAGGACACCTTCAAGCTATAAAAGGATGTATTCCCTTCATACCAAAGAGGCTAGGACGTGGGGATTGCTCAGGAGATGGATTCGACTTCGGATTTCTAGTTTTCTTCCTGTTTTAGTTGTTTTTTATGTTTTTAGAGGCTTCTAGTTCAAGGATGTTAGAGATCAACTAAAACCTCAAGTGTATCAGAAAAGAAGATTCGCCTCAAGTGTTTAATGCATTGTGGCCAGCCTTCATTCAGCCTTCATTCAGTGTTCATTTTGGCCAATGCATTGTATTTCTTCATCTTCTTTTCTCTCTCGTTCTTCTTCTTTCCTTGATCCATCTTAGGACTTCCTCCAATGTCTTCAAATATCCCTTGTTACGCTCCAATTGAACGAAGTCCGCTCTCATCCCTAAAATCACAAAAACACGTGTTAGTTGGGCCTTTAACCCATGAAAATCATGCAAACTAAGTAGTGTAATGGGCAATGCAATGTATAAATTGGAGGTTCAACACACCCCCCAACCAGTTTTTTGCTAGTCCTGAGCAAAACATGCGTGAAACAGTTTCAAACCTCCAAATCCAACTCTCTTCCAGAAATCATGTTTCTATCCATTCCAAGATGTATAAGTGTAAAATTTGGAAAAATTAGGTGTTAGAAGCTGAACCTTGGACTCTCAAAACATAAGAAGTGTTTACATGAAATCCCCGCTGACTGATTGATAAATAGAAAAATTCGAACAAATTCAACCTAGTGTGCATAGTGAAAGTTCATCTCACGAGTTCCTGGAACCATCTTCTTCATAGATTAAGTAGACCAGGGATTCCAAGGTGCACAGAGCAACAGCAAGCCTATGACAGGAATTTGCCTTACCGTCCTTCCGACGGCTTTCACACTACGTCCCATTTCCGGCTTTGGTTACGGTTCGACCATCCCCCGGTTGGTAATAGGTAGCCCTTTTCGAAATTTTCCACCATTTTTCTTTCCTTCCCGATTTCATCCTTTCTTTCCTTTTTCTTTTAACTTAGATAGGATTTGTAGAAATCCATATCTTTCATTATTTTCCCATGGACAAGGATGGACAAAATACCCCAGCTTGGCTGCTCAACACCTCTAAACCAAAGTCTAGCTAATCCACAAATCACATAAACCTGTCACTCATGAAAATCGTGTAATGTGAACTTGGTGTAAAGGTGTTCAAATTTTCTATCAATCACAACAATAGGGGAATTAACATATAAAGCCATTATGTTGGAAGAAATTCAAGATTACAACATCACACACTTCGTTTCTCCTCCTCTTCTACTCATAGCCTCTTAAATGTATAGAAACAAAATTTTCTAAAAGAGTTTTGAGATGTTAGAAAATTCGAAAAAAATTTGTGCATATGAAGCTCGAAATGTTGCAATATGCTAGATGAGGGATCTCATCTCACCCCCCAACCAAATCTTGCATTGTCCTCAATGTAAAAAGATAGTTAGTTAGCATGAACATGAGAACAATGGTAAAATATGAGAGAGTGAGAATCAATAGTACCTGAGAGAGCGATCATGGAGGTCTGCAATTCCAACAACTAAATCCTACTAAAACAGTAAAACAAAACTAAACCTACCTATGCTATACCTCCATTAGACTAGGAGATCAATCATCCTGATAGACAGGATCATTCAGGGAGATGGACATGTCCTCTGAATCAAATTTCTCAACAAATGGTTTAAGGCGTTGTCCATTAACTTTGAAACAGTCACCATTCGCTGCATTCTCAATCTCAACAGCCCCATGAGGAAAAACTTCTTTAACAATATATGGGCCGGTCCATCGAGATCGTAATTTTCCCAGAAAAAGATGAAGCCGGGCATTATACAAGAGCACTTTCTGTCCTTCATGGAAAGATTTCCTTAAAATGTGCTTGTCATGAAAGGCCTTCATCTTGCTCTTGTAAATTCTTGAATTCTCATATGCATCATTCCGGATCTCATCAAGCTCATTTAATTGAAGTTTGCGAAGCGAGCTAGCTTTGTCTATGTCAAAATTTAGGGCCCGAATTGCCCAATAGGCTTTGTGTTCTATCTCCACAGGCAAGTGGCAAGCTTTCCCATAGACAAGTCTATAAGGGGACATTCCAATGGGTGTCTTGTAGGCAGTACGGTGAGCCTAAAGTGCATCATCTAGGCAGTCCGGTCTCACCGTCTTTTCTAAAATCTGCTTGATTTCCCTATTGGAGATTTCAGCTTGTCCACTTGTTTGTGGGTGGTATGGGTTACTCACTTTGTGCCTAATACCATATTTCTTCATCAAAGTTTCAAAAGGTCTATTGTAAAAGTGAGAACCACCATCACTAATAATGGCTCGAGGTGTCCCAAATCTAGAAAGTATATTTTCTTTGAGAAACTTGAGAACCGTACGATGATCGTTGGTTCTACATGGGATAGCCTCTATCCATTTAGACACATAGTCTACGGCAAGCAGAATATAGACATGTCCAAAAGATGAGGGGAATGGTCCCATGAAATCGATGCCCCAACAGTCAAAGACTTCAAGATGTTGAATTGGGGTGAGGGGCATCATATTTCGACGGGATAATCCTCCTAACTTCTGGCAGCGCTCGCAAGCTTTGCAAAATTCGTGGGTGTCCTTAAATAACGTGGGCCAATAAAAACCACACTGCAGAATTTTTGCAGTTGTTTTCTTGGCTGAAAAATGATCCCCACATGCTTGATCATGACAAAAGGAGATGACTGAATTGTATTCATCATCGGGGACGCATCTCCTTATAATTTGGTCTGGGCAATATTTAAACAATAGAGGTTCATCCCAGAAAAATCTGCGCACTTCCCTTAGAAATTTACGTTTGTCTTGCGCAGTCCAATTAGTCGGCATCGCACCTGTAGAAAGATAATTGGCTATATCAGCGTACCATGGTGGATGCATAGCAACAAAGAGTTGCTCGTCAGGGAATGAGTCCTCAATAGGTGACTCATCAATGGAATTTGGTAGGACTAGGCGAGATAGATGATCCGCCACCACATTTTCTACCCCCTTCTTATCTTTGATCTCCAGGTCGAATTCTTGAAGGAGTAGGATCCATCTTAGCAAACGGGGCTTAGTATCCTTCTTAGAAAGAAGGTATTTCAGCGCCGCATGATCCGTATAAACAATAACTTTGGATCCTATTAAGTATGGCCTGAATTTGTCCAAGGCAAAGATGACAGCTAGGAGCTCTTTCTCCGTAGTTGAATAATTAACTTGGGCAGGATTCAAGGTCCTACTTGCGTAGTAGATGACATGGGGCTTTTTATCTTTCTTTTGGCCTAACACCGCCCCAATAGCAAAATCGCTCACATCGCACATCAACTCAAAAGGCATGGACCAATCTGGTGGTTGCATGATAGGAGCGGTTGTCAACATGTCTTTTAGCTTTGAAAAAGCTAATTGACATTCGGCACTCCACTCAAATTGGTTCTCCTTTTGTAGAAGGTTGCATAAAGGCCTTGAGATGTGACTAAAGTCCTTTATAAACCTTCGATAGAAGCCGGCGTGTCCAAGGAAGGACCGCACATCACGTATGCTTTTGGGTGGTGGTAGATTGGAAATTATGTCAATTTTCGCCCGGTCTACCTCTATTCCATTGGACGAGATGATGTGTCCAAGGACTATTCCTCTTTGTACCATGAAATGGCATTTTTCCCAGTTTAATACAAGTTGTTTTTCCTCACACCTCCTCAAGACCAACTTCAAGTGCTCGAGACACTCATCAAAAGTACAACCAAAAACAGAAAAGTCATCCATGAACACCTCAAGAAACTCACCCACCATGTCCGAGAAAATACTCAACATGCATCGTTGGAATGTGGCGGGTGCATTGCATAACCCGAATGGCATCCTTCGGTAAGCGAAGGTACCAAACGGGCATGTAAATGTGGTTTTCTCTTGGTCTTCCGGAGCTATCTCAATTTGGTTGTATCCGGAATAGCCATCTAGGAAGCAATAATAGGGATGGCCTGCCAACCTCTCCAAGATTTGATCCATAAATGGGAGAGGGAAGTGGTCTTTCCTAGTAACCGTGTTGAGCTTCCTATAATCAATGCACATACGCCAACCGGTAGTCATCCTAGTCGGTATAAGCTCGTTGTTGGTGTTTTCGATGATGGTAATACCGGATTTCTTGGGGACAACTTGGGTGGGGCTCACCCATTGGCTATCTGAGATGGGGTAGATGATACCCACATCCAATAGCTTTAACACCTCGGCTTTGACAACCTCCATCATGTTTGGATTTAGTCTTCTTTGAGGTTGTCTAGATGTTTTTGCATTTCCCTCAAGGTGTATACGGTGAGTGCAAACCGAAGGATCTATCCCTTTGAGATCCGCTATTGTCCAACCTATGGCTTCCCGATGTTCTTTGAGTAGCTCAATCAACTTGAGCTCTTGGTCTTTCTCTAGGTGGGAGGCAATGACAACTGGGAACGTTTCCTGTTGACCCAAATATACGTATTTAAGCTTTGATGGCAGCGGTTTGAGGTCAAGCTTTGGTGGTTTGATGTTAGACGGTAGAGGCCTTGATATGGTTGGTGGCAATTTTTCAAAGTGGTGCCTCCACTGGCTAGTATCAACTACCGGTCTTTCTGTATTTAATGCCTGCACAATCTCACTACTGATGGGATCTTCGGAATCCATGATATGTGCTAAGCATGTCTCCAAGCTTTCTAGTGGTTCAAGTTGGAGGAGTTCTTCTTCTTCAAAAGTTTCGAGCATGTTCACATCGAAGAACTCATCATCATCGACATCCCTATGTCTTTTGCCCAAATGAAACACATTTACCTCTAGTGTCATGTTTCCAAAAGATATTTGCATCACCCCATTCCGGCAATTGATGATTGCGTTTGATGTGGCAAGGAATGGGCGGCCTAATATCACCGGTATTTGGGTGCTAGCATCCAAAACCGGTTGTATGTCCAAGACTATAAAATCTACCGGGTAGTAGAATTTGTCAACTTGTACTAGAACATCCTCAACTATCCCCCTTGGTACACGGATAGATCTATCAGCGAGTTGCAATGTGGTTTTGGTGGGTTTTAATTCACCAAGGCCCAATTGCTCATATACCAAGTATGGGATCAAGTTTACACTCGCCCCCAAGTCTAACAAGGCACGTTCAATCCATTAGTCTCCAATGATACATGAGACTGTGGGACTACTGGGATCTTTGAATTTTGGGGGAGTCTTTTGAGTGAGGATGGCACTAACTTGCTCAGTTAAGAAGGCCTTTTGCTGCACATTATATTTGCGTTTTGTTGTGCATAGGTCTTTTAGAAACTTGGCATAAGAGGGAATTTGTTTGATGGCATCAAGCAAAGGGATATTGATCTTGACTTGTCTGAAAATCTCTAGAATATCTTGAGAATTTGGGAGAGATTTTGGGGCAACCAATCTCGATGGGAATGGTGTTATGGGCTTGTAAATGCGTTCCGGTTGTTGTGGGGCTAAGTTAGATCCATTTTCACCCTCAGAATTTACCGGATCATTAGGCTCATCGGCCTTTACCGGAATAGTTTTGTCAATTTGTTTACCACTTCTAAGGGTGGTAATGGATTTAGCTTGCTCCATGTTTTGGTTGGATGGATTAGGGATGCTTACTTCATGTACTTGCTTTGGATTGGGCTGAGGTTGGGCCGGAAAGGTCCCTTCCCTAGCATTCAAGCGTCCCTTAATCTCATCAACCGAGACTTTCAGCTCTTGAAACAATTACTGATTCGATTCATTTATTTGCGCTTGCCCTTGCATAAACGCTCTCAAGGTATCCTCCAATGAGAATTAAGGTGGGGCCATATTTTGCATGGGTGGCCCTCTTTGGGAGTTGGTAGGATTGCCCGTAGGAGCATTCTTCCAACTGAAATTCGGGTGGTTCTTCCAACTCTCATTGTATGTATTACCTACCGGTCCATTGAAGGGCCGTTGATAATCATATGTGGCATTGGCTGTCTCTTGCAGCACTTCCTTAAATGCAGGAATTGTGGGACAATCTTGCGTAGCGTGTAAGTCGGTGAGACAAATCCCACATGTGGTTTCAACAGCTTCCTTGGACTTGGAAACTCCATTTTTGCTAAGTTCCATGGCCTCGACCTTCCTTGTGAGGTTGGCTATCCTTTCATTTACGTCGTCTTCCTCTTTAAGGACATATATCCCTCCTTTCTCTTGAGTAGGCTTGGGGTTCTTGGATTTATCCGAGGTATCCCAAGATTGGGCGTTTTCAGCCAACATGTCCAAGTAACTCCAAGCATCATCTGGATTTTTACTCATAAACTCGCCATTGCACATCATTTCCACAAATTGGCGCATATTAGAACTTAATCCATCATTGAAAAAATTTATAATTCGCCAACTCTCATAGCCATGATGTGGGCAAGCAAGCAGGAGTTCCTTAAATCTTTCCCAACATTGAAAGAATAATTCACCCTCTTTAGCTGAGAAATTCATTATGGCCCTTCGAAGAGTGTTTGTTTTATGAGCTGGGAAGAACTTTTTCAAGAATTCCCGGTTCATCTCAACCCATGACCCAATCGAATATGGTCTAAGAGAGTGAAGCCAATCTTTGGCTCTTTCTTTCAAGGTGAAGGGAAAAAGTTTAAGTCTGATTGTATCCCCAGAAACATTGGGATAATGCAAGGTGGCCAACACTTCTTCGAATTCTTGCAAGTGTAAGTATGGGCGGTCAGAGTCTAGCCCATGGAATTTAGGTAAAAGTTGGATTACTCCCGGTTTTATGTCAAGGGTCCCACCGTTAGCTGGTAGAACTATGCAAGAAGGTGTAATTGTACGAGCAGGTTGTAGGTAATCCCGTAGTGATCTCATTGGAGGAACATTATGTACCTCATTCTCTCCTACTCCTTCCTGATTTGCGTTTGTGGTTGGAGTAGGGGGGGGGGAGGATTCCTTAAGGGTGTTTGATCCATACTCCCCAAACTTTCACAATGCTCTTGATAATTCCGGACTCGTCTATAGACTGACAAAGGTCCAACTAAACCACCTTCAGATTGGAGACGATTTGAATGGTTATGTTCCCAACGGGACATAAACCACTCAACCAGAAACTGAAACTAATCCTATTCTAGAAAACTAAAATCTGAAACTGAAAGAAAATTCTGCAGAAGCTAAGTTAGAAAGGTATCACCTGATGCGCTTGAACTAGAGAAAAATTCCTATAAAAACAGAAAAAACTTGTTAGTTCTAAGAAAATCAGAAAAACTATCCACTGCTACTTCTACAGCCACTGAAATTATTTGGAAATCATTATCTATGTCCTCGGCAGCGGCGCCAAAAACTTGTTCGCTCGCCTCAAGTGTAAGGCTGCGATGTAGTAATAAATCTTGGTAAGACCGAGGTCGATCCACAGGGAAAGAGTAACAGCTTCCTAATTACTCCAGCAACTCAGTTTAATAGAGTAAATTCAAATTCAATGGGATGTTTAATTAAAACAGTAACTTAATGAAAAATCAGAGATATAATGTACTAAGGCTTTCAAGGATCCACTTGTAGCAATCCTATGTCAATTCAGTCAATCCAAGTAGAGAACACAACTAGATTTGAAGTCCTATCTCTCATCTAGTTGGAAAGTAAAGCATTCACACACATTCATCCAATTCAAGTTGAACTTCCAAGTTCAAGTCCATTCAATCAATGTAGAATTCAAATTCATAGCCTGCGGAGTAACAGCCATGCCTATGGACTATGGCCTGCTCAAGGATTACTATAATTCGAATCTAAACAAGCAACCTGTGATAATCTCAGAGAATTAAAAGGAATTCATGTCCGGAGCACATAAACTCAGATAAGACATCTCAAACTACCACCTATTGGACTGAAACATAAGGAAAATCAAACTTTGAATTAAAAAAATACTTGAATCAAACTGAAATTAACATAGA
Organism: Liriodendron chinense; assembly: GCA_003013855.2. Taxonomy (NCBI): domain Eukaryota; kingdom Viridiplantae; phylum Streptophyta; class Magnoliopsida; order Magnoliales; family Magnoliaceae; genus Liriodendron; species Liriodendron chinense. Next base: position 909,691 of record ML058366.1, read on the forward strand.
ACTGGCTACAAGCTTCACCTCTCAGCCTTAGCTGAGAGGTTTTAGCCGAGCATAGTCATGCTACAACTAAAAACTAAAAAATAAAGCATAAAACTAGAAAAACCCGAAGATAGATGTTGCAGACGCTCCACAGTCGCCTTCAGCCTCCAAACTCACGTTCCTTCTCTTCTCTGATACCTTAGGGAGAGCCCCTAGGTACCCTTTTATAGCAACAAGCCCCCCCCCTTGTGTCGGATTCTGCGAAAGCCTTCGCATTGCGTAGTGAAATTCGGAGTCCCAATTTAGAAAGGAGTCTTCTTACGTAGGGCCGAACGGTCGTGACCGGTCGGACTAGTTTTTCAAACCATCCAGGGAGTCCAGCGTGCCTACCCGACCGGTCATGACCGGTCGGGCATTGTTTCTGCTTTGGCCAGTGTAAACAGTCGACCGGTCATGACCGGTCGGACATTGTTGTCCAACTTCCAGCATTCATCCAGTGCACATGGCCAGCCTTCATGTGGCCAGCCTTCATTCAGTGTTCATGGCCGACCGGTCATGACCGGTCGGCCTCTCTTCTACTTGATTCCTTTGATGTGGCTGACCGGTCGGACGACCGGTCAGCCTTGTATTTCTTCATCTTCTTTTCTCTCTCTTTCTTCTTCTTTCCTTGATCCATCTTAGGACTTCCTCCAATGTCTTCAAATATCCCTTGTTACGCTCCAATTGGACGAAGTCCGCTCTCATCCCTAAAATCACAAAAACACGTGTTAGTTGGGCCTTTAACCCATGAAAATCATGCAAACTAAGTAGTGTAATGGGCAATGCAATGTATAAATTGGAGGTTCAACAATGTGAGAACATAATTCATAATAAAAACTTTACAGAGTGACATGTACTGACACGAAACATCTTCAATTTCTCCCCCTCAACATCTGCACCTAAGAAGGCCTAGAAAACAAATTGGCTTCTTGGTGGGATATAGTTCTCCCTTTTATTCTTAGTCATTGACAAGGGTTAGCTTAAAAAAGATTTGTCTATAAGAGCAGCGAAGCTAAGCCATGAATTAGGAGAGATAGATCATGAAACATATGGGAGAATAAAAGCAATACATAGAAACCTGATATACAATAATCATAACGCACAAGAGGGCCTTTCGCCCAATCAACCAACCACCCCAATTGGCATGTATATCAAGAGCAATGAACCACATTTAAGCTATATTAAACAGAACCATGAGCCATAAGGGCTTAATGCCCAAACCATCCAACCTCCCCCTATCAATATACCAAGAAAATGCAATAGACTCATTAATATAGCACTAATAGACTCGAATTGGGTATGTTGCCTGAGTCATCCATCCTAAAAAAAAAAATCAGATTTTCATAAAAAAAACCGCATTCTTACATGATTTTTGGAAATGGACATAGATGATAGTCCAACCGGTATGGACTAATAATCATGAGTCAATGGTGGATATAGCCCAAGCGGCTAGTCTCACTCAATGAATAGTCAATAAGGCGCAAGACTCAAAGCGAATATAACTCAAAAGCACAAATATATATCGAAAAAAAAAAATCACTTATCTCAAAAAGATATATCAATATAGCTCGACATGTGATGACATAAAGAGATATAACTGTGAAGCTCAAGAAAGATGAAAATCCAAACAAGTGATCCCATAACTAGATATGACTGAAAAGCTCAAACATCAAATGGTCTAACAGTCATCTAAAATGTAAAACAAGACAAGCGACAAGTGTCTTGGTCACCCAAAAAGATACTCCTGACCAAGACACATGATACAACAGATAATGATGCTAGAAATCAGTCTCATCGCCCGAATCTGGTGGCGGTGCATCGCCACGAGTAGCTCTCTCCCAAGCCTCCAAACGCCTGTCGATCTGGGCAAGGTGAGCCATAATAGTCTCGTGCTGTATGAGGAGAGTGGCTTGCCCCTGAAACAGCTGAGACTCGGTCTGATCCATCCTCTGTTCAATGCGGTCAAGTCTCTGAAATAGACGTTCCTGATGCTGGCGAATCTCAGTGAGCCATGCAGGAGGAACTGAAGATGAGGATGGATGATCAGAGGGCGAAGAGGTGCCGCGACGTGAAAATGCGCGAACTGGAGTGCTGAAATGACCTGGATGCTGACGAGGATCCTCAGATGATCGTAGAGCAGGATCAGACTCATACTCCAGATGCTGCGGGACCTCCTGCTGCTGCCTCTGCTGCTGCTGATTCCTTCTTCATTGAAGCTCTGCTTGAGTGATCTCCATTCTGGCGATAATGGATTTGTTGAGGAGGATAGGCCTGACAGGTTTTTCGGTTGGATCTTCAAGACCTATAGAGCTGGCAAATTTTCCTATGAGGCACCCACATGGAAGGCCTGTTGACTGACCGTCAGTCCCCAAAATGACGGAATGAATGGTGCTCATGATCATAGAGGGGAGACACATCTTCTCACCCTAACTGACTCGATACAGAGTGGTCACTATGGTCTCAGTTAAGTCAACTTTGTTACTCTTACGGGCATAGACGTTCTTGAAGAACAAGTTGTGGAGAATCCGAAAGTCCCACGACATATATGAAGACTGAAGAGCACAACTGCTAACCTCCCTAGGGATCTCCCCAGTCATAAAGAGCCCTAATCATATCAAGCATAGGTGGAGCCTCCTCAGCAATATTAGGAAGATCACATGGATGAAGAATTGGAACATGAAGAGCCTCAGCTATGGATTCGAGACTGAAAGTCCATACAGTGTTGTTGTAATGGACAGTGAAGGACACGGGCTCTTCAATGACATCTTGACAGCAGGCATAAAATTTACGGACAATATTTCTTTGCACAGGTCCCCCCATATACAACACGGGCTCCCAATCTATTGCTCTCAATTAGCCTACAACATTGTAGGGTTCTAAGTCCATAGTAGAGGATGATCTCTCACAAATCACATCTCTGTCAGCGAATTTAGCCCATTTGGCAAGATGAGATGTGTCAGGACCTCGGGATTTAGAGGGGGATTTAGAAGTTGAAGTTGCCCCTTTTCCCTTGGAAGCGATTTTCTTGGATTTGAGTTGGGAGGGCCCTTCATCATGATGTTTCTTGGAGCGGCGTTCACGCCGAGGAGGGGGCTTATCTCTCCCACCATGAGAGGACATGACAGCAGCCAATGATGCACACAAACCTTCCCTAGGTTTCAAAAGAAAAGGATGCAACAATGAAAGCACAAATAGAAACCCTTACCGGAGAAGATGACAAGGAAAACCGGATTTGGAGGAGGAATGCACACTCTTGGGAGCTTCAATCCTTGAAAGGAGACCTAGGATACCTAGAGGAGGGCTGGAGAGACCTTTGGAGAGGAGGGAAAGAAAAAAGATGAAAGATAGAAGAATGGAAGTGGTCCGACAGTTTTAAAATGGGGTCGGGCCGCACGCGCTGGACGCGCACCGGCTGGTTGGACGTGGGCACCGGCTGGTCGGACCACAGCAACATTTCCAACCTCCCCCTTGTAAAAATTTTCTCTGGGGCACCGGCTGCACGTGTGCCGGCCGGTCGGACAGGGGACACCGGCCGGCCTGACCTAAACCAAAATGCTCATCTTGAGCAGTTTTTGGGATCCACTTTGATGGGTCCGCTATTGATCTTAAATGATGTGTCTACGACCTAATTGTTGAACCTCCAATTTATACATTGCATTGCCCACTACATGACATGGTATGCATGATTTTCATGATTAAAAGGCTCATCTAATGCATGTTTTATGATTGTAGGGATGAGAGCGGACTTAACCCAATTGGAGACCAAAAGACCATGTTTAGGAGCCTTTGATGAAGGCCCAAGGTGGACCAAAGAAAGAAGAAAACAAAGAGAGAGGAAGGAGAGAAGAAAAGAAAGAAGAAAAAAAGGCAAAAACTGGGTCCGACCGGTCAAGACCGGTCGGATGCACTCCCTGGACATCTGCAAGGTAGGTCTAGACCGTTCATGACCGGTCGGCCAGCCCTGTCCGACCGGTCAAGACCGGTCGGCCATACAATTTTGCACTTCCAGATTTCAGGCAGCAAGCTATTCCCGTTTTGGGATTTTCGGAATCATTTTCTGAAGCCATCTTGATGATATTTGGAAATCCAACATCCATGTCGAATAGGAGCTCGACGCCGAACTAACCTAAGTGGTTTCGTGTCGATCGGGCTACGGATTGACCGTGGTGGCCAAAACAATACGAACTGTCCAGAAAGTTCCAGATTTCACTGTTCAACTCTGGGCCGGTCCAGGTGACCCATCATTGATGATATGAAGAATCTACTTTGACCATATTTTAGATCACATCCATATGTGAATAACCACAAAAGTTTCAGATCAAAAGGATGTGTGGTTTGATCGTACCGGTTGAAGAAAGATGGACCATCCAGAAAGATCCAACTGCACAGAGTTTATAAAAGCCCTAAGTGTTCTAATTTTTAGACCATATTCTGGAATTTTTTTGGACAATCTAATCCATCCATAATGTAGAGGAGGAAGTTTTCTACCAATGTTCAAAATTTGAGATCAATCCGACCTCTGTACACTCCGGGGCATTGAAAGCAAGATGACTAGTTCTGAAGGTACCCAAAGTGCGCGATTTTGAGAGGCGGTCGGTGATCTGACTGGTGGGCCCATTTAGAGGATAATCTTGGAAATCTAAATCATCTATTTGGAAGATCACATTACAAGGAAGCTACAAACCAAATTTGAAGGCAATCCGACCATTGGTTAAGCCGTATCAAGCGAAACAAATTCTACTATGTTGCTGTACTATTGCTGCACTATAAAAGGAGGTGCTCTCTTCTATTCCAAATCAACCAAGGACGTGGGAAGCAAGGAGTTCAAGTCCCAGGAGGCTACCTAGCCTCCTCCAGCTAGTTTTTCTTCCTTTTCTTAGTTCTAGTTCTAGTTTTAATATGCTTTTCCTTAGCTAACCTCTTAGCTAGAGCTAGAGGTGAAATTTGTAGTTGGTTCCAATGCTTTAATTCTTTTATTTCAAGTACCCTTTTCTTAATTTTGGATTTTGAAGTTCTAATTTGAATAAAGTTTGGTTTTTTAGAAGTTTTGTGAGAGTTTGTGTGCTCCGGACATGAGTTCCTTGCAATTCTCTAAGATTACCATGATTGGGTTGTTTGAATTCGAATTGTAGTAACCCTTGAGCATGCCATAGTCCATAGGCATAGCTGTTACTCCGAAGGCTACAAGTTCAAGTTCTATGTGCTTCATTAGAACTAGAAATCTGATTTCCAGATTTAAGTGGGACTGTTTGTGCTTGAATGTTATATCTTCCAATCAGATGAGAGATAGGACTTTGATTCTAATTGTGTTGTACTTGGATGAATGGATTGGCATTGGACTACTACAAGTGGATCCTTGATGCTCTAGTTCTTCTTAATTTCAGATTTTTCTATTTTATGTGAAAAACCATCTTCTCAAACTTCTTAGATTCTAGTTATTAGAGTACTTGGAATTGTTTACCTCTTTCCCTGTGGATCGACCTCGGTCTTACCGAGATTTATTACTACATCGCAGCCTTACACTTGAGGCAAGCGAACACTAATCAAGCACTTTTGAGTTTGCCAAATGTTCATGAACATTACACATAAAAAATTTTAAGGCAACCATATGATTTCATGAGATTTTGATGCCTAAGATGATTAAAATTGAACACAAACTGTGATGACAGATCTTATAACCAGATTTTCATACTATGCTCAGAAATGATGAGGCTAAGAACCTCAGATTTTACTATAAAATGATAAACCACATTTATCTAAAGGCTAACAACCTACAAAACAGATAATTTGTTAGCCAATCCCCAATGCACAGCCACCAATGAATTTCCATGATATTACAGATTGATCAAGTTCATGGGGCTTGCATAAGGCTATGAGATTACTTGCCATTCATGACCCTCTTGGCAATAATCTCTGTCTTCATAATTGGAGTATGTTTCTTTAAAACTCAAGGTGTTATGGTCAAATGCTTTCTCGCAAATATTTAGATGTGGGAAGAGAAGGGTGATGAAGATTGTCAAGGTTTGCATGATTTCTCGCCCTTTATCACCACGGGATTTAGAATCTAGTTGTCTCATTTTTCTACCAGATCACTCCCAATATGTTATAATAAAGCATGAGGAGGAAGCATGACCATAACCATCTAAATGTGGCAAATATGTTAATTGAAGGATTTTCATATAATTATACATGTCACAAAAAAAATTCATCAAACCACATCATCTCATGCATAAAGATAAACAAATAATAGCATATGAGATGGCTATCTAAAGAACTCAAGATTAGTTATGTTAATTATGCATACAAGGATAAGTTCGATAGATAGAAAATGTTTAAAGAGGCTAGATTTCCTCAAGTTTACTTATAAAGCACAATTAATAGAATTTTCTCGGCAAGATTAAACAATTAAGCTTTAATGATATTCAATCAATTCAAGATACATAAACTTAGTCGAGAATGTCACATACTACACATGAAGATGCAACATATATATGGTCACAAATGAATTTTTAACTATTGAGCAAAATTGACCACAATAGGGATTAGCAAAGCACACAATCAATCCAAGCTAATCCAAAAGCAATTAGTTCAACTCAAAATGATCTGAGCATGATACACAAGAGTTAGACTAATCAAAAGAGAATGAGGCTTAGTCCTCAAATTTACCAATATGCACATATAACTAACTACCTGACTAGCACACAAGGCTACCCATGGATTTCCTAAAATCCAAGGGTCTAAAGATGTCAACTAGCTGTCTCATCTTGGTTGGCGCATAATATTGGTTTTGGGTATATGAATTGCCAATATGATTTCCAAAAACCCTTTGTTGTTTGCCCTTAACCATATTCTGAATTTTCTGGTTCAAATGGGCAACTTGCTTTAGCATCTCCCCCACATAATCATATCTTTTAGAAGGGGATGAAACTTTCCTTTTCTTGCCAACCTTGCGAGATTTTTCCTTATTCTCAACTTTGGTTGAGTTCTTCACACTTTTTGGAGCCTTCCCATGTTGGCTCTTCTTTTCTTGAGTCACTCTTTCAGTCACAATAGATTTAACTATTTGAGGTCGGACTGAGGTGCATGGCGGTCGTTTTGCAATTGGGCATTCAAATTTAAAGTGTCCCGCCTCTCCACAAAAGTGGCATGAGAGAGCCGACTTGGGTTTGCTCTCAAGTGAAGAAGACTCAACTTCCACAAATACCAGAGAAGGGGTTTTCTTGACATATTTGTAACCCCATTTTTCTCCCAAATCTTTACCTATAATACAAGATTTACTTATTTGCTCATTTTGGGTCTCTTGGTCTTTGTTCTCATAGGTGTAGGTCTTAAGTTGGTTGACCTCAAGATTTAGAGCTTGTTTTTCATACTTAACTGTTTTAACTTCAAGCTCAAGCTCTTCAATTCTTTTTACTGCCTCTCTCAATTCATTTTGAACATTTTCCTTTTCTTTAGTTAGAGAGACATGGTCAATTTCCAATTTTTGCCTTTTAATCTTTTCTTTATTGAGCTCTTTCATAACTTTCAAATTTTCACAATAGAGCTTATTATAGACATCTTGTAATTGGTCATCCTCATCATTATCTTCCTCTTCACTACTAGAGGATGTCTCATCATTGCTCATATTCTCCCTTAAATTGATACTTACAACTCTTTTAGTAGAAGGGATGGGCATGGATGAATCAGTTGTGCAAGAATGTTCATAAATAGATTCCAACTTCTCCCAAGCTTGCTTAGCAGATTCACAAGTAGATATTCTATTTTGTTCCTCTTAGGAGAGGGCACAACGGATTACATCAAGAGCTTCAAGATTGCTCATAGAATTGGCCCTTTCTTCTTTACTCCATTTTGATTCATCTTTTGGAGTGGAAATGATCTTACCCTTACTTTTAGTTTGAACAATAGGGACCGACCAATCTTTCTCAATTATGTCACTTATAGCTGGATCTAGTGACATTAAAAATATGCTCATTCTAACCTTCCAATATGTATAATCGGATCCATCAAAGTGTGGAGGACTAGAAATAAAACTTGCCTCGGAGTTGGACATACTTACAAGCTTACTTAGGATCTACCTCTAGGCAATTAAGCCCTTAAAGAGGAACCCGCTCTGATACCAATTGAAATTGCGGTTTTATCACTAGTGAGATAAGCTTGAAGGTATGCTTATGTCCTAGAGCGGGGGTGAATAAGACTTTTTAATTTTTCTTGCAAATTCAAAAGCTCAATAGCATTTATACTATAATATACCAATTAAGCACATGTAAATGATAGCAATTGATCACCCAAGATCCAACTCAATTTGACAACTCTTCTAAGAGAAGCATTTAGTCAAACAGTTCATATGCATGCTTGTGTCAATCATTCAAAGATGGCATATGAGCATTTTGTCAAACATAAGATGGGCATACAGTTAAGCACTTATAAGATTGATCAACAAGGAACAAAATAGACAAAATGCATTCACCACTTGCACACGATGTATAGTGGTTCGGTTTCCCTACTCCACTCCCGGTTCCCGATCTCAACCTATGAGATCACCGGATTTCACTATAGTCGTGGTTTTAAATCAGGTTAACCATCAACCTTCACATCCTTTGATCTAGGACTGCGTTTACCATCCGCCGATGGCCCAATCCAGGGACTTGACGAGTTTGGATCTCAAACTCTCACCAATCCTAATCCAAGGATGGTCACGTACACTCCCGCCGGAGTTTCCCAATCCAGGGAATAGAGATTCAATAAATGGACTCTAAAAAACTAGACATACCTAGACGATTGAGCCCCGATTCAGCGCCTTTGATGAGTAGCTTCAGCTTCCACGAATGCCTTAGCTCCTCTCCAAGCTCCCACGATCAGCTACCAATGCATATGATGTTCCTAGACTAGTGCCGGGTAGGTGGGAGAAGTTGTTGGGGTTCCTTTTGCCTATTCAATACAATGGTGATGATAGGAACTACCAACTTGAGTATTCAATGGCTATTGATGACCAAGAGATTCAACAAGATGGGTTAGGTCAGCCATGAATACCTTGCTTGAGTTCATTCTTCAAACCGAGCTTTGAATACTCATTGAAGTGCCATAAGTCACTTGGGTTGAATGATGAACTCTAAGCAATGATGAGAAAAAGAAGGATAGATGATGTTCTTAATAGCCCCCTTCAGTGCTCTCAATGGGTGTGCAAGTCATCCCACAAAAGACCTCAAGATATGCTTTTATAGAGGCCCAAAGATGAGCTCAAACGGACATAAAATGGTAATATTCCAACCTGCCTAGGACCCCCTCCGGCCTGTCGGACTTGAGCTCCGACCTGTCAGCCGACCTGTCCACAGATGGGTCGAGTAAATGGTCCAGAAATGAGAAACTCGCTGGACAGATTTTTGGCTTAACCGACCTGCTGTCCGGCCGGTCGGATTGGACAGCCGACCTGCCCAGACCTTGCTGGAACGTTTTAATCATGCAGGCCGACCGGTCAAGACCGGTCGGCTGTACTTCTGGAAAATGCAGCGTTCGGCCGGTCGGATGGCCCATCCGACTTGTTGTCTGCAGTCCGACCGGTCAAGACCGGTCGGCTATGCTTGCTGGACTTAAACAAATTGTGAAGGCTGACTGGTCAAGACCGGTCGGCTACCTATCAATTGCCTGTTTAATGGCCAGTGGCCGGCCGGTCAGCCGGTCAGTCGGCAGGTCTTATCTAGCCCAAAAATCAAGCTGTTTTCCAGCTGAATATGTGTGCCCCAACACGGAGATTTTCCTAGTGATTTTCATAGTTGGGCACCTACTAAATGAAGGTCCAAGCCTGATCATTTTGACCTTAAGACCGTGGATTAAATGGCTAAGATTGGAATGATTAAAATGCCATCAATACGGGTGTTTTGGGATCGTATAGGCTATCTATATGCAACTTACCTTCCAAGCTTGATGTGGCTTGAACTTGAGTGCGAAAAGCTGCTTTGGTCTTCAAGTCTTGAGTCTTCAATCTTCATCGGGGCTCACGAGACTCGACTGACTTACATAGTCACGGAATTGACAAAATGATGCACTAATTTGTGCATTAACAGCATGGACTAATATGCATAGGGAATTCATAAAAAAATTCTTCCCTACTCACAAAACGAACATGTTGAGGCGCCTTATCATGAACTTTGCCCAAAAGGAAGATGAGACTTTCTTCCAATGTTAGGAGAGGTTTAAGGACTTGTTAAATGCATGCCCACATCATGGCTATGAAATTTGGTGGGTTATAAGCTTTTTTTATGAAGGACTGACTTCACCCATGCGCCAATTCGTAGAGATGATGTGTAATAGGGAGTTCATGAATAAGGAGGCCAATGAAGCATGGGACTATTTGGAGGAATTGATTGAGAATGCATAGTCTTGGGATACATCTAAACCAGCAAATTCCAAGACTAGCAAACAAAGGGAAAAAGAAGGAATTTATATCCTATCAGAAGAGGATAGCATAAGTGCACATGTGACTAGCCTCACAAGAAAAGTCGAGGCCATGTAATTAAAGAAAGGAGAGACGATCAACTTTAATGACATTGAAACTGTTTGTGGAATTTATGCCGGAAATCAACATATAACACAATATTTTCCCACAATCTTAGTGGTTCAAGACATCTTACAAGAACAATTAAATGCCATAAACAGTTATCAACGGCAATTTGGTGCTCCAAACTCAAACACGTTTAATGCTAGTTGGAGGAACCATCCCAACTTCAGTTGGAGGAATGGACCCACTGTGAATGTAAACAACATCCCTCAAGCTTAACCTATATTAGGTCCATCTCTAGTCATTACTCCAAAAGTTACGCTAGAGGAGATGTTGGGTGCATTTGTATCGGTTCAAGCTGAGTATAACGAGACTAATTCTATGAAAATAGATGGGTTCATGCAAGAGCAATTGAAATTCAATCAAAATTCAACTCAAGCCATTAATGAATTGAAAACCTCAATGGCTAGAGTTGAATCTCACCTCAGTGTTAGGGAGAAAGGCACACTTCCTGCCCAACCTCTTCCTAACCCAAGAACCTAATTTGAGATACAAGACGCAAGCTCATTCTCTCAACATACGGAGCATGTTCAAGCTATCACCACTTTGAGAAGTGGAAAAATAATTGATAAATCTAATCCAGTGAAGGCTCCAAAGCCTAAGGATCCAAAAAATTCCAAAGAGGATGATAGCTTAAACAACACTCCACAAGAGAAAGAACCGAAAAGGCAATACAAGCCGGTTACCCCGTTTCCCCAAAGGTTGATTTCACCCAAACCTTTAGACAAAAATCTAGAAACATTAGAGGTTTTCAAGCAGGTGAAGATCAACATTTCGTTGTTGGATGTCATAAAACAAATACCATCATATGCCAAATTTCTAAAGGAATTGTGTATGGTCAAAAGGAAACACAATGTTCATAACAAAGTACTTTTGACTAAGAATTTGAGCGCTATTGTCAAACAAGAGGTGCCCCAAAAATACAAGGATTCGGGTAGTCCAACCATCCCATGCATCATAGGAGACTACCGGATTAAACAAGCTTTACTCAATTTGGGGGCAAGTGTGAACCTCATTCCATACTCGGATTACGAACAACTTGGGTTAGGTGAATTGAAACCCACCAAAACCACACTCCAACTTGCTGATAGATCCATTCGTATACGGAGAGGAATGATTGAGGATGTTCTAGTCCAAGTTGATAAATTCTACTACCCAGTAGACTTTATTGTCTTGGATACACATCCTGTGATAGGTACCGGTGCTCAAATTCCCGTCATACTTGGCCGCCCTTTTCTAGCTACTTCCAATGCAATTATCAATTGTAGAAACGGGCTTGTACAAATGTCCTTTGGAAATATGACTCTTGAGCTTAATACTTTTTATTTATGCAAACAAGCACGGGAGGTTGACGAGGAGATCCACGAGATAAACTTGATTGAATGATTCGTGGAGGAAACTTTCCCCTCAACATTATATTCCGACCCTTTGGAGGCATGTGTGGCCCACTCTCATGAGATAAATGATAGCACAATACAAGAGATGGATGCCATGTTAGATGTGGTGCCGATACGTGATAACAAAAGATGGAGGGCCCTATTTGAGCCTTTACCCATAAACGAGAACAAGCCCCTTCCATCCAATATCAAGGCACCAACACTCGACCTAAAACCATTACCAAGTGAGCTGAAATATGTCTATTTAGGTCGAGATGAGACATATCCGTTGGTGATTTCTTCCCACTTGGATAAGGAATAAGAGAGTAGGCTAATGGCCACTCTATTAGAGCACAAGAGTGCCATTGGGTGGTCGATTGTGGATCTCAAAGGCATATACCCACTGATTTGTACTCATCAAATACACCTTGAGGAGAATGCGAAGACATCTAGGCAACTACAAAGACGACTCAATACAAACATGAAGGATATGGTTAAGGCCGAAGTGGTAAAACTATTGGATGTTGGTATTATCTACCCAATATCCAATAGTCAATGGGTGAGTCCAACTCAAGTGGTGCCTAAGAAATCCGAAATCAGCATCGTAGTCAATGCCAATAATGAACTCGTACCAACCAGAGTCACTACCGGTTGGAGAATGTGCATTGACTATAGGAAGCTAAACACTACACGAGGAAAGACCAATTCCCCCTACCGTTTGTTGATCAAATTTTAGAAAGGTTGGCGGGTCATTCCCATTTTTGCTTCCTTGATGGCTATTCAGGGTACAACCAAATAGAGATCGCCCGTGAAGACCAAGAAAAGACTACATTCACATGTCCATTCGGCACTTTCGCCTATTGACGGATGCCGTTTGGACTATGTAATGCCCCTGCCACCTTTAAGCGTTGTATGATGAGTATCTTTTCTGATATGGTGGGTACAATTCTCGAAGTCTTCATGGATGATTTCTCAGTATTTGGTTATTGCTTTGATGAGTGCCTTGAGCACTTGAAATCTGTGCTGAAAAGATGTGAAGAAAAGAACCTTGTGTTGAATTGGGAGAAGTGTCACTTTATGGTTCAAAAGGGAATTGTACTTGGTCACATCGTCTCAGAAAATGGAATCGAGGTGGACAAAGTGAAAATCGATCTTATCTCTAACCTTCCACCACCTAAGAGCATACGAGATGTGCGGTCCTTTTTGGGACATGCAGGAGTTTATAGAAGGTTCATAAAGGACTTCAGTTCACTCTCTCGTCCTTTATGTAACCTACTTCAAAAGGAGAATTCCTTTGAGTGGAATGAAGATTGTCAAAATGCCTTTACCACACTTAAAGGTATGTTGACATGTGCTCCCATAACGCAACCACCTGCTTGGAGCCTTCCTTTTAAAATTATGTGTGACGCAAGCAACTATGCTATTGGGGCCGTGTTAGGCCAAAGAAAAGAGAAGAAGCCATGTGTTATCTACTATGCAAGTAGAACCTTAAACTCAACCCAAGCAAACTACACTACTACAGAAAAGGAACTTTTAGCCATAGTTTTTGCCTTGGACAAGTTTAGGTCCTACTTGATTGGATCCAAGATCTCATATTTACTGACCATGCCACGCTTAAGTACCTTCTCTCTAAGAAGGATGCTAAACCACTGTTGTTAAGATGGATCATTTTACTCCAGGAATTTGACATTGAGATACGTGATAAGAAAGGAGTAGAAAATGTGGTGGTTGACCATCTCTCTCGACTTGTTCTCACCGATTCCCCTGAATAACCGCGATCAATGACATGTTCCTTAATGAACAACTTTTCGCAGTATCCCAATTGCCATGGTATGCGGACATTGCTAACTATCTTGCTACAGGTACAATTCCTACACATTGAAAGAAGCAAGATAAGGATAAATTCTTCACTAAGGTGCGAAAATTCCTATGAGACGACCTATACTTATTCAAGTAATGTCCCGATCAAATCATAAGGAGATGTGTGCCAGATGATGAACAACAAAGTATCATCTCCTTTTGTCATTCTCAGGCATGTGGTGGCCACTTTTTGGTTAAAAAGACCATAGCCAAAATTCTGCATTGTGGGTTCTATTGGCCCACTATGTTCAAAGACACACATGAGTTTTGCAAAACATGTGAACCCTGTCAGAAATTAGGAGGAATCTCCCGTAGAAATATGATGCCACTCAATCCCATCTTAATAATCGAAATTTTTTATTGTTAGGGCATCGATTTCATGGGTCCATTCCCATCTTCTTTTGCAAATGTATATATTTTGTTTGCCGTTAACTATGTGTCCAAATGGGTCGAGGCGATCCCATGTCAGAATAATGTCCATAAAACAGTCATTCGTTTCTTAAAAGAGAATATTCTTTCCCGGTTTGGAACACCTCAAGCCATCATTAGTGATGGAGGTCTCACTTTTGTAATCGCCCATTTGAAACCTTAATGAAGAAATATGGAGTCACACACAAAGTGAGCACTCCTTATCACACACAAACTAGTGGACAAGCTGAAATATCCAATGGGGAGATTAAACACATTCTGGAGAAAACGGTAAACCCCGATCGTAAGGATTGGTTGCTTAGACTCACCAATGCGCTTTGGGCTTACCGTACCGCTTTTAAGACACCTAGGAATGTCTCCCTATAAACTTGTCTATGGGAAGGCCTGTCACTTGCTTATGGAGTTGGAACATAGGGCATATTAGGCAATTAAGAAGATGAATTTTGATTCTGACAAGGCGAGCTTGTTGCGCAAACTACAATTGAATGAACTTGCGGAACTCCGGAACGAAGCATATGAGAATGCGAGAATTTACAAGGACAAGACGAAGGTGTTCCATGATAAGAACATTCTTCGTAAGACATTCACGATCAATTAAAAAGTCCTTTTGTATAATTCTCGCTTACATTTATTTCTGAAAAAATTGAGATCTCGATGGACCGGTCCCTACATTGTGCAAACTGTCTACCCATATGGGACCGTCGAGTTGTTAAATTCAAGAAATGGGAACATTTTTAAGGCAAATGGTCAGCGATTAAAGCCGTTCTTTGAGAAGTTTCCTTCAGAAGGTATGTTGTTATAGGCAAAATGATGGAGATCAACTTAACTGATAAAGATTTTACGCGGGTGCCCATCCGACTCTCGAGATCATCTGATCAAGAGTCGCAGATCGGGTAAATACGGAAGTGCCCATCCGACTCTCGAGATCATCTGATCAAGAGTCGCAGATCGGGTATATACGGAAGTGCCCCTTCGACTCTCGAGATCGTATGCTCGAGAGTCGCAGATTGGGTAAGTGCGGGACGCCCATTCGACTCTGGAGATCATTTGATTGAGGGTTGCAGGATTAATAAATACGGAGCACCTATTCGCAAGGCCTCGAGCTTCCATAGCCGATAGTCAGATAAAGCAAAGCAAAGATTCCTTTCTTGATCTGCAAGCAGACCTTCTCACAAGTCATTGAAAAGTGTTACATCTGAATGAGCGAGCACTTGGACTCGCGACCATCTTCCAACATGCAAACAGCTTTTTCTATGGCGACACCCCTTAGCCTTCAGTACCAGCACCCGATTCCCGTCGAGCAGCTTGTCCAATCCCTCTGTGACACCAAGCAGGGCTACACCCAGTTCGGTGGTCTCCGCCCCTTCGGCGTCTCCTTCCTCTTCGCAGGCTATGACTCCAACTACGGCTTCTAGCTCAACATGAGCGATCAGCGCTACTACTGCGCCTATCAGCAGCCTGTATAGGTTCGATTTTGGGCTTATCTTCTCGTGGTTCCGAATCTCAAGGGATTGCTATCAAGGAACGTGATTGCCGAAATAAGTCATTGGGTTAGATCTCGTCTCCAAGGATAAGGATCTTATCCCACGAAATCAGCGGGATCTCGGTATCGTGCACGAAATCAGCGGGATCTCGATATCGTACGTAACAGATTGGATCGCTTCAGATCTATATAAAGGGGTGACTCCATTAAGAGAAAGGTACACAATATTCAATCTCTGGTCTCGTTTTGCCTGATTATTCTTCTTCTTGCTTTTCCTGACTTAAGCATCGGAGGGCTAACGGCTGGACCCCAGCCACCCTTAGTTGCTGTCTGTCTTCTTACAGGTTTGGCGGAGGAAATTTCTGTTGGAGAGAAGGTGAACGACCGGAGGATCCTGTTACAAAATCTGACGTTAACAGTTTGGCGCCGTCTGTGGGATCGACTTGATCGTCAAAATCAATCGTTCTAACCACCGATCAAAATCCTTATACGATGCCTCCTAAAAAGGCTGTTCATCCTTCGACTTCAAGGCAGGTACCACCTCCGCCCGATGAGACGGAATCCATACCTGCTCTTCCACCCACTTCGACGAATATCCCTCAAGGAGCCCCAAATATGCCGTCAGCAAACCCATTATTGGAAGCTTCTGGAAATCAAGACGATGTCCTGCGTTTCCTCGGAAACACTCTTTTGACTCTGAACGCCGGAGTTCAGGCCCTGTCGAATCGGCTTGATCAGCATTTCCCCGAACCGCAGAGGCAACCCTCCGAAGAGTTACCACTGCAACCCATACCAGTGGCTTCCAGACCTTCTATGGACGAACCACAGGTCCCACCACACCATCCACCACCAAACCAAACACCACTTGGCAACCATCTCCCTGTACCATCTCCGCATTCTATACATTCTAGTTCGTCCCGACAACCTCAACCTCAGGGCTCCACCTGCCGAAACATCAGGCTATACCCTACCATGGGAAGGAGATCTCAAAAGAATCCATGATCGTTTTGACGTCATGGAACAGCGATATCAGGCAAATCAGCCATCTGCCATCATGGCGGCGATACATCAATCTGAGTCCCCCCTTACCAGCGACGTCATGGAGGCGCCGTTACCTAGAAAATATCAAACGCCTGTTATCGCCCCGTATACAGGTATTGGTGATCCTCTTGAACACCTAAAGACATACAGGTCCCTCATGGAGTTGGAGGGACATGGTTCAGAAATCATGTGTAGGGCTTTTCCCCTAACATTGAAGGAAGCAGCTCGTACGTGGTTCCGGGGATTAAAGCCTCATTCCATCAGCTCCTTTTCCCAGTTATCGGAGATATTCCTCTCTCAATTCATGAGAAGCATTCGCATTAAGAAGCCAGCCTCCCATCTGATGAATCTGAAACAGCAGCATGGGGAGACAATAAAGGAGTTCACAGTACGGTTCACTGCCGAAGCCGTTCAAACTGAGGGTTACACTGAAGAAAAAGGTCTTACAGCCCTCATTGCCGGAATAACGAGTGAGAAATTCAGGTTTGCCTTAGATAAAAGCCCGCCGAAAACTATGGCAGAATTCCAAGCCAAAGCTCAGAAATATATCAATGCAGAAGAAGTCGCATTGACACGCCATGGAGTACAGGGTAAGAAACGCAAGCCAGAGGGAACCTCTTCTGCAGATAAAAAATATCGTCGTGATCAACGCGATCGTTCTCCCAAGAAGCCTTATTCTGGTAAATATCATAACTACACTCCTCTCAATCGGTCTCATGAAAAGGTTTTAATGGAGATAAAACACAAGCCATATGTGAAGTGGCCTGCTAAGATCAAATCCGATCCCGAGAAGAGAGACAAGAGCAAGTTCTGTTACTTCCACAAAGATCACGGGCATAGAACCCAGGATTGCATCTCTCTACGAGATCACATTGAAGCCCTTATTCGAAAAGGCCATCTTCAGGATTATGTCGCTCGTAAAAATCGATCACCAGAAAGGGCGAAAACCTCACCACTGCCAAAAGGACCCGCCTCATCATCATACTACCCAAGAAGACGCTGAGCCTACTGTTGAGCTCATAATTGTGCATATTCTAACCCCAATTCATCACTCATTATGCATGATATACATGTTTAAAGGACCAACTTAATACATGATGTGTGATTGTAGGAACAAGATGGAGAGTTCACCATTTAAAAGCTAAATGAGGCTCCTTACAAGTATTGAAGACCATAGGATGAAGCATGAAGAAGGATCAAAGAAAGACAAGCAAGGAGAGAAGAGAAAAGAAAGAAAGAAAGAATGAAGAAAGAGAAGCCCGACCGGTCAAGACCGGTCGGCCACCCAAGAGAAAGCTTAGATGGATGGAATGCCCAGCCCGACCGGTCATGATCGGTCGGGCATAGCTACTGGATTGATGGACTGCCCACGCCGACCGGTCAAGACCGGTCGGCCACAGATGCTGGATTGATCAGGGAGATGGTCCGACCGGTCATGACCGGTCGGCCATTGCTGCTGTACCAAAAGGATGCATAGACTGAACAAGCCCGACCGGTCATGACCGATCGGCCATGATTGCTGGAAACTTGCTAAACACAGCCGACCGGTCATGACCGGTCGGCCAGCGTAACTAGCCACTTTCTATTTCAGAAATTCCGAAATCTTCTGCGCAATTGCGTAAGATTACGCAATTTCCGGAGTCTTCTTGCATATAGGACACCTCCAAGCTATAAAAGGACCTCTTTCCTTCATACCAAGGGAGGCTAGAACGTGGGGATTGCTCAAGAGACGGATTCGACTTCAGATCTTTAGTTTTCTTCCTGTTTTAGTATTTTTCTATGTTTTTAGAGGCTTTTAGTTCAAGGATGTTAGAGATGAACTAAACCCTCTTAGCTAGAGCTAAGAGGGGAAGCTTTTGATTCGTTTTTAATGGATTGATGCAACCTAGGTTTCCTTTTATGCTTTAATGAATGAATTTTAGTTCAAATTGAGTTTGATTCAAGTACTATGTTGATTTCTACTTTGATCTCTTGATGACTCCGGGCTCATGTGATTCTTAGTGATCCTAACTTAGTATCTTAGCTTTTGAGCATTGTTTATGCTTTTGTAATGCATTGATCTACCATCGACTCCGGGCATGGTAGACGCTTTGATTTCCTTGTGTACAATGGCCTGTTTTTCATGTGGGAACTCATGCAACTAAAGTTTTTATCTTTTGTGTTTAATCTGGAATAGTTGTTTAGTGATTGATTTTGATTTAATTAGAGTTCAAATCATGAGTTGTAATCAGATCTACTGACAGGATTTGGTGTAAACTATGGTTGTGAATCTCAAATAGATTGGAAAGAGGCTTGGCCTATACAATTGAGTGTGCCCAAGGCCTGAGCTTGGAAGTGGGAATCAAATCAGTTAATAAGCACTTGTTTCAGATAACTGTGATTAACTGCTCTATATTCCGATCGGATAGAGATGGGAATCTGATTCCGATTGAGTTATATGAGACCTAGTTGTGTTGATGCATTGAAACGTATCAAGAGTGGATCCTTGGCGCTCTAGTGACTTTTTAGATTGAATTTACCTTACCTATTCACTGTTTAAACCCAATCTCCTATTTTTCAGCTTTAGTTCTTAATAGGGTCTTAATTACTAGTTGTTTTAGTTAAATTCTGAGACTACCCATACATAAATCTCTGTGGGAACGATACTCGGTCTTTCCGAATTATTACTACTTCGCAACCCTACACTTGGGGAGTGAACAAGTTTTTGGCGCCGCTGCCGGGGAATTTCTATGCGGTATTCTTAGAATTTTCTAAAATAACTTTTAGTTGAGATTGTGTTAAGATAGACTTAGGATTTGTTTTGCTTTTTAGAGTAGGTTTTCTTCTAATTACTAACTTAGTTTGTTTCGATTTTTACAGGATTCTAACATAGGTCTAATCCAGGGATTTTTAGGAAGTTGAAGAAGAAGAAGGCATCTTAAGTCACAAATCAGGTTTTATCGTCCTAACCTTACTCTTCTTCTTCTCCTACTCATTCCTATCATATTCATCTATTGTAGAGTGGGTGGAGACTCCTTTTGGATCTCTGAAAGGTAGGCCTTGTGCCACCTGGATTCCTATTGGTCGGCTCTGCCGCCTTGGATCACCTTGTGCTCATAGACTTCTCTTCTCAACCTATTCCTCTTTCTTCTTTTTCTGTACTTTCTCTCAAAAGACTCAAAGAGTGGGTGGGGAGTTCTTTGAACCCCTATTGACCAGGAGAAATCGGTCTCTATCCTTGCTTCTGGCTCAGCCATTGCAAGACACCCTGTGCTTAAGTTTTAGAGAGGAGTAAAGGAAGGAAGGAAGAATTCTTTTTCCTTTTCACTCATTCTTTTTGGTTTTGCATGCCACATTGGGCTAGGACTTATAATAACCGACTTGTAAGGGACGGAGTAATTGTTGAAGGGATTGATAGAGAGCCTCGTGCTAGGAAACATCAAAATTTTCCTGAAATTCCTAGAGAGATGGTTGGAAATCAACCATATCAAAGGGTTAATCAAAATCCAGCCCCAAACCTTACTGAATTGGATGAGAATGAAGTGGGGGATGTACCTCAACCTAGAACTTTACGTGACTATTTACAACCAGCTAGGACGAGTACTCCCTCTTGCATAATTTTCCCTCACAATGTGGGAAACATTGATTTTAAACCGGGGTTGATCCAACTTCTTCCTAGATTCCATGAACTCGATTCTGAGAGCGCATATCTACATATTAAGGAATTTGAAGAAGTTATAGCCACAATAAATTATGATAATGTGACCAAGGATACTATAAAACTTAAATTGTTCCCTTTTTCCTTGAAAGAGAAGGCCAAATCATGGCTACATTCCTTAAGGCCGAGGTCTATTGGGACATGGGCTGAGATGACTAGGGAGTTTCTAAAGAAATTCTTCCCTACTCATCGAACCAATGCATTAAGAAGGGCCATAATGAACTTCACCCAAAAAGAAGAAGAAGCCTTTTTCCAATGTTGGGAAAGGTATAATGAGCTTTTAAACGCATGCCCACATCATGGCCACGAACGGTGGAGGTTGATTAGTTTCTTCTATGATGGATTGAACTCAACCATGCGCCAATTTGTGGAGATGATGTGCAATGGTGAGTTCATGAACAAGGAAACGGAAGAAGCTTGGGATTATTTTGACATGTTGGCTGAAAATACACAATCATGGGATACATCTAAGCCAACAAGTTCAAAACAACCCCAAACCAAGGAAAATGGGGAAATTTATGTTTTAGATGGCCAAGATGATCTAGGTTCTAGAGTGGCTAAACTCACACGAAAGGTCGAGGAGATGGAACTAAAGAAAGTGGATACAACTCAACAAAAGGGGGCTGTTGAAACTATTTGTGGTATTTGTGCTTCCAATGTGCATCAAACGCCGGATTGTCCAACAATCTATGCGTTTCGAGAACTTTTATTTGAACAATCAAATGCCTTGAATAGTTATCAACGACCTTTTAGTACTCCAAATTCAAACACGAATAATTCTAGTTGGAGAAACAACCCAAACTTCAATTGGGCGAATGGAAACACGGCTAATCAAAATAATCCTCAAAGGGGGCCCCCAATGCAAATGACCCCACCTCAAATGCCTATAGAGGACACTTTGAAAACATTCATGGAAGGACAAGCTCAAATTAATCAATCCAACCATACGATAATGCTTGAGCTTAAAACTTCAGTAGAGGAAATCAAGGCTCGCTTAAACGCAAGGGAAGGGATGCTTCTAGCCCAACCCGTACCAAATCCAAAAACACAATGCGAAGTAAGCGTGCCTAGTTCTTCTAACCAACATATGGAACATGCTAAGGCCATCACCACTCTTAGAAGTGGTAAAATCATTGAAAAATCTGATCCAGTGAAGGTTTCACAGCCTAATGATCCGGTATCTTTCAAAGAGGATGATGGACCTAGCACCGCCATGAATAAAAAAGAGCCATTGAAAGAATATAGACCCGTTGCTCCATTCCCCCAACGCTTGATTCCAGCCAAACCTCAAGATAAATATCAGGAATTTTTGGAGGTTTTCAAGCAAGTCAAAATCAACATCCCATTGTTGGATGCCATTAAACAAATACCGTCATATGCAAAATTTTTAAAAGACCTTTGCACGGTTAAAAGGAAAATACATGTGCAAAAGAAGGCATTTTTGACAGAGAATGTGAGTGCCATTATCAACCACGGGATGCCCAAAAAGTACAAAGATCCCGGTTGTCCGACAATATCATGTGTCATTGGAGGCTACCGGGTGAAACATGCTTTACTTGATCTAGGGGCAAGTGTAAATTTAATTCCCTTTTCGGTCTATGAACAATTGGGTTTAGGTGAATTAAAACCCACCAAAACCACATTACAACTTGCTGACCGATCAATTCGTATTCCAAGAGGGGTAATTGAGGACGTACTTGTCCAAGTTGACAAAGTTTACTACCCGGTAGACTTTATTGTCTTGGACACGCGACCCACGGTTAATATTGGTCCTCAAATTCCTGTCATACTTGGCCGTCCATTCCTAGCTACGTCAAATGCTATCATAAATTGTAGGAGTGGGGTCATACAAATGTCTTTTGGCAATATGACGATTGAGTTGAATGCTTTCAATATTGACAACCAACATGAGGATGAGGATGAGGATGAGGAGGTCCACGACATAAACATGATCAATTCTATCGTGGAAGATGAGTTCCTCTCACCTTTTTACTCCGGTCCCTTAGACGAAGAAGTGACTCACTCCCTTGATGAGAACAACGATATGATAAGGAATATGGTCACACTTTTTGAGTCGGTATCGGCATATGACACTAGCCAAGAGAAGGATGTGGAAACAACACCTTTTTGTGCTGAGAAATCAATTCATATTTCCACATCTTTGTGGATCATGCATACCGAACTCCACCAACCCTGGGATGATCCTTACTTACAATATCATTGCCCAGGAAAATCTGATTGGAGACATATTTTTTCTGCTAAATATGATGATGTCTCCTCCTATACATGTGGTGAAAACACTAAGGAACCCGTTGGAATTCCTTCTTGGGATTTTGAGTGGCTTATTTCGATCATTCACACACATGTTCATTGTAAAGCAGGATATTGGATGACGTTACTGCGAAACCTTTTGATCCATCTAATGATTCTGCTTGACTTTATGCTTTTGGATGAGTTGTTGGGATTAACCTCCTAGTCTGACGGAGGATGATTTGTTAGAATGCTTTCCCATTAGGATTTGCTTTGATAGTTGATTTAGTTGTGAAGTAATCCATCTCCAAAAGCTAATCTTGCCATATGCTTCAGGTGATATCTCTCTTTCTCACTCTCCTTTATTTTATGTCATTGCTCTCATGTCATACATATTGCATATCTTATTACATTGAGGACAATGCAAAGTTTTGGTTGGGGGGTGAGAGATTCCTTAATTGATGAATCTGCTAGCTTTTGTGACATGTCGAGCAAAGAAGTAGAAATTTTTCGATTTTTCTGAAATTTGAAACTCTTTTGGAAGACTTTGATTCTATGCATTCGAGATAGCATGGGTATAAGAAGATGAGAGACGAAGCAAGGGATGTTGCAAGCTTTGAATGTCTCTTAATATAATGGTTTTATATGTGAATTCACCTATTTTTATGATTGATAGAAAATTTGAACACCTTTTGCACCTAGTTCACATTACACGATTTTCATGATTTGAAAGGATTATGTGATTTATGGATTAATTAGACTCTGAATTGAGGTATTGAGAAACCAAGCCGGGGTACTTTGTCCATCCTTGTCTATTGGAAAATAACGAAAGATATGGATTTCTAAAAATCCTATATAATTTAAAAGAAAAAGGAATGAAAGGATGAAATCGGGAAGGAAAGAAAAATGGTGGAAATTCCGATTAGGGCTACCTACTACCAACCGGGGGATGGTCTACCCGTAACCAAAGCCGGAAATGGGACGTAGTGTGAAAGTCGTCGGAAGGACGGTAAGGCAAATTCCTGTCATAGGCTTATTGTTACTCTATATACCTTGAGATCGGAAGTTTAGTTAATTTATGAAGAAGATAATCCTGGAAACTCATGAGATGAACCTTCACTATGCACACTGGGTTGAATTTGTTCAAGTTTTTCTATTTATCAAGCAATCAGCGTGGATTTTATATAAACACTTATTAGGTTCTGAGAGTTTAAGGTTGCAACCTTTATCACCTAATTTCTCTGATTCTTACGCTTATGTGTCTTGGAATATATAGAAGAATAGTTTCCAGAGGAGAGTTGGGTTTTGGAAAATGAAACTAGTTTCACACATGTTTTGCACGGGACTAGCAAAATGCTGGTTAGGGGGTGTGTTGAGCTCATAATTGTGCATATTCTAACCCCAATTCATCACTCATTATGCATGATATACATGTTTAAAGGACCAACTTAATATATGATGTGTGATTGTAGGAACAAGATGGAGAGTTCACCATTTGAAAGCTAAATGAGGCTCCTTACAAGTATTGAAGACCATAGGATGAAGCATGAAGAAGGATCAAAGAAAGACAAGCAAGGAGAGAAGAGAAAAGAAAGAAAGAAAGAATGAAGAAAGAGAAGCCCGACCGGTCAAGACCGGTCGGCCACCCAAGAGAAAGCTTAGATGGATGGAATGCCCAGCCCGACCGGTCATGACCGGTCGGGCATAGCTACTGGATTGATGGACTGCCCACGCCGACCGGTCAAGACCGGTCGGCCACATATGCTGGATTGATCAGGGAGATGGTCCGACCGGTCATGACCGGTCGGCCATTGCTGCTGTACCAAAAGGATGCATGGACTGAACAAGCCCGACCGGTCACGACCGGTCGGCCATGATTGCTAGAAACTTGCTAAACACAGCCGACCGGTCATGACCGGTCGGCCAGCGTAACTAGCCACTTTCTATTTCAGAAATTCCAAAATCTTCTGCGCAATTGCGTAAGATTACACAATTTCTGGAGTCTTCTTGAGTATAGGACACCTCCAAGCTATAAAAGGACCTCTTTCCTTCATACCAAGGGAGGCTAGAACGTGGGGATTGCTCAGGAGACGGATTCGACTTCAGATCTTTAGTTTTCTTCCTGTTTTAGTATTTTTCTATGTTTTTAAAGGCTTTTAGTTCAAGGATGTTAGAGATGAACTAAACCCTCTTAGCTAGCTAAGAGGGGAAGCTTTTGATTCGTTTTTAATGGATTGATGCAACCTAGGTTTCCTTTTATGCTTTAATGAATGAATTTTAGTTCAAATTGAGTTTGATTCAAGTACTATGTTGATTTCTACTTTGATCTCTTGATGACTCCGGGCTCATGTGATTCTTAGTGATCCTAACTTAGTGTCTTAGCTTTTGAGCATTGTTTATGCTTTTGTAATGCATTGATCTACCATCGACTCCGGGCATGGTAGACGCTTTGATTGCCTTGTGTACAATGGCCTGTTTTTCATGTGGGAACTCATGCAACTAAAGTTTTTATCTTTTGTGTTTAATCTGGAATAGTTGTTTAGTGATTGATTTTGATTTAATTAGAGTTCAAATCATGAGTTGTAATCAGATCTACTGACAGGATTTGGTGTAAACTATGGTTGTGAATCTCAAATAGATTGGAAAGAGGCTTGGCCTATACAATTGAGTGTGCCCAAGGCCTGAGCTTGGAAGTGGGAATCAAATCAGTTAATAAGCATTTGTTTCAGATAACTGTGATTAACTGCTCTATATTCCGATCGGATAGAGATGGGAATCTGATTCCAATTGAGTTATATGATACCTAGTTGTGTTGATGCATTGAAACGTATCAAGAGTGGATCCTTGGCGCTCTAGTGACTTTTTAGATTGAATTTACCTTACCTATTCACTGTTTAAACCCAATCTCCTATTTTTCAGCTTTAGTTCTTAATAAGGTCTTAATTAGTAGTTGTTTTAGTTAAATTCTGAGACTACCCATACATAAATCTCTGTGGGAACGATACTCGGTCTTTCCGAATTATTACTACTTCGCAACCCTACACTTGGGGAGTGAACACCTACTGGAGAAATTCGCACTATCGTCGGGGGACCAGCTTGTGGGGGTGACTCTCAAGCTTCACGGAAAGCATACACTCGGAAGGCGTCTAAAGAACCTCAGCATATCTATTGGCTGGAACAGACGTCCAGCTCGTCAAAAGCTAGCCATCCTCCAATTTCTTTCACCCTCGAAGATGCAGGGGGAATTCACTTCCCTCATGAAGACTCCATCGTAGTCACATTAAAGGTATCAAATTATCTGACTCATCGAATTATGGTGGATACAGGTAGCTCAGCCGATATTCTATACTTGGAGGCTTTCAACAAAATGGCACTTGCCAGAAGCCTTCTCAAGCCAGTATCGACCCCCCCTCGTCGGCTTTGGAGGTGAGGTAGTAACACCTGAAGGAAGCATCGATCTCCCAGTTACTTTTGGAGAAAGTCTAGCGAAGACCACCGTCTTCGTAAACTTCCTCGTCGTGGATCGAAAATCAGCGTATAACGCCATTTTGGAGCGACCGTCTCTTACTAAGGTTGGAGCGGCCTTGCACCCTTCATATCTGTGTGTCAAATTTCCTACCCCAAATGGTATCGGGGTCGTGCGAGGAAGTCAACAGGAGGCTCGGTCTTGCTACCAGATAGCCTTACAAGATCGAAAGAAAGCTCAAGCGACACCCGTTATGGAGATAGCACAAGGTTCACCCAACTCTTCCACCAACACCTCGTTGGATCCGAGAGAGAGCGCCCTTCAATCAGGAACTCCAGGGGAAGATACAGTGGCGATTCACTTAGCCAAAGACGACCCGTCCAGGGTCGTATACATTGGATCCTCTTTAACCAGTGTCCATCGTGAAGATTTGGTCCTTTTTCTTACCGAATATCAGGATGTGTTCGCTTGGTCTCATAAAGATATGCCAGGCATCGACCCCAATGTCATCGCACATCGTCTCAATATCGACCCGAAGCATAAACCCGTACACCAGCGTCGACTTGCCTTCACTGCAGAAAGGCAAATGGCGATCAAAGCTGAAGTCGAGAAGCTACTTACGGTCAATTTCATAAAAGAAGTTGAATACCCAGAGTGGGTCGCGAACGTAGTTCTCGTCCGAAAAGCTAATGGCAAATGGAGAATGTGCATCAATTATTCAGATCTGAACAAAGCATGCCCCAAAGATAGTTTTCCAACGCCACGGATAGACCAGCTGGTCAATTCAACAGCTGGACACGCTCTGCTCAGTTTTATGGATGCTTAGTCTGGTTACAACCAGATTATGATGCATCCACCTGATAGCCAACATACTGCCTTCATCATGGATCGAGGACTATATTGCTACTAAGTAATGCCGTTCGGTCTTAAAAATGCAGGGGCCACTTATCAACGTCTTGTCAACAAAATATTCGCTGCTCAAATTGGTAGGAATATGGAAGTTTATGTTGATGACATGCTCGTGAAAAGCACTGTAGAAGATGATCATATTTCTGATCTTCGAGAAGCCTTCGACCTAATGAGAAGGTATCAAATGAAATTGAACCCAGAAAAATGTGCGTTCGGTGTGTCTGCAGGGAAATTTCTCGGGTTCATGGTTGGCCAGCGAGGAATTGAGGCAAATCCTGAAAAGATCAAAGCATTGATAGAGATGAAATCCCCCACCACTCTGAAGGACGTCCAGCGTCTGGCTGGTCGCATCGCATCGTTGAACAGGTTCATCTCGCGAGCATCTGACAAGTGTTTACCATTCTTCAAACTCCTTCGTGCAACGGCCAAGTCTGATTGGAAATGGACGCCACAATGTGAGGAAGCCTTTCAACAATTGAAGCTATACATGAGCACACCCCCCATTTTATCTAAACCTGTAGCACATGAGCAACTCATTCTTTATCTCTCCGTGTCCACTACGGCCATTAGCGCCGCTTTAATAAGAGAAGATTCCAGGGTGCAAAGGCCCGTTTATTATATTAGTCGAGCAATGGTTGATGCAGAAACTAGGTATTCTGGTATGGAGAAACTGGCCCTAGCTTTAGTCACGGCAGCTCGAAAACTGTAACCATACTTTCAAGCCCACGCTATTCTAGTACCAACAAATCATCCACTGTGGCAAGTCCTTTAAAAACCTGAGGCTTCCGGACGCTTAACTAAATGGGCGATCGAGATCAGCGAGCACGATATCTCATTCTGTCCTAGGACCGTAGTCAAGGGCCAGGCCGTGGCTGACTTCATCGTCGAATTCACATACTCTTCCGAAGATAATACCATGACCAGCGACCAGCCTCCTTGGTCACTCTTCGTGGACGGGTCGTCGCGGGCCACTGGTAGCGGAGCGGGCCTGATTTTAGTGGCTCCTAACGGGTCGCATTTTCAATATGCTCTGCGTTTCGAATCTCGCGTCTCAAATAATGAAGCAGAATATGAGGCCCTGATCGTTGGCCTCGAACTGGCCATTGTCCTTGCAATTCAGAATCTGTTAATTCATAGCGACTCCCAGCTCATTGTCAACCAAGTCCTTGGTGAATTCGAGGCCAAAGAAGAAAGGATGGCCTTGTACAAGTCTTGTGTCCTTATCCTGCTCGCAAAACTGAAGACTTATGAAATAATTCATATTCCTCGCGAGAAGAACCAACTTGCCGATTCCTTGGCAAAGCTCGCCTCTGCACCAGAATCTGAGTTATCACATTCGATCCCTATCGAGCACCGTCAGAACCTGAGTATCAACCAAGAGACTCTCGAGAAAGTAATATCGGTACAATCATCTCCATGCTGGATGGATCCTATCATCCTTTGTCTCAGAGACGGATACCTACCAGAGGACAAGAAAGCTACAAGACAAATTCATCTTCGGGCTGCCAGGTATACCTTGCAAGACGGAATATTGTTGCGCAAAAGCTTTTCCTTGCCTTATTTAAGGTGTCTTCATCCAGAAGAAGCACTTCGTGTTCTAGATGAGATATACCAGGGGGCATGTGGTAATCACCCCAGGGGGCGATCCCTAGCATATAAGGCGATGAGGCAAGGATATTATTGGCCCACTATGAAAGCAGACGCAATTGAATTTTCTAAAAAATGTGATAAGTGCCAAAGATATTCACCTATACCTCCTGTACCGTCCGAGCGGATGACTCCAGTTGATAGCCCTTGGCCTTTCGCTCAGTGGGGGGTCGATATCATCGGGCCCTTACCCATGGGAAAGGGACAAAATAAGTTCGCGATTGTAGCGATTGATTATTTCACCAAATGGGCCGAGGCAGAACCATTAGCCAAGATTACTGAGAAACAAACTACCAAGTTTATATGGAGAAATATTATATGCCGTTATGGACTCCCCCACACTATAATCACCGACAATGGAACACAATTCGACAACGCAGCCTTTGACGAATTTTGTGAAAAATGGAAGATACGTAATCTCCGCACTTCTCCATATCATCCTCAGGCGAATGGGCAGGTCGAGGCAGTGAATAAGATCATCAAGCACCATTTAAAGACCAAGCTAGGTGAATGTAAAGGTGTGTGGCCAGAACTTCTGCCAGAAGTATTATGGGCATATAGAACCACAGCTTGTACATCAACAGGTGAAACCCCTTTCTCCTTAGCATTTGGTGTCGACGCAGTGGTACCAGTGGAAATTCAAGTGCCCTCATATCGGATCGAGCAGTATGACCCCGCGAGTAATCAGGAAAACCTCCGACTTCATCTCGATCTCTTGGAAGAACGAAGAAATGCCTCTCAAATACGAGTGGCAGCATATCAACAACGTATTGCTCGTTATCGAAATGCTAAGATCCGACCTAGATCCTTCCAGCCCGGAGATTTGGTCCTGAGGCAAAAACTTGGAGTTCCCGCTCGTTCGTTGGATCCAAATTGGGAAGGCCCGTATCGGGTCATTAGGATTGTGCGACCCGGTACTTATTACCTTGAAGACATGCATGGAAAGCCCGTACGTCGCCCTTGGCACGTGGAGCATTTGCTACGATACTACCCCTAGATTCGATGTAGTTCATAACAACATTTTATAAATAAAGTGAAAGATATCTTTTGGTCGCTACTCTATTTACTTGGACCTGAATAGCCCTGAAGAGGAAGCATACAATCCCTTGGCCAATTGCCTACCTTTGGTAGGGTTAAATTCACCTAGGATGGTCGCATTTCCATTTTATGGATGACTATCCTTCTACCCTTGGTAAACTTGGAGTCTCAATCGATAGATCAGTCTATCTCCACGAGGGTCGTCATGACCCCCCGGATTGAGAACATTACATCTCTCAATCGATAGATCAGTCTATCTCCACGAGGGCATGGTCGCTACGACCCCCCGGGTTGAGCATAACTCATTGCAACAGGAAGGCATTCAGTGTACAAAGGAAAAGAAAGTAAACAAGGAGAACAATACTTCCAAAAATCTCTTTTCATTAATGATAAATGTTTAGAAAATATCTGCTCGCGAGTACAGGAGAAAGGAAAACAAAAAGGAAATCAATCTCTTGGAGGAGGAGCCGTGCTCTCGACTTCAGGGCCCATTTCTGGAGCCCCTCCAGCCTGCGTGGCTTCGGTCACCTCGTTCTCAGTAGCAGCTTGCTCTTCTGCAGCTATGATGGTCGCGACTCGCCCAAATTCCCCCATATCGAAGGATGGGATCATTCGTTGCACTACTCTTAGCGTAAAGTCGCGACCAGCATCATATGACTCATATCTTTCATCGTCATATAGCTGCGAAGTCCGGAACTCAGAAATTGCCCGAGGACCTTCCTTCGAGAGCATTTTTACAAGGGCGACTTTCTCCTCATCCCAGTGGATCGAGTCATCCTTGAGCTGTGCAAGAGCGGAGCGCTCTTTCTCCAGGTTCTCGTTGGCTTCTTTGAGCTGCGACCTGGCCTTCGCAAGCCGCTCCTCCAATGAGATCTTGTCTTGGCGAAAGATCTCCTTCTCTCTCTCCTGCCTTCTCCTTCAAGTCAGCGATCTTCGCGAACTTGGAGTCCAGAGCTTGATACCTCTCGGTCAAAACTTGGACTTTCTCTATGAGGATCTTGATCTCCTCATCTCTCTTAGAGATCACTGTCTCACGGGACTTGAGGAGTTGATCCCTTCCTTGAACTGCCTTCTCTAAGGCAATTCTCTTCCCCTCAGCTTCATCTATCACGCGACGGGAGGCAACGATATCACACCTCGTTCGCAGGATAAGATCTAAGCCCTGCAAAAGTAACGAAAAATGTGAGAAAGTATTCTGGAACGTAACATATGTCCATACCTCTGACTGATCTTGTGTATCAGGATGATTGATCTCCTAGTCTGATGGAGGTATAGAGTAGTTAGGATTAGGATTTGGTTGCTTTTGTTTATTTTTCATAGGTTTGTTAGAAGGAGGAAGAATTCCACTTTTCACTCTCTCAAGTACTCTCATTCCTCGCTCCCTTTTATTTTCAAATTACTCTCATGTTTGCTCATTGCACATCTTTTACATTGAGGACAATGCAAGATTTGGTTGGGGGGTGTAGGATCACTTGGATGAATCTAGCGTTTTGTAACATTTCGAGCAATTATGTAGAAATTTTTCGATTTTTCTAAAATTCAAAACTCTTTTGGACAATTTTATTTCTATGTATTCAAGATAATATGAACATAAGAGAGGAGATGTGAAGTGTATGAAGTTGTAAATCTTGAACTTCTTTTTAGCATAATGGTTTTATATGTGAATTCCCTTATTTATGTGATTGATAGAAAATTTGAACACTCTTACACCTAGTTCACATTAGACAATTTTCATGGGTTGAAAGGATTATGTGATTTATGGATTAGCTAGACTTTGATTTAAGGTGTTGAGAAACCAAGCCGGGTTACTTTGTCCATCCTTGTCCATGGGAAAATAACAAAAGATATGGATTTCTAAAAATCCTATCTAATTTAAAAGAAAAAGGAAAAGGAAGGATGAAATTAGGAATGATGGAAAAACGGTGGAAAGTTCTGATTAGGGCTACATATTACCAACCGGGGGATAGTTTACCCGTAACCAAAGCCGGAAATGGGACGTAGTGTGAAAGTCGTCGGAAGGACAGTAAGGCAAATTCCTATCATTAGCTTATTGTGCTCTATACACCTTGAGATTTATGGTTTAGTTGATTTATGAAGAAGATAATCTAGAAACTCATGAGATGAATTTTCACTATGCACACTAGGTTGAATTTGTTCAAGTTCTTCTATTTATCAACCAATCAGCGGGAATTTCATATGGACACTTATTATGTCTTGAGAGTTTATGATTTCAACCTTTACCACCTAATTTCTCTGAATCTTACACTTGTGTGTCTTAGAATGTATAGAAGAAGGATTTCTAAAGGAGAGTTAAAGAAGGGAATTGATTTCACGCATGTTTTGCTCGGGACTAGCAAAATGCTGGTTGGGGGGTGTGTTGAGCTCTTAATTGTGCATATTCTAACCCCAATTCATCACTTATTATGCTTGTTTTTATGGTTTATAGACTAAACTAATGCAAGGATTTGTGATTGTAAGGATGAGAGAGAGGATTCATCATTTGGAGACTTAAAGACGTTATTTAGAAGCAAAGAAGATCAAAGGACCAAGTGTGAAAGGGTGGAAGAAAGAAGCAAAGAAGAGAAGAAAAGAAGGAGGAAGAAGACACCCAAGATCGGTCGTCCGACCGGTCGTCCAAGGCCCAGGACCGGTCGTCCGACCAGTCCGATCACTCAACAAAGTGGCCCAGAGGCCACAACTCACTAGACTGTCTAAGACCGATCGTGCGACCGGTCGTCCACTGCTGCGACCGGTCGTGCGACTGGTCCTGGAATTAATTTTCTGGGTTGAAAATTCCTAAAACTCTCTGGATGTTTTTGACGTTTTTGAGACCGGTCGTGCGACCAGTCGTCCAGTAGCTCAGACCGGTTGTGCAACCGGTCGTCTGCATAATGAGGGGTGTTCTACAAGCCCCGAATTTCTCTGCGCACTGCGTACTCTTATGCAACTTCTGGAAAATTCTGATGCTGCGGAGCCTCCCCACTATAAAAGGACACCTAGGGATCATTCCTGGGGTATCTTAGAAGGGTTTGAGCAAGGTGGGAGGCGGCAGAAGTGGATTTCGGAGTTCCACAACTCCTCCTAGTTTGTTGCTATTTTTATGTTTTTCTTAGTTGTTTCATGTTTCCTTGGATCATGAACGGCTAAACCTCTTAGCTAGGGCTAAGAGGTGAAGCTTGTAGTGAAGCTAAGTTGTTTCAATTCTTTTAAAGTTGATTTTTAGATTGGATTTCATGTTTATGAACAATGGTTTGAAGTTTAATTCAAGTACTAAAGTAGTTTTTCTTAATCTTATGATGACTCATGGATGTTTGGAAGAATTACTTGAGTTCCTAATGGTTTTGTGTTAGTCTAGACCTGTATGATCTGAGGAATCAGAATACGCTCTAGTACTATGATCTTCATGTGGGAACTTCCTACCAATGTTCTACTTTTTCTGGAATCTGTTGTATGTGGAACTGTGTATGTGATTTGAATCAAGTTCAAATCATGATCTAGCTTTGTCTTGTGACAAGACTTAATGATGGTTATGATTGTGAACTTAGTCTATTGGAATTGGGACTGACTTATGCAATGAGGCAAATGAGGCAAATCCAGATGTTAGATGGACCACACCCACAGGGAATAGTGGTCATTGATGCCCACCATGGTTCCTTCTTTGATATATATGTTTTATCCATGCCGTACACATATTTTGACGGCCTATCTTGTATGTGCAGGCCCAAGTATGGGGCCGATGTGGTCTCAAGTGGGCTATGCCACAAAGACCTTTACATTTCTAATGGGACCCACAGTCCGGGTCCCACTCTCTATATATATTGGGCCTTTTAAGGCCAATGTTACATGATACGTTTTGGTAACATGCTAATATGATTAGCTTGATATGTCACACTGATAACATGCTTAGTATAATGAATACCATGCTCATTCATATGCCCATACGCATCATTTGTATGCCTGTTATGGATCATGATTAACCATAGCATATGCTAGTTGGCTTGTTATACTTAGGGGACCCGTGTAAGACAGGGTCGCCCCACATGATTGCGCAGTATGCGTAAGTTTGGTGCATGATTTGGATTGTATGACTCATGCATTTCGCATTATGTACGTCACGATCGCTTTCACATCCTAGCAGCATCAGGGTGGTGGCCACCATAGTCACATCATGGTTGGCAGTATTGGACACCGAAAACTTGTTCTAGTACGTGGGCGCTATGGATGTCCTTGGGTGAAAGTCTCTAAACCCTGTGTTACCAGTAGGATGCTCCAGCGTCGAGACCGAGTGGATAACATGAGCGCCCGTGTGCCAAATACCAGTAGGCCGCGTCTCCCACTGTGTCGAGGTCGGTTGGAAAGGGGTGTGACCTTATCCGCCCGCGTGCAGTGGGCTGTAAGTTAGGTCGAGTCTAACCAGCTCATGGAATGGGTCCGCTATCGGGGAGCCGGGTGCGTATTGGCATACCACTGACGAGGCGGATAGTGAGGTCTTTTCTACTAGCTTGGTTATGCGCACGATGTGCGGCGGCCAGTATTAGAGTATACTAGACCCCGGTGATGTCCCAGATGAGAACTATTTTAATATGTGGATCAGTTGAGGATTGACGTGTTTGCATTGCATCTCTAGCATGTAACACTCGGCCATATAGGCCCTTGCATCGCATAGCCTTGGGATGGCTGATAGCATTCATGAACTTGGTAACTTAGCCCTCTACTACTTTCGCTTACTCTGATATCTGTATACTTGTCATATGCATCACACGCGCACACACGCACTCTACTGAGCTTCGTAGGAAGCTCATGCGCGTTTGTTTACACTGTAGGTACTAGGGCACATCAACAGCGTTGAGCGCAGTGCATGTACTTGATATTTTGGGCTTTTGCTACATTTTATATTTCCCTTTCCAGCACTGTACTCAACAACGTTATAGTGGATATTTGATGATGTTTTATGGTTTTGATTATGCTTCTTTATAAAAAAAAATTACCCTGAAAATCCTCCTGGTAGGATCCCAGGATCGAAACCTGGCATATGAGAGCTAGGAGCCGAGAATGGGATACTACGGAGGCTGTTGGCACCAAGGTCGGCGATCGGGAATTTAGTGAGCCCGGTCCTTGGGTTTGGGGCGTGACACAAGGTATATAGAGTAACAACAAGCCAATGACGGGAATTTGCCTTACTGTCTTTCCGACGAATTTCACACTACGTCCCATTTCCGGCTTTTGTTACGGGTAGACCATCCCCCTGTTGGTAGTAGGTGGCCCTAATCGGATTTTTCCACCATTTTTCCATTATTCCCAATTTCATCCTTCCTTTTCCTTTTTCTTTTAAATTAGATAGGATTTTTAGAAATCCATATCTTTCGTTATTTTTCCATGGACAAGGATGGACAACGTACCCCGCCTTGATGTCTCAACACCTTGAATCGAAATCTAACTAATCCACAAATCACATAATCCCTTCAAACCGTGAAAATCGTATAATGTGAACTAGGTGTAAGAGTGTTCAAATTTTCTATCAATCACAAAAATAGGGGAATTCACATATAAAACCATTATGTTGTGAGAAATTCAAAACTTGCAACCTCACTCACTTCATATCTCCTCCTCTTATGCTCATATCATCTTGAATGCATAGAAATAAAGTTTTCCAAAAGAGTCTTAAATTTTTGAAAAATTGAAAAATTTCTACATAGTTGCTCGAATTGTTTCAAAACGCTGGATTCATCCAAGTGATCCTACACCCCCCTAACCAAATCTTGCATTGTCCTCAATGTAAAAGATGCGCAATAAGTAAAACATGAGAGCAATTTGAAAATAAAAGGGAGTGAGGGATGAAAGTACCTGAAAAAGTGAAAAGTGGAATTCTTCCTCCTTCTAACAAACCTAAGCAAAAGCAAACAAAAGCAACAAAATCCTAATCCTAACTACTCTACACCTCCATCAGACTAGCAAATCAATCATCCTGGTAGACAGGATCAGTCAGAGGTATGGACATACCTTCTGAAGAAAATTTCTCAAAGAACGGCTTTAATCGCTGCCCATTCGCCTTAAAAATGTTGTCGTTCCTTGGGTTTAACAACTCGACAGTCCCATATGGATAAACAGTTTGCACAATATAGGGACTGGTTCATCGAGATCTCAATTTGCCCTGGAAATAAATGTAGACGAGAATTATACAGGAGGACTTTTTGATTGATCGTGAATGTCTTACGAAGAATGTTTTTATCATAGAATATCTTCGTTTTGTCCTTGTAAATTCTCGCATTCTCATATGCTTCGTTCCAAATTTTTGCAAGTTCATTCAATTGCAGTTTGCACAACGAGCTCTCCTTGTCAGAATCAAAATTCATCTTCTTAATTGCCCAATACGCCCTATGTTCCAACTCCACAGGCAAGTGACAAGCCTTACCATAGACAAGTCTATAGGGAGACATTCCAATAGGGGTCTTGAAAGCAGTACGGTAGGCCCAAAGCGCATCGGTAAGCCGAAGCGACCAATCCTTGCGATCGGGGTTCACCGCTTTCTCTAAAATATGTTTAATCTCCCTATTGGATATCTCAGCTTGTCCACTAATTTGTGGTTGATAGGGAGTGCTCACTTTGTGTGTTACGCCATATTTCTTCATTAAGGTTTCAAAAGGGCAATTACAAAAGTGAGACCCTCCATCACTTATGATGACTTGAGGTGTTCCAAACCGGGAAAGAATATTCTCTTTTAAGAAGTGAATGACCGTTTTATGGTCATTATTCCGACAAGGGATGGCCTCGACCCATTTGGAAACATAGTCAACGGCAAGCAAGATGTATGTGTTTCCAAAAGAAGATGGGAAAGGACCCATGAAATCGATGCCCCAACAATAAAAAATTTCGATTATTAAGATGGGATTGAGTGGCATCATATTTTTACGGGAGATTCCTCCCAATTTCTAACAAGGTTCACATGTTTTGCAAAACTCATGTGTGTCTTTGAACATAGTGGGCCAATAAAACCCACATTGCAGAATTTTTGTGGTGGTCTTTTTAGCCGAAAAGTGGCCACCACATGCCTGAGAGTGACAGAAGGAGATGATACTTTGTTGCTCATCATCTGGGACACATCTCCTTATGATTTGATCGGGACAATACTTGAATAAGTATGAGTCGTCCCATAGGAATTTTTGCACCTCAGTGAAGAATTTATCCTTATCTTGCTTTTTCCAATGTGTAGGAATTGTACCTGTAGCAAGATAGTTAGCAATTTCCGCATACCATGGTAATTGGGAAACAGCAAAAAGTTGTTCGTCAGGGAACATGTCATTGATCGCGGTCGTTTCAGGGGAATCAGTGAGGACAAGTCGAGAGAGATGGTCAGCCATGACATTTTCTACTCCTTTCTTATCACGTATTTCTATGTTAAATTCCTGGATTAGAAGGATCCATCTTAACAATCGTGGTTTAGCATCCATCTTAGAGAGAAGGTACTTAAGTGCGGCATGGTCAGTGAATATGATGATCTTGGATCCAATCAAATAGGACCTAAACTTGTCCAAGGCAAAAACTACGGCTAAAAGTTCTTTTTCAGTAGTAGTGTAGTTTGCTTGGGCTGAGTTTAGAGTTCTACTTGCATAGTAGATGACACATGGCTTTTTCTCTTTTCGTTGGCCTAGCACGGCCCCAATAGCATAGTCTCTAGCATCGCACATAATTTCAAAAGGAAGGCTCCAATCAGGTGGTTGCATTATGGGAGCACATGTCAACATACCTTTTAAGGGTGGTAAAGGCCTTTTGACATTCTTTATTCCACTCGAATGAGTTTTCCTTTTGAAATAGGTTACATAAAGGACGAGAGAGTGATGAACTGAAGTCCTTTATGAACCTTCTATAAAATCCTGCGTGTCCCAAAAAGGACCGTACATCTCGTATGCTCTTGGGTGGTGGAAGGTTAGAGATAAGATCAATTTTCACTTTGTCCACCTCGATTCCATTTTGTGAAACGATGTGACCAAGTACAATTCCATTTTGAACCATGAAGTGACACTTCTCCCAATTTAGCACAAGGTTCTTCTCTTCACATCTTTTCAGCACAGATTTCAAGTGCTCAAGGCACTCATCAAAGCTACAACCAAATACGGAAAAAACATCCATGAAGACATCGAGAATTGTCCCCACCATGTCAGAAAAGATACTCATCATACAACGTTGAAAGGTGGCAGGGGCATTACATAGTCCAAACGGCATCTGTCGATAGGCGAAAGTGCCGAATGGACATGCGAATGTAGTCTTTTCTTGGTCTTCACGGGCAATCTCTATTTGGTTGTACCCTGAATAGCCATCAAGGAAGCAAAAGTGGGAATGACCCACCAACCGTTCTAAAATTTGATCAACAAACGGTAGGGTGAAGTGGTATTTCCTCGTGACAGTGTTTAGCTTCTTGTAGTCAATGCACATTCTCCAACCGGTAGTGACTCTAGTTGGCACGAGTTCATTATTGGCATTGGCTACGATGGTTATTCCGGATTTCTTCGGCATCACTTGAGTTGGGCTCACCCATTGACTATCGGATATTAGGTAAATAATACCCACATCCAATAGTTTCACCACTTCGGCCTTAACCATATCCTTCATGTTTGGATTTAGTCATCGTTGTGGTTGCCTAGATGTCTTCGCATTCTCCTCAAGGTGTATGCGATGAGTATAAATTAGTGGGTCTATGCCTTTGAGATCCACAATTGACCATCCAATGGCACTCTTGTGCTCTAATAGAGTGGCCATTAGCCTACTCTCTTGTTCCTCATCCAAGTGGGAAGAAATCACACTGGATATGTCTCATCTCGACCTAAATAGACATATTTCAGCTCACTTGGTAATGGTTTTAAGTCGAGTGTTGGCGCCTTGATGTTGGATGGAAGGGCCTTGTTCTCGTTTACAGGCAAAGGCTCAAATAGGGCCCTTCATCTTTTATTATCAAGCACCGGCATCGCATCTAGAATGGCATCCATCTCTTGTATTGTGTCATCATTTATCTCATGAGAATGGGCCACACTTGCCTACTAAGGGTCGGAAGATAATGACAAGGGGAATATATCTTCCACGAATGATTCAATCATGTTTAGTTCATGGATATCATCATCAACCTCTCGTGGTTGTTTGCATAAATCAAATATGTTAAGCTCAAGGGTCATATTTCCAAAGGACATTTGTACAAGTCCATTTCTACAATTGATAATTGCATTTGAAGTAGCAAGAAATGGTCGGCCAAGTATGACGGGAATTTGAGCACCGGTGCCTATCACGGGATGTGTATCCAAGACAATAAAGTCTACTGGGTAGTAGAATTTATCAACTTGGACTAGAACATCCTCAATCATTCCTCTCGGTATACGAATGGATCTATCAACAAGTTAGAGTGTGGTTTTGGTCGGTTTCAATTCACCTAACCCAAGTTGCTCGTAGACCGAGTATGGAATAAGATTCACACTTGCCCCTAAATCGAGTAAGGCTTGTTTAATCCGGTAGTCTCCTATGATGCATGAGATGGTTGGACTACCCGGATCCTTGTATTTTTGGGGCACCTCTTGTTTGATGATAGCGCTTAAATTCTCAGTCAAAAGTACTTTGTTGTGAACATTGTGTTTCCTTTTGACTGTACACAATTTCTTTAGAAATTTGGCATAAGATGGTATTTGTTATATGGCATCCAACAACGGGATGTTGATCTTCACCTGTTTGAAAACTTCTAATATTTTCAGATTTTTGTCTAAAGGTTTAGGTGAAATCAACCTTTGTGGAAACAGGGCAACCGGCTTGTATTGCCTTTCCTGTTCTTTCTCTTGTGGAGTGTTGTTTGAGCTATCATCCTCTTTGGAAATCTCCAGATCCTTAGGCTTTAGGGCCTTCACCGGATTAAATTTGTCAATTTCTTTCCCACTTCTCAAAGTGGTGATAGCTTGAACATGCTCCGTATGATGGGAGGATGAGTTTGCATCTTGTATCTCAAATTGGGTTCTTGAGTTAGGAAGAGGTTGGGCAGGAAGTGTACCCTTCTCTCTAACACTAAGATGAGATTCAACTCTAGCCATTGATGTTTTCAATTCATTGATGGCTTGAGTTGAACTTTGATTGAATTTCAATTGCTCTTGCATGAACCCATCTATTTTCAGAGAATTCGTCTTGTTATACTCAGCTTGAACCGATACAAATGCACCCAACATCTCCTCTAGCGTCACTTTTGGAGTAATGACTAGAGATGGACCTAGTATAGGTTGTGCTTGAGGGATAGTGGTTGCATTCGCAGTGGGTCCATTCCTCTAACTGAAGTTGGGATGGTTCTTCCAACTAGCATTAAACGTATTTGAGGTTGGAGCACCAAATTGCCATTGATAACTGTTTATGGCATTTGATTGTTCTTGTAAGATGTCCTGAACTGCTGAAATTGTGGGACAATCTTGTGTTGCATATTGATTTTCGGCACAAATTCCACAAACAGTTTCAACGTCATTGGAGTTAATCGTCTCTCCTTTCCTCAATTCCATGGCTTCGACCTTTCTTGTGAGGTTAGCCACCCGTGCACTTATGCTATCCTCTTCCGATAAGACATACATTTCTCCTCTTTCCTTTTGTTAGCCAGTCATGGAATTTGTTGGTTTCGATGTATCCCAAGACTGTGCATTCTCAGCCAATTCTTCCAAATAATCCCATGCTTCATCAGCCTCCTTATTCATGAACTCCCCATTACACATCATCTCTACAAATTGGCGCATGGGTGAAGTTAGTCCTTCATAGAAAAAGCTTATAACCCACCAAATTTCATAGCCATGATGTAGGCATGCGTTCAATAAGTCCTTAAACCTCTCCCAACATTGGAAGAAGGTTTCATCTTCCTTTTGGGCAAAGTTCATAATAAGGCGCTTCAACATGTTTGTTTTGTGAGTAGGGAAGAATTTTTTTTATGAATTCCCTATGCATATCAGTCCATGCACCAATTGATCTTGGCCTTAATGCATGAAGCCAACCTTTAGCTTTATCTTTAAGAGTAAAAGGGAAGAATTTAAGTCTCACCACATCATCAGTCACATTAGCAAAGTGCATGGTGGTTATTACCTCATCAAACTCCTTAAGGTGTTGATAGACACTTTCACTATCTAATCCATGGAATTTAGGGAGAAGTTGGATCACACCCGGTTTTAAATCCACATTCCCTGCATTTTGTGGAAAAATTATGCATGAGGGAGTGATCGCTTTTGCTGGTTGCAAGAAGTCACGTAAAGTTCTTGGTCGGGGAACATTCTCAAAAACATTCTCCCCCGTTTCAGTTTGGTTTTGGCCTAGATTGGCCATCGGATTAAGTTGATTTGCAGCCATGTTTTCAGACAAAATTGGAGAGTTTAGATGTCTCCTAGCACGTGGCTCTCTGTCAATTCCTTCTACTATACCCCCTTCACTTATGAGTCGGTTATTGGAATCCCGAGCCCAATGTGGCATGCAAAACCAAAAAAATATGAAACAAAGAGAAAGAAGAATTCTTCCTCCCTTTCTTTACTCTTCTCTAAGACCGAAGCACAAGGTGTCTTGCAATGGCTAAGCCAGAAGCAAGGATAGAGACCGATTTCTCCTGGTCAATAGGGGTTTAGAGAACTCCCCACCCACTCTTTGAATCTTTTGAGAAAAAGTGCAGAAAAAGGAGAAAGAGGAGTAGAGGTGAGAAAAGAAATCTCTGAGCACAAGGTGATCCAAGACGGCAGAGTTGACCAATAGGAATCCAGGTGGCACAAGGCCTACCTTTCAGAGATCCAAAACGAGTCTCCACCCACTCTACAAGAGATGAATATGATAGGAATGAATAGGAGAAGGAGAAGATTAAGGTTTAGAAAGATAAAACCTGATTTGGTACTTGAAATCCTTATATCTTCTTCAGCTTCCTAGAAATCCCAGCAAAAAAAGAAAAATCAAATAAAACAAACTAAGTTAGTCCTAAAATCTTAAAAATCCTAAATAGATACTAATTTCAGAAATTTGTGAAAACCGTCAAAGTCTCCGGCAATGGCGCCAAAAACTTGTTCGCTTCCCCAAGTGTAGGGTTGCGATGTAGTAATAATCTCGGTAAGACCGAGGTCGATCCACAGGGACTTGTGTAGGAATTCACAAACACATCCAATAGTGTCTATTGAGAGCTAACAACCAGATTTTGTATGAAATTGATGTAAGTAACTACTTTGAATTAAATTGAAGGTAAACAATTATAAAAAGGCACAAGGGGTTCAAGGATCCACTTGTAGCAATCCTTGATGTTCAATCCGCTGTGGTTTCTCATTCTCTCAACTAGAATCGATATTAAGATCTATCTAATTGGATGATAGAGCTGTTAAACCAACAATCTGTCATATGTATGAGCCCTGTGTATGATTCACTCAATACAAGCTAGGCTGAGCATGCTTCAATTGCATAGGTCAGTCCCAATTCTAATAAACTAAGTTCATAATCATGATCATCATTAAGTCCTGTCACCAGACAAAGTTAGATCATGGTTTGAACTTGAATCAAATCATATGTACAGTCCCATACATAATTCAGAAAACTAGAAAAGTAGAACTTTGGTAGGAAGTCCCCACATGAAGATCAAGTACTAGAGCGTACTCCAATTCCTCAGATCATACAGGTCTAAACTAATACAAAGCAATTAAAAACTTAAGTAATTCTCCCAAACATCCATGAGTCATCATAAGACTAAGAAAAACTACTTAGAACTTGTATAAACTTCAAACCATTGTTCATAAACATTAAAACCAATCTTAAAACCATCCTAGCACGAATTGAAACATCTTAGATTCACTACAAGCTTCACCTCTTAGCCCTAGTTAAGAGGTTTAGCTGTTCATGATCCAAGGAAACATGAAACAACTAAGAAAAACATAAAAACAGTAAAACAAACTAGAGGAGTTGTGGAACTCCGAAATCCACTTCCGCCGCCTCCAACCTTTCTTAAACTCTTCTAAGATACCCTAGGAACGATCCCTAGGTGTCCTTTTATAGTGGGGAGGCTCCGCAACTTCGGAATATTCGAGAATTTGCGTAAAACTTACGCACTGTGTAGAGAAAATCGGCGCCAGAATTAGAAGGTTCAAATCTTACGCAGGCGACCAGTTGCACGACCGGTTGCAATGGCTGGACGACCGGTCGTGGATGCTGGACGACCGATCTCAAAATGGCCAAAAAGAGTCCAGTGAGTTTCGGCTTGGAAAATTAATTTAAGGACC
Source organism: Liriodendron chinense (assembly GCA_003013855.2). Taxonomy (NCBI): domain Eukaryota; kingdom Viridiplantae; phylum Streptophyta; class Magnoliopsida; order Magnoliales; family Magnoliaceae; genus Liriodendron; species Liriodendron chinense. The sequence goes on from ML058366.1 coordinate 952,695, forward strand.
GGTCACACTGACCGGTCGCAGAAGTGGACGACCGGTCGTACGACCGGTCATGAACAGTCTAGAGAGTTATGGCCTCTGGGTCTCCTCTGTGCATGTGCGGACCGGTCGGATGACCGGTCCTTGGCCTTGGACGACCGGTCGTGGGCACCTTCTTCTGCTTTCTTTCTTCTTTTCTCTGACTTCTTTCTTTCATTCTTTGATGCTTAGCCCCTTTGATCTTCTTTGCTTCTAGCTAGAATCTTTAAGTCTTCAATTGATGCTTGCTCTCTCTCATCCCTACAATCACAAATCCATGCATTAGTTTAGTCTATAAACTATAACAACAAGCATAATGAGTGATGAATTGGGGTTAGAGTATGCATAATTAAGAGCTCAACAATAAGCTTGAAGGTATCCTTATATCCTAGAGGGGGGGTGAATAGGACTTTTTAATTTTTCTGGCAAATTCAAAAGCTCAATTGCATTTATACCATAATTTATCAATTAAGTTCATGTAAATGATAGCAATTGATCACCCAAGATCTAACTCGATTGACAACTTTACTAAGAGAAGTATTTCATCAAACAGATTATATGCATTCTTGTATTTATCATTCAAGGATGGCATATGAGCATTTTGTCAAACATAAGATGGGCATACAGTTAAGCACTTATAAGATTGATCAATAAGGAACAAAATAGACAAAATGCATTCACCACATTGCACACGATATATGGTGGTTCAGTTTCCCTACTCCACTCCCGGTTCACGATCTCAACCTATGAGATCACCGAATTTCACTATAGTCATGGTTTTAAATCAGGTTAACCATCAACCTTAACATCCTTTGATCTAGGACTGCGTTTACCATCCGTCGATGGCCCAATCCAGGGACTTGACAAGTTTAGATCTCAAACTCTCACCAATCCTAATCCAAGGATGGTCACGTACACTCCCGCCGGAGTTTTCCAATCCTGGGAATAGTGATTCAATAAATGAACTCTCAAATACTAGACATACCTAGACGATTGAGCCCCGATTCAGCGCCGTTGATGAGTAGCTTCAGCTTCCACGAATGCCTTAGCTCCTCTCCAAGCTCCCACGATCAGCTACCAATGCATATGATGTTCCTACGCTAGTGCCGGGTAGGTGGGAGGAGTTGTTGGGGTTCCTTTTGCCTATTCAATACAATGGTGATCATAGGAACTACCAACTTGAGTATTTAATGGCTATTGATGACCAAGAGATTCAACAAGATGGGTTAGGTTAGCCATGAATACCTTGCTTGAGTTCATTCTTCAAACCGAGCTTTGAATGCTCATTGAAGTGCCATGAATCACTTGGATTGAATGATGAACTCTAAGCAATGATGAGCAAAAGAAGGATAGATGATGTTCTGAATTGCCCCCTTCAATGCTCTCAATGGGTGTGCAAAGAATACCATTAAAGCCCTCAAGATATGCCTTTATAGACTCCAAGCAATCGGGCTTCAATGGATATAAAACAACTAGTTGTCGATTGATCTATCAAAGCACCGATTGATCGCAAGAAGTAATTTTTCAAAAAATATGCTTGCTGAACAGAAATGGCATTGATCGATTGATCGCCCGTCCCAGTCAATTGATCGCCCAGGCTGATCGATTGATCGACCGGCCATCCGATCAATCGCAAATGCGATTTTTACAGATATGCTTGCTGTACAAATATTATTCTGCTGGCCGACCAGTCATAACTGGTCGGCTGTCCAAGTTGTTTTCCTAACAGCAGGGTTGCCATTTTCTTATGATATACCTGGCCGACCGGTCAAGACAGGTCGGCTTCCCAGCTGCATTCATCACGGCAAGTTGTCTTGAGTTTATGAGCCTGGCCGACTGGTCAAGACCGGTCGGCTGTCTAGACAGATTATTACAGCAAGCTTGCTGGAGGTTTCTTTGAAGTTCTGGCCGACCGATCAAGAACGGTCGGCTATCTGGATATTCTTGTCACAGCAAACTAGCTGGACCAAGTCCTTCAAAACAGCAGCGGGTCTCTTTCAAAGATGAACTAAGAAGTGATTTGGTGCATAGGGTCCAATGTTTGGACATATCTTCAATTACGATTCGCACCATCCATGGACCACAAGTCTGATCAACTTATGCAAGGGTCGAGAGGGAATGGAATAAGATAGGTGAGTCATTACACCATTCTTTGATGTTTTGGGTTTCCTATGTTCGATCTATATGCAACTTACCTAAGATCTTGTTTCAGCTTGAGCTTGAGCAATGGAAGAAGCATAGTCTTCAAGTCTTTGATCTTCAAATCTTCGACTGAGGCTCACACGACAAGACGCGACCAACCAACACGTCAATTGACAGAATAAAGTGTACTAACAAATTCAACATCTTGAAGTCTTTGACTGTTGGGGCATCGATTTCATTGGACTGTTTCCCTCATCTTTTGAACATGTCTATATATTGCTTGCCTTAGACTATGTGTCTAAATGGATAGAGGCTATTCCATGTAGAACTAACGATTATCGTACGGTTCTAAAGTTCCTTAAAGAAAACATACTTTCCAGATTTGGAACGCCTCGAGCCATTATTAGTGATGGTGGTTTTCACTTTTGCAATTGGGCTTTTGAAACCTTAATGAAGAAATATGGCATTAGGCATAAAGTGGGTACCCCATACCACCCACAGACGAGTGGGCAAGCTGAAATTTCCAATCGAAAAATCAAACAGATTTTGGAAAAGACGATGAGGCCAGATTGCAAAGATTGGTCACTAAGATTAGATGATGCGCTTTGGGCTCACCGTACCACTTACAAGACCCCCATTGGAATGTCCTCCTATAGACTTTTCTATGGGAAAGCTTGTCACTTGCCCGTGGAGATTGAAAGCCTATTGGGCAATTTGAGCATTGAACTTTAATGTTGACAAGGCTAGCTCGCTTCACAAACTCCAACTTAATGAGCTTGATGAGATCTGGAATGATGCTTACGAGAACTCGAGCATTTACAAGAGTAGGATGAAGGCCTTCATGACAAGCACATCTTCAGGAAATCTTTCCATGAAGGTCAGAAAGTGCTCTTGTATAATTCTCGGCTTTATCTTTTTTCGAGAAAATTACGATCTCGATGGACCGGCCCATACATTGTTAAAGAAGTTTTTCCTCATAGGGCTGTCGAGATAGAGAATGCTACAAATGGTAATTGTTTTAAAGTGAATGGACAACACCATAAACCATTTGTTGAGAAATTTGATTCAGAGGACATGGCCATCACTCTGAATGATCCTGTGTATCAGGATGATTGATCTCCTAGTCTGACGGAGGTATAGCGTAGATTAGGTTTAGTTGCTTTTTCTATTTTGGTTTTACTATTTTAGTGAATTTAATTATCGGAGTTGCAGACTTCCATGATCAACTCTCTCAGGTAATATTGTTCTCATTCTCTTGTACTTTACCATTGCTCTCATGTTCATGCTCATTGCATATCTTTTCCCATTGAGGACAATGCAAGATTTGGTTGGGGGGTGAGATGAGATTCCTCATCTAGCAGTTTGCAACATTTCGAGCCTCATATGCGAATTTTTTTTTGAATTTCTAAAAATTCAAAACTCCTTTAGAAAACCTTATTGCTATGCATTCGAGATGATACGAGTATATAAGAAAAGGAGATATGAAATAAGTGATGTTGCAAGTCTTGAACGTCTCTTAATATAATGGTTTTATATGTGAATTTCCATATTTATGTGATTGATAGAAAATTTGAACACTCTTACACCTAGTTCACATTACACAATTTTCACGGTTTGAAGGGATTATGTGATTTATGGATTGGCTAGACTTAGATCTGAGGTGTTAAGGAACCAAGCCGGGGTACTTTGTTCATCCTTGTCCATGGAAAAATAACGAAAGATATGGATTTCTAAAAATCCTATCTAATGTAAAAGAAAAAGGAAAAGGAAGGATCAAAATTGGGAATGATGGAAAACATGGTGGAAAACTCCGAAAAGGGTTACCTATTACCAAACGGGGGATGGTTTACCCGTAACCAAAGCCAGAAATGGGACATAGTGTAAAAGCCATCGGAAGGACGGTAAGGCAAATTCTTGTCATAGGCTTGTTGTTGCTTAGTGCACCTTGAGATCCATGGTTTAGTTGATCTATGGAGAAGATAATCCCAGAAACTCATGAGATGAACTTTCACTATGCACACTGGGTTGAATTTGTTCGAGTTCTTCTATTTATCAATCAATCAGCGGGAATTTCATATGGACACTTATTATGTTTCAAGAGTTTAAGGTTTCAACTTCTATCACCTCATTTTTCTGAATTTTACACTTGTATGTCTTGGAATGAATAGAAACATAGTTTCTGAAGGAGAGTTGGTTTTTGGAGGTTTGAACTTGTTTCACGCATGTTTTGCTCAGGACTAGCAAAAAGTTGGTTGGGGGGTGTGTCGAACCTCCAATTTATACATGATATAGCCCACTACATCACATTATATGCATGGTTTGCATGTTTAAAAGGCCCATCTAATGCATGATTTGTAATTGTAGGGATGAGAGCGACTTCGCCCAATTGGTGACTAAAAGGGTCCATTTAGAGCCATTGGATGAAGATTGAAGGAGGACCAAAGAAAGAAGAAAGCAAGTAGAAGAGAGAGACGAGGAAATAAAGAAAGAAAAGATGGAAAACAAAGGTCCGACCGGTCGGCCATGGGAGCCAGACCGGTCATGACCGGTCAGCCACCCTACAATTCCCCTCTCTAGACGCTAGAGCAAGGACCAGTATGGTTCGACCGGTCAAGACTGATCGGCCAACAGGTTGGGCCCTCTATTTTGCATGCTGGACTCAATTCCAATAGGTCCAACCGGTCAAGACCGGTCGACCAGCCCAGTCCGACCGGTCACGACCGGTCGGCCTTGTGTAAACAACAACTTATTAATTTGAGATTCGATATTTTCTGAGCAAGTGCGTAAGGTTACACAAATTCTGGAAGATTCCGACGCAATAGAGCTTCCCCACTATAAAAGGACACCTAGGATCTCTTCGTAGGGTATCATAGAAGCTGAGGAACTTCTTGCGAAGTGAAGGAAGTCGTTGTGGAGCGTTTGCAACCCTCCCAACTCTGCGTTTTTATGCTTTTTATTGAGTTCTAGTTGTAGTGAGACAATGCTCGGCTACAATCTCTCAGCTAAGGCTAAGAGGTGAAGCTTGTAGCCAATTTCATGTTTAATTCAGTTTAATTCAAGTAGTTTCACTTCAAGTTCGAATTTTGAATGTTCTAGTTCTTATAAAGTTGATATTTTTAGAAGTATTATGAGAGATCATGTGCTCCAGACATGGATTCCTTGCAATTCTCTGAGATTATTATGTTTTGCTTGATTAGATTCAAATTATGGTAACCCTTGAGCATGACATAGTCCATAAGCATGATTGTTACTTCGAAGGCTATGATTTTGAATGCTATATGTGGTTGATGGACTAGAACTTGGAAGTTCAACTTAAGTGGGATTGAATGCGTTTAATGCTTTATCTTCCAACTAGATGAGAGATAGACTTCAAATCTGGTTGTGTTTATGCTTAGATTGATTGGATTGACATGGGATTGTTACACGTGGATCCTTGAAAGCCTTAGTTCCTTAATTACTGTTTTTCTTAAGTTACCGTTTTAACACAATTCCCTCAATTGAATCTCTTAAATATTGCAATCCTTGTTGCTGGAATAGTATAGAAGTTGTTTTCTAATTCCCTGTGGATCGACCTTGGTCTTATCGAGATTTATTACTACATCGCAGCCTTGTACTTGAGGTGAGCGAACAACTGCACCCTCATGCGTGGTTTTACCACCAACCAGGGGAAACATTGATATAAAGCCAGGTGCGATTCGACTTTTGCCAAAGTTCCATGGGCTAGACTCTGAGAGCCCATACCTACACTTAAAGGAGTTTGAAGAAGTGGTAGCTACTTTACAATACACTAATGTTTCAAAAGATGCCATTAAACTTAAACTTTTTTCCTTTTCATTGAAAGAAAGAGCCAAGAGTTGGCTCCACTCTCTTAGACCACACTCGATAGGGTCATGGAATGAGATGACCCCGGAATTCTTGAAAAAGTTCTTCCCGGCTCATAAAATAAACACCCAAAGAGAGCCATAATGAATTTTTCGGTTAAAGAGAATGAGTCATTCTTCCATTGTTAGGTCTTGAACCTCCAATTTACACATGATACAGCCCATTACATCACATTATATGCATGGTTTGCATGTTTAAAAGTCCCATCTAATGCATGCTTTGTGACTATAGGAATGAGAGCAGACTTCGCCCAATTAGTGACCAAAAGGAGCCACTTAGAGCCATTGAATGAAGATTGAAGGAGGGCCAAAGAAAGAACAAAGTAAGTGTTGAACCTCCAATTTATACATTGCATTGCCCATTACATGACATGGTTTGCATGATTTTCATGATTTAAAGGCCCATCTAACACATGTTTTGTGATTATAGGAATGAGAGCGGACTTCACTCAATTAGAGACCAAAAAGGGGCCATTTGGAGCCTTTGATGAAGGCCCAAGGTGGACCAAAGAAAGAAGGAAGCAAAGAAAGAAGAAAACAGAAGAAAGAAAGGAAGAAAACAAGAAGAAAAAGAGACCGACCGGTCTTGACCGGTCGGCCAAGGAAGCCCGACCGGTCTTGACCGGTCGGCCATGCTTGCTGGAGTAATGCCAAAGAGGGCCTGACCGGTCATGACCGGTCGGCCAGCCCTGTCCGACCGGTCATGACCGGTCGGCCATGCAAGTTTCAGATTCCAGATTCTAAAACAGCAATGTACTCCCGCACCTGATTTTTCGGACCAGTTTTCTGAAGCCATCTTGATGGTATTTGGAAATCCAACACATCCATGTCGAAGAGGAGCTCGACACCGAACTAACCCAAGTGGTTTCGTGTCGATCGGAGCTACGGATTGACCGTGGTGGCCAAAACAATACGAACTGTCCAGAAAGTTCCAGATTTCGCTGTTCAACTCTGGGCCGGTCCAGAGGACTCATCATTGATGATATGAAGAATCTACTTTGACCATCTTTTAGAACACATCCATATATGAATAACCACAAAAGTTTCAGATCAAAAGAATGTGTGGTTTGATCGTACCGGTTGAAGAAAGATGGACCATCCAGAAAGCTCCAACTGCGCAGAGTTTATAAAAGCCCTAATTGTTCTAATTTTCGGACCACATTCTGAGATCTTTTTGGACAATCTAATCCGTCTATCATGTAGAGGATGAAGTTTTCTACCAATGTTCAAAATTTGGGATCAATCCGACATCTGTACACTCCGGAGCGTTGAAAGCAAGATGACTGGTTCTGAAGGTACCCAAAGTGCGCGATTTTGAGAGGCGGTCGGTGATGTGATTGGTGGGCCCATTCAGAGAATAATCTTGGAAATCTAAATCATCTATTTGGAAGATCACATTACAAGAAAGCTACAAACCAAATTTGAAGGCAATCCGACCATTGGTTAAGCCGTACCAGGCGAAACAAATTCTGCTATGTTGCTGTACTATTGCTGCACTATAAAAGGAGGTGCTCTCTTCTATTCCAAATTAACCAAGGACGTGGGAAGCAAGGAGTTCAAGTCTCAGGAGGCTACCTAGCCTCCTCCAGCTAGTTTTTCTTCCTTTTCTTAGTTCTAGTTCTAGTTTTAATATGCTTTTCCTTAGCTAACCTCTTAGCTAGAGCTAGAGGTGAAATTTGTAGTTGGTTCCAATGCTTTAATTCTTTTATTTCAAGTACCCTTTTCTTAATTTTGGATTTTGAAGTTCTAGTTTGAATAAAGTTTGGTTTTTTAGAAGTTTTGTGAGAGTTCGTGTGCTCCGGACATGAGTTCCTTGCAATTCTCTAAGATTACCATGATTGGGTTGTTTGAATTAGAATTGTAGTAACCCTTGAGCATGCCATAGTCCATAGGCATGGCTGTTACTCCGAAGGCTACAAGTTCAAGTTCTATGTGCTTCATTAGAACTAGAAATCTAATTTCAGATTTAAGTGGGATTATTTGTGCTTGAATGTTATATCTTCCAATTAGATGAGAGATAGGACTTTGATTCTAATTGTGTTGTACTTGGATGAATGGATTGGCATTGGACTACTACAAGTGGATCCTTGATGCTCTAGTTCTTCTTATTTTCAGATTTTCCTATTTCATGTGAAAAATAACTTTCTTAAACTTCTTAGATTCTAGTTATTAGAGTACTTGGAATTGTTTACTTCTTTCCCTGTGGATCGACCTCGGTCTTACCGAGATTTATTACTACATCGCAGCCTTACACTTGAGGCGAGCGAACAAGTTTTTGGCGCCGTTGCCGGGGAAAAAGTTAAACGGTTTTAATTATTCTAGTAGCTATAGAGTAATCTTAGTTAGGTAGGATTTTCAGTTTTTATAGAAGTAGATTTTCTGATTTTTTTTAGATTACTAACAAATTTTTGGATTTTGTAGGACATTGTTGCTGACATAGATCTCACTCTATTGGGTAACATCTCCCCATCTCCCTTCTTTTTGTTCTTTTTTCTAGATTAGGGTAGTTCCCAATTCTTTAAAATTTCATCATGTATGATTGGACGAATGGTGCGTACAAGTACCTTTTGGAGGATGAGACGTCGGATTTTGAGACCCAAAATCATTATGATTGGAACCATTATAAGCATAAGTATTTTTCTGAGATTCAATCAACCTCCACTACCTCCCCACGTAAGACGATGCGTGATTACATTAATGAAAACAATACACATATTGAGGCACAACGTAAGATAATGGAAGAGTATCGGAAAGAGATGAATAATGTTCCACCGGTTAGGACAATGTATGATCACTTGTATGGCTACACATGTCAACAACCATCTAAAAGCCCAACATATGACATGCATAATCCAAATTGGTGGGAGCATCAAAATTTCAACTTGGAAGATGAGCCAACCATGGATGCCAACAACTATCCTCAAGAGTTTCTTTCTCATGAGCCGCAACCGACACAAACTCTTGAGGATGTGCTGCGAGAGTTTATGAAAACAACTGAGCAATACATACAAAACTTCTCGCCATCTCAAAATATTAAACCCAACATTGGGAACACCGAATCAATCCCCAACAATGAGGAGGATGAGGCTATCCAAGTCCCACCTTCTTCGGATTTAATGGATAGACTTTTAAAGGAGATTGATTTCGATGATCCCAATGTCATCATCAATTATGGTGAGTCCACTATCTCTTTTGGATGCTTTGAACTTAATGATGAAGAGATTTCAATGACGGTTGATGAACCCGAGGAATCCATAAAATTTGAAAGTGGTAGTGGGGTTGCCTACAATGAAGGTTTGGTGAATGGTTATGAACCTATGGTTTCTTTTTCCCAAGGGCATAATGATTATGAGTCTCTAGAGGATATGCATGCTAGAGAGATGGCCAAAGTTGATCTTTTTGAGTCCTTCCACCAACAACACATGCCAAATTCTAGTGTGGTAGACCTCCCTTTGATTGAAAATTCTATTCCTTTGGATGATGAGGTGGCACAATCTGAAATTTTCAAAGATCAACCAATGTTAGATGATGTGCTTACCACTGAATCTGAAGAATTCTCTTTGGAAGACCTCCTCTCTATAGAGGAGGAATTCCTTACCATTGAAATAGAATTTCTTCAATCATTAAGGGAGGATGAGGACCCTTCATCCGACTATCTCGATTTCCTAGAGGAATGCTTGGCCCAATCTTATGATCTTGATGATGAGATGATTAAGGAGTTGGACATTTTGTTAGACACGGTGCCGGTGCCTGAAGAACACCTTTCCACTGATTTACACTCTTTACCATTGTTTGTGGAAGCACCGTACAATTCTGAAATTGTGGAGGAGACAACTTTAACCAATGAAAACTTGATGAGTGTCTCTCCACCATCATGGGTCCTTCAGCCCATTGAAAATTCTGATTGGGAGGACCCATTTTTAATCAATCATAACCCAAATCAGAATTTGAGGAGATATTTTTTTGCTGCTCTTATCTCCTCCTTTTATGCATGTGGTGCACAATACGATTGGACTTCAATGATAAGAAGCACACATGTTTACTATCGAGCAGGACTTTGGATGGTCCTCATGAGAAATTTATTGAAATTCATGAAGATCCTGCTCAACTTTGATCATGTAGTTGATCGGACTAATCAAAGGTAGGTAGGTAGGTTAGGATTTATTTTTATGCAATTAGGATTGAATAAGTCTCATCGAGACAATGGAAGATGCTAAAATTGATCAACTTGCTATCTCAGGTACTATTGTTCTCACTCTCTCATATTTTACCATTGCTCTCATGTTCATGCTAATTGCATATCTTTTTACATTGAGGACAATGCAAGATTTGGTTGGGGGGTGAGATGAGATTCCTCATCTAGCATGTTGCAACATTTCGAGCCTCACATGCGCAAATTTTTTCGAATTTTCTAAAATTTCAAAACTCTTTTAGAAAACCTTATTTCCATGCATTCGAGATGATATGAGTATAAGAAGAGGAGATACGAAGTGTGTGATGTTGTAAGTCTTGAATTCTCCCAACATAATGGTTTTATATGTTAGTTCCCCTATTGTTGTGATTGATAGAAAATTTGAACACCTTCACACCAAGTTCACATTACACGATTTTCATGAGTTGAAAGGTTTATGTGATTTGTGGATTAGCTAGACTTTGATATAAAGGTGTTGAGAAACCAAGCCGGGGTATTTTGTCCATCCTTGTCCATGGGAAAATAATGAAAGATATGGATTTTTAAAAATCCTATCTAATTTTAAAAGAAAAAGGAAAGAAAGGATGAAATCGGGAATGAAGGAAAAATGGTGGAAAATTTCGAAAAGGGCTACCTATTACCAACCGGGGGATGGTCGAACCGTAACCAAAGCCGGAAATGGGACGTAGTGTGAAAGCCGTCGGAAAGGACGGTAAGGCAAATTCCTGTCATAGGCTTGTTGTTGCTCTGTGCACCTTAAAATCCTTGGTTTACTTAATCTATGAAGAAGATGATCCCAGAAACTCATGAGATGAACTTTCACTATGCACACTAGGTTGAATTTGTTCGAGTTCTTCTATTTATCAATCAATCAGCGGGAATTTCATGTAGACACTTATTATGTTTTGAGAGTCCAAGATTTCAGCTTCTATCACCTAATTTTTCCAAATTTTATACTTATACACCTTGGAATGGATAGAATCATGGGTTCTGAGGGAGAGTTGGGTTTGGAGGTTTGAAATTGTTTCACGCATGTTTTGCTCGGGACTAGCAAAAAGCTGGTTGGGGGGTGTGTTGAACCTCCAATTTATACATTGCATTGCCCATTACATGACATGGTTTGCATGATTTTCATGATTTAAAGGCCCATCTAACACATGTTTTGTGATTATAGGAATGAGAGCGGACTTCACTCAATTAGAGACCAAAAAGGGGCCATTTGGAGCCTTTGATGAAGGCCCAAGGTGGACCAAAGAAAGAAGGAAGCAAAGAAAGAAGAAAACAGAAGAAAGAAAGGAAGAAAACAAGAAGAAAAAGAGACCGACCGGTCTTGACCGGTCGGCCAAGGAAGCCCGACCGGTCTTGACCGGTCGGCCATGCTTGCTGGAGTAATGCCAAAGAGGGCCTGACCGGTCATGACCGGTCGGCCAGCCCTGTCCGACCGGTCGTGACCGGTCGGCCATGCAAGTTTCAGATTCCAGATTCTAAAACAGCAATGTACTCCCGCACCTGATTTTTCGGACCAGTTTTCTGAAGCCATCTTGATGATATTTGGAAATCCAACACATCTATGTCGAAGAGGAGCTCGACTCCGAACTAACCCAAGTGGTTTCGTGTCGATCGGAGCTACGGATTGACCGTGGTGGCCAAAACAATACGAACTGTCCAGAAAGTTCCAGATTTCGCTGTTCAACTCTGGGCCGGTCCAGAGGACTCATCATTGATGATATGAAGAATCTACTTTGACCATCTTTTAGAACACATCCATATATGAATAACCACAAAAGTTTCAGATCAAAAGAATGTGTGGTTTGATCGTACCGGTTGAAGAAAGATGGACCATCCAGAAAGCTCCAACTGCGCAGAGTTTATAAAAGCCCTAATTGTTCTAATTTTCGGACCACATTCTGAGATCTTTTTGGACAATCTAATCCGTCTATCATGTAGAGGATGAAGTTTTCTACCAATGTTCAAAATTTGGGATCAATCCGACATCTGTACACTCCGGAGCGTTGAAAGCAAGATGACTGGTTCTGAAGGTACCCAAAGTGCGCGATTTTGAGAGGCGGTCGGTGATGTGATTGGTGGGCCCATTCAGAGAATAATCTTGGAAATCTAAATCATCTATTTGGAAGATCACATTACAAGAAAGCTACAAACCAAATTTGAAGGCAATCCGACCATTGGTTAAGCCGTACCAGGCGAAACAAATTCTGCTATGTTGCTGTACTATTGCTGCACTATAAAAGGAGGTGCTCTCTTCTATTCCAAATTAACCAAGGACGTGGGAAGCAAGGAGTTCAAGTCTCAGGAGGCTACCTAGCCTCCTCCAGCTAGTTTTTCTTCCTTTTCTTAGTTCTAGTTCTAGTTTTAATATGCTTTTCCTTAGCTAACCTCTTAGCTAGAGCTAGAGGTGAAATTTGTAGTTGGTTCCAATGCTTTAATTCTTTTATTTCAAGTACCCTTTTCTTAATTTTGGATTTTGAAGTTCTAGTTTGAATAAAGTTTGGTTTTTTAGAAGTTTTGTGAGAGTTCGTGTGCTCCGGACATGAGTTCCTTGCAATTCTCTAAGATTACCATGATTGGGTTGTTTGAATTAGAATTGTAGTAACCCTTGAGCATGCCATAGTCCATAGGCATGGCTGTTACTCCGAAGGCTACAAGTTCAAGTTCTATGTGCTTCATTAGAACTAGAAATCTAATTTCCAGATTTAAGTGGGATTATTTGTGCTTGAATGTTATATCTTCCAATTAGATGAGAGATAGGACTTTGATTCTAATTGTGTTGTACTTGGATGAATGGATTGGCATTGGACTACTACAAGTGGATCCTTGATGCTCTAGTTCTTCTTATTTTCAGATTTTCCTATTTCATGTGAAAAATAACTTTCTTAAACTTCTTAGATTCTAGTTATTAGAGTACTTGGAATTGTTTACTTCTTTCCCTGTGGATCGACCTCGGTCTTACCGAGATTTATTACTACATCGCAGCCTTACACTTGAGGCGAGCGAACAGTAAGGAGAGGAGAGAGAAGAAGAAAGGAAGAAAGAAAATATAACAAGAAGAGGTCCGACCGGTCATGACCGGTCGGCCAAGGGAGCTAGACCGGTCAAGACTGGTCGGCCACACCATTGTCCCTCTTGTGAAGTCCCTGGACCAATGACCAGCCTGGTCCGACTGGTCAAGACCTGTCGGCCAATAGGTCAGGTTCCCTTTAATGCACGCTAGACTCTATTCTAAGCAATTCGACCGGTCAAGACCGGTCGGCCAGCCCAGTCCGACCGGTCGTGACCGGTCGGCCATGCATTAAACAGCAAGTTTCCAAATTGGGATCTGATTTTCTCTGCACAAGTGCTTAACCTTACACAAATTCTGAAAGATTTCGACGCAATAGAGCTTCCCCACTATAAAAGGACACCTAGGGTCTCTTCCTAGGGCATTATAGAAGTTGAGGAGCTTCGTGGGGAGTGAAGGAAGCCGTCGTGGAGCGTTTGCAACCCTCCCAACTCCAGGTTTTTATGTTTTTTATGTCTTTTTCATTGAGTTCTAGTGTAGTATGACAATGCTCGGCTAGAATCTCTCAGCTAAGGCTGAGAGGTGAAGCTTGTAGCCAATTTCATGTTTAATTCAGTTTGATTCAAGTAGCTTCACTTCAAGTTTGAATTTTGAATGTTCTAGTTCTTATAAAGTTGATATTTTTAGAAGTTTTATGAGAGTTCATGTGCTTCGGACATGGATTCCTTGCAATTCTCTGAGATTATCATGTTTTGCTTGATTAGATTCGAATTATGGTAACCCTTGAGCATGTCATAGTCCATAGGCATGGCTGTTACTCTGAAGGCTATGATTTCGAATTCTACATGTGGTTGAATGGGACTAGAACTTGGAAGTTCAACTTAAGTGGGATTGAATGTGTTTAATGCTTTATCTTCCAACTAGATGAGAGATAGAACTTCAAATCTAATTGTGTGTTATGCTTGGATTGATTGAATTGGCATGGGATTACTACAAGTGGATCCTTGATAGCCTTAGTTCCTTTAAGTACAATTTTCCTTAAGTTGTTGTTTTAACACAATTCTCTCAATTGAATCAATTAATTATTGCAATTTTAATTGCTGGAATAGCTTAGAAGTTGTTCTCTAATTCCCTGTGGATCGACCTCGGTCTTACCGAGAATTATTACTACATTGCAGCCTGCACTTGAGACGAGCGAACAAGTTTTTGGCGCCGTTGTTGGAAAATTTAGATAACGGTTCTAGATTATTTTAGTGGCTGTAGAAGTAGAAGTAGATAGTTTTCTTCTGATTTCCTATAACTAATCCATTGTTTTGTTTTGTAGGATTTCTTCTCTAGTTCAAGTGAATCGAGTAATATCTTTCTAACTTAGTACTTTTTACAGATTTTCAATTTCTAGATTAATTTTAAATTTTTAGGACTTAGGATTAGTTTAGTTGTTAGTTGAGTGGTTTATGTCCCGTTGGGAACGTGACCACTCCAATCGCCTCCAATCCGAAGGTGGTCTAGTTGAACCATTGTCAGTCCATAGACGAGTCCGAATAATACCAAGAGCATTGTGATAGCTTGGGGACTATGGATCAAACACCTATAAGGAATCATCCCCCCTACTCTAACGACAAACACAAATCAAGAGGAGTAAGAGAGAATGAGGTACATAATGGGACTACCTACAACCGGCCCGTGCAACTACACCCTCATGCGTGGTCTTACCACCAACCAAGGGAAACATCGATATAAAGCTGGGTGTCATTCAACTTATACCAAAGTTCCATGGGCTAGACTCTGATAGCCCATATTTGCACTTAAAGGAATTTGAAGAAGTGGTGGCTACCTTGCAATACACTAATGTTTCGGAAGATGCCATTAAACTTAAACTCTTTCCCTTTTCATAGAAATAAAGAACCAAAACTTGGCTTCACTCTCTTAGACCACATTCGATAGGGTCATGGAACGAGATGACCCGGGAATTCTTGAAAAAGTTATTCCCGGCTCATAAAACGAACACCCTTCGAAGAGCCATAATGAATTTTTCGGCTAAAGAGAGTGAATCATTCTTCCAATGTTGGGAAAGGTTTAAGGACCTCCTACTTTCTTGCCCACATCATGGTTACGAAAGTTGGCGAATTATAAACTTCTTCTATGATAGATTAAGTTCCAATATGCGCCAATTCGTAGAGATGATATGCAACTGCGAGTTTATGAGCAAAAATCCAGATAAAGCTTGGAGCTATTTGGATATGTTGGCCGAGAATGCCCAATCTTGGGATACCTCAGACAAATCTAATAACCCCAAGCCTCCTCAAGAAAAAGAGAAATGAGGGATCTATATCCTCAGGGAGGAAGAAGATGTGAATGCAAGGTTAGCCAGCCTCACAAGGAAGATCGAGGCCATGGAACTTAGTAAGAGTAGAGTTTTAAAGTCCAATGAAGCTATTGAGACCACGTGTGGGATTTGTTTCACCAATTTACATGCTACGCAAGATTGTCTTACAATTCCTGCATTTTAAGAGGTGTTACATGAACATGCGAATGCCACATATGGTTATCAACAGCCTTTTAATGGACCGGTAGGTAATACGTACAATTCTACTTGGAAGAACCACCTAAATTTCAATTGGAAAAATGCTCCCACGGGTAATCCTACCAACTCTCAAGGAGGGCCACCCATGCAAAATATGGCCCGACCTCAATTCTTGATGGAGGACACCTTAAAAGCATTTATGTAAGGGCAAACACAAATCAATCAAACAAATCAATAAATGTTCCAAGAGCTTAAAGTCTCGGTTGATGAGATTAAGGGACGCTTGAATGCTAGGGAAGGGACCTTTCCGGCCCAACCTCAGCCCAATCCAAAGCAAATACATGAAGTGAGCATTCCTAATCTCTCCAACCAACATATGGAGTAAGCCAAATCCGTCACCACTCTTAGAAGAGGTAAACAAATTGACAAATATATTCTGGTGAAGGCCGACATGCCTAATGATCCAGTAAATTCTGAGGATGAGGATGAATCTAACTTAGCCCCACAAGAGACGGAACGCTAAGCCCGTGGCACCATTCCCTTCGAGATTGGTCGCTCCAAAATCTCTCCCTAATTTTCATGATATTTTAGAGATTTTCAAATAAGTCAAGATAAACATTCCATTGCTTGATGCCATTAAACAAATCCCCTCCTATGCTAAGTTTCTAAAGGACCTATGCACAACCAAACACAAATATAATGTGCAACAAAAGGCCTTTTTGAATGAGCAAGTGAGTGCCATTCTCACTCAAAAGACCCCCCCCAAAATTCAAGGAGCCCTATGTTCCACAATTTCATGCATCATTGGTGACTATCGGATTGAACATGCATTGCTAGACTTGGGGGTAAGCGTAAACTTGATCCCGTACTCGGTATACAAGCAATTGGGTTTTGGTGAATTGAAACCCACCAAAACCACATTACAACGCGCTGATAGATCTTTTCATGTACCGAGAGGGATAGTTTAGGATGTTTTAGTCCAAGTTGACAAATTCTACTACCCAGTGGATTTTATCGTCTTTGTTCGCTCGCCTCAAGTGTAAGGCTGCGATGTAGTAATAAATCTCGGTAAGACCGAGGTCGATCCACAGGGAAAAAGGTAAACAATTCCAAGTACTCTAATAACTAGAATCTAAGAAGTTTGAGAAGATGGTTTTTAACATAAAATAGAAAAATCTGAAAATAAGAAGAACTAAAGCATCAAGGATCCACTTGTAGTGGTCTAATGCCAATCCATTCATCCAAGTACAACACAATTAGAATCAAAGTCCTATCTCTCATCTAATTGGAAGATATAACATTCAAGCACAAACAATCCCACTTAAATCTGGAAATTAGATTTCTAGTTCTAATGAAGCACATAGAACTTGAACTTGTAGCCTTCGGAGTAACAGCCATGCCTATGGACTATGGCATGCTCAAGGGTTACTACAATTCTAATTCAAACAACCCAATCATGGTAATCTTAGAGAATTGCAAGGAACTCATGTCTGGAGCACACAAACTCTCACAAAACTTCTAAAAAACCAAACTTTATTCAAACTAGAACTTCAAAATCCAAAATTAAGAAAAGGGTACTTGAAATAAAAGAATTAAAGCATTAGAACCAACTACAAATTTCACCTCTAGCTCTAGCTAAGAGGTTAGCTAAGGAAAAGCATATTAAAACTAGAACTAGAACTAAGAAAAGGAAGAAAAACTAGCTGGAGGAGGCTAGGAAGCCTCCTATGACTTGAACTCCTTTTTCCCCACGTCCTTGGTTGATTTGGAATAGAAGAGAGCACCTCCTTTTATAGTGCAACAATAGTACAGCAACATAGCAGAATTTGTTTCGCCTGGTACGGCTTAACCAATCGTCGGATTGCCTTCAAATTTGGTTTGTAGCTTCCTTGTAATGTGATCTTCCTCATAGATGATTTAGATTTCCAAGATTATCCTCTGAATGGGCCCACCAATCACATCACCGACCGCCTCTCAAAATCGCGCACTTTGGGTACCTTTAGAACCAGTCATCTTGCTTTCAACGCCCTGGAGTGTACAGAGGTCGGATTGATCTCAAATTTTAAACATTGGTAGAAAACTTCATCCTCTACATGATAGATGGATTAGATTGTCCAAAACGATCCCATAATATGGTCCGAAAATTAGAACACTCAGCCCTTTTATAAACTCTGCGCAGTTGGATCTTTCTGGATGGTCCATCTTTCTTCAACCGGTACGATCAAACCACACATCCTTTTGATCTGAAACTTTTTTGGTTATTCATATATGGATGTGTTCTAAAAGATGGTTAAAGTAGATTCTTCATATCATCAATGATGACTCCTCTGGACCGGCCCAGAGTTGAACAGCGAAATCTGGAACTTTCTGGACAGTTCGTATTGTTTTGGCCACCACGGTCAATCCGTAGCTCCGATCGACACGAAACCACTTGGGTTAGTTCGGCGTTGAGCTCCTCTTCGACATGGATGTGTTGGATTTCCAAATATCATCAATATGACTTCAGAAAACTGGTCCGAAAAATCAGGTGCGGGAGTACATTGCTGTTTTAGAATCTGGAATCTGAAACTTGCATGGCCGACCGGTCACGACCGGTCGGACAGGGCTGGCCGACCGGTCACGACCGGTCAGGCCCTCTTTGGCATTACTCCAGCAAGCATGGCCGACCGGTCAAGACCGGTCGGTCTCTTTTTTCTTCTTGTTTTCTTCCTTTCTTTCTTCTATTTTCTTCTTTCTTTGCTTCCTTCTTTCTTTGGTCCACCTTGGGCCTTCATCAAAGGCTCCAAATGGCTCTTTTGGTCTCTAATTGAGTGAAGTCCGCTCTCATCCCTACAATCACAAAACATGCATTAGATGGGCCTTTTAATCATGAAAACCATGCATACCATGTCATGTAGTGGGCAATGCAATGTATAAATTTGAGGTTCAATAGTCTTAGACATACAACCGGTTATAGATCCTAGCACTCAAATACCGGTGATTTTAGGCTGCCCGTTCCTTGATACATCAAACACAATTATCAATTGCCGGAATGGGGTAATGCAATTGTCCTGTGGAAACATGACATTGGAGGTGAATGTATTCCATTTGGGCCAAAGGCATGGGGATGATGATGATGAGCTCTTCGAGGTAAACATGCTCGAATCTTTTGAAGAAGAAGAGCTCCTCCAAATTGAACCACTAGAAAGCTTGGAGACAGGCTTGGCACGTTTTGAGGATTCCAAAGACCCCATTATTAGTGAAATTGTGCAAGCACTCAATATTAAGAAACCGGTAGTTGATACTAGCCGGTGGAGGGGTTGAGCTCTCAATTGTGCATATTCTAACCCCAATTCATCACTCATTATGCAAGGTTTTCATGATCTAAAGACTAATTTAATGCTTGTGTTGTGATTGCAGGAATGAGTGTTGAGCTCTTAATTGTGCATATTTTAACCCCAATTCATCACTCATTATGCATGGTTATCATGATTTAAAGACTAATCTAATGCATGGATATGTGATTGTAGGAATGAGAGTGGCTTTGCCCAATTGGTGATCAAAAGGGCACATTTAGGAGCCTTGGATGAAGACCCAAGGTGGGCCAAAGAAAGAAGAAACCAAAGAGAGAGGAAGGAAAGAAGAAAAGAAAGAAGAAAGAATGCAAAAAAGTGGTCCGACCGGTCAAGACCGGTCGGCCAAACAGGCCTCGACCGTTCTAGACCGATCGGCCAACAATTCTGCATTCTACAGAGGCTGCTGGACCAAACCAGACAGGTCTAGGCCAGTCTTGACCGGTCGTCCAGCCCTGTCCAACCGGTCTAGACTGGTCTTGACCGGTCGGCCATGCAAATTCCAGATTTCAGATTGCAGACAGCAGGCCATTCCCATTTCTGATTTTTTGGACCAGTTTTTTTGGCCCATATTAATGATATTTAGAAATCCAACATGTCCATGTTGAAGAGGAGCTCGACGCCGAACTAACCCAAGTGGTTTCGTGTCTATCGGAGCTACGGATTGATCGTGGTGGCCAAAACAATACGAACTATCCAGAAAGTTCCAGATTCTGCCTACTCCACTCTGGGCCGGTCCAGGTGACTCATCATTGATGATATGAAGAATCTACTTTGACCATCTTCTAGACCACATCTATATATGAATAACTGTTCGCTTCCCCAAGTGTAGGGTTGCGATGTAGTAATAAACTCGGTAAGACCGAGGTCGATCCACAGGGACTATGTAGGATCTCACAAATTCATCCACAAGTGTCTATTGAAGTCTACTAATCAGATTGTTGTATAAAGTTGATGTGAGTAACAAAAGCTGAATTAAATCGAGAGTAATTAATTATAAAAGAGTACTACGGTTTCAAGGATCCACTTGTAGCAATCCTTGATGTTCAATCCGCTGTGGTTTCTTATTCTCTCAACTAGAATCGACATTCCTGTCCGTCCAGTCGGATGATAAAACTGTTAAACTAACAGTCTGTAATATGTAAGTTCTATGCATAAGATTCACTCAGTCTAGGCTGAGCTGAGCATGCTCAATTGCATAGGTCATTCCCCTTTCCTATAGGTCCAGTTCTCAATCATAACCATCCCCAAGTCCTCTCACAAGACTAGGTTAAATTAGGATTTGAACTAGATTCAAATCACCAGCACAGTCCTTACATATTCCAGAAAATCAACTAAAATAGAACTTTGGCCTGAAGTCCCTTCATGAAGAGCTTAGTACTAGAGCGCACTCCGATTCCTCGGATCATACAGGTCTAGACCGTTGCAAACGAATTAAGAAGATAAGTAATTCATCCAAACATCCATGAGTCATCACAAGACTAAGAAAAATTACTTAAAAACTTGTATAAACTTCAAACCTTAGTTCATAATCATGAATTCCAAACTAAAACCACTTATCTATGAATTAAAACATCTTGGATTCATCACAAGCTTCACCTCTTAGCCCTAGCTAAGAGGTTTAGCTGCTCATGATCCAAGGAAACATGAAACAACTACAAAAAGCATGAAAACAGCAAAGCAAACCAAAAGGAGTTGTGAAACTCCAATCTTCACTTCCACAGCCTCCAACCTCGCTTGAGCCCTTCTAGGATGCCCTAGGAACAATCCCTAGGTGTCCTCTTATAGTCTGGAGGCTCCACAACGTCGGAAGAATCGGAAATTTGCGTAACACTTACGCAGCGCAGAGAATTTCGGGAAGAAATTAGAAAGTTCTAACTCAGTACGCATGGCCGACCGGTCAAGACCGGTCGGCCTCAAGTGAAAACACTCCAGCAAGCATGTCCGACCGGTCATGACCGGTCGGACCTATTCCTCCTTGGTCCAGCAAGCATGTCCGACCGGTCATGACCGGTCGGACGCCTTCAGCGCTTTTCCAGCACCAATGACCGACCGGTCATGACCGGTCGGTCCTCTTCAGTAATGCCCACATACATGGCTGACCGGTCACTGACCGGTCTGGCTTCCTTGGCCGACCGGTCACGACCGGTCAGCTTCATTTTCTTCTTATTTTCTCCTTTTCTTTCATCAGCTTTCTTCTCTGCTTTGGTTCTTTCTTTCTTTTCTTCTTTGGTCCTCAAACATTCTTCATCAGAATGATCCCAAGTGAGCTCTTTATGTCTTCAATTGAGTAGAGTCCACCCTCAATCCTGTAGTCACAAAACATGCATTGAATTAGCTTACAAACCATACAAACCTTGAACAATGAGTGATGAATTGGGGTTAGAATATGCACAATTAAGAGCTCAACAATAACCACAAAGTTTCAGATCAAAAGGATGTGTAGTTTGATCGTACCAATTAAAGAAAGATGGACCATCCAGAAAGATTCAACTGCGCAGAGTTTATAAAAGCCCTAAGTGTTCTAATTTTTGGACCACATTCTGGGATTTTTTTTTGGACAATCTAATCCATCTATCATGTAGAGGAGGAAGTTTTCTACTAATGTTCAAAATTTGGGATCAATCCGACATCTGTACACTCCGGAGTGTTGAAAGCAAGATGACTGGTTCTGAAGGTACCCGAAGTGCGCGATTTTGAGAGGCAGTCGGTATATGATTGGTGGGCCCATTCAGAGAATAATCTTGGAAATCTAAATCATCTATGAGGAAGATCACATTACAAGAAAGCTATAAATCAATTTTGAAGGCAATCCGACCATTAGTCAAGCCGTACGAAGCGAAACAAAATCTGTTACGTTGTGGTACTCTTGCTGCACTATAAAAGGGGGCGCTCTCTTCTATTCCAGGGCAACCAAGGACGTGGGGAGTGTTCGCTTCCCCAAGTGTAGGGTTGCGATGTAGTAATAAACTCGGTAAGACCGAGGTCGATCCACAGGGACTTATGTAGAATTTCACAAACTCATCCACAAGTATCTATTGAAATCTATTAACCAGAATGTTATATGAAATTGATATGAGTAACAAAAGTTGAATTAAATCGAAAGTAACTAATTATAAGAAGGCACTAGGGGTTCAAGGATCCACTTGTAGCAATCCTTGATGTTCAATCCGCTTGTGGTTTCTTATACTCTCAACTAGAATCGACATTCCTGTCTATCTAGTCGGATGATAGAGCTGTTAAACCAAACAATCTGTAATATGTAAGTTCTATGCATAAGATTCACTCAATGCAGGCTGACCTGAGCATGCTCAATTGCATAGGTCATTCCCCTTTTCTATAGGTCCAGATCTCAATCACAACCATCCTCAAGTCCTCTCACAAGACAAGGCTAGATCAGGATTTGAATTGGATTCAAATCACATGCACAGTCATTACATATTCCAGAAAATCAATAAAAATAGAACTTTGGCATGAAGTCCCTTTATGAAGAGCTTAGTACTAGAGCGCACTCCGATTCCTCGGATCATACAGGTCTAGACCGTTGCAAACGAATTAAGAAGATAAGTAATTCATCCAAACATCCATGAGTCATCACAAGACTAAGAAAATTACTTAAAAAACTTGTATAAACTTCAAACCTTAGTTCATAATCATGAATTCCAACTGAAAACCACTTAACTACGAATTAAAATATCTTGGATTCACTACAAGCTTCACCTCTTAGCCCTAGCTAAGAGGTTTAGCTGCTCATGATCCAAGGAAACATGAAACAACTACAAAAAGCATGAAAACAGCAAAGCAAACCAAAAGGAGTTGTGAAACTCCAATCTCCACTTCCACAGTCTCCAACCTCACTTGAACCCTTCTAGGATACCCTAGGAACGATCCCTAGGTGTCCTTTTATAGTCTGGAAGCTCCACAACTTCGGAAGAATCGAGAAAGTGCGTAACACTTACGCAGCGCAGAGAAATTCGGGCTGAAATTAGAAATTTCTAAGTCTTCACGCACAGCCGACCGGTCATGACCGGTCAACCTCAATAGATGTTCATTCCAGCAAGCATGGCCGACCGGTCATGACCGGTCGGCCTTGTAAAGCTTTAGTCCAGCAAGCCTGTCCGACCGGTCATGACCGGTCGGACGTTTTCCTTTATACTTCCAGCAGCCATGGCCGACCGGTCATGACCGGTCGGCCTTGTAAAACCTTCCTCCAGTGACTGTGTCCGACCGGTCATGACCGGTCGGATGTCTTCAGCAGTTCCCCCATGTACATGGCTGACCGGTCACGACCGGTCAGCTCCCTTTTCTTCTTGTTTTCTTCCTTTCTTTCTTCTGCTTTCTTCTTTCCTTACTTCTTTCTTTGTTCCCTTCTTCCTTCGGCTCTCTTCGAATCTTCATTTCAGGTTCTAAATCAGCCCTTTTTATCTTCAATTAAGTGGAGCCACTCTCAGTCCTGTAGTCACAAAACATGCATTCGATTAGCCTACAAACCATATAAACCTTGCACAATGAGTGATGAATTGGGGTTAGAATATGCACAATTAAGAGCTCAACACACCCCCCAACCAGCATTTTGCTAGTCCCGAGCAAAACATGCGTGAAACTAATCCCATTCTTCAAAACTCAACTCTCTTTCAGAAACCATCCTTCTATACATTCCAAGGTTCATAAGTGTAAGATTCAAAAAGATTAGGCGTCAAAGGTTGGAACCGTAAATCCTCAAAACATAATAAGCATTCATATGAAATTCCCGCTGATTGGTTGATAAATAGAAGGACTTGAACAAATTCAACCTAGTGTGGGTAGTGAAAATTCATCCCACGAGTTTCTAGGTTTATCTTCTTCATAGATCAACTAGACTATAGAACTCAAGGTACATAGAGCCACATCAAGCCAATGACAGGAATTTGCCTTACCGTCCTTCCGACGACTTTCACACTACGTCCCATTTCCGGCTTTGGTTATGGGTAGACCATCCCCCGGTTGGTAGTAGGTAGCCCTAATCGGAATCTTCCACCGTTTTTCCACATTCCCAATTTCATCCTTCCTTTTCCTTTTTCTTTTTAAATTAGATAGGATTTTTAAAAATCCATATCTTCCATTATTTTCCCATGGACAAGGATGGACAAAGTACCCCGGCCTGATTTCTCAATACCTTAATTCAAAGTCTAGCTAATCCATAAATCACATAATCCCTTCAACTCATGAAAATCGTGTAATGTGAACTAGGTGTAAAAGTGTTCAGGTTTTCTATCAATCACAAAAATAGGGGAGTTCACAAATAAAAACCATTATGCTATGAGGAATTCCAGACATCCAGCCCTATACACTGCATATCTCTTCCTCTTATGCTCATATCAACTTGAATGCATAGAACCAGTGTTTTCCAAAAGAGTTTCGAATGTTTGACAAATCGAAAAATTTCCACATAATTGCTTGAAATGTTGCAAAACGCTGGATTCATCCAAGCGATCCTACACCCCCCAACCAAATCTTGCATTGTCCTCAATGTAAAAGATGCGCAATGAGCAAAACATGAGAGCAATTTGAAAATAAAAGGGAGTGAGGAATGATAGTACCTGAGAGAGTGAAAAGTGGAAATCTTCCTCCTTCTAACAAACCTATGAAAACGAAAACAAAAGCAACAAAATCCTAATCCTAACTACTCTATACCTCCATCAGACTAAGAGATCAATCATCCTGATACACAGGATCATTCAGAGGTATGGACATACCTTCTGAAGGGAATTTCTCAAAGAACTGCTTTAATCGCTGCCCATTAGCTTTAAAAATGTTGCCGTTCCTTGGATTCAATAGCTCGACAGTCCCATATGGATAGACAGTTTGCACAATGTAGGGACCGGTCCATCGAGATCGCAATTTTCCCGAAATAGATGTAAGTGAGAATTATACATGAGAACTTTTTGATTGATCGTGAATGTCTTGCGAAGAATGTTCTTATCATGGAATATCTTCGTCTTGTCCTTGTAAATTCTCGCATTCTCATAAGCTTCATTCCGGATTTCTGCAAGTTCATTCAATTGTAGTTTGCGTAGCGAGCTTGCCTTGTCAGAATTGAAATTTATCTTCTTAATAGCCCAATATGCCCTATGTTCGAACTCCACAGGCAAGTGACAAGCCTTCCCATAGACAAGTCTATAGGGAGACATTCCAATGGGGGTTTTAAAAGCTGTACGGTAAGCCCAAAGTGCATCGGTAAGCCGAAGCGACCAATCCTTGCGATCGGGGTTTACCGTTTTCTCTAAAATGTGTTTAATCTCCCTATTGGATATCTAAGCTTGTCCACTAGTTTGTGGGTGATAGGGGGTGCTCACTTTGTGTGTTACGCCATATTTCTTCATTAAGGCTTCAAAAGGGCGATTGCAAAAGTGAGACCCTCCATCACTTATGATGACTCGAGGCGTTCCAAACCGAGAAAGAATATTTTCTTTTAAAAATCTAATGACCGTTTTATGGTCATTATTCCGGCAAGGGATAGCCTCGACCCATTTGGAAACATAGTCGACGGCAAGCAAGATGTATAGGTTTCCAAAAGAAGATGGGAATGGGCCCATGAAATTGATGCCCCAACAATCAAAAATTTCGATAATTAAGATGGGATTGAGTGGCATCATGTTTCTATGGGAGATTCCCCCTAATTTCTGACAAGGTTCACATGCTTTGCAAAACTCATGTGTGTCTTTGAACATAGTGGGCCAATAAAACCCACATTGCAGAATTTTCGCTGTGGTCTTTTTAGCCGAAAAATGGCCACCACATGCTTGAGAATGACAGAAGGAGATGATGCTTTGTTGCTCATCATCTGGGACACATCTCCTTAGGATTTAATCGGGACAATACTTAAATAAGTATGGGTCGTCCCATAGGAATTTTCGCACCTCCGAGAAGAATCTATCCTTATCTTGCTTTTTCCAATATGTAGGAATTGTACCTGTAGCAAGATAGTTAGCAATGTCCGCATACCATGGTAATTGGGAAACAGCAAAGAGTTGTTCATCAGGGAACATGTCATTGATTGTAGTCGTTTCAGGGGAATCAGTGAGGACAAGTTGAGAGAGGTGGTCAGCTACTACATTCTCTACTCCTTTCTTATCACGTATTTCTATGTCGAATTCCTGGAATAGAAGGATCCATCTTAACAACCGTGGTTTAGCATCCTTTTTAGAGAGAAGATACTTAAGCGCGGCATGGTCAGTGAATACAATGATCTTGGATCCAATCAAGTAGGATCTAAACTTCTCCAAGGCAAAAACTACGGCTAAAAGTTCCTTTTCAGTAGTGGTGTAGTTTGCCTGGGCTGAGTTTAGGGTTCTACTTGCATAGTAGATGACACATGGCTTTTTATCTTTTCTTTGGCCTAACACGGCCCCAATAGCATAGTCGATAGCATCGCACATAATCTCAAAAGGAAGGCTCCAATCAGGTGGTTGCATTATTGGGGCACATGTCAACATACCTATAAGGGTGGTAAAGGCCTTTTGACATTCTTCATTCCACTCGAATGAATTTTCCTTTTGAAGTAGGTTACATAAAGGGCGAGAGAGTGAACTGAAATCCTTTATGAACCTTCTGTAGAATCCTGCGTGTCCTAAAAAGGACCGTATATCTCGTATGCTTTTGGGTGGTGAGAGGTTAGAGATAAGATCAATTTTCGCCTTGTCCACCTCAATTCCATTTTGTGAAATGATGTGACCAAGTACAATTCCCTTTTGAACCACGAAGTGACACTTTTCCCAATTGAGCATAAGGTTCTTCTCTTCACATCTTTTTAGCACAGATTTCAAGTGCTCAAGGCACTCATCAAAGCTACAACCGAATACGGAAAAATCATCCATGAAGACTTCGAGAATGGTCCCCACCATGTCAGAAAAGATGCTCATCATACAGCGCTGAAAGGTGGCAGGGGCATTACATAGTCCAAACGGCATCCGTCGATAGGCGAAAGTGCCGAATGGACATGTGAATGTAGTCTTTTCTTGGTCTTCACGGGCAATTTCTATTTGGTTGTACCCTGAATAGCCATCAAGGAAGCAAAAGTGGGAATGACCCGCCAACCGTTCTAAAATCTGATCAACAAATGGTAGGGGGAAGTGGTCTTTCCTCGTGACAGTGTTTAGCTTCCTGTAGTCAATGCACATTCTCCAACCGGTAGTGACTCTAGTTGGTACGAGTTCATTATTGGCATTGGCTACGATGGTTATTCCGGATTTCTTAGGCACCACTTCAGTTGGGCTCACCCAGTGGCTATCGGATATTGGGTAAATGATACCTACATCCAATAGTTTCACCACTTCGGCCTTAACCACATCCTTCATGTTTGGATTTAGTCGTCTTTGTGGTTGCCGGGATGTCTTTGCATTTTCCTCAAGGTGTATGTGGTGAGTACAAATCAGTGGGTCTATGCCTTTGAGATCCGCAATTGACCATCCAATGGCACTCTTGTGCTCTAATAGAGTGGCTATTAGCCTGCTCTCTTGTTCCTCATTCAAGTGGGAAGAAATCACCACTGGATATGTCTCATCTCGACCTAAATAAACATATTTTAGCTCACTTGGCAATGGTTTTAGGTTGAGTGTAGGTGCCTTGATGTTAGATGGGAGGGCCTTGTTCTCATTTACAGGCAAAGGTTCAATTGGGGCCCTCCATCTTTTATTGTCAAGTACTGGCATCATCTCTAGAATGGCATCCATCTCTTCTATTGTGTAATCATTTGCCTCATGAGAATGGGCCATGCATGCCTCCAAAGGGTTGGAAAATAGTGATAAGGGGACTGTATCCTCCACGAATGATTCGATCATGTTTAATTCGTGGACATCATCATCAACTTCCCGCGGTTGTTTGCATAAATCAAATATGTTAAGCTCAAGGGTCATATTTCCAAAGGACATTTGTACAAGTCCGTTTCTACAATTGATAATGGCGTTTGAGGTAGCTAAAAACGGTCGTCCAAGTATGACGGGAATTTGAGCACTGGTGCCTATCACGGGATGTGTGTCCAAGACAATAAAATCTACTGGGTAGTAGAATTTATCAACTTGGACTAGAATATCCTCTATCATTCCTCTCGGTATCCGGATGGATCTATCAGCAAGTTGGAGTGTGGTTTTGGTGGGTTTCAATTCACCTAACCCAAGTTGTTCGTAGACCGAGTATGGAATGAGATTCACACTTGCCCCCAAGTCGAGTAGGGCTTGTTTAATCTGGTAGTCTCCTATGATGCATGAGATGGTTGGACTACCTGGATCCTTATATTTTTGGGGCACCTCTTGTTTGATGATGGCGCTCAAATTCTCAGCTAAAAGAACTTTGTTGTGAACGTTATGTTTCCTTTTTACTGTACACAATTCCTTTAGAAATTTGGCATAAGATGTTATTTGTTTTATTGCATCCAACAGCGGGATGTTGATCTTCACCTGCTTGAAAACTTCCAAAATCTCCAGATTTTTATCTAAAGGTTTAGGTGAAATCAACAATTGTGGAAATGGGGCAACCGGCTTGTCTTGTCTTTCCGGTTCTTTCTCTTGTGGAATATTGTTTGGGATATCATCCTCTTTGGGAATTTCCGGATCCTTAGGCTTTGGAGCCTTCACCGGATTAGATTTGTCAATTTCTTTCCCACTTCTCAAAGTGGTGATAGCTTGGACATGTTCCGTATGGTGGGAGGATGAGCTTGTATCTTGTATCTCATATTGGGTCCTTGGGTTAGGAAGAGGTTGAGCAGGAAGTGTGCCCTTCTCTCTAACACTAAGGTGAGCTTCAACTCTAGCCAGAGATGTTTTTAATTCATTGATGGCTTGGTTTGAATTTTGATTGAATTTCAATTGCTCTTGCATGAACCCATCTATTTTTAGAGAATTTGTCTTGTTATACTCATTCTGGACCGATACGAATGCACCCAACATCTCTTCTAGTGATACTTTTGGAGTGTCGTTTGCATTTGCATTGGGCCCATTCCTCCAACTGAAGTTGGGATAGTTCTTCCAATTAGGATTAAACGTGTTTGCGTTTGGAGCACCATATTGCTGTTGATAACTGTTTATGGCATTTGTTTGTTCTTGTAAGATGCCTTGGACTGCTGAAATTGTGGGACAATCTTTTGTAGTATGTTGATTTCCAGCACAAATTCCACAAACAGTTTCAACGTCAGTGGAGTTGATTGTTTCTCCTTTCCTTAATTCCATGGCTTCGACCTTTCTTATAAGGCTAGCCAACCGTGCACTTATGCTATCTTCTTCCGATAAGACATACATTCCTCCCTTTTCCTTTTGTTGGCCAATCTTGGAATTTGTTGTTTAGATGTGTCCCAAGACTATGCACTCTCAGCCAATTCTTCCAAATAATCCCATGCTTCATCAGCTTCCTTATTCATGAACTCTCCATTACACATCATCTCTACAAATTGGCGCATGGATGAAGTCAGTCCTTCATAGAAAAAACTTATAATCTGCCAAATTTCATAGCCATGATGTGGGCATGCGTTTAATAGGTCCTTAAACCTCTCCCAACATTGGGAAAAGGTTTCATCTTCCTTTTGGGCAAAGTTCATGATAAGGCGTTTAAGCATGTTCGTTTTATAAGTAGGGAAGAATTTTTTTATAAATTCTCTGTGCATATCAGTCCATGAACCAATTGATCTTGGCCTCAATGCATAAAGCCAACCCTTGGCTTTATCCTTAAGAGTCAAAGGGAAGAATTTAAGTCTTACTACATCTTCAGTTACATTTGCAAAGTGCATGGTGGTGATTACCTCATCAAACTCCCTAAGGTGTTGATAGGCACTTTCACTGTCTAAACCATGGAATTTCGGGAGAAGATTGATCACTCCCGGTTTCAAATCCACATTCCCTGCATTTTGTGGAAATACTATGCATGAGGGAGTGCTTGTTCTTGCAGGTTACAAGAAATCACGTAAAGTCCTTGGTCGGGGAACATTCTCAACCACATTCTCCCCTGTTTCAGTTTGATTTTGGACCAGGTTAGGTTGATTTGCAGCCATATTTTCAGATGAAATTGGAGAGTCTAGATGTCTCCTAGCATGTGGCTCTCTATCAATTCCTTCAACTATCCCCCCTTCAC
The DNA here is from genome assembly GCA_003013855.2 of Liriodendron chinense. Taxonomy (NCBI): domain Eukaryota; kingdom Viridiplantae; phylum Streptophyta; class Magnoliopsida; order Magnoliales; family Magnoliaceae; genus Liriodendron; species Liriodendron chinense. Next base: position 982,894 of record ML058366.1, read on the forward strand.
TTATGAGTCGGTTATTGGAATCCCGAGCCCAATGTGGCATGCAAAACCAAAAATAAGAAACAAAAAGAAAGAAGAATTCTTCCTCCCTTTTCTTTACTCTTCTCTAAGACCGAAGCACAAGGTGTCTTACAATGGCTAGGCCAGAAGCAAGGATAGAGACCGATTTCTCCTGGTCAATAGGGATTCAGAGAACTCCCCACCCACTCTTTGAATCTTTTGAGAAAAAGTGCAGAAAAAGGAGAAAGAGGAGTAGAGATGAGAAAAGAAATCTCTGAGCACAAGGTGATCCAAGGCGGCAGAGCCGACCAATAGGAATCCAGGTGGCAAAAAGGCCGACCTTTTAGAGATCCAAAAGGAGTCTCCACCCACTCTACAAGAGATGAATATGATAGGAATGAATAGGAGGAGGAGAAGAGTAGGGTTTAGAAAGATAGAACCTGATTCGCACTTAAAATCCTTGTATCTTCTTCAGCTTCCTAGAATTTCCTGAAAAGAAAAATCAAATAAACAAACTAGGTTAGTCCTAAAATCCTAAAAAAAAACTAAATAGATACTAATTTTAGAAATTTGTGAAAACCGTCAAATAATCCCCGGCAACGGCGCCAAAAACTTGTTCTCTTCCCCAAGTGTAGGGTTGCGATGCAGTAATAAACTCGGTAAGACCGAGGTCGATCCACAGGGACTTATGTAGAATTTCACAAACTCATCCACAAGTATCTATTAAAATCTATTAACCAGAATGTTATATGAAATTGATATGAGTAACAAAAGTTGAATTAAATCGAAAGTAACTAATTATAAGAAGGCACTAGGGGTTCAAGGATCCACTTGTAGCAATCCTTGATGTTCAATCCGCTGTGGTTTCTTATACTCTCAACTAGAATCGACATTCCTGTCTATCTAGTCGGATGATAGAGCTGTTAAACCAAACAGTCTGTAATATGTAAGTTCTATGCATACGATTCACTCAATGCAGGCTGATCTAAGCATGCTCAATTGCATAGGTCATTCCCCTTTTCTATAGGTCCAGATCTCAATCATAACCATCCTCAAGTCCTCTCACAAGATAAGGCTAGATCAGGATTTGAATTAGATTCAAATCACATGCACAGTCATTACATATTCCAGAAAATCAATAAAAATAGAACTTTGGCATGAAGTCCCTTTATGAAGAGCTTAGTACTAGAGCGCACTCCGATTCCTTGGATCATACAGGTCTAGACCGTTGCAAACGAATTAAGAAGATAAGTAATTCATCCAAACATCCATGAGTCATCACAAGACTACGAAAAATTACTTAAAAAACTTGTATAAACTTCAAACCTTAGTTCATAATCATGAATTCCAACTGAAAACCACTTAACTACGAATTAAAACATCTTGGATTCACTATAAGCTTCACCTCTTAGCCCTAGCTAAGAGGTTTAGCTGCTCATGATCCAAGGAAACATGAAACAACTACAAAAAGCATGAAAACAGCAAAGCAAACCAAAAGGAGTTGTGAAACTCCAATCTCCACTTCCACAGTCTCCAACCTCGCTTGAACCCTTCTAGGATACCCTAGGAACGATCCGTAGGTGTCCTTTTATAGTCTGGAAGCTCCACAACTTCAGAAGAATCGAGAAAGTGCGTAACACTTACGCAGCGCAGAGAAATTCGGGCTGAAATTAGAAATTTCTAAGTCTTTACGCACAGCCGACCGGTCATGACCGGTCAACCTCAATAGATGTTCATTCCAGCAAGCATGGCCGACGGGTCATGACCGGTCGGCCTTGTAAAGCTTTAGTCTAGCAAGCCTGTCCGACCGGTCATGACCGGTCGGACGTTTTCCTTTATACTTCCAGCAGCCATGGCCGACCGGTCATGACCGGTCGGACGTTTTCCTTTATACTTCCAGCAGCCATGGCCGACCGGTCATGACCGGTCGGCCTTGTAAAACCTTCCTCTAGTGACTGTGTCTGACCGGTCATGACCGGTCGGATGTCTTCAGCAGTTCCCCCATGTACATGGCTGACCGGTCATGACCGGTCAGCTCCCTTTTCTTCTTGTTTTCTTCCTTTCTTTCTTCTGCTTTCTTCTTTCCTTACTTCTTTCTTTGTTCCCTTCTTCCTTCGGCTCTCTTCGGATCTTCATTTCAGGTTCTAAATCAGCCCTTTTTATCTTCAATTAAGTGGAGCCACTCTCAGTCCTGTAGTCACAAAACATGCATAGGATTAGCCTACAAACCATATAAACCTTGCACAATGAGTGATGAGTTGGGGTTAGAATATGCACAATTAAGAGCTCAACAGGGAGTAAGGAGTTCAAGTCATAGGAGGCTTCCTAGCTTCCTCCAGCTAGTTTTTCTTCCTTTTCTTAGTTCTAGCTTTATTTTTAATATGGTTTCATTAGCTAATCTCTTAGCTAGAGCTAAGGGTGAACCTTATAGTTTTCTTAGATTGTTTAATTCATTTTATTGGTTTTAAAGTTGGATTTCATATTTATGAACAATGGTTTGAAGTTAATACAAGTTCCAAGTAGTTTTTCTTAGTCTTATGATGACTCATGGATGTTTGGGAGAATTGCTTGAGTTCTTAATGGTTGTGTGCTAGTCTAGACCTGTATGATCCGAGGAATTGGAGTACGCTCTAGTACTATGATCTTCATGTGGGAACTTCCTACCAAAGTTCTACTTTTCTAGAATTCTGAATTATGTGAGACCGTGTATGTGATTTGAATCAAGTTCAAATCATAATCTAGTTTTGTCTTGTGACAGGATTTAATGATGGTTATGATTGTGATCTTAACCTATTGGAATTGGGATTGACCTATGCAATTGAGTATGCTCGTCCTAGCTTGCATTGAGTGAATCATATACGTGGATCATACATATGTCAGGTTGATTGTTTTAACTGCTCTATCATCCGACTAGATAGAACTTAATTTCGATTCTAGTTGAGAAAGTGAGAAACCATAGCGAATTATGTATCTAAGGAGAGCTATAAGTGGATCCTTAATGCTCTAGTTATCTTTTCATTATCAGATTTTCTACTTTATGTTCAAAACCAATTTCACAACCCTCTTAAGATTCTAGTTATTAGGATAGTTTGAATTGTTTACTTCCTTCCCTATGGATCGACCTCGGCCTTATCGAGATTATTACTATATCGCAACCCTACACTTTGGGAAGCGAACAAGTATTTGGCGTCGTTGCCGGGGAAGAGTTTAAACGGTTCTAATTGTTCTAGTAGCTATAGAGTAGTCTTAGTTAGGTAGGATTTTCAGTTTTCGTAGAAGTAGTTTTCTGATTCTTTTTATATTACTAACAATTTTCTGTTTTTGTATTTTGTAGGAACTTAGTTGCTGACATAGTTCTCACTTCCACGGGTAACATCTCCCCATCTCCCCTTCTTCTTTTTGTTTTTTTTTCTAGATTGGGACTGTTTCAACTTCTTATAATTTCATTATGAATGATTGGACGGGTGGATTGTCTAAATACCTTTTGGAAGATGAGAGGTCGAACCAAATAAAAAATCATTATGATTGGAACCATTACAAGCATGAATATTTTTCTATGACTCAATCTACTTCTAATACTCCCCTACATAAGACCTTGCGTGATTATCGGAATGACAACAATGTGCATAACTTTTCGCCAGGTAAGACAATGGGAGAGTATCAGAAAGAGATGAATAGTGTTCCACTGATTAGGACAATGTATGATCACTTGTTTGGCTACAAATATCAACAACTATCTAATAGTACAACATATGACATGCATAATCCTAATAGGTGGGAGCATCAAAATTTCAATTTGGGAGACGAGCCAACCATGGATGCCAACAATTATCCTCAAGAGTTTCTTTCTCATGAGCCACAACCGACACAAACTCTTGAGGATACACTGCGAGAGTTTATGGAAATAACTGAGCAATGCATACAATGTTAGTGCACTTTTCCGTCGCATACTAGTGCACCTGGTTTGTCAATCACTTACGTCTGTGATTCTAGTGTCGTTTGAGCCCAATGAAGATGAAGACCGAAGACTCAAGACGTCCAGCCGCATCAAGAAAGAAGTTTCAGGTAAAAGTGATGCCTTGGTGCCTTAACCTTGACCAAAACCCAACCCCTTTGTATCTTTGATGACCTTGACCATCTTAGGAATACTCTTAGTCATCCTAGTGTGGCCCTAGGTGTCCCAAAAGAACACCCACACCTTGGCCAATATGCTAGAGCTGAAGAAAGCATTGAGCAGGGCTGAACCCAGGACTGTCCGACCGGTCTAGACCGGTCGGCCAGACCAAACAGCAAAATGCTGTGAGTGCAGGCTAGTGGACCAACCGGTCATGACCGGTCGGCCTTCACAAGAGAAGAGGATCAGCAAGGTGAGCCGACCGGTCATGACCGGTCGGCCTGTTCTATTCAGCCTGTCCAGCAAGGTGCGCCGACCGGTCATGACCGGTCGGCTCACCTTCCTGATCCTCTTCTCTTGTGAAGGCCGACCGGTCATGACCGGTCAGCCTGGTGAGTTAGGCTGTCCAGCAAGGGGTCCCGACCGGTCATGACCGGTCGGCCCATGTGTTTGGCCTGTGCACTTGATAGCCTTCAGCAGGGGAGTCCGACCGGTCGGGACAGGTCGGCTTATAGCCGTTTTATAACCGTTGCAGCCACTTTTTTATATATATGAGGCTCCCTTTTTGGGCATTGTAGAGGGATTTTTGAGGGAGTAAAGCCACCATTGAAGGAGATCTTTTGGGGCTCATTCCTTGACCTATGCAAGGCATCTTCCTTGTGCTTTAAACATAAGATTAGAGCATTCCAAGTTCATGAAGAAGATGACCTTCATCCCCTCTTGATCTCTAGAGTTTGGAAGCTTCTTGATTGGCAAATCCTTATCCAAAACTCGAAGATGAGATCATTGTAGGTAAGAGACTCTAGGTAACCCATTCCCACTAAGTTGTAGAGTTCTCAAACCCATCCTCCTAGCACCTTGGGCATCTCAAAGGCATCGCATGTAAGGTGTTTGATCGAATGTGGCTGAGGCATTGGCGACGCAACGGCGACACGATCGTGGGAGCAAGGGAAGCTGATTGAAGCACGGGAGAGCAGAGATCAAGCAACCCAATCCGACGCTAAACAAGGGGCTCATCCGACAAGTAGGTTGCCTTATTTGAGAGTCCATTTTAGAGTTTGTTTTTCGAACTCGACCTAGGGACGTTAGGCGTTCCTTGGCCGGTCAGCCGGGCCTAAACTAAGTCTCCAAGGGGGAGCCTCCGACACGGGAGTAAACGTGCGATTAGGTTGAGAGTTAGCCTATGTTTAAAACTCCTGATACGGTTGAGAGGTGAACCGATAAAACCTCCGTGTAAAGGTTGAGAGGTGAACCTCATTTAAAACCTCCGATAGTGAATGCCGGTGTGCTCAAAGGGGTTGAGTACTTGAACCGGGAGTGGAGTAGACAAGTAGTCGAACCACTATACATCCTTGTGTTTGTGATTGTTCTTGAGCACATTATATCTTTGCATTGTTGGTTTAATTGCTTAATTATGAATGCTTAATAGGAATGCATGCTAGGCACTTTTTAGGCATCCTCACACAAGATGTACCTTCACTAGTTGTGTAGACTTGAGCTCCTTGATCCACTCTCATAAGTCTACACAAGTTGCATAGGATAGAAGCTTAATTAGTTGTATCATTTACTTACCTATGCATGCTTAGACTAGGCTTGTTATTGCTTAACTTTTGCTAGTCTTGTGATTGGACCCACCAAGGCTTGGAAGCCGAGGTGTTCTTGCTTACATAGCTTATTTTGTTAAATTGTGAAAGTAGGCGAAAAGAATTTCAAAGGTCCTATTCACCCCCCCTCTAGGTCCATAGACATATCTCCAAGTGTCTCTACAAGCGGTAAAACCACAATTTCATACAAAACCTCTCGCCATCTCAAAATATTGAACCCAACATTGGGAACACCGAATCAATCCCCAACAATGAGGAGGATGAGGCTATCCGAACCCAACCTTCTCTAGATTTAATGACTAAACTTCTAGAGGATATTGATCTTGGTGACCCCAATATCACCATCGATTATGGTGAATCAACTATCTCTTTTAGATATCCTGATTTTAATAATGAAGAGATTTCAATCACGGTTGACAAACCTGAGAATCCATAAAATCTGAAAGTGATAGTGAGATTGCCTACAATGAGGGTTCCGTGGATGATTGTGAGCCTATGATTTCTTCCAAAGGGCCAAATGTTTATGAGTCGCCAGAAGATATTCTTGCTAGAGAGATGGCCGAAGTTGATATTTTTAAGTCCTTCCACCAACAACACATATCGGATTCTATTGTGGAAGAACTCCCTTGGGGTGAAAATTCTGTTTCTTTGGATGATGTGGTGGCACAATCTAAAATTTTAGATCAACCAATGCTACATGATATGCTTACCAATGAATCTGAAAAATTTTCTTTGGAAGACCTCCCCTCTATAGAGGAGGAATTCCTTACCCTTGAAACAGAATTTCCTCAATCAGTTAGAGAGAACAAGGACCCTTCATCCAACTCTCTCGATTTCCTAGAGGAATGCATGACCCACCCTTATGATCTGGATGATGAGATGATTAAGGAGTTGGATAGTTTGTTAGACACGGTATCGGTGCCTAAAGAACACCATTCCACTGATTTACACTCGTTACCATTATTTGTGGAAACACCGTGCAATTCTGAATTTGTTGAGGAGACAACCCAAACTGAAAAATACTTAACGAATGTCTCTCCACCATCATGGGTTCTTCAACCCATTGAAAATTCTAATTGGGAGGAACCATTTTTTTTAATCAATTACAACCCAATTCAGAACTTGAGGAGATATCTTTTTGCTGCTCTTATCTCCTCCTTACATGCGTGTGGTGCATACTATAATTGGACCTTCATGAAGAAACGCACCCATGTATATATTCGAGTAGGACTTTGGATGGTCCTCATGAGAAACCTATTGAAATTCATTAAGATCCTGCTCAAATTTAATCATGTAGTCGATTAGACTAATCAAAGGTAGGTAGGTAGGTTAGGATTTCTTTCTGCATTGAGGATTGAATAAGTCTTATTGAGACAATAGAAGATGCTAGAATTGATCAACTTACTACCTCAGGTACTCTCATTCTCACTCTCCTTTGTTTTATGTCATTGCTCTCATGTCATACATATTGCATATCTTATTACATTGAGGACAATGTAAGATTTTGGTTGGGGGGTAAGATTCCTTAGATGAATCTACTAGCTTTTGTGACATTTCGAGCAATTATGTAGAAAATTTTCAATTTTTCTAAAATTCAAAACTCTTTTGGAAAATGTTATTTCTATGCATTCAAGATGATACGAGCATAAGAAGAGGAGATACGAAGTGAGTGATGTTGCAAGCTTTGAACTTCTCTTAATATAATGGTTTTATATGTGAATTCCCCTATTTATGTGAGTGATAGAAAATTTGAACACTTTTACACCTAGTTCACATTACACGATTTTCATGGGTTGAAAGGATTATGTGATTTGTGGATTAGCTATACTTTGATTTAAGGTGTTGAGAAACCAAGCCGGGGTACTTTGTCCATCCTTGTCCATGGGAAAATAACAAAAGATATGGATTTCTAAAAATCCTATCTAATGTAAAAGAAAAAGGAAAGGAAGGATGAAATTGGGAATGATGGAAAAATGGTGGAAAATTCCAATTAGGGCTACCTACTACCAATCGGGGGATGGTCTACCCGTAACCAAAGTCGAAAATGGGACGTAGTGTGAAAGCCGTCGGAAGGACGGTAAGACAAATTCCTGTCATAGGCTTGTTGTTGCTCTGTGCACCTTGAAATCCATAGTTTAGTTGATCTATGAGGAAGATATGCCCAGAAACTCATGAGATGAACTTTCACTATGCACACTAGGTTGAATTTGTTCAAGTTCTTCTATTTATCAATCAATCAGCAGGGATTTCATATGAACACTTATTATGTTTTGAGAGTTTAAGGTTTCAACCTCTATCACCTAATTTTTCTAACTTTTACACTTATGTATCTTGCGATGTATAGAAGAATAGTTTTTGAAGGAGAGTTGGTTTTTGGAGAATTGAACTTGTCTCACGCATGTTTTGCTCAAGGACTAGCAAAATGCTGGTTGAGGGGTGTGTTGAGCTCTTAATTGTGCATATTCTAACCCCAATTCATCACTCATTATGCATGGTTATCATGATTTAAAGACTAATCTAATACATGGATTTGTGATTGTAAGAATGAGAGTGGCTTTGCCCAATTGGTGATCAAAAGGGCACATTTAGGAGCCTTGGATGAAGACCCAAGGTGGGCCAAAGAAAGAAGAAACCAAAGAGAGAGGAAGGAAAGAAGAAAAGAAAGAAGAAAGAATGCAAAAAAGTGGTCCGACCGGTCAAGACTGGTCGGCCAAACAGGCCCTGACCGGTCTGGACCGGTCGGCCAAAAATTCTGCTTTCTATAGAGGCTGCTGGACCAAACCAGACAGGTCTAGATCGGTCTTGACCGGTTGGCCAGCCCTGTCCGACCGGTCTAGACCGATCTTGACCGGTCTTGACCGGTCGGCCATGCAAATTCCAGATTTCAGATTGCAAACAGCAGGCCATTCCCGTTTTTAATTTTTCGGACTAATTTTTTGGGCCCATCTTAATGATATTTGGAAATCCAACACATCCATGTCGAAGAGGAGCTCGACGCCAAACTAACCCAAGTGGTTTCGTGTCGATCGGAGCTACGGATTGATCGTGGTGGCCAAAACAATACAAACTGTCCAGAAAGTTCCAGATTCTGCCTACTCCACTCTGGGCCGGTCCAGGTGACTCATCATTGATGATATGAAGAATCTACTTTGACCATCTTCTAGATCACATCCATATATGAATAACCACAAAATTTCAGATCAAAAGGATGTGTAGTTTGATCGTACCGGTTGAAGAAAGATGGACCATCCAAAAAGATTCAACTGCGCAGAGTTTATAAAAGCCGTAAGTGTTCTAATTTTTGGACCACATTCTGGGATTATTTTTTTGGACAATCTAATCCATCTATCATGTAGAGGAGGAAGTTTTCTACCAATGTTCAAAATTTGGGATCAATCCGACGTCTGTATACTCCGGAGCGTTGAAAGCAAGATGACTGGTTCTGAAGGTACCCAAAGTGTGCGATTTTGAGAGGCGGTCGGTGATATGATTGGTGGGCCCATTCAGAGGATAATCTTGGAAATCTAAATCATATATGAGGAAGATCACATTACAAGGAAGATATAAATCAATTTTGAAGGCAATCTGACCATTGGTCAAGCCGTACGAAGCGAAACAAAATCTGTTACGTTGCGGTACTCTTGCTGCACTATAAAAGGGGGTGCTCTCTTCTATTCCAGGGCAACCAAGGACGTGGGGAGCAAGGAGTTCAAGTCATAGGAGGCTTCCTAGCCTCCTCCAGCTAGTTTTTCTTCTTTTTCTTAGTTCTAGTTTTATTTTTAATATGGTTTTCATTAGCTAATCTCTTAGCTAGAGCTAAGAGGTGAACCTTATAGTTTTCTTAGATTGTTTAATTCGTTTTATTGGTTTTAAAGTTGGATTTCATATTTATGAACAATGGTTTGAAGTTAATATAAGTTCCAAGTAGTTTTTCTTAGTCTTATGATGACTCATGGATGTTTGGGAGAATTGCTTGAGTTCTTAATGGTTGTGTGCTAGTCTAGACCTATATGATCCGAGGAATTGGAGTACGCTCTAGTACTATGATCTTCATGTGGGAACTTCCTACCAAAGTTCTACTTTTCTGGAATTCTGAACTATGTGAGACTGTGTATGTGATTTGAATCAAGTTCAAATCATAATCTAGTTTTGTCTTGTGACAGGATTTAATGATGGTTATGATTGTGATCTCAGCCTATTGGAATTGGGATTGACCTATGCAATTAAGTATGCTCGTCCTAGCTTGCATTGAGTGAATCGTATACATGGATCATACATATGTCAGGTTGATTGTTTTAACTACTCTATCATCCGACTAGATAAAACTTAATTTCGATTCTAGTTGAGAAAGTGAGAAACCATAGCGAATTATGCATCTAAGGAGAGCTATAAGTGGATCCTTAATGCTCTAGTTATCTTTTCGTTATCAGATTTTCTATTTTATGTTCAAAACCAATTTCACAACCCTCCTAAGATTCTAGTTATTAGGATAGTTTGAATTGTTTACTTCCTTCCCTGTGGATCGACTCGGTCTTGCCGAGATTATTACTACATCGCAACCCTACACTTGGGGAAGCGAACAATGAGAGTGGACTTCACTCAATTGAAGATAAAAAGGGTCCATTTAGAACCATGGAATGAAGATCGAAGGAGGACCAAGAGGAAGAAGGATGCAAGGAGTAAAAGAGAGAAGTCATCAAATGAGGGCTAAGATAGGTCATTTATGCATCTTGAAGATCAAAGGAATGAAGGACCAAAGGTGGAGCAAAAGCACATTGAAGATGAAGGAGGAGAAGCTGAAGATTTCAGCCAAGTTCATGTCCACCGGCTGGTGGTCACAGCCATCGACCGGCCGGCCAAACCCTCCAGAAAGAGAAAAATCTCTGGACACATTTTTATGAAGGCCGAACCACTTACCTACTGGCCGAATAGACTGGCCGACCGGCCGGCTAAAGGGCCGGCCTATCCATTGCAATGACCAGAAAACTCAACAAATTGAAGGCCGACCCACTGACCGACCGGCCGGACAGACTAGCCGGCCGGCCGGCCGACCGGTCAGGCTAGTGGGTTCGACTGTGAAAAAAAAACTCCAGTGAAAATTTCAATTGCAAGCTCTTTGTCCGACCAGCCGGACAAGGGGTCCGACCGGTCGGCCAGCCACTCAGACCGGTCGTCCGACCAGTCGACCATGCGTAAACTGCGGACTTTGTGTTTCTGGCGCCGAAAATCTCTGAGCACTGCGTAAGCTTACGCAGATTCTGGAATATTCTGACGTTGTGGAGCCTTCCCACTATAAAAGGACACCTAGGGATCGTTCCTAGGGTATCTAAGAAGAGTTTAAGCAAGGTTGAAGGCGGCGGAAGTGGATTTCGGAGTTCTACAACTCCTTCTAATTTATTTTGCTATTTTTATGATTTTTCTAGTTGTTTCATGTTTCCTTGGATCATGAGCAGCTAAACCTCTTAGCTAGGGCTAAGAGGTGAAGCTTGTAGTGGATCTATGATGTTTCAATTCGTTTTTAGTTGGTTTTAAGATTGGTTTTCATGATTATGAACAATGGTTTGAAGTTAATACAAGTTCCAAGTAGTTTTTCTTAGTCTTATGATGACTCATGGATGTTTGGGAGAATTGCTTGAGTCCTTAATGGTTGTGTGCTATTCTAGACCTGTATGATCCGAGGAATTGGAGTACGCTCTAATACTATGATCTTCATGTGGGAACTTCCTACCAAAGTTCTACTTTTCTAGTTTTCTGAATTATGTATGGGACTGTGCATGTGATTTGATTCAAGTTCAAATCATGATCTAGCTTTGTCTGGTGACAGGACTTAATGATGATCATGATTATGAACTTACTTTATTGGAATTGGGACTGACCTATGCAATTGAGCATGCTCATCCTAGCTTGCATTGGGTGAATCATATACATTGGCCTTACATATGACAGATTGTTTGGTTTAACAGCTCTATCATCCGGCTAGATAGATCTTAATATCGATTCTAGTTGAGAGAATGAGAAACCACAACGAATTGAGCATCAAGGATTGCTACAAGTGTATCCTTGAACCCTTAGTGCCTTTTTATAATTGTTTACCTTCAAATTAGTTTAAAGTTGTTACTTATATCAATCTCATACAAAATCTGGTTGTTAGTTCTCAATAGACACTATTGGATGTGTTTGTGAATTCGTACACAAGTCCCTGTGGATCGACCTCGGTCTTACCAAGATTTATTACTACATCGCAACCCTACACTTGGGGAAGCGAACAAGTTTTTGGCGCCGCTGCCGGGGACTTTGACGGTTTTTCACAAATTTCTGAAAATAGAATCTATTTAGGATTTTTAGGAATAGTTCTAACTTAGTTTATTTTGATTTTTTTTCTTTTTCAGGGATTTCTAGGAAGTTGAAGAAGACATAAGGATCTCAAGTGCTCGAATCAGGTTCTATCTTTCTAAACCTTACTCTTCTCCTTCTCCTATTTGTTCCTATCGCATTCATCTCTTGTAAAGTGGGTGGATACTCCTTTTTGGATCTCTGAAAGGTAGGCCTTGTGCCACCTGGATTCCTATTGGTCGACTCTGCCATCTTGGATCACCTTGTGCTCAGAGATTTCTTTTCTCACCTCTACTCTTCTTTCTTCTTTTTCTGCACTTTTTCTCAAAAGATTCAAAGAGTGGGTGGGGAGTTCTCTGAACCCCTATTGACCAGGAGAAATTGGTCTCTATCCTTACTTCTGGCCTAGCCATTGCAAGACACCTTGTGCTTCGGTCCTAGAGAAGAGTTGTTAACGTCAGATTTTGTAATAGGATCCTCTGGTTGTTCACCTTCTCTCCAGTAGGGATTTCCTCCGATAGACCTGTAAGAAGACAGAAAGCAACTTAGGGTGGCTGGTGTCCAGCCGTTAGCCCTCCGATGCTTAAGTCAAGCAAAGCAAGAAGAAGAAAAACCAGGCAAAAGCAGGCCAGAGATTGAATATTGTGTACCTTTCTCTTAATGGAATCATCCCTTTATATAGATCTGAAGCGATCCAATCTGTTACGTAAGATATTGAGATCCCGCTGATTTCGTGTACGATACGAGATCCTGCTGATTTCGTGGGATAAGATCCTTATCCTTAGAGGCGAGATCTAACCCAATTACTTATTTCGGCAATCACGTTCCTTGATAGCAATCCCTTGAGATTCGGAACCACGAGAAGATAAGGCCAAAATCAACCTATACAGGCTGCTGGTAGGCGTAGTAGTAGCGCTGATTGCTCATGTTGAGCTGGAAGCCGTAGTTGGAGTCACAGCCAGTGAAGAGGAAGGAGACGCCGAAGGGGCGGAGACCACCGAACTGGGTGTAACCCTACTTGGTGTCACAGAGGGATTGGACAAGCTGCTCGACGGGAATCGGGTGCTGGTACTGAAGGCTAAGGGATGTCGCCACAGAAAATTGTTCGTATGTTGGAAGATGGTCGCGAGTCCAAGTGCTCGCTCATTCAGATGTAACACTTTTCAATGACTTGTGAGAACGTCTGCTCGTAGATCGAGAAGGGAATCTCTGCTTTGCTTCATCTGACTATCAGCTATGGGAGCTCGAAGCCTTGCGAATAAGTGCTCCGATTTATCCATCCTGCGACTCTCGAGCAGATGATCTCGAGAGTCGAATGGGCACTTCCGTATTTACCCGATCTGCGACTCTTGATCAGATGATCTCGAGAGTCGAATGGGCACTTCCGTATTTACCCGATCTGCGACTCTCGATCAGATGATCTCGAGAGTCGAATGGGCATCCGTGTAAAATCTTAATAGCTGAGTTGATCTCCATTATTTTGCCTATAACAGATGCCCCCCAAGTCCTTGCCGCCAAGAATTCGTAAGGGAAGGACTTAGCTCACTATCACACGTAACCGCCCGCTGCCTTCATCGAGAACGGAACCTCACATGATGAGCTAGAATTAATGAGCGCCAGCTTTCCGCAGCCTTTCCGCAGACAGAAAATGAAGGGGCGCTTGCCACGTGTCAGGGGAGTTAATGGGCGTGCCTGCTCGAGTGCTGCGCCGAAGGAGGGGCTGCCACGTACCATCAGATGCGGCGGAATGATTGCCTATAAATATACGGAGTCCGCCATTTCTCTGGTTTTCTACAGAAGCTTTTCAAAAGGAATTAGCAGTCATCCCCTTTCCTGTCATTCTCCTTCCTCCGATGCTCCCCTTCCTTCTTTCTTCCTTCGGTGTTCCTCTTTCCTCTCTTTTTCTGTTACCTGGGTACATTTCCTTTTCTCTTTTTCTTCTTTTTAATCTTTTCATGGCTGGGAACTCTGACGAGACCACTGTCCCTCTAGGTGATGCCACTCCGGAATCTTCTGCTTCTAGCAGTGCGAGGGTTCCGGCAGGGAGATACACAGCAGCTGGATATCCTTCTGTTTTATCAGAGGACCGGCTGGCTGAGTTACGGGAGAGATACCTGATCCCCGACTCAGTCACTCTCCGACTGCCCGGAGATGGAGAGACACCAGACTCCCCTCCCCTAGGATGCGTAGCTTTTTATGAGTACCAGCTCATCCTGGGGGTACGCCTCCCCCTCCATCCCTTCATACGCGACGTTCTCCGGTGTTACAAGATTGCCCCTGGGCAACTCATCGTGAACGGATGGAGGTTAGTCCTTGGCTCCTTTACCCTCTGGGCTCAGGCCGGCAACGGGGAACTTACAGCGGAGGAGTTCCTCCGTATGTTCCGTCTAAAGAAAGCACCATCCAACGAAGGCTGGTATTACCTGTGCTACTGGCACCGGGATAAGTTCGTGCTGGGGAAACCCTCCTCGAACTATCCCGGCTGGAGGAAATGGTGGTTCTACGCTTCCGGGAACTGGGAGTCTGCTTCCTCCAGAGGTCCAAGGGTTACCCATTTTTTCTGTGAAGGTAGGCACAATCTCACATTGTGCAGTTTTCTTCAATTAAGATTTTAGGGTTTTGCTTCATTCTTTGTCCCTTGTTTGTGCTCGCAGGTATCCCGGCCTTGAGAAAACCAAATTTGAAGGGAGGGATCAACGAGAAAATAGTCAAGGTGTACAAGGTGCCTGTTGGTGATAGGCACATCGAGGCTTGCTTGTCTCCCTCGCGACTTGCAGCAGCGGGCCTAATATCCAGAGGAGAAGCCGAGATGACGAAGGCCGGGGAGAAGAGGGGTCTGCTGCCCCGACTGAAGGGCACGAACTCTAAAAGGCAGAAGAGAACACCTGCCGAACCATCTCAACCACCCGTCCGTAAGGGTAGCGATCAACCTGCCCCTCTCGTGAGCACGGCGGGGGCTCCGGCAGGGCCCAATATTCCCTCACTGGTGGTCGCACCTGGACCGCCAGTGATTAACATTGCTAACAATTCCCTGGATGGGGCGGGGTCCAGCTGCCCCCCGGCTGAAGAGGCTCGAGAGCAAATAGAGCCTCGAGAGCCGGCTCCTGCTCGAGAAATTAATCCCTGCTGCCGAGCAGGGACCTGCTCGCGAGTCGATGCCCCCACCTCGCGAGCCGGCTGGGTTGGTCGTTGCCCAACCGTCTGGGAGTGGGACATATTCTATCCCCCGCCTCCTCCATCCAATATGTAAATTCTTGTTCGAGAACGTCCCCCCCCCCAAACCTTCGGCTCTTTTCCCGAGCCAAGCCCTGAGAACCTTTTCCTCGAAGCGGGGGTGAGGATGGTTCAGGTAAGACCTTGCCAAGGCCTGCTTTAATCTGTTGTTACGTTCCAGAATACTTTATCTCACATTTTCCATTACTTTTGTAGGGCTTAGATCTTATCCTGCGAACGAGGCGTGATATCGTTGCCGCCCGTCGCTTGATAGATGAAGCTGAGGGGAAGAGAACTGCCTTGGAGAAGGCAGTTCAAGGAAGGGATCAACTCCTCAAGTCCCGTGAGGCAGTGATCTCTAAGAGAGATGAGGAGATCAAGATCCTCATAGAGAAAGTCCAAGTTTTGACCGAGAGGTATCAAGCTTTGGACTCTAAGTTCGCGAAGCTCGCCGACTTGAAGGAGAAGGCGGAGAGAGAGAAGGAGATCTTTCGCCAAGACAAGACCTCATTGGAGGAGCGGCTTGGGGAGGCTAGGTCGCAGCTCAAAGAAGCCAACGAGAACCTGGAGAAAGAGCGCTCCGCTCTCGCACAGCTCAAGGACGACTCGATCCACTGGGACGAGGAGAAAGTCGCCCTTGTAAAAATGCTCTCGGAGGAAGGTCCTCGGGCAATTTCCGAGTTCCGGACTTCGCAGCTATATGACGATGAAAGATATGAGTCATATGATGCTGGTCGCGACTTTGCGCTAAGAGTAGTGCAACGAATGACCCCATCCTTCAATATGGGGGAATTTGGTCGAGTCGTGACCATCATAGCTGCAGAAGAGCAAGCTGCTGCTGAGAACGAGGTGACTGAAGCCACGCAGGCTGGAGGGGCTCCAGAAATGGGCCCTGAAGTCGAGAGCACGGCTCCTCCTCCAAGAGATTGATTTCCTTTTTGTTTTCCTTTCTCCTGTACTCGCGAGCAGATATTTTGTAAACATCTATCATTAATGAAAAGATATTTTTGGAAGTGTTGTTGTTGTTCTTGTTTACTCTTTCCCTTTCATGCAATGAATACCTTCTCGTTGTTGTTTACCTTCTTTTCCTTTGTGCACTGAATGCCTTCCTGTTGCAATGAGTTATGCTCAACCCGGGGGGTCGTAGCGACCATGCCCTCGTGGAGAGACTGATCTATCGATTGAGAGATGAAATGTGCTCAATCCGGGGGGTCATGACGACCATACCCTCGTGGAGATAGACTGATCTATCGATTGAGAGATGAAATGTGCTCAATCCGGGGGGTCATGACGACCATACCCTCGTGGAGATAGACTGATCTATCGATTGAGACTCCAAGTTTACCAAGGGTAGAAGGATGGTCACCCATAAAATGAAAATGCAACCATCCTAGGTGAATTTAACCCTACCAAAGGTAGGCAATTGGCCAAGGGATTGTATGCATCCTCTTCAGGGCTATTCATGTCCAAGTAAATGGAGTAGCGACCAAAAGATATCTTCCACTTTATTCATAAAATGTTGTTATGAACTACATCGAATCTAGGGATAGTATCGTAGCAAATGCTCCACGTGCCAAGGGCGACGTACGGGCTTTCCCTGCATGTCTTCAAGGTAATAAGTACCGGGTCGCACAATCCTAATGACCCGATACGGGCCTTCCCAATTTGGATCCAGCGAACGAGCGGGAACTCCTGAGTTTTTGCCTCAGGACCAAATCTCCAGGTTGGAAGGATCTAGGTCGAATCTTAGCATTTCGATAACGAGCAATACGTTGTTGATATGCTGCCACTCGTACTTGGGAGGCATTTCTCCGTTCTTCCAAGAGATCGAGATGAAGTCGAAGGTCTTCTTGATTACTCGCGGGGTCATACTGCTCGATCCGATATGAGGGCACTTGAATTTCCACGGGTACTACTGCATCGACACCAAATGCTAAGGAGAAAGGGGTTTCACCTGTTGATGTACAAGCCGTGGTTCTATATGCCCATAGTACTTCTGGCAGAAGTTCTGGCCACACACCTTTACATTCACCTAACTTGGTCTTTAAGTGGTGCTTGATGATCTTATTCACTGCCTCGACCTGCCCATTCGCCTGAGGATGATATGGAGAAGTGCGGAGATTACGTATCTTTCATTTTTCACAAAATTCATCAAAGGCTGCGTTGTCGAACTGCGTTCCGTTGTCGGTAATTATAGTGTGAGAAAGTCCGAAACGGCATATGATATTTCTCCATATAAACTTAGTAGTTTGTTTCTCAGTAATCTTAGCTAATGGTTCTGCCTCGGCCCATTTGGTGAAGTAATCAACCGCCACGATCGCGAACCTATTTTGTCCCTTTCCCATGGGTAAGGGCCCGATGATATCGACCGCCCACTGAGGGAAAGGCCAAGGGCTATCAACTGGAGTCACCCGTTCGGATGGTACATGAGGTATAGGTGAATAACATTGGCACTTGTCACATTTTTTAGAAAGTTCAATTGCATCTGCTTTCATAGTGGGCCAATAATATCCTTGCCGCATCGCCTTATATGCTAGGGATCGCCCGCTGGGGTGATTACCACATGCCCCCTAGTGTACTTCGTCTAGAACACGAAGGGCTTCTTCTGGATGAAGACACCTTAAATAAGGCAAGGAAAAGCTCTTGCGCAACAATATTCCGTCTTACAAGGTATACCTGGCAGCCCGAAGGCGAATTTGTCTTGCAGCTTTCTTGTCCTCTGGTAGGTATCCATCTCTGAGATACAGGATGATGGGATCCAGCCAACATGGAGATGATTGTACCGATATTACTTGCTCGAGAGTCGCTTGGTCGATACTTAGGTTCTGACGATGCTCGATGGGGACCGAATGTGATAACTCAGATTCTGGTGCAGAGGCGAGCTTTGCCAGGGAATCGGCAAGTTGGTTCTTCTCGCGAGGAATATGAATTATTTCATAAGTCTTCAGTTTTGCGAGCAGGATGAGGACACGAGACTTGTATAAGGCCATCCTTTCTTCTTTGGCCTCGAATTCTCCAAGGACTTGGTTGACAATGAGCTGGGAGTCGCTATGAATTGACAGATTCTAAATTGCAAGGACAATAGCCAATTCGAGGCCGACGATCAGGGCTTCATATTCTGCTTCATTATTCGAGATACGAGAATCGAAACGCAGAGCATATTGGAAATGCGACCCGTCGAGAGCCACTAAAATCAGG
Organism: Liriodendron chinense; assembly: GCA_003013855.2. Taxonomy (NCBI): domain Eukaryota; kingdom Viridiplantae; phylum Streptophyta; class Magnoliopsida; order Magnoliales; family Magnoliaceae; genus Liriodendron; species Liriodendron chinense. The sequence continues at coordinate 1,001,353 of ML058366.1, forward strand.
CCCGCTCCACTGCCACTGGCCCGCGACGACCCGTTCACGAAGAGTGACCAAGGAGGCTGGTCGCTGGTCATGGTATTATCATCAGGAGAGTATGTGAATTCGGCGATGAAGTCAGCCACGGCCTGGCCCTTGACTGCGGTCCTAGGGCAGAATGAGATATTGTGCTCGCTGATCTCGACTGCCCATTTAGTTAAGCGTCCGGAAGCCTCAGGTTTTTTAAGGACTTACCGCAGTGGATGATTCGTTGGTACTAGAATAGCGTGGGCTTGAAAGTATGGTCGCAGTTTTCGAGCTGCCGTGACTAAGGCTAGGGCCAGCTTCTCCATATCAGAATACCTAGTTTCTGCATCAACCATTGCTCGACTGATATAATAAACGGGCCTTTGCACCCCGGAATCTTCTCTTATTAAAGCGGCGCTAACGGCCGTAGAGGACACAGATAAATACAGAATGAGTTGCTCATGTGCTACAGGTTTAGATAAAATGGGGGGTGTGCTCATGTATAGCTTCAATTGTTGAAAGGCTTCCTCACATTGTGGCGTCCAATTCCAATCAGACTTAACCGTTGCACGAAGGAGTTTGAAGAATGGTAAGCACTTGTCAGATGCTCGCGAGATGAATCTATTCAATGATGCGATGCGACCAGCCAGACGCTGGACGTCCTTCAGAGTGGTGGGGGATTTCATTTCCATCAATGCTTTTATCTTTTCAGGATTTGCCTCAGTTCCACGCCGACCGACCATGAACCCGAGAAATTTTCCTGCAGATACTCCGAATGCACATTTTTCTGGGTTCAATTTCATTTGATACCTCCTCATTAGGTCGAAGGCTTCTCGAAGATAAAAAATATGATCATCTTCTACGGTGCTTTTCACGAGCATGTCTTCGACATAAACTTCTTTATTCCTACCGATTTGAGCAGCGAATATTTTGTTGACGAGACGTTGATAAGTGGCCCTTGCATTTTTAAGACCGAACGGCATTACCTGGTAGCAATATAATCCCCGATCTGTGATGAAGGCGGTATGCTAGCTATCAGGTGGATGCATCATGATTTGGTTGTAACCAGAATAAGCATCCATAAAACTGAGCAGAGCGTGTCCAGCTGTTGAATCGACCAACTGGTCAATCCGCGGTGTTGGGAAGCTATCTTTGGGGCATGCTTTGTTCAAATCTGAATAGTCGACGCACATTCTCCATTTGCCATTAGCTTTCCGGACGAGAACCACGTTCGCGACCCACTCTAGGTAGTCTACTTCTTTTATGAAATTGACCGTGAGTAGCTTCTCGACTTCAGCTTTGATAGCCATTTGTCTTTCTGCAGTGAAGGCACGTCGACGCTGGTGTACGGGCTTATGTTTCGGGTCGATATTGAGACGATGTACAATGACATTGGGGTCGATGCCTGGCATATCTTTATGAGACCAAGCGAACACGTCCTGGTATTCGGTGAGGAAATGGACCAGATCATCATGATGGACAATGGTTAAAGAGGATCCAATGTATACGACCCTGGACGGGTCACCTTTGGTTAAGCGAATCGCCACTGTTTCTTCCTCAGGAGTTCCTGATTGGAGAGTATTCTCTCTTGGATCCAACGAAGTGTTGGTGGGAAAGTTGGGTGAACCCTGCGCTATCTCCATAACGGGCGTCGCTTGAGCCTTCTTTCGATCTTGTAGGGCTATCTGGTAGCAAGACCGTGCCTCTTGTTGACTTCCTCGCATGACCTCGATACCATTTGGGGTAGGAAATTTGACACACAGATATGAAGGGTGCAAGGCTGCCCCAACCTTAGTAAGAGACGGCCGCCCCAGAATGGCGTTATACACTGATTTTCGATCCACCACGAGGAAGTTTACGAAGACGGTAGTCTTCGCTGGACTTTCTCCAAAAGTAACTGGGAGATCGATGCTTCCTTCAGGCGTTACTACCTCACCTCCGAAGCCGACGAGGGGGGTCGATACTGGCTTGAGAAGGCTTCTGGCAAGTGCCATTTTGTTGAAAGCCTCCAAGTATAGAATATTGGCTGAGCTACCTGTATCCACCATAATTCGATGTGTCAGATAATTTGATACCTTCAATGTGACTACGATGGAGTCTTCATGAGGGAAGTGAATTCCTGTTGCATCTTCGAGAGTGAAGGAAATTAGAGGATGGCTGGTCTTTGACGAGCTAGACATCTGTTCCAGCCAATAGATTTGCTGGGGTTCTTTGGACGCCTTTCGAGCGTATGCTTTTCTTGAAGCTTGAGAATCGCCCCCGCAAGCTGGTCCTCCGACGATGGTGCAGATTTCTCCCGTAGGCTCAGCTTCCTCTTGGTCAGTTTGATGATGAGGTTGTTCCTTTTGGCGAGATGAGGTGTTTGCCCTTTCTGGTGATCGATTTTTACGAGCAACATAATCCTGGAGATGGCCTTTTCGAATAAGGGCTTCGATATGGTCTCGTAGAGAGATGCAGTCCTGGGTTCTATGCCCGTGATCTTTGTGAAAGTAACAGAACTTGCTCTTGTCTCTCTTCTCGGGATCGGATTTGATCTTTGCAGGCCACTTCACATACGGCTTGTGTTTAATCTCCATTAAGACCTTTTCATGAGATCGATTGAGAGGAGTGTAGTTATGATATTTACCAGAATAAGGCTTCTTGAGAGAACGATCGCGTTGATCACGACGATATTTTTTATCTATAGAAGAGGCTCCTTCTGGCTTGCGTTTCTTACCCTGTACTCCATGGCGTGTCAACGCGACTTCTTCTGCATTGATATACTTCTGAGCTTTGGCTTGGAACTCTGCCATAGTTTTTGGAGGGCTCTTATCTAAAGCAAACCTGAATTTCTCGCTCGTTATTCCGGCTATGAGGGCTGTAAGACCTTTTTCTTCAGTATAACCCTCAGTTTGAACGGCTTCGGCAGTAAACCGTACTGTGAACTCCTTTATTGTCTCTCCATGCTGCTGTTTCAGATCCATCAGATGGGAGGCTAGCTTCTTAATGCGAATGCTTCCCATGAATTGAGAAAGGAATATCTCCGATAACTGGGAAAAGGAGCTGATGGAACGAGGCTTTAATCCCCGGAACCACGTACGAGCTGCTTCCTTCAATGTTAGGGAAAAAGCCCTACACATGATTTCTGAGCCATGTCCCTCCAACTCCATGAGAGACCTGTATGTTCCTAGGTGTTCAAGAGGATCACCAATGCCTGTATACGTGGTGATAACAAGCGTTCGATACTTTCTAGGTAACGGCGCCTCCATGACCTCGCTGGTAAAGGGGGACTCGGATTGATGTATCGCTGCCATGATGGTAGATGGCCGATTTGCATGATATCGCTGTTCCATGACGTCAAAACGATCATGGATTCTTTTGAGATCTCCTTCCCATGGTAGGGTATAACCTGATGTTTCGGCGGTGGAGCCCTGAGGTTGAGGTTGTCGAGACGAACTAGAATGTATAGAATGTGGAGACGGCATGGTATGATGGTTGCCAAGTGGTGTCCGGTTTGATGGTGGATGGTGTGGCGGGACCTGTGGTTCGTCCATAGAATGTTTGGAAGCCACTGGTATGGGTTGCGGTGGTAACCCTTCGGAGGGTTGTCTCTGCGATTCAAGGAGATGCTGATTAAGCCAATTCGACAGGGCCTGAACTTCGGCATTCAGAGTCAGAAGAGTATTTCCGAGGAAACGCAAGACATCGTCTTGATTTCCAGAAGCTTCCAATAATGGGTTTGCTGATGGCATATTTGGGGCTCCTTGAGGGATGTTCATCGAAGCAGGTGGAAGGGTAGGTACGGATTCCGTCTCATCGGGCGGAGGTGGTGCCTGCCTTGAAGTCGAAGGATGAACAACCTTTTTAGGAGGCATCGCCGAAGGATTTTTATCGGTGGTTAGAACGATTGATTTCGACGATCAAGTCATTTCCCACAGACGGCGCCAAACTGTTAACGTCAGATTTTGTAACAGGATCCTCTAGTTGTTCACCTTCTCTCCAGTAGGGATTTCCTCCGATAGACCTGTAAGAAGACAGAAAGCAACTTAGGGTGGCTGGTGTCCAGCCGTTAGACCTCCGATGCTTAAGTCAGGCAAAGCAAGAAGAAGAAAAACCAGGCAAAAGCAGGCCAGAGATTGAATATTGTGTACCTTTCTCTTAATGGAATCATCCCTTTATATAGATCTGAAGCGATCCAATCTGTTACGTAAGATATTGAGATCCCGCTGATTTCGTGTACGATACGAGATCCTGCTGATTTCGTGGGATAAGATCTTTATCCTTGGAGGCGAGATCTAACCCAATTACTTATTTCGGCAATCACGTTCTTTGATAGCAATCCCTTGAGATTCGGAACCACGAGAAGATAAGGCCAAAATCAACCTATACAGGCTGCTGGTAGGCGTAGTAGTAGCACTGATTGCTCATGTTGAGCTGGAAGCCGTAGTTGGAGTCATAGCCAGTGAAGAGGAAGGAGACGCCGAAGGGGCGGAGACCACCGAACTGGGTGTAACCCTACTTGGTGTCACAGAGGGATTGGACAAGCTGCTCGACGGGAATCGGGTGCTGGTACTGAAGGCTAAGGGATGTCGTCATAGAAAACTGTTCGTATGTTGGAAGATGGTCGCGAGTCCAAGTGCTCGCTCATTCAGATATAACACTTTTCAATGACTTGTGAGAACGTCTGCTCGCAGATCGAGAAGGGAATCTCTACTTTGCTTCATCTGACTATCAGCTATGGGAGCTCGAAGCCTTGCGAATAGGTGCTCCGTATTTATCCATCCTGCGACTCTCGAGCAGATGATCTCGAGAGTCGAATGGGCACTTCCGTATTTACCCGATCTGCGACTCTTGATCAGATGATCTCGAGAGTCGAATATGCACTTCCGTATTTACCCGATCTGCGACTCTTGATCAGATGATCTCGAGAGTCGAATGGGCACTTCCGTATTTACCCGATCTGCGACTCTCGATCAGATGATCTCGAGAGTCGAATGGGCGTCCGTGTAAAATCTTAATAGCTGAGTTGATCTCCATTATTTTGCCTATAACAAGAGTAAAGAAAGGAAGGAAGAATTCTTTTTCTTGTTTCAAACTTTTTGGTTTTGCATGCCATATTGGGCTCGGGATTCCAATAACCGACTCATAAGTGAAGAGAGAATGAGAAACCACAGCGAGTTGAGCATCAAGGATTACTACAAGTGGATCCTTGAACCCCTAGTGCCTTTTTACAATTGTTTACCTTCGAATTAGTTTAAAGTTATTACTTACATCAATCTCATACAAAATCTAGTTGTTAGGTCTCAATAGACACTATTGGAAGTGTTTGTGAATTCCTACACAAGTCCCTGCGGATCGACCTCGGTCTTACCGAGATTTATTACTACATCACAACCCTACACTTGGGGAAGCGAACAAGTTTTTGGCGCCGCTGCCGGGGACTTTAACGATTTTTCACAAATTTCTGAAAATAGAATCTATTTAGGATTTTTAGGAATAGCTCTAACTTAGTTTATTTTGATTTTTTTTCTTTTTCAGGGATTTCTAGGAAGTTGAAGAAGACATATGGATCTCAAGTGCTTGAATCAGGTTCTATCTTTCTAAACCTTACTCTTCTCCTTCTCCTATTTGTTCCTATCGCATTCATCTCTTGTAAAGTGGGTGGAGACTCCTTTTTGGATCTCTGAAAGGTAGGCCTTGTGCCACATGGATTCCTATTGGTCGGCTCTGCCGTCTTGGATCACCTTGTGCTTAGAGATTTCTTTCCTCACCTCTACTCCTCTTTCTTCTTTTTCTGCACTTTTTCTTAAAAGATTCAAAGAGTGGGTGAGGAGTTCTCTGAACCCCTATTGACCAGGAGAAATCAGTCTCTATCCTTGCTTCTGGCCTAGCCATTGCAAGACACCTTGTGCTTCGGTCCTAGAGAAGAGTAAAGAAAGGAAGGAAGAATTATTTTTCCTTTTTGTTTCATACTTTTTGGTTTTGCATGCCATATTGGGCTCGGGATTCCAATAACCGACTCATAAGTGAAGAGAGAATGAGTAACCATAGCGAATTGAGCATCAAGGATTACTACAAGTGGATCCTTGAACCCCTAGTGACTTTTTATAATTGTTTACCTTCAAATTAGTTTAAAGTTGTTACTTACATCAATCTCATACAAAATCTGGTTGTTAGCTCTCAATAAACACTATTGGATGTGTTTGTGAATTCCTACACAAGTCCTTGTGGATCGACCTCGGTCTTACCGAGATTTATTACTACATCGCAACCCTACACTTGGGGAAGCGAACAGGAGGCCCCATTTTGAAAGATTGCCACCAACCACATCAAGGCATCTACCGTCTAACATCAAACCACTGAAGCTTGACCTTAAACCATTGTCATCCGAGCTTAAATATGTATATTTGGGTCAAGAAGAAACATTCCCGGTTGTCATTGCCTCTTACCTAGGAAAAGACCAAGAGGTCAAGTTGATTGAGCTACTCAAAGAACATAGGGGAGCCATAGGTTGGACAATATCAGACCTCAAGGGGATAGACAACCTCAAAGAAGGTTAAATCCAAATATGACGGAGGTTGTTAAAGCTGAGGTGTTAAAGCTATTAGATCTGGGTATCATCTACCCCATTTCGGATAGCCAGTGGGTGAGTCCTACACAAGTTGTCCTTAAGAAGTTTGGTATTAGCATCATATTGTTAGTGCACTTTTCTGTGGCATACTAGTGCACCTTGTTTGTCAATAACTTACGTCAGTGGGTCTAGTGTCGGTTGAGCTTAATGAAGATAAAGATTGAAGACTCAAGTGGCCCTGCTGCATCAAGGAAGAAGAAATAGGTAAAAGTGATTCCTTGATGTGCCTTAACCTTGACCAAAACCTAACCCTTAACCTCTTAGATGACTTACACTAACTAGGTATACCCTTAGTCATCATCATTAGTCTTAGAACTCCATGAAAAGCATGATAAGTTAGACTAATTAAAGAGGTGGAAGCTGCTGTAATCAAAACAGCTCAAACAGTAGTTTTCGATTGATCTCCGATCAATCGGACATTGGCTCCGATAGGACTCCGATCCATCGGACAGAAGCTCCGATCAATCGAAAATTTTTCCAGCAACTCTGAAAATCCACTGGACATATTTTCGATCAATCGGACAGTCTTCCGATCCATCGGAAGGGGTCAGTCCGATCAATCGGACCATGTTTTCGATCAATTGGAATATCTTCCAGATAATCCACTGGACTGATTTTCGATTAATCGGACATATCTTCGATCAATCAGACTGGTCTCCGATCAATCGGACCATGTTTTCGATCAATCGAAGATGCGCGAATCTGTTCTTTTTTTACCATTGGAAGAAAATCTATTTTAAGATGGGAATTCGTTTTTGAGCAAAAGGGAGGGGATTTTGAGGAGATAGAAGCCACCATTGCTAGAGATCATCAGAGGCTCTATCCCAAACCCATAGCAAGTCATTCTCCTTGTGTTTTTCATCACAAGCTTGGGCCATTCAATGGCATCTTGAGAATGGACTTGTTCTGTAAGACCCGTACCCTGAATTGCCCTCCGTAAGTTTAGTTTTCCGGTACCGGTACGTCCCGGATGGACCAGATTAGCGAGCCTTGATCGCGACCCTGATTTAGTACCGCAACGACCCAAGACCTATACCCCGGCGACCGCGTAGGCGCTGCGATTCCAACGCCGCGTGGCATGCCTCATTGCGATACCCGGTGTGAAAGATGCGTACTTTTGTGCAATCTGAGGTGGGCCGCGCAACGCGCGTGTGGCGTGGGCCCCACTTGCACAAATCCCAACAACATGTCAAATCAATCACCATCACCCTCACCCATACCCCTATCATTACCCTAGCCTACACACACCATACCTATCCCATTCCTCTCTCACCAAAGTCAACTCCAACCCATTCCTCCCATGTCCTCTCCCATCATCATCATCATCACCTAATGTACCCCCCTCTCTCCCATACAAGAGCCATACGTAGGGGGGGTGGCCTTCTCATATTCCATATTTGCAAGGAGAGAGAAAGAGATTTGAGAGAGAGATGAGAAAGAAGAGAGAGAAGTAGAGAGATTTAGAGGGAGATCAAGAGAGAGAAAGAGATAGTTAGAGAGATTAAAGGAGGAGATCAAGCTTGGAGGACCCCGATCATCATCCGGACCGTCCGATCGGCAATCCAATCGTCCAACCATCATTGTGAGTGCAAACTTCCCCCCTTTTTCTCGTTTACCTTTCATTTTATTTCCTTGGGCCCACCTTGTGATGGGCAATGAGATGGATGGGCTGGATCATCAAGAATGGGCCCCACGTACTTGTAATAATAATAATAATAATAATAATAATAATAATAATAATGAAAAAAAAACAAAAAAAGAAAGAATGAAGCAGATGGCTGCTGGACAGCCAGCGTCCAGAGGACGCTGCTGCACAGCAGCGCTGGGGCGAAGCCCCTTTTGGGCGTTGGCGGTTTGTCGAACCTCTAATTTATACATTACATTTCCCATTACATGACATGGTTTGCATAATTTTCATGATTTAAAGGCCCATCTAACACATGTTTTGTGATTGTAGGGATGAGAGCAGACTTCATCCAATTGGAGCTTAAAAAGGGTCATTTGAAGAAATTGGAGGAAGGTCTAAGATGGACCAAAGAAACAATCAAGCAAGGAGAAGAGAGAGAAGAAGAAAGAGGAGAAAAAGAAAGGAAGAAGAATCAAATGGAAGAAGGCCGACCGGTCTTGACCGGTCGGCCATGGACGTTGATCACATTGAAGGGGAGCCGACCGGTCTTGACCGGTCGGCCATGCACACTGGACAACATGAAGACCAGACCAACCGGTCTTGACTGGTCGGCCATGTGCACTGGACAAAAGGAAACTAGCCCGACCGGTCTTGACCGGTCGGCTATGCACGCTGGAAGCTCCCAAAACAAAGCCCGACCGGTCTTGACCGGTCGGCTGCACTCCCTGGATGGTTGAAAAGGCCAGTCCGACTAGTCTAGACCGGTTGGCGCTGCGTAAACAGAGTCCTTTCTAAATCTGGACTCCGAAAACTGCTGCGCACTGCGTAACCTTTCGCAGATTCTGGATGTTTCCGACGCAAGGGAGGTTTCTTACTATAAAAGGACACCTAGGGGCTCTTCCTAGGGCATCAGAGAAGCTAAGGAATGTGGTTCTAAGGAGGGGAAGCTGTCGTGGAGCGTCTGCAACTCTTCTATTTCCGGTTTTTCTAGTTTTATGCTTTCATTAAGAGTTTTTAGTTGTAGCATGACTATGCTCGGCTAGAACCTCTCAGCTAAGGCTGAGAGGTGAAGCTTGTAGCCAATTCCATGTTGGATTCAGTTTAATTCAAGTTATTTCAATTCAAGTTTGATTTTTTCTCATGTTCTAGTTTCTTAAAGTGGTAGTTTGAGATGTTTTATGAGAGTTCATGTGCTCCGGACATGGGTTCCTTGCAATTCTCTAAGATTATCATATAATGTTTGTTTAGATTCGAATTATAGTAACCCTTGAGTAGGCCATAGTCCATAGGCATGGCTGTTACTCCGCAGGCTATGGTTTTGAATTCTACATTGTTTGAATGGGACTAGAACTTGGAAGTTCAACTTGATTTGGATTAAATGTATGTGAATGCTTTATTTTCCAACTAGATGAGAGATAGGACTTCAAATCTAGTTGTGTTCTCTACTTGGATTGACTGAATTGACATGGGATTGCTACAAGTGGATCCTTGAATGCCTTAGTACTTGAATTACTGATTTTCTATTGAAGTTACTATTTTAGTTAATTACCCAATTAATCTGATTTTTCTTCTAAAAACTGAGTTGCTGGAGTAGTTTGGAGATTGTTTCTAATTCCCTGTGGATCGACCTCGGTCTTACCGAGATTTATTACTACATCGCAGCCTTACACTTGAGGCGAGCGAACAAGTTTTTGGCGCAGCTGCCGGGGACTTAGATAACGGTTTTTCAAATAATTTCAGTGGCTGTAGAAGTAGATAGGTTTTTCTGATTTTCTTAGAACTAACATATTTTTTTCTGTTTTGTAGGAAATCTTCTCTAGTTCAAGCACATCAGGTGATACCTTTCTAACTTAGTTTTTTTCAGATTAACTTCAGATTTCAGTTTTCTAGGTTAGGATTAGTTTTGATTTTTGGTTGAGTGGTTTATGTCCCGTTGGGAACGTAATCACTCAAATCATCTCCAATCTGAAGGTGGTTTAGTTGGACCATTGTCAGTTCATAGACGAGTCCGAAATTATCAAGAGCATTGCGAAAGTTTGGGGAGTATGGAACAGACACCTTTAAGGAATCCTCCCCCCCTACTCCAACTACAAACGCAAATCAGGAAGGAGTAGGAGAGAATGAGGTACATAATGTTCCTCCAATGAGATCACTACGGGACTACCTACAACCTGCCTGAACAATTACACCCTCTTGCGTGGTTTTACCAGCAAACGGTGGAAATTTTGACATAAAACCGGGTGTAATTCAACTCTTACCAAAGTTCCATGGGCTAGATTCTGACCGCCCATATTTACACTTGAAAGAATTCGAAGAAGTGTTGGCCACCTTGCATTACACCAATGTTTCCAAGGATACTATCAGACTTAAACTTTTTTCTTTCACTTTGAAAGAAAGAGCCAAAGATTGGCTTCACTCTCTCAGACCACATTTGATTGGATCATGGGTTGAGATGAACCGGGAATTCTTGAAAAAGTTCTTCCCGGCTCATAAAACGAACACCCTTCGAAGGGCCATAATGAATTTCTCGGCCAAAGAAGGTGAATCTTTCTTTCAATGTTGGGAAAGATTTAAAGATCTCCTGCTTGCTTGCCCACATCATGGCTATGAGAGTTGGCGAATCATAAATTTTTTCAATGATGGATTAAGTTCCAATATGCGCTAATTTGTGGAGATGATGTGCAATGGCGAGTTTATGAGTAAAAATCCAGATGAGGCTTGGAGTTACTTGGACATGTTGGCTAAAAATGCCCAATCTTGGGATACATCGGATAAACCCAATAACTCCAAGCCCACTTAAGAGAAAGGAGGGATCTATGTCCTTAAAGAGGAAGATGATGTGAATGCAAGGATAGCCAACCTCACAAGGAAGGTTGAAGCCATGGAACTTAGTAAAAGTAGAGTTCCCAAGTCCAATGAAGCTGTTGAAACCATATGTGGGATTTGCCTCACTGATTTACACGCTACGCAAGATTGTCCCACAATTCCTGCATTTCAAGAGGTATTACATGAACACGCCAATGCCACATATGGTTATCAACGGCCTTTCAATGGACCGGTAGGTAATACGTACAATGAGAGTTGGAAGAACCACCCAAATTTTAGTTGGAAGAATGCTCCTACGGGCAATCCTACCAACTCTCAAAGAGGGCCACCCATGCAAAATATGGCCCCACCTCAATTCTCAATGGAGGATACTTTGAAGGCGTTTATACAAGGGCAAACGCAAATCAATCAATCGAATCAGCAAATGTTCCAAGAGCTTAAAGCCTCGGTTGATGAGATTAAGGGACGCTTGAATGCTAGGGAAGGGACCTTTCCGGCCAAACCTCAGCCCAATCCAAAGCAAGTATATGAAGTTAGCATCCCTAATCCTCCCAACCAAAACATGGAGCAAGCCAAATCCATCACCACCCTTAGAAGTGGTAAACAAATTGACAAAACTATTCTGGTGAAGGCCGATGAGCCTAATGATCCGGTAAATTCTGAGGATGAAGATGGATCTAACTTAGCCCCACAACAACCGGAACGCATTTACAAGCCCGTAGCACCATTCCCTTCAAAATTGGTTGCCCCAAAATCTCTCCCAAATTCTCATGATATTCTAGAGATTTTCAGACAAGTCAAGATTAATATCCCTTTGCTTGATGCCATCAAACAAATTCCCTCTTATGCCAAGTTTCTAAAAGATCTATGCACAACAAAACACAAATATAATGTGCAGCAAAAGGCCTTCTTAACTGAGCAAGTGAGTGCCATCCTCACTCAAAAGACCCCCCCAAAATTCAAAGATCCCGGTAGTCCCACCGTCTCATGTATCATTGGAGACTACCGGATTGAGCATGCCTTGTTAGATTTGGGGGCGTGTGTGAACTTGATCCCATACTCGGTATATGAGCAATCGGGTCTTGGTGAATTAAAACCCACCAAAACCACGTTGCAACTTGCTGATAGATCTATCCGTGTACCGAGGGGGATAGTTGAGGATGTTCTAGTCCAAGTTGACAAATTCTACTACCCGGTAGATTTTATCGTCTTGGACACACAACCGGTGTTGGATGCTAGCACCCAAATACCGGTAATATTAGGCCGCCTATTCCTTGCTACATCAAACGCAATCATCAATTGCCGGAATGGAGTGATGCAACTATCTTTTGGAAACATGACACTAGAGGTGAATGTGTTTCACTTGGGCAAAAGACATAGGGATGTCGATGATGATGAGTTCTTCGAAGTAAACATGCTTGAAACTTTTGAAGAAGAAGGACTCCTCCAATTGGAACCACTAGAAAGCTTAGAGACATGCTTAGCACATTTCATGGATTCTGAAGACCCCATCATTAGTGAGATTGTGCAAGCATTAAATATAGAAAGACCGGTAGTTGATATTAGCCGGTGGAGGCCCCATTTTGAGAAATTACCACCAACCACATCAAGGCCTCTACCGTCTAACATCAAACCACCGAAGCTTGACCTCAAACCATTGCCATCCGAGCTTAAATACGTATATTTGGGTCAAGAGGAAACGTTCCCAGTTGTCATTGCCTCCCACCTAGAGAAAGACCAAGAGCTCAAGTTGATTGAGTTACTCAAAGAACATAGGGAAGCCATAGGTTGGACAATAGCGGATCTCAAAGGGATAGATCCTTCGGTTTGTACTCACCGAATACACCTTGAAGAAAATGTAAAAATGACTAGACAACCTCAAAGACGGTTAAATCCAAACATGATGGAGGTTGTCAAAGCCGAGGTGTTAAAACTATTGGATGTGGGTATTATCTACCCCATCTCAGATAGCTAATGGGTGAGTCCTACCTAAGTTGTCCCCAAGAAATCCGGTATTACCATCATTGAAAACGCCAACAACGAGCTTATACCAACTAGGGTGACCACCGGTTGGCGTATGTGCATTGATTATAGGAAGCTCAACACGGTTACTAGGAAAGACCACTTCCCTCTCCCATTTATGGATCAAATTTTGGAGAGGTTGGCAGGCCATTCCTATTATTGCTTCTTAGATGGCTATTCCGGATACAACCAAATTAAGATAGCTCCAGAAGATCAAGAGAAAACCACATTTACATGCCCGTTTGGCACCTTCGCTTACCGAAGGATGCCATTCGGGTTATGTAATGCACCCGCCACATTCCAACGATGCATGTTGAGTATTTTCTCGGACATGGTGGGTGAGTTTCTTGAGGTATTCATGGATGACTTTTCTGTTTTTGGTAGTACATTTGATGAGTGTCTCAACCACTTGAAGTTGGTCTTGATGAGGTGTGAGGAGAAGCAACTTGTATTAAACTGGGAAAAGTGCCATTTCATGGTACAAAGAGGAATAGTCCTTGGACATATCATCTCGTCCAATGGAATAGAGGTAGACCGGGTAAAAATTGACATAATTTCCAATCTACCACCACCCAAAAGCATACGCGATGTGCGATCCTTCCTTGGACACGGCGGTTTCTATCGAAGGTTTATAAAGGATTTTAGTCATATCTCAACACCTTTATGCAACCTTCTACAAAAGGAGAACCAATTTGAGTGGAGTGCCAAATGTCAATTAGCTTTTTCAAAGCTAAAAGACATGTTAACAACCGCTCCTATCATGCAACCACCAGATTGGTCCATTCCTTTTGAGTTGATGTGCGATGCGAGCGATTTTGCTATTGGGGAGGTGTTAGGCCAAAAGAAGGATAAGAAGCCCCATGTTATCTACTACGCAAGTAGGACCTTGAATCCCGCCCAAGTTAATTATTCGACTACGGAGAAAGAGCTCCTAGCTGTCATTTTTGCCTTAGACAAATTCAGGCCATACTTAATAGGATCCAAAGTCATTATTTATACGGATCATGCGGCGCTGAAATACCTTCTTTCTAAGAAGGATGCTAAGCCTCGTTTGCTTAGATGGATCCTACTCCTTCAAGAATTCGACTTGGAGATCAAAGACAAGAAGGGGGTAGAAAATGTAGGGCGGATCATCTATCCCGCCTAGTCCTACCAAATTCCATTGATGAGTCACCTATTGAGGACTCATTCCCTGATGAGCAACTCTTTGTTGCTGTGCATCCACCACGGTACGCTGATATAGCTAATTATCTTTCCACAGGTGCGATGCCGATTCATTAGACTGCGTAGGACAAACGTAAATTTCTAAGGGAAGTGCGCAGATTTTTCTGGGATGAACCTCTATTGTTTAAATATTGCTCAGACCAAATTATAAGGAGATGCGTCCCCGATGATGAACATAATTCAGTCATCTCCTTTTGTCATGATCAAGCATGTGGGGGTCATTTTTTAGCCAAGAAAACAACTGCGAAAATTCTGCAGTGTGGTTTTTATTGGCCCATGCTATTCAAGGACACCCACGAGTTTTGCAAAGCGTGCGAGCGCTCCAGAAGTTAGGAGGATTATCCCGTCGAAATATGATGCCTCTCACCCCAATTCAACATCTTGAAGTCTTTGACTGTTGGGGCATCGATTTCATAGGACCATTCCCCTCATCTTTTGGACATGTCTATATTTTTCTTGCCGTAGACTATGTGTCTAAATGGATAGAGGCTATCCCATGTAGAACCAACAATCATCGTACGGTTCTCAAGTTCCTCAAAGAAAACATACTTTCTAGATTTGGGACGCCTCGGGCCATCATTAGTGATGGTGGTTCTCACTTTTGCAATAGACCTTTCGAAACTTTAATGAAGAAATATGGTATTAGGCACAAAGTGAGTACCCCATACCACCCACAAACAAGTGGGCAAGCTGAAATCTCCAATAGGGAAATCAAGCAGATTTTGGAAAAGACGGTGAGACCGGATCGCAAGGATTGGTCCCTAAGATTAGATGATGCACTTTGGGCTCACCGTACCGCCTACAAGACACCCATTGGAATGTCCCCTTATAGACTTGTCTATGAGAAAGCTTGCCACTTGCCTGTGGAGATAGAACACAAAGCCTATTGGGCAATTCGGGCTTTAAATTTTGACATGCACAAGGCTAGCTCGCTTCGCAAACTCCAATTAAATAAGCTTGATGAAATCCGGAACGATGCATATGAGAACTCGAGAATTTACAAGAGTAAGATGAAGGCTTTCCATGACAAACATATCTTCAGGAAATCTTTCCATGAAGGACAGAAAGTACTCTTGTATAATTCCCGACTTCACCTTTTTTCGGGAAAATTATGATCTCGATGGACCGGCCCATATATTATCAAAGAAATTTTTCCTCATGGGGCTGTTGAGATTGAAAATGCAGCAAATGGTAACTGTTTTAAAGTTAATGGACAATGCCTTAAACCATTTGTTGAGAAATTTGATTCAGAGGATATGTCCATCACTCTGAATTATCCCGTCTATCAGGATGATTGATCTCCTAGTCTGATGGAGGTATAGCATAGGTAGGTTTTCTTTACTTTTACTGTTTTAGTAGGCTTTAGTTGTTGGGTTGGAGACTTCCATGATCACTCTCTCAGGTACTATTGCTTCCCATTCTCTCATATTTTACCATTGCTCTCCTGTTCATGCTAATTGAATATCTTTTTACATTGAGGACAATGCACGATTTGGTTGGGGGGGTGAGATGAGATTCCTCATCTAGCATATTGCAACATTCCGAGCTTCATATGCGCAAATTTTTTGAATTTTCTAACATCTCAAAACTCTTTTAGAAAATCTTGTTTCTATACATTTGAGATGCTATGAGTATAAGAAGAGGAGATACGAAGTGTGTGATGTTGTAGCTCTTGAATTTCTCCCAACATAATGGTTTCATATGTTAGTTCCCCTATTGATGTGATTGATAGAAAATTTGAACACCTTTACACCAAGTTCACATTACACGATTTTCATGAGTTGACAGGTTTATGTGATTTGTGGATTAGCTAGACTTTGATTTAAAGGTGTTGAGCAGCCAAGCCGGGGTATTTTGTCCATCCTTGTCCATGGGAAAATAATGACAGATATGGATTTTTAAAAATCCTATCTAATTTAAAAGAAAAAAGGAAAGAAAGGATGAAATCGGGAAGGAAAGAAAAATGGTGGAAAATTCCGAAAAGGGCTACCTATTACCAACCGGGGGATGGTCGAACCGTAACCAAAGCCGAAAATGGGACGTAGTGTGAAAGCCGTCGGAAGGACAGTAAGGCAAATTCCTGTTATAGGCTTGTTGTTGCTCTGTGCACCTTAAGATCCTTAGTTTACTTAATCTATGGAGAAGATGATCCCAGGAACTCATGAGATGAACTTTCACTATGCACACTAGGTTGAATTTGTTCGAGTTCTTCTATTATCAATCAATCAGCGAGAATTTCATGTAGACACCTTTTATGTTTTGAGAGTCCAAGGTTTCAGCTTCTATCACCTAATTTTTTCAAATTTTATACTTATACACCTTGGAATGGATAGAATCATGGGTTCCGAAGGAGAGTTGGGTTTGGAGGTTTGAAATTGTTTCACGCATGTTTTGCTCGGGACTAGCAAAAAGCTGGTTGAGGGGTGTGTTGAACCTCCAATTTATACATTGCATTGCCCATTACATGACATGGTTTGCATAATTTTCATGATTTAAAGGCCCATCTAACACATGTTTTGTGATTGTAGGGATGAGAGCAGACTTCATCCAATTGGAGCTTAAAAAGGGTCATTTGAAGACATTGGAGGAAGGTCTAAGATGGACCAAAGAAACAATCAAGCAAGGAGAAGAGAGAGAAGAAGAAAGAGGAGAAAAAGAAAAGAAGAAGAATCAAATGGAAGAAGGCCGACCGGTCTTGACCGGTCGGCCATGGACGTTGATCACATTGAAGGGGAGTCGACCGGTCTTGACCGGTCGGCCATGCACACTGGACAACATGAAGACCAGACCGACCGGTCTTGACCGGTCGGCCATGTGCACTGGACAAAAGGAAACTAGCTCGACCGGTCTTGACCGGTCGGCTATGCACGCTGGAAGCTCCCAAAACAAAGCCCGACTGGTCTTGACCGGTCGGCTGCACTCCCTGGATGGTTGAAAAGGCCAGTCCGACCGGTCTAGACCGGTCGGCGCTGCGTAAACAGAGTCCTTTCTAAATCTGGACTCCGAAAACTGTTGCGCACTGCGTAACCTTTCGCAGATTCTGGATGTTTCCGACGCAAGGGAGGATTCTTACTATAAAAGGACACCTAGGGGCTCTTCCTAGGGCATCAGAGAAGCTAAGGAACGTGGTTCTAAGGAGACGAAGCTGTCGTGGAGCGTCTGCAACTCTTCTATTTCCGGTTTTTCTAGTTTTATGCTTTCATTAAGACTTTTTAGTTGTAGCATAACTATGCTCGGCTAGAACCTCTCAGCTAAGGCTGAGAGGTGAAGCTTGTAGCCAATTCCATGTTGGATTCAGTTTAATTCAAGTTATTTCAATTCAAGTTTGATTTTTTCTCATGTTCTAGTTTCTTAAAGTGGTAGTTTGAGATGTTTTATGAGAGTTCATGTGCTCCGGACATGGGTTCCTTGCAATTCTCTGAGATTACCATATAATGCTTGTTTAGATTCGAATTATAGTGACCCTTGAGCAGGCCATAGTCCATAAGCATGGCTGTTACTCTGCAGGCTATGGTTTTGAATTCTACATTGTTTGAATGGGACTAGAACTTGGAAGTTCAACTTGATTTGGATTGAATGTATGTGAATGCTTTATTTTCCAACTAGATGAGAGATGGGACTTCAAATCTAGTTGTGTTCTCTACTTGGATTGACTGAATTGACATGGGATTGCTACAAGTGGATCCTTGAATGCCTTAGTACTTGAATTACTGATTTTCTATTAAAGTTACTGTTTTGATTAATTACCCAATTAATTTGATTTTTCTTCTAAAAACTGAGTTGCTGGAGTAGTTTGGAGATTGTTTCTAATTCCCTGTGGATCGACCTCGGTCTTACCGAGATTTATTACTACATCGCAGCCTTACACTTGAGGCGAGCGAACACGGTTGCCCCCACTTGTGGGACCCACCCTGATGTATGGACTTAATCCACACTGTCCGTCTGTTTCTCCAGCCCATTTTATGGCTGGACACCAAAAATGAAGCAGATCCAGATCGCAGGTGGACCACACCATAGGAAAACAGTGGAGATAATGATGTGGACTGCTGAACTTCCGTGGTCCCCCGTGATGTTTGTAGATGGAATCACTTGCCCAATATTGGGCTTATTAGGTCCCCCATGAGATGGGGAACCTGATGGACGGATTGGATCTTCACTAAGTGGGCCCCACTTGATAAATAAGAAGAAAAAAAAAGAAAGAAAGCAATTAACGTCCAGACGCTGGACGTTCACAGCGTCTGGGACGCTGGAACCGTCCAGCGTTAGGACGGCTGGAATGGGGTCCCCACTCGTGGGACCCACGTTGATGTTTTTGTTGTATCCACACCGTCTATTGATTTTCCCAGATCATTTTAGGGCCAGGCCCCAAATTTGAAACCGATCCAAATTTTAAGAGTACCACACCACGTAAAACAGTGGAAATTATGATTTCTACTGTCAAAAATCCTTCGGCCCACTTTTAAGCTTCTTGCTTGAATCATATATCCAATATTGGGCTCATTGGGTCTTCCATGAGCTGAGGAACCTGATAGACGGAGTGGATCACCCTTATGTGGGCCCCACTCGATGAAAACTATGGAACAACAAAAAAAAAGAAAGAGAGAAAGGAAAGGAGGGGCGTCCGGGCGCTGGGCGTACCAGCGTCCATGGACGCTGGCTCGTGCTGCCAGCTAAGGCCCACTCGTGGGTCCCACCATGATGCATGTGCTGTATCCACACTAGGGCTCTCAATGGGTCGGATCTGGATCGGATCTACTTGGATCCGGCTCCAAGTCCATTTATCTATAGACGGATTCGGATCGGATTCGGATCCAACTCGGATCTAAAAGGTGATATCCATGTCCGATCCATTTATAAATTGTTAGATCCATTTCCGATCCAAAATCCATATAACCATCGGATTCGGGTTGGATGTAGGTCTGAATCCACCCATTACAAATCTTAAAAAAATATATGGTATAAAATATATAATATTATATATTTAATTTAGTAGAAAAATGATGCAAATCCCGCTATTTACCATGGCATGGTCAACATGGCCTAAAATAATTTGTAAAACGGATGGCCAGCATGAATATAATATATACAGTAAGGTGACAATGAGCCCGATCCTAATCGGATTCGGATCAAACTCGGATATGTTCCTGTGAATCCATATCCACTCCATTTAAGTAATCGGACCTATTTTAAGATCCAAATCCGGCCCATTTAACTAATCGGACTTATTTTAAGATCCAAATCTGCATTATATGGATTCGGAGCGAATCGGATCTCGGATCTGACCCGCTCCATTGAGAGCCCTAATCCACACCGTCCATCCATTTGGGGAGATCATTTTAGGGCATGAACCCAAGAATGAGTCAGATCCAAGTCTCAAGGGGGCCCCACCACAGAAAACAGTAGGGACAGTGACCCTAGCGATGAAACCTTCCAATGGCCCACCATGATGTTTATTTGAGATCCAACCTGTTCATAAGTTCACACATGCATGGGAGAAGGGAGGGCAAAAATATCAGCTTGATCGAAAGCTTCTGTGGGCCCCACTTGAGGAGAGAATAATATATATATATATATATATATATATATATATATATATATATATATATATATATATATATGAGCGCTGGCCGCTGGACAGACAGCGTCCAGGGGACGCTGCTGCCCAGCAGCGCAGCCCTCTGAGCATGGCAATGGGCCCCACCTAGAATGTATGTGCCTTATCTATTGCCTCTATACGTTGTTCCAGCTCATTTTAGTGGCTGAGCCTAAAAGTTAAGCATATCCAAACCTCAAGTGGACCATGCCACGGAAACAGTGGGAATAATGATCTCCACCGTTGAAATCTTCCCAGCCCTACAGTGATGTTTATTTGTCATTTAACCTGTTCATAAGATCACATGTATATGGATGAATGGGAAAATAAAAATATTAGTTTGATTCAAAACTCTTGGGGCCCATTTGGGTGCTATGCTCTGTGGGTCCCACCACGATGTATCTGTTTTATGTATGCCGCCCATCTGTTTTTCCATATTATTTTAGTCCATGGGCCCTCCAAGAAAAGATGAGGTAAATACAAACCTCAAGTGGACCACATTGTAAGAAACCGTGGCCATTGATGCACACCTTTGAAACCTTCCTTGGGGCCATTGTAATGTTTATTTTTCCATCCAACCAAAGGTGATGGGGCCCAACTTTGGGTCCCACCTTGATGAATGTTGGGTATACCTTGTCTTTCTTCTTGGCAGGGGTGTGGGCCCAGTTTTGGGTGGGCCACACGTAGAAAATAAGGGTGATTGAATGCCTACCATTGGAAACTTTACAGGACTCATCTGTTATGTTTATTTGCCATTCTCCTTGTTCTTAAATCACTCAACCATGGGTAGGGTTCCACACATGTGGTGTGCGGGCCCCACCATGGTGTTTGGTTGCCATCTCACTTGATTAGTGGGAAAGCACAAATATCGGGTTGATCCCAAACTATTGGGGCCCATTGATGTATGTGGCTCCCCCACTCCTTTGTACGGTTATACCCAACCACGGGTCCACCTTGTTATGCATGTGTTCTATCCACGTCAGCCATTGGCCACCATGGTGCGATATGTATGTCGGTCATCCATAAGGACCGCCTTAATTTTTGTGCTTGATCCAAACCATCCAAATAAATGGACCCTAGCATGTTATGTACAGGATGGCCTTAAGACCACCTCAGTGTACGTGTTCGAATGACCGCGTTGTCCATCCCGTGGACCCACCTTGATGATTAGTTGTGTAAACCCTTATTGAAAGGTCATCCTTAGAGTTTGCTCGATCCAAGTCACAGGGTTACCTTCTTAAACTCACCCTGTTGAATCGTCTTGTCAATTCACCTTGTTAACTCACCATGTTGACCCGCCTTGTCAACCTGCCTTATTGACCAACCTTGTTGACTCACCATGTTGATTGATCTTGGTAACTCAGCTTGTATACTCATATGACTCACTCCTTCTACCCTTGTACCCAACTATTAAAGACTACCATATTGTGTATATCTCATCCACACCGTCCGTTTACCTATAGGACGAGTATGGGGCTCATCCTCGACGTTCATATGTCATCTAGGCCATCCATTATATGGAGCCTATCTTGTAGTATGAGGTTAGACCTGTCGTCCCTTTTTGGACCTCATTGTATTGACCATCTATCTCAGATTACCCTACCATGTATGATTCTCTGTCATGACCTGTCTATCTTGCAATCCGTTCTATGACATTCCTTTTACGGGCCATTATTGTGTTTATCTCAACTGTACTACAGGATTATGGGTCTCGGCATGATTTTGGATATTCCACTCTTGCCGCTCAAGTAGGTTCTACCTTTGATATATCGGTAGTGTATTCAATCGTTTTCTTTCCATTTAGGTTATCTGAATGTTGAAGGTTAATCCACACCGTTCAGTTGTTGGACCATCTGTGTTGTTGTATACCATCCATTTAGAGTCTTATCTCTTTATGTTTGCTTGTATTATAAGTGAATTATCTTTTTATGCTACTTTTGGTATGTCTGTTGCCACACGTAGTGTTGTTGGAATACTTATATGTGATCTTTATACTGTATGCTTCGACGACCACCATGCATGTGTAATGAGTATGCATCCTGAATCACCATTGTTAGTTGGGGACCACTAGGGCATAAACGCATTCATAAAGCATTCGAGATGTAGTCGTGCAAATGTAATTCATGTGCTCTCTATCGCAAACCTCTCCAATAGGTATGAGACTATTCGAGGACAGGAATCTATCATCCTGACTTACACTGTATGGTAGGCATAACTTAGCATACCTTGTAGCCCTTGGTGCAAGATTCCCTGGCTAGCGACATCCCGCACTATGACTTGATCATTCATATGTGTCCCCTCATCTTAATCATATCTCAAATAAGTTTGACTAGATTGATTTATAGCCATTGTGGTAGATGGACTACTTGTTGGCACTCATACTGTATATTTGACTCATGTATCATGAATGCTTCGCTCATCTGATTGTCTTGTATCAACCGGCCATATCGTTCGTGATTGTCGTGCAATTCATTACCAGCTGACGGTGACTTTGTGTTTGAGACCTTATAGTTTTATGGTGCTCTTTGGAGACTTGCACGGTGTTGAGCTCTTAATTGTGCATATTTTAACCCCAATTCATCACTCATTATGCATGATTTTTATAATTTAAAGACTAATCAAATACATGTTTTTTGGTTGTAGGAATGAGAGTTACTTTGCCCAATTGATGACCAAAAGAGCTGATTTAGAACCTTGGATGAAGACCCAAGGAGGGCTGAAGGAAGAAGGAAGCAAAGAAAGAAGAAAATAGAAGAAAGAAAGGAAGAAAACAAGAAGAAAAAGAGACCGACCGGCCTTGACCGGTCGGCCAAGGAAGCCCGACCGGTCTTGACCGGTCAGCCATGCTTGCTGGAGTAATGCCAAAGAGGGCCTGACCGGTCGTGACCGGTCGGCCATGCAAGTTTCAGATTCCAGATTCTAAAACAGCAATGTATTCCCGCACCTGGTTTTTCGGACCAGTTTTCTGGGCCGATCTTGATGATATTTGGAAATCCAATACATCCATGTCGAAGAGGAACTCGACGCCGAATTAACCCAAGTAGTTTCGTGTCGATCGGAGTTACGGATTGATCGTGGTGACCAAAACAATACGAACTGTCCAGAAAGTTCCAGATTTCGCTGTTCCACTCTGGGCCGGTCCAGGTGGCCCCTCATTGAGGATATGAAAAAGCTACTTTGACCATATTTTAGACCACATCCATATATGAATAACCACAAAAGTTTCAGATCAAAAGGGTGTGTGGTTTGATCGTACCGGTTGAAGAAAGATGGACCATCCAGAAAGCTCCAACTGCGCAGAGTTTATAAAAGCCCTAATTGTTCTAATTTTTGGACCACATTCTGAGATCGTTTTGGACAATCTAATCCGTCTATCATGTAGAGAAGGAATTTTTCTACTCATGTTCAAAATTTGAGATCAATCCGACCTCTGTACACTCCGGAGCGTTGAAAGCAAGATGACTGGTTCTGAAGGTACCCGAAGTGCGCGATTTTGAGAGGCGGTCGGTGATGTGATTGGTGGGCCCATTCAGAGGATAATCTTGGAAATCTAAATCATCTATGAGGAAGATCACATTACAAGGAAGCTACAAATCAAATTTGAAGGCAATCCGACCATTGGTTAAGCCGTACCAAGCGAAACAAATTCTGTTATGTTGCTGTACTAGTGCTGCACTATAAAAGGAGGTGCTCTCTTCTATTCCAGGGCAACCAAGGACGTGGGGAGCAAGGAGTTCAAGTCATAGGAGGCTTCCTAGCCTCCTCCAGCTAGTTTTTCTTCCTTTTCTTAGTTCTAGTTCTAGTTTTTAGTATGCTTTTTATTAGCTAATCTCTTAGCTAGAGCTAAGAGGTGAACCTTATAGTTTTCTTAGATTGTTTAATTCGTTTTATTGGTTTTTAGTTTGGAATTCATGATTATGAACTAAGGTTTGAAGTTTATACAAGTTTTTAAGTAATTTTTCTTAGTCTTGTGATGACTCATGGATGTTTGGGTGAATTACTTATCATCTTAATTCGTTTGCAACAGTCTAGACCTGTATGATCCGAGGAATCGGAGTGCGCTCTAGTACTAAGCTCTTCATGAAGGGACTTCCTACCAAAGTTCTATTTTTCTGTTTTTCTGAATATGTATGGATTGTGCATGTGATTTGAATCTAGTTCAAATCATGATCTAGCCTTGTCTTGTGAGAGGACTTGAGGATGGTTATGATTGTGAACTGGACCTTTTGGAAAGGGGAATGACCTATGCAATTGAGCATGCTCAGCTCAGCCTACATTGAGTGAATCCTATGCATAGAACTTACATATGATAGACTGTTTGGTTTAACAGCTCTATCATCCGACTAGATAGACAGGAATGTCGATTCTAGTTGAGAAAGTAAGAAACCATAGCGAATTATGCATCTAAGAAGAGCTATATGTGGATCCTTGATGCTCTAGTTATCTTTTCATTATTAGATTTTCTATTTTATGTTAAAAATCAATTTCACAAACCTCTTTGATTCTAGTTATTAGGATAATTGGAATTGTTTACTTCCTTCCCTGTGGATCGACCTCGGTCTTACCGAGTTTATTACTACATCGCAACCCTACACTTGGGGAAGCGAACAAGTTTTTGGCGCCGTTGCCGGGGAAGAGGTTAAACGGTTCTAATTGTTCTAGTAACTATAGAGTAGTCTTAGTTAGGTAGGATTTTCAGTTTTTATAGAAGAAGATTTTCTGATTTTTTTTCTAGATTACTAACAATTTTTTGTTGGATTTTTTAGGACATTGTTGCTGACATATATCTCGCTCTATTGGGTAACATCTCTCCATCTCCCTTCTTTTTGTTCTTTTTTCTAGATTAGGGTAGTTCCAACTCTTTAAAATCTCATTATGGCTGATTGGAAGTGTGGTGCTTATGCATACCTTTTGGAAGATGAGATGACAGACCATGGAATCAAAACTCTTTATGATTGGAACCAATTTAAGCATAAGTATTATTCTGAGAGTAAATCAACCTCCACTACCCCCCAACGTAAGACGCTACGTGATTATTGGGTTGAAAATAACATGAGTATCCCACCAAGTTTAACAGGAGGTAGGAATAAGAAAAAGGACCGGGGGAGTAATGACCAACCGGTGAAGACATTGCGTGATCACTTGTATGGTTATGCTTATCAACCATCTTATCAGTCTTCGTCATATAACATGTATGGTCTTCATCGAGAGAGTCCTCACACCTCTAGTCCAATGGAGGATGAGCCAACCATGGATGCCAACAATTATCCTCAAGAGTTTCTTTCTCATGATCCTCAACCGACATGAACTCTTGAGGATACACTGCGAGAGTGTATGGAAATAACTGAGCAATGCATACAAAACCTCTCGCCATCTCAAAATATTGAACCCAACATTGGGAACACCGAATCAATCCCCAACAATGAGGAGGATGAGGCTATCCAAACCCAACCTTCTCTAGATTTAATGACTAAACTTCTAAGGGATGTAGATCTCAGTGATCCCACCATTACCATCGATTATGGTGAATCAACTATCTCTTTTAGCTATTCCTATTTGAATGATGAAGAGATTTTAAGGACGGTTGACGAACCCGAGGAATCTGTAAAATCTGAAAGTGATAGTTTGATTGCCTACAATGAGGGTTTGAAGGATGATTGTGAGTCCATGATTTCTTCTTCCAAAGGGCTGAATGTTTTTGAGTCATCGGAAGATATTCTTGCTAGAGAGATGGACGAAGTCGATATTTTTGAGTCCTTCCACCAACAACATATGCCGAATTCTATTGTGGAAGAACTCCCTTGGGTTGAAAATTCTGTTTCTTTGGATAATGGGGTGTCACAACCTGAAATTTTAAAAGATCAACCAATGCTAGATGATGTGCTTACCACTGAATCTGAAAATTTTTCTTTGGAAGACCTCCCCTCTATAGAGGAGGAATTCCTTACCCTTGAAACAGAATTTCCTCAATCACTTAGGGAGAACGAGGACCCTTCATTCGACTCTCTCGATTTCCTAAAGGAATGCATGACCCACCCCTATGATCTAGATGATGAGATGATTAAGGAGTTGGATAGTTTGTTAGACATGGTGTCGGTGCCTGAAGAACACCATTCCACTGATTTACACTCTTTACCATGGTTTGTGGAAGCACCATGCAAATCTGAATTTGTGGAGGAGACAATCCAAACTAAAAAATACTTAATGAATGTCTCTCCACCATCATGGGTTCTTCAACCCATTGAAAATTCTGATTGGGAGGACCCGTTTTTAATCAATTACAACCCAATTCAGAACTTGAGGAGATATCTTTTTGCTGCTCTTATCTCCTCCTTACATGCGTGTGGTGCATACTATGATTGGACTTTCATGAAGAAACGCACACATGTATACATTCGAGCAGGACTTTGGATGGTCCTCATGAGAAACCTATTGAAATTCATGAAGATCCTGCTCAAATTTGATCATGTAGTCGATCAAACTAATCAAAGGTAGGTAGGTAGGTTAGGATTTCTTTCTGCATTTAGGATTGAATAAGTCTCATTGAGACAATGGAAGATGCTAGAATTGATCAACTTGCTACCTCAGGTACTCTCGTTCTCACTCTCCTTTGTTTTGTGTCATTGCTCTCATGTCATGCATATTGCATATCTTATTACATTGAGGACAATGTAAGATTTTGGTTGGGAGGTGAGATTCCTTAGATGAATCTACTAGCTTTTGTGACATTTCGAGCAATTATGTAGAAAATTTTTGATTTTTCTAAAATTCAAAACTCTTTTGGAAAACGTTGTTTCTATGCATTCAAGATGATACGAGTATAAGAAGAGGATATACGAAGTGAGTGATGTTGCAAGCTTTGAATTTCTTTTAATATAATGGTTTTATATGTGAATTCCCCTATTTATGTGAGTGATAGAAAATTTGAACACTTTTACACCTAGTTCACATTACACGATTTTCATGGGTTGAAAGGATTATGTGATTTGTGGATTAACTATACTTTGATTTAAGGTGTTGAGAAACCAAGCCGGGGTACTTTGTCCATCCTTGTCCATGGGAAAATAACGAAAGATATGGATTTCTAAAAATCCTATCTAATTTAAAAAGAAAAAGGAAAAGGAAGGATGAAATTGGGAATGACGGAAAAATGGTGGAAAATTCCGATTAGGGCTACCTACTACCAACCGGGGGATGGTCTACCCGTAACCAAAGCCGGAAATGGGACGTAGTGTGAAAGTCGTCGGAAGGATGGTAAGACAAATTCTTGTCATAGGCTTGTTGTTGCTCTGTGCACCTTGAAATCCATAGTTTAGTTGATCTATGATGAAGATGAGCCCAGAAACTCATGAGATGAACTTTCACTATGCACACTAGGGTGAATTTGTTCAAGTTCTTCTATTTATCAATCAATCAGTGGAAATTTCATATAAATACTTATTATGTTCTAAGAGTTTAAGGTTTCAACTTCTATCACCTAATTTCTCTGATTTTTATGCTTGTGTGTCTTGGAATGTATAGAAGAATAGTTTCTAGAGGAGAGTTGGATTTGGAGAATGAAACTTGTTTCACGCATGTTTTGCTCGGGACTAGCAAAATACTGGTTGGGGGGTGTGTTGAGCTCTTAATTGTGCATATTTTAACCCCAATTCATCACTCATTATGCATGGTTTTCATAATTTAAAGACTAATCAAATACATGTTTTGTGGTTGTAGGAATGAGAGTTACTTTGTCCAATTGATGACCAAAAGAGCTGATTTAGAACCTTGGATGAAGACCCAAGGAGGGTTGAAGGAAGAAGGAAGCAAAGAAAGAAGAAAATAGAAGAAAGAAAGGAAGAAAACAAGAAGAAAAAGAGACCGACCGGTCTTGACCGGTCGGCCAAGGAAGCCCGACCAGTCTTGACCGGTCGGCCATGCTTGCTGGAGTAATGCCAAAGAGGGCCTGACCGGTCGTGACCGGTCGGCCAGCCCTGTCCGACCGGTCGTGACCGGTCGGCCATGCAAGTTTCAAATTTCAGATTCTAAAACAGCAATGTATTCCCGCACCTGGTTTTTTGGACCAGTTTTCTAGGCTGATCTTGATGATATTTGGAAATCCAACACATCCAAGTCGAAGAGGAACTCGACGCCGAACTAACCCAAGTGGTTTCGTGTCGATCGGAGTTACGGATTGATCGTGGTGACCAAAACAATACGAACTGTCCAGAAAGTTCCAGATTTCGCTGTTCCACTCTGGGCCGGTCCAGGTGGCCCCT
Organism: Liriodendron chinense; assembly: GCA_003013855.2. NCBI lineage: Eukaryota > Viridiplantae > Streptophyta > Magnoliopsida > Magnoliales > Magnoliaceae > Liriodendron > Liriodendron chinense. The sequence continues at coordinate 1,029,513 of ML058366.1, forward strand.
CATTGAGGATATGAAAAATCTACTTTGACCATATTTTAGACCACATCCATATATGAATAACCACAAAAGTTTCAGATCAAAAGGGTGTGTGGTTTGATCGTAACGGTTGAAGAAAGATGGACCATCCAGAAAGCTCCAACTGCGCAGAGTTTATAAAAGCCCTAATTGTTCTAATTTTTGGACCACATTCTGAGATCGTTTTGGACAATCTAATCCATCTATCATGTAGAGAATGAAGTTTTCTACTCATGTTCAAAATTTGAGATCAATCCGACCTCTGTACACTCCGGAGCGTTGAAAGCAAGATGACTGGTTCTGAAGGTACCCGAAGTGCGCGATTTTGAGAGGTAGTCGGTGATGTGATTGGTGGGCCCATTCAGAGGATAATCTTGGAAATCTAAATCATCTATGAGGAAGATCACATTACAAGGAAGCTACAAATCAAATTTGAAGGCAATCCGACCATTGGTTAAGCCGTACCAAGCGAAACAAATTCTGTTATGTTGCTGTACTAGTGCTGCACTATAAAAGGAGGTGCTCTCTTCTATTCCAGGGCAACCAAGGACGTGGGGAGCAAGGAGTTCAAGTCATAGGAGGCTTCCTAGCCTCCTCCAGCTAGCTTTTCTTCCTTTTCTTAGTTCTAGTTCTAGTTTTTAATATGCTTTTTATTAGCTAATCTCTTAGCTAGAGCTAAGAGGTGAACCTTATAGTTTTCTTAGATTGTTTAATTCGTTTTATTGGTTTTTAGTTTGGAATTCATGATTATGAACTAAGGTTTGAAGTTTATACAAGTTTTTAAGTAATTTTTCTTAGTCTTGTGATGACTCATGGATGTTTGGGTGAATTACTTATCTTCTTAATTCGTTTGCAACAGTCTAGACCTGTATGATCCGAGGAATCGGAGTGCGCTCTAGTACTAAGCTCTTCATGAAGGGACTTCCTACCAAAGTTCTATTTTTCTGTTTTTCTGAATATGTATGGATTGTGCATGTGATTTGAATCTAGTTCAAATCATGATCTAGCCTTGTCTTGTGAGAGGACTTGAGGATGGTTATGATTGTGAACTGGACCTTTTGGAAAGGGGAATGACCTATGCAATTGAGCATGCTCAGCTCAGCCTACATTGAGTGAATCCTATGCATAGAACTTACATATGATAGACTGTTTGGTTTAACAGCTCTATCATCCGACTAGATAGACAGGAATGTCGATTCTAGTTGAGAAAGTAAGAAACCATAGCGAATTATGCATCTAAGAAGAGCTATATGTGGATCCTTGATGCTCTAGTTATCTTTTCATTATTAGATTTTCTATTTTATGTTAAAAATTAATTTCACAAACCTCTTTGATTCTAGTTATTAGGATAATTGGAATTGTTTACTTCCTTCCCTGTAGATCGACCTCGGTCTTACCGAGTTTATTACTACATCGCAACCCTACACTTGGGGAAGCGAACACACGGGCATGTCGTCCCACGTTTGTATGCATGGTTGCATTTTGCACCGTCTGCTTGTGCCGCATATAGCATGGTTACTACGTTGCAACCACATCTCCATCGTGGTTTGCAGAACACCGGAAATATGTGATCTTTAAACTGGATGCCAAAGATGTCCCTGGGTGAAAATCCCTGATCCCGTTGGTACCAAGGTGGGTGCTCCATTCAAGGACCGGGTGGTTTAATCATACACCAGTATGCCGAATACCAAACGGCGGTGTTTTTCACTGCACGTGGTCAGTTTGGAAGGAGGTATGACCTAACCTGCCGGAAGAATGTTGGCAAAGTGGGTTGAGTTTGACCAGCTGTGAGTAGGTCCGCTATTGTACCAGATAGGCTTTGGCATTCTACTGGTGAGTAGTGAGGTCTGTGAGACCCCGGTGATGTTCCGTTTCAGAGATAGTATTGGTATCAGTGATGTGACTGATGTTTTGTATGGTGTGGGACGGTCCTAACGTGGGCGGGTGTGATGTGGGCGGGGCTGTAAGCCTGGGCGAGCTACCAATTCTGAGTCCTGCATTGTTTAGGCGATCGCGTTATGACCGTTCGTATCTGGACCATTGTACTTAGAGGTGGTGTTTTGCATACATGCATTGGATCATTATATGCGACATTAGGCCCTGTAGGCCATTGCATAGTATGAGTATATAGCCTTGGTAGGCTGGTTACCCGTATTGCATGCTTGCATAGCCATGGCAGGTTAGTTATCTGTATTACATGCTTGCATAGCCGTTGTAGGCTGGTTATTCATATCATATGATCGTGTAGTCTAATTAGGCTAAGTTTTGGTTTAGATTTCTCATCATGCTTTACTGCTTACTCTGATATTTATCATGCTTGTCATACGCATTGCGCACTCACACACGCACTCACAAAGCTTCATTCGAAGCTTATGCGCATTTGTTACGCTGCAGGTTATACCAGAGTGTATCAGCAACGTTGAGTTGGAGTTGGGAGTGCAGTAGCAGGAGGTGCCGGATTGTGCACAGTTTTTATATTTACGCATTGTGTATTTGCTTTTCAGTACTATATATAAACAATATGATTTAGTGGAAATATTGTGTTTGTCTTTGATGGTACTCATATGGTGATGCTCATGTTTAAAAAAAAAATTTAGACCCTCAAATCCTCCTTATAGTATCCCAGGATCGGAACCTGATGTGTATGGTTAGGATCCGAGATCGGGGTACTACGGAGGCTGCCACCTCTGAATTCGGGTTGCAGTGAATGGACGTCGAGAATCGAATTTGGGGCGTGACATGTTCCCTCTTGATTCCTAGGGTTTAGACACCTTGATGATAGTTAAATCCCTTGTCTAAACACTACATAGGAGTCCATATAGGTGTATTCCTCTAGGAAACTCATTTCCTACCATTTATCTCCAATGGATCATCACATGTAAGGTAGCTGATCTTGGAGCTGAAGCCTTGGCAAAGCAGCGACGACAAAGATCGGGGGAGCAAAAGGGGAGCTGATTCAAGCACGGGAGAGCAAGAAGAAGCAACCCAAAGCGGCGCTACAAAGGGGCTCAATCCGACAAGTAAGGTTGTCTTGTTAGGAGTCCATCCACTCAATTCCCTGTGGGAGTTGAGTGTAGAGTTTGTTTGACAAACTCGAACTAGGGTCGTTAGCCGATCCTTGGCCTGTTAATTGGCCTAAATTCAGGGACCTCAGCCGTTCCTTGGCACGTTAGTCGGGCTTAAACAAAGTCTCCAAGGGGGAGCCACCAACACGGGTGCAAACGGGTAGGTTGGGAGGAACCTGTAAACTCCCCGGTTGGGTGGATCCGAGTTAAAACACCTTAGTTGGGAAAAACCAGATTTAAACTCCCCAGTGAATGCCGGTGTGCTCAAAGGGGTTGAGTACTTGAACCGGGAGTGGAGTAGACAAGTAGTCGAACCACTATACATCCTTGTGTTTGTGATTGTTCTTGAGCACATTTCTCTTTATGCATTGTGTTTAATTGGTTAATTATGAATGCTTAGTTAGGAATGCATGCTAGGCACTTGATAGGCACCTCCACACTCACAAGATGTACTTTCACTACCTCATGTTGACTTGAGATTTTCTTGATCCATCCTCTATAGTTCACATGAGTTGTTTATACTAGGTTGCTGATTGCTCTTATTGTTTACTAGTCTCTTGATTGGACCCACTTAGGCTTGGAAGCCGAAGTGTTAATCGCTTACGTAATTTAATTTGTTGAATTGTGTTAGTAGGCGAAAAGAATTTCAAATAAGTCCTAATCACCCCCCTCCTATAGGTTTAGCCATAATTCTAGTTGCTCCTTAAGCTTCCGCACGTGTATGCATAGGGTGTCTTGTTAGACTACCCGATGCATTTTCAATTGGTATCAGAGCTGGTTGCTCTTCAAGGACGTAACCGTCTAGAGTAAAGATCCGGTACCGGAGCACTAGCATAATATTTAACCAAGACGGGAGTACCACCAACCGTCCACCTTTCTTTGACGAGTCCAACTATGCCTATTGGAAGGCTAGAATGAGGATTTTCCTCTAATCTATGGACCGTCCGGTGTGGCTTAGCACACAAACTGGATATACCTTGCCCACCGAGCAAGTGGAGGTTGATGGGAAATACATTGTCATTCTCAAACATGATTCCAAATGGGATGACATAGAGAGAGCTCAATACATGGCAAATGCCAAAGCTCTCAATGCGATTTGCTGTGCGGTTTGCCCGGATGAATTTTAGCGCATTCTCACATGCGCAACTGCAAAAGAAGCATGGGTTATATAGAGGTTACCCACGTGGGAACTAGCACAGTAAGACGCTTGAAGCTTCAGTTCTTAACCACCAAATTTGAAAACATTAGGATGGAGGAGACTGAAACCTTCATGGAGTTTTATACTAAATTATCAAATATTTGCAACTCCATGCTTGTCTTAGGTGTTTGGGGTCTGGAAGGAAGGATTTGTAGAAAAATACTTAGGTCCCTCCCGGAAAGATTTGACACCAAGATAGTTGCCTTAGAGGAGTGTAAAAACAGATATTATGAAAGTAGAAGAACTCATAGGTTCCCTACAAACTCATGAACTACACTTTAAGGCCCCCTCTAGGGAGAAAAACATCGCTCTAAAGTCCTCTCACAAGCATAAGAAAATTAAGAGTGAGTCGGAGGAAGATAGTGATGATGAGGATGATGAGGAAGAAAAATTAAAGAAAAAATTCAAGAGATTCCTCAAATTTGATAGAGGGAGTAGCTGTGACAAGAAGGGTGAAAAACATAAAGGAAAATCATCCAAACATTCATCCGTTCGTTGTTACGGTTGCGGTCGTCATGGCCATATCGATCCGGAATGTCCGAATGGGCCTAAACCGAAAGGTAAAAATGTAATGGCTGCCACTTGGGAAGAAATGGAGGAGTCCGAATCCAAATCTGATGGCTCCGCTAGTGATGGAAGCCAACATAAAGATCTAGCTCTCACGGCTTTCTCCACTACCTCTCTTCCCGCTTATCTAAGAGGGGATCCCAACTACTATCCCTTCTAGGAGAAGAAAGAGCTTCCTAACCCCTCACCTCATGCTACATTTTATGAGGGTGTTAAGGAAATTAGTTAGCCTTAGGCTTATCAAACTCATCATAGTTAGTGAGGGTAGCTAGAAATGCTTAAATAGAAAAATCTGAGGATTTCAGCCTCATTTTTGTATGTATGGTCAAATCAGAGGATTCAAGCCTCATGAGCCCAAATTTGGTAGTTTAGTCTTACTTCAATTTCATATATTTGCTTCTAGACTAGCTCTCTGCTTAGATTAGCTACTCATCTTGAGTTTTATGCTTCATTATATGCTAATCTGTGCTTAGTATTGGTCTTGATATACCAATAGGCGAGGATGGTTGATTGGGCTATAAGCCCTTACGCTTTAATGCTTAATGTATATCATAGATGACCAATTATGCATGATTAACTATGATTAGATAGTTACATTTTCTTGTTAATCATGTTCCATGCATGCTCCATGTTTTATATGATCATGCACCCTATACTTTCCTTGTTAGTATGTGTTTATAGTTATAACTGCGACATAGTATCTACTCTTACCTTAACCTTATTGATATATCATTAAGGGAGAGAGACTAGTTTGTCAATTGCTAACAAAAAGGGGGAGAAAGATCAAGTCCCACCAAAACTAGTTTGCTATGTTTTGTAATGCAGGGATTGACTAGTTATGGGGGAGCAAACTGAAGAGGAGCTGCTTAGTTAGGCATGTCAAGAGTCCTATATTTAATTTCATATTAATGTAATCTCTTGTTCATGTATTTGTTTTAGTAGGTTAGGTTTTTGTAAGTAATTGACAAAGGGAGAGATTGTTAGTGTACTTTTCTGTGGCATACTAGTGAACCTTGTTTGTCAATCACTTACGTCAGTGGGTCTAGTGTCGGTTGAGCTTAATGAAGACGAAGACCGAAGACTTAAGAGGCCTTGCTGCATCAAGGAAGAAGAAATAGGTAAAAGTGATGCCTTGATGTGCCTTAACCTTGACCAAAACCTAACCCTTAACCTCTTAGATGACTTGCACCAACTAGGTATACCCATTAATCATCATCATTAGTCTTAGAACTCCATAAAAAACATGATAAGTTAGACTAATTAAAGAAGTGGAAGCTGCTGTAATCAAAACAGCTCAAACAGCAATTTTCGATTGATCTCCGATCAATCGGACATTGGCTCCGATAGGACTCCGATCCATCGGACAGAAGCTCCGATCAATCGAAAATTTTTCCAGCAACTCTGAAAATCCACTGGACATATTTCCGATCAATCGGACAGTCTCCGATCCATCGAAAGGGGTTAGTCCGATCAATCGGACCATGTTTCCGATCAATCGGAATATCTTCCAGAGAATCCACCGGACTGATTTCCGATCAATCGGACATATCTCCGATCAATCAGACTGGTCTCCGATCAATCGGACCATGTTTCCGATCAATCGGAGATGCGCGAATCTGCCCGTTTTTTTTCGTTGGAAGAAAATCTATTTTAAGATGGGGATTCGTTTTTTAGCAAAAGGGAGGGGATTTTGAAGAGATAGAAGCCACCATTGCTAGAGATCATCAGAGGCTCTATCCCAAACCCATAGCAAGTCATTCTCCTTGTGTTTTTCATCACAAGCTTGGGCCATTCAATGGCATCTTGAGAATGGACTTGTTCCCTCTTGATTCCTAGGGTTTAGACACCTTGATGATAGTTAAATCCCTTGTCTAAACACTACCTAGGAGTCCATATAGGTGTATTCCTCTAGGAAACTTATTTCCTACCATTTGTAGAGGTTTCATCATTCCCTAGCACCTTGGGCATCTCCAATGGAGCATCACATGTAAGGTAGTTGATCTTGGAGCTGAAGCCATGGCAAAGCACCGGCATCAAAGATCGGGGGAGCAAAAGGGGAGCTGATTCAAGCACGGGAGAGCAAGAAGAAGCATCCCAAAGCGGCGCTACAAAGGGGCTCAATCCAACAAGTAAGGTTGTCTTGTTAGGAGTCCATCCACTCAATTCCTTGTGGGAGTTGAGTGTAGAGTTTGTTTGACAAACTTAAACTAGGGTCGTTAGCCGATCCTTAGCCTGTTAATCGGCCTAAATTCATGGACCTCAGCCGTTCCTTGGCACGTTAGTCGGGCCTAAACAAAGTCTCCAAGGGGTATCCACCAACACGGGTGCAAACGTGTAGGCTGGGAGGAACCTGTAAACTCCCCGGTTGGGTGGATCCGAGTTAAAACACTTTGGTTGGGAGGAACCAGATTTAAACTCCCCAGTGAATGCTGGTGTGCTCAAAGGGGTTGAGTACTTGAACCGGGAGTGGAGTAGACAAGTAGTCTAACCACTATACATCATTGTGTTTGTGATTGTTCTTGAGCACATTTCTCTTTATGCATTGTGTTTAATTGGTTAATTATGAATGCTTAGTTAGGAATGCATGCTAGGCACTTGATAGGCACCTTCACACTCACAAGATGTACTTTCACTACCTCATGTTGACTTGAGCTTTTCTTGATCCATCCTTTATAGTCCACATGAGTTGTTTAGACTAGGTTGCTGATTGCTCTTATCGTTTACTAGTCTCTTGATTGAACCCACTTAGGCTTGGAAGCCGAAGTGTTAATCGCTTACGTAGTTTAATTTTTTGAATTGTGTTAGTAGGCGAAAAGAATTTCAAATAGGTCCTAATCACCCCTTCCTATAGGTTTAGCCATAATTCTAATTGCTCCTTAAGCTTCCGAACGTGTATGCATAGGGTGTCATGTTAGACTACCCGATGCATTTTCACATATAAAACGCCAACAACGAGCTTATACCGACTAGAGTTACCACTAGTTGGCGTATGTGCATCGATTATCGGAAGCTAAACACAATCACTAGGAAGGACCACTTCCCTCTCCCGTTCATGGATCAAATTTTGGAGAGGTTAGCAGATCACTCCTATTATTGCTTCCTAGACGGCTATTCTGGTTACAACCAAATTGAGATAGCCCCGGAGGACGAAGAGAAGACCACCTTTACATGCCCGTTTGGCACCTTCGCATACTGAAGAATGCCATTCGGGCTATGTAATGCACCTGCCACATTCCAACGATGCATGTTAGGTATTTTCTCGGACATGGTGGGTGAATTTCTTGAGGTATTCATGGATGATTTTTTTATTTTTGGTTGTACTTTCAATGAGTGCCTCAATCACTTGAAGTTGGTCTTGATAAGGTGTGAGGAGAAGAACCTATTCTTAAACTGGGAGAAGTGCCATTTTATGGTACAAAGAGGAAGTCCTTGGACATATCATCTCGTCCAGTGGAATAGAGGTAGGCCGGGCCAAAATCAATATAATTTCCAATCTACCACCACCCAAAAGCATACGCGATGTGCGGTCCTTCCTTGGACACGCCGGCTTTTATAGAAGGTTCATAAAGGATTTCAGTCATATGTTGAGCTCTTAATTGTACATATTCTAACCCCAATCATCACTCATTATGCACGGTTTACATGTTTAAAGGACTAATGTAATGCATGATTTGTGATTGTAGGAACAAGATGGAGATTTCATTAATTCAAGGCTAAATAGGAGCACTCTATATACATTGAAGATCACAAGACTAAGCATGAAAGGGTGGAAGAAAGAAGCACAGGAGAGAAGGAAAGAACACAGAAAAAGACACCCATGACCGGTCGTCCGACCGGTTGTCTACAGCCAAAAGACGAACTCCTGCTGTGAAAGTTTCTTGACCATCTGCGACCGGTCGTTCGACCGGTCGTGCGACCGGTCCTTAAATAAAAATTGCAAGATGGAATTTATGCAAAACTCGCTGGATAGTTTACATATGCAATCCGACCGGTCGTGCAACTAGTCGTCAGTGCAACAGCGTGTGCGTGAAGCTCCAATTTTCTCTGCGCAATTGCGTAATTCCTTGCTAAATCTGGAATCTTCCGCGCTAATCTATAAAAGGGACTTCTCCTCTTCATACCAAGGCATGCTAGGACATGGGGATTGCTTAGGAGACGATTCTACTTCGAGCTTTCTTAGTTTTCTTCCTATTTTAATAGTTTTTTATGTTTTTGAGGCTTCTAGTTCAATGATGTTAGAGATGAACTACAACCTCTTAGCTAGGGCTAAGAGGTGAAGCTTTTGATTCGTTTTTGATGAATTGATGCAACCTCAGTTTCCTTTTATGTTTTAATTAAAGAATTTTAGTTCAATATGAGTTTGAATCAAGTACTAGTTTGGTTTTACTTTGATATCTTGATGACTCCGGGCTCATGTGATTCTTAGTGATTCTAAGCTTGGTAGCTTACCTTCTGAGCATTGTTTATGCTTGTGTAGTTCATTGATCTATCATCGACTCCGGGCATGGTAGACCCTTTGATTACCTTGTATACAATGGCCCGATCTTCCTGTTGGAACTCATTCAACTAAAGTTCTTATCTTTTTATTATAATCTGAAATAGCTGTTTGCTGATTGATTTTGATTTAATTAGAGTTCTAATCATTAGTTGTAATCAAGTCTAGTGACGGGATTTGATGAAAGCTATGGTTGTGAATCTCCACTAAATTGGAAAGAGGCTTGGCCTACACAATTGAGTGTGCCCAAGGCCTAAGCATTGTTGTGGGAATCGAATCAATGAATGAGCAACTGTTTTAGATAATTGTTTATTGAACCGCTCTATATTCCGATCGGATAGAGATATGAATTCGATTCCGATTGAGTTATGTGAGATCTAGTTGTGTTGATGCATTGAAACTTATCAAAAGTGGATCCTTGGTGTTCTAGTGCCTTTTTAGATTGATATTACCTTACACATTCACTGCTTAAACCCAAATCAGTATTTTCTAGCTTTAGTTCTTAATAGGACCTTAATTATTAGTTATTTTAGACAAATTCTGAGAATACCCATTCATAAATCTCTGTGGGAATGATACTCGGTCTTTCCGAATTATTACTACTTCGCAACCCTACACTTAGGGAGTGAATAAGTTTTTCGCGTCCGCTGTCGGGGATTTCTATGTGGTATTTTTAGAATTTGCTGAGATAGCTTTTAGTTGAGATTGTGTTCAGATAGGTTTAGGATTTGTTTTGCTTTCTAGGCTAAGTTTTCTTTTAATTTCAGGATACTAACTTAGTTTGTTTTGATTTTGTAGGATTCTAACATAGATCTACTTCAGGGATTTTTAGGAAGTTGAAGAAGAAGTAGGAATCTCAAGTGTCAAATCAGGTTCTATCTTTCTAACCTTACTCTTCTTCTTCTCCTATTCATTCCTACCATATTCATCTCTTGTAGAGTGGGTGAAGACTCCTCTTGGATCTCTAATAGGTTAGCCTTGTGCCGCCTTGATTCCTATTTGTCGGCACTGCCAGTCTTGGATCACCTTGTGCTCAGAGATTTCTCTTCTCAAACCTATTCCTCTTTCTTCTTTTTTTATACTTTTCTCAAAAGACTCAAAGAGTGGGTGGGGAGTTCTCTGAACCCCAATTGGCCAAGAGAAATCGGTCTCTATCCTTGCTTCTGGCTTAACCATTGCAAGACACCTTGTGCTTCGGTCTTAGAGAAGAGTAAAGAAAGGAAGGAAGAATTCTTTTTCCTTTTTGTTTCATTCTTTTAGGATTTGCATGCCACATTGGGCTCGGGACTCTAATAACCGACTCATTCGTGACGGAGTAGTTGTTGAAGGGATTAATAGAGAGCCTTGTGCTAGAAAACATTAAAATTTTCCTGAAATTACTAGAGAGATGGCTGAAAATCAACCAAATCAAGGGGCTAATCAACATTAAAATCAAGCCCAAAACCTTACTGAATTGGATGAGAATGAAGTGGGGGATGTACCTCAACCTAGAACTTTACGTGACTATTTACAACCAGTTAGGACGAGTACTCCCTCTTGCATAATTTTCCCTCACAATGTGGGAAATATCAATTTTAAACCGGGGTTGATCCAACTTCTTCCTAGATTCCATGGACTTGACTCTGAAAGTGCTTATTTACATATTAAGGAATTTGAAGAGGTTATTGCCACAATAAACTATGACAATGTAACCAAGGATACTATAAAACTTAAATTATTCTCTTTTTCCTTGAAAGAGAAGGCCAAATCATGGCTACATTCCTTAAGGCCAAGGTCTATTGGGACATGGGCTGAGATGACTAAGGAATTTCTAAAAAAATTCTTCCCTACTCATCGAACCAATGCACTAAGAAGGGCCATAATGAACTTCACCCAAAAAGAAGAAGAAACTTTTTTCCAATGTTGGGAAAGGTATAATGAGCTATTAAACGCATGCCCATATCATGGCTATGAACGGTGGAGGTTGATTAGTTTCTTCTATGATGGATTAAACTCAACCATGCGCCAATTTGTGGAGATGATGTGCGATGGGGAGTTCATGAACAAGGAAACGGAGGAAGCTTGGGATTATTTTGACATGTTGGCTGAAAACACACAAGCATGGGATACATCTAAGCCAACAAGTTTAAAACAACCCCAAGCCAAGAAAAAGGGAGAAATTTATGTTTTAAATGTGAAGGATGATCTAGGTTCTAGAGTGGCTAATCTCACACGAAAGGACGAAGAGATGGAATAAAGGAAAGTGGACACAACCCAACAAAGGGGGACTGTTGAAACTATTTGTGATATTTGTGCTTCCAATGTGCATCAAACACCGGATTGTCCAACAATTTATGCATTTCGAGAACTTTTATATGAACAATCGAATGCTTTGAATAGTTATCAACGACCTTTTAGTACTCCAAATTCAAACACGAACAATTCTAGTTGGAGAAACAATCCTAACTTCAATTGGGCGAATGGAAATACGGCTAACCAAAGTAATCCTCAAAGGGGGGCCCCAATGCAAATTCCTATGGCCCCACCTCAAACGCCTATAGAGGATACATTGAAAGCATTCATGGAAGGTCAAGCTCAAATAAATCAATCCAACCATACGATAATGCTTGAACTTAAAAATTCAGTGGAGGAAATCAAGGCTCGCTTGAACGCAAGGGAAGGGATTCTTCCAGCCCAACCCATACCAAATCCAAAACCACAATGTGAAATAAGCGTGCCTAGTTCCTCTAACCAACACATAGAACATGCTAAGGCCATCACCACTCTTAGAAGTGGTAAAATTATTGAAAAATTTGACCCGGTGAAGGTCTCAACGCCTCATGATCCGGTATCTTCCAAAGAGGATGATGGACCTAGCACCGCCATGAATGAAAAAGAGCCATTGAAAGAATATAAGCCCGTTGCTCCATTCCCCCAACGCTTGATTTCAGCCAAACCTCAAGATAAATATCAGGAATATTTGGAGGTTTTCAAGCAAGTCAAAATCAACATCCCATTGTTGGATGCAATTAAACAAATACCGTCATATGCTTAAATTTTTAAAAGACCTTTGCACGATTAAAAGAAAAATACATGTGCAAAAGAAGGCATTTTTGACAGAGAATGTAAGTGCCATTATCTACCACGGGATGCCCAAAAAATACAAAGATCCCGGTTGTCCGACAATATCATGCGTAATTGGAGATTACCGGGTGACACATGCTTTACTTGATCTAGGGGTAAGTGTGAACTTAATTCCCTTTTCGGTCTATGAACAATTGGGTTTAGGTGAATTAAAACCCACCAAAACCACATTACAACTTGCTGACCGATCGATTCGTATTCCAAGAGGGGTGACTAAGGACGTCCTTGTCCAAGTTGACAAAGTCTACTACCCGGTGGACTTTATTGTCTTGGACACACAACTCATGGTTAATATTGGCCCTCAAATTCCTGTCATACTTGGCCATCCATTCCTAGCTACATCAAACGCTATCATCAATTGTAGGAGTGGGGTCATACAAATGTCTTTTGGCAATATGACGATTGAGTTGAATGCTTTCAATATTGATAACCAACAAGAGGATGAAGATGAGGAGGTCCATGAAATAAACATGATCAATTCTATTGTAGAAGATGAATCCCTCTCACCTTTTTACTCCGGTCACTTAGACGAAGATGTGACTTACTCCCTTGATAAGAACGATGATACGATAAGGGATATGGTCACACTTTTAGAGTCAGTATCGGCATATGTCGTTAGCCAAGAGAAGGATGTGGAAACAATACCTTGTTGTACTGAGAAATCAATTCATATTTCCACACCTTTGTGGATCATGCACACTGAACTCCACCAACCCTGGGATGATCCTTACTTGCAATATCAATGCCCAGGAAAATCTGAATGGAGACATATTTTTTCTGATAAATATGATGATGTCTCCTCTTATACATGTGGTGAAAACATTAAGGAACCCGTTGAAATTCCTTTTTGGGATTTTGAGTGGCTTATCTCGATCACTTACACACATGTACATTGTAAAGCAGGATATTGGATGACCTTACTGCGAAACCTTTTGATCCATCTAATTATTCTGCTTGACTTTATGCTTTTGGATGAGTTGTTGGGATTAACCTCCTAGTCTAATGGAGGATGATTTTCTAGAATGCTTTCCCATTAAGATTTGCTTTGATCAGTTGATTTATTTGTGAAGTAATCCATCTCCAAAAGCTAATCTTGCCATGAAATATATGCTTCAGGTGATATCTCTCTTTCTCACTCTCTTTTTGTTTTAGCATTGCGCTCATGTGTTGCATTCATTGTATACATTCTTACATTGAGGACAATGTAAAGTTTTGGTTGGGGGGTGAGAGAGATTCCTTAGATAAATCTGCTAGCTTTTGTGACATTTCGAGCAATGATGTAGAAATTTTTCGATTTTTCTAAAATTCAAACTCTTTTAGAAAACTTTGATTCTATGCATTCGAGATGATATAAGTATAAGAAAAGGAGATACGAAGTGAGGGATGTTGCAAGCTTTGAATTTCTCTTAATATAATGGTTTTATATGTGAATTCACCTATTTTTATGATTGATAGAAAATTTGAACACCTTTTACACCTAGTTCACATTACACGATTTTCATGATTTGAAAGGATTATGTGATTTGTGGATTAGCTAGACTTTGATTTGAGATGTTGAGAAACCAAGCCAGGGTACTTTGTCCATCCTTGTCCATGGGAAAATAACAAAAGATATGGATTTCTAAAAATCCTGTCTAATGTAAAAGAAAAAGGAAAAGGAAGGATGAAATTGGGAATGATGGAAAATGGTGAAAAATTTCAGTTAGGGCTACCTACTACCAACCGGGGGATGGTCTACCCGTAACCAAAGCCGGAAATGGGACGTAGTGTGAAAGTCGTCGGAAGGACGGTAAGGTAAATTCCTATCATAGGCTTGTTGTTGCTCTATGCACCTTGAGATCTATATTTAGTTGATTTATGAAGAAGATAATCCCGGAAACTCATGAGATGAACTTTCACTATGCACACTAGGTTGAATTTGTTCAAGTTCTTCTATTTATCAATCAATCAGCAGGAATTTCATATAAACACTTATTGTATTCTGAGAGTTTAAGGTTTTAACCTCTATTACCTAATTTCTCTGATTTTTACGCTTGTGTGTCTTGGAATGTATAGAAGAATAGTTTTTAGAGGAGAGTTGGGTTTTGGAGAATGGAACTTGTTTCACGCATGTTTTACTCGGGACTAGCAAAATGCTGGTTCGGGGTTGTGTTGAGCTCTTAATTGTGCATATTCTAACCCCAATTCATCACTCATTATGCACGGTTTACATGTTTAAAGGACTAATGTAATGCATGATTTGTGATTATAGGAACAAGATGGAGATTTCACTAATTCAAGGCTAAATAGGAGCACTCTATATGCATTGAAGATCACAAGACTAAGCATGAAAGGGTAGAAGAAAGAAACACAGGAGAGAAGGAAAGAACATAGAAAAAGACACCCATGACCGGTCATCCGACCGGTCGTCTATAGCCAGGACCGGTCGTCTGACCGGTCCAACCACTCAAAAGAAGAATTCATGCTGTGAAAGTTTCTGGACCATCTGCGACCGGTCGTCCAAACCTCAGACCGGTCGTTCAACCGGTCCTTTGTTCGCTTCCCCAAGTGTAGGGTTGCGATGTAGTAATAAACTCGGTAATACCGAGGTCGATCCACAGGGACTTATATAGGATGTCACAAACTCATCCACAAGTTTCTATTGAAGCTAACAATCAAAGTTTGAATAGAATGTGTGTGATTAACAGTTTAAGCTAAATTGAATGTAAACAAGTATAAGAAGGCACTAGGGGTTCGAGGATCCACTTGTAGCAATCCTCGATGTTCAATCCTCTGTGGTTTCCCATTCTCTCAACTAGAATCACCAGTCAGGTCTATCTAGTCGGATGATAGAACTGTTAAACCAGAAGTCTGTAACATGTAAGTTCTGTGCATAAAGTTCACTCAACTCTAGGCTGATCTGAGCATGCTCATTGCATAGGTCATTCACCTTTTTTATAGGTCCAATTCCCAATCATAACCATCCTCAAGTCTTCTCACAAGACAAGGCTAGATCATGATTTGAACTGGATTCAAATTATATGCACAGTCCATACATATTCCAGATAATCAACCAAAACTAGAACTTTGGCATGAAGCCCCTTTATGAAGAGCTTGGTACTAGAGCGCACTCCAATTCCTCGGATCATACAGGTCTAGACCGTTGCAAACAAATTAAGAAGATAAGTAATTCATCCAAACATCCATGAGTCATCACAAGACTAAGAGAAATTACTTAAAAACTTGTATAAACTTCAAACCTTAGTTCATAATCATGAATTCCAAACTGAAAACCACTTAACTACGAATTAAAACATCTTGGATACACTACAAGCTTCACCTCTTAGCCCTAGCTAAGAGGTTTAGCTGCTCATGATCCAAGGAAACATGAAACAACTACAAAAAGCATAAAAACAGCAAAGCAAACCAAAAGGAGTTGTGAAACTCCAATCTTCACTTTCACAGCTTCCAACCTCGCTTGAACCCTTCTAGGATACCCTAGAAACAATCCCTAGGTGTTTATTTATAGTTTGGCGGCTCCCCAACGTCAGAAGAATCGGAAATTTGCGTAACACTTACGCAGCGCAGAGAATTTCGGGAAGAAATTAGAAAGTTCCAACTCAGTACGCATGGCCGACCGGTCATGACCGGTCGGCCTCAAGTGAAAACACTCCAGCAGGTATGCCCGACCGGTCAAGACCGGTCAGGCCTTGTAGAACCTTAATCCAGCAAGCAACTCCGACCGGTCAAGACCGGTCGGATGTCTTTCTTCACATTGCAGCAACACTGACCGACCGGTCTTGACCGGTCGGTCCTGTTCATTGAGTTCCCAGCAACACTGTCCGACCGGTCATGACCGGTCGGACGTCTTCAGCAGCGTCCTTCATACATGGCAGACCGGTCACTGACCGGTCTGGCTTCCTTGGCCGACCGGTCACGACCGGTCAGCACCTTTTTCTCTTCTTTTTCTTGCTTTCTTTCTTCTCTCTTTGCTTCTTCATTTCTTTTCTTCTCTGGTTCTTGGATGTTTTTCATCAGAATAATCCTAAGTGAGCTCTTTATGTCTTCAATTGAGTAGAGTCCACCCTCAATCCTATAGTCACAAAACATGCATTGAATTAGCTTACAAACCATATGAACCTTGCATAATGAGTGATGAATTGGGGTTAGAATATGCACAATTAAGAGCTCAACATCCTTGAATAAAAATTGCAAGATGGAATTTATGCAAAACTCGCTGGACAGTTTACATATGCAATCCGACCGGTCGTGACCGGTCGGCCAGGCCAGTCCGACCGGTCGTGCGACCGGTCGTCAGTGTAACAGCGTGTGCGTGAAGCTCCGATTTTTTCTGCGCAATTGCGTAATTCCTTCCTAAATCTGGAATCTTCCGCGCTAATCTATAAAAGGGACTTCTCCTCTTCATACCAAGGCATGCTAGGACGTGGGGATTGCTTAGGAGACGGATTCTACTTCGAGCTTTCTTAGTTTTCTTCCTGTTTTAGTAGTTTTTTATGTTTTTGAGGCTTCTAGTTCAAGGATGTTAGAGATGAACTAAAACCTCTTAGCTAGAGCTAAGAGGTGAAGCTTTTGATTCGTTTTTGATGAATTGATGCAACCTAGGTTTCATTTTATGTTTTAATTGAAGAATTTTAGTTCAATATGAGTTTGAATCAAGTACTAGTTTGGTTTTACTTTGATCTCTTGATGACTCCGGGCTCATGTGATTCTTAGTGATTCTAAGCTTGGTAGCTTACCTTCTGAGCATTGTTTATGCTTGTGTAGTTTATTGATCTATCATCGACTCCGGGCATGGTAGACCCTTTGATTGCCTTGTGTACAATGGCCCGATCTTCATGTGGGAACTCATTCAACTAAAGTTCTTATCTTTTTATTATAATCTGAAATAGCTGTTTGCTGATTGAGTTTGATTTAATTAGAGTTCTAATCATTAGTTGTAATCAAGTCTAGTGACGGGATTTGATGAAAGCTATGGTTGTGAATCTCCACTAAATTGGAAAGAGGCTTGGCCTACACAATTGAGTGTGCCCAAGGCCTAAGCATTGTTGTGGGAATCGAATCAATGAATGAGCAATTGTTTTAGATAATTGTTAATTGAACCGCTCTATATTCCGATCGGATAGAGATATAAATTCGATTCCGATTGAGTTATGTGAGATCTAGTTGTGTTGATGCATTGAAACTTATCAAAAGTGGATCCTTGGTGCTCTAGTGCCTTTTTAGATTGATATTACCTTACACATTCACTGTTTAAACCCAAATCACTGTTAGTGCACTTTTCTGTGGCATACTAGTGCACCTTGTTTGTCAATTACTTAGGTCAGTAGGTCTAGTGTCGGTTGAGCTTAATGAAGACGAAGACCGAAGACTCAAGTGGCCTGGCTGCATCAAGAAAGAAGAAACAGGTAAATGTGATGCCTTGGTGTGCCTTGCCTTGACCAAAACCTAACCCATAACCTCTTAGATGACTTGCACCACCTAGGTATACCTTTAGTTATCATCATTAGTCTTAGAACTCCATGAAAAACATGATAAATTAGACTAATTAAAGAGGTGGAAGCTGCTGCAATTAAAAAGAATCAAACAGCAATTTCCGATAGGACTCTGATCAATCGGACAGGTGCTCCGATAGGACTCCGATCGATCGGACTGAAATTCCGATCAATCGAAAATTGTCCCAGAAAAAATTGAAAACTCACTGGACATATTTTCGATCAATCGGACAGTCTTCCGATCCATCGGAAGGGGTCGTCCGATCAATCGGACAGTGTTCCGATCAATCAGAATTTCTTCCAGAGACTTCTCTGGATAGATTTCCGATCAATCGGACTTGTCTCCGATCAATCGGACTGGGCTCCGATCAATCGAACACTTTTTCCGATCAATCGGAGATGCACGAATCTGCCCGTTTTTTGACCGTTGGAAGAAAATCTATTTAAAAGGGGGATTCGTTTTTTGAGCTAAGTGAGGGGATTTTGAGGAGATAGAAGCCACCATTGCTAGAGATCATTAGAGGCTCTATCCCAAACCCATAGCAAGCCATTCTCCTTGTATTTTCATCACAAGCTTGGGCCATTCAATGGCATCTTGAGAATTGACTTGTTCCCTCTTGATTCCTAGGGTTTAGACACCTTGATGATAGTTAAATCCTTTGTCTAAACACTACCTAGGAGTCCATTTAGGTGCATTCCTCTAGGAAACTCATTTCCTACCATTTGTAGAGGTTTCACCATTCCCTAGCACCTTGGGCATCTCCAATGGAGCATCACATGCAAGGTAGCTGATCTTGGAGCTGAAGCCTTGGCAAAGCAACGGCGTCAAAGATCGGGGGAGCACAAGGGGAGCTGATTCAAGCACGGGAGAGCGAGAAGAAGCAACCCGAAGCGGCGCTGAACAAGGGGCTCATCCGACAAGTAGGTTGTCTTGTTAAGAGTCCATCCACTCAATTCCCTGTGGGAGTTGAGTGTAGAGTTTCTTTGACAAACTCGCCCCGAGGTCGTTAGCCGATCCTTGGCCTATTAGTTGGGCCTAAAATCTAGGGACGTCAGCCGTTCCTTGGCACGTTAGTCGGGCCTAAAACAAAGTCTCCAAGGGGGAGCCACCAACACGGGTGCAAACGTGTAGGTTGGGAGGAACCTGTAAACTCCCCGGTTGGGTGGATCGGAGTTAAAACACCTTGGTTGGGAGGAACCAGATTTAAACTCCCCAGTGAATGCCGGTGTGCTCAAAGGGGTTGAGTACTTGAACCGGGAGTGGAGTAGACAAGTAGTCGAACCACTATACATCCTTGTGTTTGTAATTGATCTTGAACACATTTCTCTTTAATGCATTGAGTTTAATTGGTTAATTATGAATGCTTAGTTAGGAATGTATGCTAGGTACTTGATAGGCACATCCACACTCACAAGATGTACTTTCCCTCCTCATGTTGACTTGAGCCTTTCTTGATCCATCCTCTCTAGTCCACATGAGTTGATTAGACTAGGTTGTTAATTGCTTTATCTTTTGCTAGTCTTTTAATTGGACCCACTTAGGCTTGGAAGCCGAAGTGTTAATCGCTTACATAGTATAATTTGTTAAATTTGTTAAGTAGGCGAAAAGATTTTGAAAAAGGTCCTAATCACCCCCTCCTATAGGTTTAGCCATAATTCTAGTTGCTCCTCAAGCTTCCGCACGCGTATACGTAGGGTGTCGTGTTAGGCTACCCGACGCAATTTCAATCACTATTTTCTAGCTTTAGTTCTTAATAGGATCTTAATTATTAGTTATTTTAGACAAATTCTGAGAATACCCATTCATAAATCTCTGTGGGAACGATACTCGATCTTTCCGAATTATTACTACTTCGCAACCCTACACTTGGGAAGTGAACATCGTATCTCAAAGCCCTTATGTAACCTTCTCCAAAAGGAGAACCAATTTGAGTGGAGTGCCGCATGTTGACAACCGCTCCTATCATGTAACCACCGAATTGGTCCGTACCTTTTGAGTTGATGTGCGATGTGAGCGATTATGCTATTGGGGCGGTGTTAGGCCAAAAGAAGGATAAAAAGCCCCACGTTATCTACTATGTGAGTAGGACCTTGAATCCCGCCCAAGTTAATTACTCGACTACGGAAAAGGAGCTCCTAGCCGTCATTTTTGCCTTGGACAAATTCAGGCCTTACTTAATAGGATCCAAGGTCATTGTTTATGTTGAGCTCTTAATTGTGCATATTCTAACCCCAATTCATCACTCATTATGCACGTTTTACATGTTTAAAGGACCACTCTAATGCATGATTGGTGATTGTAGGAATAAGATGGAGATTTCACAAATTGAAGACTAAATGGAGCTCTTTAAGAGCATTGAAGACCATAGGATGAAGGTTGAAGAAGGACCAAAGAAAGACAAAGCAATGAGCAAAGAGAAAAGAAGAAAGAAAGAAAGAAATAAAGAAGAAAAGAGGCTAGACCGGTCGGCTGACCGGTCGGCCAAAGAAGCCCGACCGGTCAAGACCGGTCGGCCACACCATTGGATTCATTGGACTGATCAGGAAGCTAGTCCGACCGGTCGGCTATATGTTCACTCCCCAAGTGTAGGGTTGCAAAGTAGTAATAATTCGGAAAGACCGAGTATCGTTCCCACAGAGATTTATGAATGGGTATTCTCAGAATTTGTCTAAAACAACTAGTAATTAAGATCCTATTAAGAGCTAAAACTGGGAAATAGCAATTTGGGTTTAAACAGTGAATAATTAAGGTAATTTCAATCTAAAAAGGCACTAGAGTGCCAAGGATCCACTTTTGATAAGTTTCAATGCATCAACACAACTAAGTCTCTCATAACTCAATCGGAATCGAATTCCTTTCTCCATCCGATCGGAATATAGAGCGGTTAAACCAACAATTATCTGAAACAAGTGCTTATTCATTGATTTGATTCCCACAACCATGCTCAGGCCTTGGGCACACTCAATTGTATAGGCCAAGCCTCTTTCCAATCTAGTTGAGATTCATAACCATAGCCTTCACCAAGTCCTGTCACTAGACTTGATTACAACTCATGATTAGAACTCTAATTAAATCAAAATCAATTAATAAACAACTTATTCCAGATTATATAACAAAAGATAAGAACTTTAGTTGAATGAGTTCCCACATGAAAATCAGGCCATTGCATACAAGGCAATCAAAGCGTCTACCATGCCCGGAGTCGATGGTAGATCAATGCATTACACAAGCATAAACAATGCTCAAAAGCTAAGATACTAAGCTTAGAATCACTAAGAATCACATGAGCCCAGAGTCATCAAGAGATCAAAGTAAAACCAACTTAATACTTGATTCAAACTCATATTGAACTAAAATTCATCAATTAAAACATAAAAGGAAACCTAGGTTGTGTTAATCCATAAAAAACGAATCAAAAGCTTCCCCTCTTAGCCCTAGCTTAGAGGTTTTAGTTCATCTCTAACATCCTTGAACTAGAAGCCTTTAAAAACATGAAAAACTACTAAAACAGGACGAAAACTAGAAATCCGAAGTAGAATCCGTCTCCTGAGCAATCCCCACGTCGTAGCCTCTTTTGGTATGAAGGGAAGACATCCTTTTATAGCTTGGAGGTGTCCTTTTCGCAAGAGAACTCCAGATTTCGCGTAAAACTACGCAATTGCACAGAAAATTCCGAAAATCCAAAATAGAAAGTGCTTGTTACGCATGGCCGACCGGTCACGACCGGTCTGGCTTGAAAATCTTTTGTTCCAGCAGCTATGTCCGACCGGTCTTGACCGGTCAGGCTGCGTTCCTAAGCAGTCCAGTAAGTCTTCTTGTATAGCCGACCGGTCTTGACCGGTCGGGCTTCCTTTCTTCTTTATTTCTTTCTTTCTTTCTTCTTTCTTCTTCTCTCCTTGCTTTATCTTTCTTTGGTCCTTCTTCAGCCTTCATCCTATGAACTTCAATGCTCATAAAGAGCTCCATTTGTTCTTCAATTTGTGAAATCTCCATCTTGTTCCTACAATCACAATTCATGCCTTAGAATAGTCCTTTAAATATGTAAACTGTGCATAATGAGTGATGAATTGGGGTTAGAATATGCACAATTAAGAGCTCAACACTATAGCTGCTGGGCCAACATAGAACAGAGCCCCGACCAGTCAAGACTGGTTGGCCAGGCCAGTCCGACCGGTCCAGACCGGTCGGCCATATGTAAACAGTAGGATTTCTAATTTGGGCTCCGGATTTCTTTGCGCAAGTACGTAACTCTACACGAAATCTGGAACTTTCTTGCGTAAAGGACACCTCCAAGCTATAAAAGGACGTCTTCCCTTCATACCAAGGCATGCTAGGACGTGGGGATTGCTTAGGAGACGGATTCTACTTCGAGTTTCTAGTTTTCTTCCTGTTTTAGTTATTTTTTATGTTTTTAGAGGCTTCTAGTTCAAGGATGTTAGAGATGAACTAAAACCTCTTAGCTAGGGCTAAGAGGTGAGGCTTTTGATTCGTTTTTGATGGATTGAAGCAACCTAGGTTTCCTTTTACGTTTTAATTGATGAATTTTAGTTCAATATGAGTTTGAATCAAGTACTATTTTGGTTTTTACTTTCATCTCTTGATGACTCCGGGCTCATGTGATTCTTAGTGATCCTAACTTAGTATCTTAGCTTTTGAGCATTGTTTATGCTTGTGTAGTTCATTGATCTACCATTGACTCCGGGCATGGTAGACGCTTTGATTGCCTTGTGTACAATGGCCTGATTTTCATGTGGGAACTCATTCAACTAAAGTTCTTATCTTTTGTTGTATGATCTGGAATAGTTGTTTATTGATTGATTTTGATTTAATTAGAGTTCTAATCATGAGTTGTAATCAAGTTTAGTGACAAGATTTGGTGAAAGCTATGGTTATGAATCTCAACTAGATTGGAAAGAGGCTTGGCCTATACAATTGAGTGTGCCCAAGGCCTGAGCATGGTTGTGGGAATCAAATCAATGAATAAACACCCGTTTTAGATAATTGTTGATTTAACTGCTCTATATTCCGATCGGATAGAGATATGAATTCGATTCCGATTGAGTTATGAGAGACCTAGTTGTGTTGATGCATTGAAATTTATCAAAAGTGGATCCTTGGCGCTCTAGTGCCTTTTTAGATTGAAATTACCTTAACCATTCACTGTTTAAACCCAAATCGCTATTTTCTAGTTTTAGTTCTTAATAGGATCTTAATTACTAGTTGTTTTAGACAAATTCTAAAGATACCCATACATAAATCTCTGTGGGAACGATACTCGGTCTTTCCGAATTATTACTACTTCGCAACCCTACACTTGGGGAGTGAACAAGTTTTTGGCGCCACTGCCGTGGATTTCTATGCGGTATTTTTAGAATTTTCTGAATTAACTTCTAGTTGAGATTGTGTTAAGATAGGTTTAGGATTTGTTTTGCTTTCTAGAGTAGGTTTTCTTTTAAATACTAACTTCCTTTGTTTTGATTTTTACAGGATTCTAACATAGGACTAATTCCGGGATTTTTAGGAAGTTGAAGAAGAAGAAGGCATCTTAAGTCACAAATCAGGTTTTATCGTTCTAACCTTACTCTTCTTCTTCTCCTACTCATTCTTATCATATTCATCTATTGTAGAGTGGGTGGAGACTCCTTTTGGATCTCTGAAAGGTAGGCCTTGTGCCACCTGGATTCCTATTGGTTGGCTCTGCCGTCTTGGATCACCTTGTGCTTAGAGATTTCTCTTCTCAACCTATTCCTCTGTCTTCATTTTCTGTACTTTTTCTCAAAAGACTCAAAAAGTGGGTGGGGAGTTCTTTGAACCCCTATTGACCAGGAGAAATCGGTCTCTATCCTTGCTTCTAGCTCAGCCATTGTAAGACACCTTGTGCTTAAGTCTTAGAGAGGAGCAAAGGAAGGAAGGAAGAATTCTTTTTTCCTTTTTGTTCATTCTTTTTTATTTTGCATGCCACATTGGGCTCGGACTTATAATAACCGACTTGTAAGGGACGGATTAATTGTTGAAGGGATTGATAGAGAGCCTCGTGCTAGGAAACGTCAAAATTTTCCTGAAATTACTAGAGAGATGGCTGAAAATCAACCAAATCAAGGGGTGAATGAACATCAAAATCCAGCCCCAAACCTTACTGAATTGGATGAGAATGAAGTGGGGGATGTACCTCAACCTAGAACTTTACGTGACTATTTACAACCAGCTAGGACGAGTACTCCCTCTTGCATAATTTTCCCTCACAATGTGGGAAATATTGATTTTAAACCGGGGTTGATCCAACTTCTTCCTAGATTCCATGGACTCGACTCTGAGAGCGCATATCTACATATTAAGGAATTTGAAGAGGTCATTGCCACAATAAACTATGACAATGTGACCAAGGATACAATAAAACTTAAATTATTCCCTTTTTCCTTGAAAGAGAAGGCCAAATCATGGCTACATTCCTTAAGGCCAAGGTCTATTGGGACATGGGCTGAGATGACTAGG
The DNA here is from genome assembly GCA_003013855.2 of Liriodendron chinense. NCBI lineage: Eukaryota > Viridiplantae > Streptophyta > Magnoliopsida > Magnoliales > Magnoliaceae > Liriodendron > Liriodendron chinense. The sequence continues at coordinate 1,053,961 of ML058366.1, forward strand.
GAGTTTCTAAAAAAATTCTTCCCTACTCATCGAACCAATGCACTGAGAAGGGCCATAATGAACTTCGCCCAAAAAGAAGAAGAAACCTTTTTCCAATGTTGGGAAAGGTATAATGAGCTATTAAACGCATGCCCACATCATGGCTATGAACGGTGGAGGTTGATTAGTTTCTTCTATGATGGATTAAACTCAACCATGCGCCAATTTGTGGAGATGATGTGCAATGGGGAGTTCATGAATAAGGAAACGGAGGAAGCTTGGGATTATTTTGACATGTTGGCTGAAAATACACAAGCATGGGATACATCTAAGCCAACAAGTTCAAAACAACCCCAAGCCAAGGAAAATGGAGAAATTTATGTTTTAGATGGGCAAGATGATCTACGTTCTAAAGTGGCTAAACTCACACGAAAGGTCGAGGAGATGGAACTAAAGAAAGTGGACACAACCCAACAAAGGGGGGCTGTTGAAACTATTTGTGGTATTTGTGCTTCCAATGTGCATCAAACGCCGGATTGCCCAACAATCTATGTGTTTCGAGAACTTTTATTTGAACAATCGAATGCCTTGAATAGTTATCAACGACCTTTTAGTACTCCAAATTCAAGCACGAACAATTCTAGTTGGAGAAACAACCCTAACTTCAATTGGGCGAATGGAAACACGGCTAATCAAAATAATCCTCAAAGGGGGCCCCCAATGCAAATGGCTCCACCTCAAATGCCTATAGAGGATACTTTGAAAGCATTCATGGAAGGACAAGCTCAAATAAATCAATCCAACCATACGATAATACTTGAGCTTAAAAATTCGATGGAGGAAATCAAGGCTCGCTTAAACGCAAGGGAAGGGATGCTCCCAGCCCAACCCATACCAAATCCAAAACCACAATGCGAAATAAGTGTGCCTAGTTCTTCTAACCAACATATGGAACATGCTAAGGCCATCACCACTCTTAGAAGTGGTAAAATCATTGAAAAATCTGATCCGGTGAAGATTTCAACGCCTAATGATCCAGTATCTTCAAAGAGGATGATGGACCTAGCATCACCATGAATGAAAAAGAGCCATTGAAAGAATATAGGCCCGTTGCTCCATTCCCCCAACGCTTGATTCCAGCCAAACCTCAAGATAAATATCAGGAATTTTTAGAGGTTTTCAAGCAAGTCAAAATCAACATCCCATTGTTGGATGCCATTAAACAAATACCGTCATATGCAAAATTTTTAAAAGACCTTTGCACGGTTAAAAGAAAAATACATGTGCAAAAGAAGGCATTTTTGACAGAGAATGTGAGTGCCATTATCAACCATGGGATGCCCAAGAAATATAAAGATCCCGGTTGTCCGACAATATCATGTGTGATTGGAGACTACCAGGTGAAACATGCTCTACTTGATCTAGAGGCAAGTAGTAAACTTAATTCCCTTTTCGGTCTATGAACAACTGGGTTTAGGTGAATTAAAACCCACCAAAACCACATTACAACTTGTGACCGATCGATTCGTATTCCGAGAGGGGTGATTGAGGATGTTCTTGTCCAAGTTGACAAAGTTTACTACCCGGTGGACTTTATTGTCTTGGACACGAGACCCATGGTTCATATTGGCCCCCAAATTCCTGTCATACTTGGCCGCCCATTCCTAGCTACATCAAATGCTATCATAAATTGTAGGAGTGGGTCATCCAAATGTCTTTTGGCAGTATGACAATTGAGTTGAATGCTTTCAATATTGACAACCAATAAGAGGATGAAGATGAGGAGGTCCATGAAATAAATATGATCAATTCTATTGTAGAAAATGAGTCCCTCTCACCTTTTTACTCCTGGTCACTTAGACGAATAAGTGACTCACTCCCTTGATGAGAACGATGATATGATAAGGGACATGGTCACACTTTTCGAGTCGGTATGGGCCTATGACATTAGCCGAGAGAAAGATGTGGAAACAACACCTTGTTGTGCTGAGAAATCAATTCATATTTCCACACCTTTGTGGATCATGCATACCGAACTTCACCAACCCTGGGATGATCCTTACTTGCAATATCAATACCCAGGAAAATCTGAATGGAGACATATTTTTTATGATAAGTATGATGCTGTCTCCTCTTATACATGTGGTGAAAACATTAAGAAACCCACTGAAATTCCTTTTTGGGATTTTGAGTGGCTTAGCACGATTACTCACACACATGTTTATTGTAAAGCAGGATATTGGATGACGTTATTGTGAAACCTTTTAATCCATCTAATGATTCTGCTTAACTTTATGCTTTTAGATGAGTTGTTGGGATTAACCTCCCAGTTTGACGGAGGATAATTTGCTGGAATGCTTTCCCATTAGGATTTGCTTTGATAATTGATTTAGTTGTGAAGTAATCCATCTCTAAAAGCTAATCTTGCCATGAAATATATGCTCCAGGTGATATCTCTCTTTCTCGCTCTCCTTTGTTTTATGTCATTGCTCTCATGTCATGCATATTTCATATCTTATTACATTGAGGACAATGTGAAGTTTTGGTTGGGGGGTGAGATTCCTTAGATGATGAATCTGCTAGCTTTTGTGACATGTCGAGCAAAGATGTAGAAATTTTTTTATTTTTCTAAAATTCGAAACTCTTTTGGAAAACTTTGATTCTATGCGTTTGAGATAGCATGGGTATAAGAAGATGAGATATGAAGTGAGGGATGTTGCAAGTGTTGAATTTTTCTTAATATAATGGTTTTATATGTGAATTCACCTATTTTTATGATTGATAGAAAATTTGAACACCTTTGGCACCTAGTTCACATTACATGATTTTCATGATTTGAAAAGGATTGTGTGATTTATGGATTAGCTAGACTTTGATTGAAGGTATTGAGAAACCAAGCCGGGGTACTTTGTCCATCCTTGTCCATGGGAAAATAATGAAAGATATGGATTTCTAAAAATCCTATCTAATGTAAAAGAAGAAGGAAAAGGAAGGATGAAATTGGGAATGATGGAAAAATGGTGGAAATTCCGATTAGGGCTACCTACTACCAACAGGGATGGTCTACCCGTAACCAAAGCCGGAAATGGGACGTAGTGTGAAAGTCGTCGGAAGGACGGTAAGGCAAATTCCTGTCATAGGTTTGTTGTTGCTCTATACACCTTGAAATTTATAGTTTAGTTGATCTATGAAGAAGATAATCCCGGAAACTCATGAGATCAGCCTTCACTATGCACACTAGGTTGAATTTGTTCAAATTCTTCTATTTGTCAATCAATCAGCGGGAATTTCATATAAACACTTATTATGTTCTGAGAGTTTAAGGTTTCAACCTTTATCACCGAATTTCTCTGATTTTTACGCTTATGTGTCTTGGAATGCATAGAAGAATAGTTTCTAGAGGAGAGTTGGGTTTTGGAGAATGAAACTTGTTTCACGCATGTTTTGCTCGGGACTAGCAAAATGCTGGTTGGGGGGTGTGTTGAGCTCTTAATTGTGCATATTCTAACCCCAATTCATCACTCATTATGCACTGTTTTACATGTTTAAAGGACCACTCTAATGCATGATTGGTGATTGTAGGAACAAGATGGAGATTTCACAAATTGAAGACTAAATGGAGCTCTTTAAGAGCATTGAAGACCATAGGATGAAGGTTGAAGAAGGACCAAAGAAAGACAAAGCAAGGAGCAAAGAGAAAAGAAGAAAGAAATAAAGAAATAAAGAAGAAAAGAGGCTAGACCGGTCGGCTGACCGGTTGGCCAAAGAAGCCCGACCGGTCAAGACCGGTCGGCCACACCATTGGATTCATTGGACTGATCAGGAAGCCAGTCCGACCTGTCTTGACCGGTCGGCTATAGCTGCTGGGCCAACATAGAACAGAGCCCGACCGGTCAAGATCGGTCGGCCAGGCCAGTCCGACCGGTCCAGACCGGTCGGCCATATGTAAACAGTAGGATTTCTAATTTGGGCTCCGGATTTCTCTGCGCAAGTACGTAACTCTACGCGAAATCTGGAACTTTCTTGCGTAAAGGACACCTCCAAGCTATAAAAGGATGTCTTCCCTTCATACCAAGGCATGCTAGGACATGGGGATTGCTTAGGAGACGGATTCTACTTCGAGTTTCTAGTTTTCTTCCTGTTTTAGTTATTTTTTATGTTTTTAGAGGCTTCTAGTTCAAGGATGTTAGAGATGAACTAAAACCTCTTAGCTAGGGCTAAGAGGTGAAGCTTTTGATTCGTTTTTGATGGATTGAAACAACCTGGGTTTCCTTTTACGTTTTAATTGATGAATTTTAGTTCAATATGAGTTTGAATCAAGTACTATTTTGGTTTTTACTTTCATCTCTTGATGACTCCGGGCTCATGTGATTCTTAGTGATCCTAACTTAGTATCTTAGCTTTTGAGCATTGTTTATGCTTGTGTAGTTCATTGATCTACCATTGACTCCGGGCATGGTAGACGCTTTGATTGCCTTGTGTACAATGGCCTGATTTTCATGTGGGAACTCATTCAACTAAAGTTCTTATCTTTTGTTGTATGATCTGGAATAGTTGTTTATTGATTGATTTTGATTTAATTAGAGTTCTAATCATGAGTTGTAATCAAGTTTAGTGACAAGATTTGGTGAAAGCTATGGTTATGAATCTCAACTAGATTGGAAAGAGGCTTGGCCTATACAATTGAGTGTGCCCAAGGCCTGAGCATGGTTGTGGGAATCAAATTAATGAATAAACACCTGTTTTAGATAATTGTCGATTTAACCGCTCTATATTCCGATCGGATAGAGATATGAATTCGATTCCGATTGAGTTATGAGAGACCTAGTTGTGTTGATGCATTGAAATTTATCAAAAGTGGATCCTTGGCGCTCTAGTGCCTTTTTAGATTGAAATTACCTTAACCATTCACTGTTTAAACCCAAATCGCTATTTTCCAGTTTTAGTTCTTAATAAGATCTTAATTACTAGTTGTTTTAGACAAATTTTGAAGATACCCATACATAAATCTCTGTGGGAACGATACTCGGTCTTTCCGAATTATTACTACTTCGCAACCTTACACTTGGGGAGTGAACAGTTTACACAGATCATGCGGCACTGAAACACCTTCTTTCTAAGAAGAATGATAAGCCCCGTTTGCTTAGATGGATCCTACTCCTTCAAGAATTCGATTTGGAGATCAAGGACAAGAAGTGAGTAGAAAATGTGTGGTGAATCATCTATCCTGCATAGTCCTATCCAATTCTATTGACAAGTCACCTATTGAGGACTCATTCCTCGATGAGAAACTCTTTGTTGCTATGCATCCACCATGGTACGCTGACATAGTTAATTATCTTTCCATAGGTGCGATGCTGATTCATTGGACTGCGCATGACAAATGAAAATTTCTAAGGAAAGTGCGCAGATTCTTCTGGGATGAACCTTTACTTTTTAAATATTGCCCAGATCAAATAATTAGGAGATGTGTCCCTGACAATGAACATAATTCCGTCATCTCCTTTTGTCATGATCAAGCATGTGGGGGTCATTTTTTCGCCAAGAAAACCACTACAAAAATTCTGCAGTGTGGTTTTTATTGGCCCACTTTATTTAAGGACACCCACGAGTTTTCCAAAGCATGCGAGCGTTGTCAAAATTTAGGAGGATTGTCCTGTCGAAATATGATGCCTCTTACCCCAATTCAACATCTTGAAGTCTTTGACTGTTGGGGCATCGATTTCATGGGACCATTCCCCTCATCTTTTGAACATGTCTATATATTGCTTGCCGTAGACTATGTGTCTAAATAGATAGAGGCTATTCCATGTAGAACCAACGATCATCATACGGTTCTCAAGTTCCATAAAGAAAACATACTTTCCAGATTTGAAACACCTCGAGCAATCATTAGTGATGGCGGTTCTCACTTTTGCAATAGGCCTTTCGAAGCCTTAATGAATAAATATGGCATCAGACATAAGGTGAGTACCCCATACCATCCATAGACAAGTGGACAAACTGAAATTTTCAATCGAGAAATCAAACAAATTTTGGAAAAGACGGTGAGGCCAAATCGTAAAGATTGGTCTCTTAGATTAGACGATGCTCTTTGGGTGCACTGTACTGCTTACAAGACCCCCATTGGAATGTACCCTTATAAACTTGTCTGTGGGAAAGCTTGTCACTTACCTGTGGAGATTGAACACAAAGCCTATTGGGCAATTCGGGCTTTGAATTTTGACATTGACAAGGCTAGCTCGCTTCGCAAACTCCAACTTAATGAGCTTGATGAGATCCGGAATGATGCTTATGAGAACTCGAGGATTTACAAGAGTAGAATGAAAGTATTCCATGACAAGCACATCTTCAGGAAATCTTTCCATGAAGGTCAGAAAGTGCTCTTGTATAATTCTCGACTTCATCTTTTTTTGAAAAAATTACGATCTCGATGGACCGTCCCATATATTGTTAAAGAAGTTTTTCTCCATGGGGCTGTTGAGGTAGAGAATGTGGCAAATGGTAATTGTTTTAAAGTGAACGGACAATGCCTTAAACCATTCGTTGAGAAATTTGATTCAGAGGACATGTCCATCACTCTGGATGATCCTGTGTATCAGGACGATTAATCTCCTAGTCTGACGGAGGTATAGCGTAGGATTTGGTTTTGTTTGAATTTCTGTTTTAGGGTTATTTCGCTAGTAGTTTAGTTTCCGGAGTTGTACACTTCCATGATTGACTCTCTCAGGTATTATCGTTCTCACTCTCTTTTATTTTCCCATTGTTCTCATGTTCATGCTCATTGCATATTTTTTACATTGAGGACAATGTAAGATTTGGTTGGGGGGTGAGATGAGATTCGTCATCTAGCAGTTTGTGGACATTTCGAGCATCATATGTCGAAATTTTTTTATTTTTCTGAAAATTCAAAACTCTTTTAGAAAATTTTGTTTTTATGCATTCGGGATGATATGAGCATAAGAAAAGGAGATACGAAGTGATTGGTGTTGTAAGTCTTGAACTACTTTTAATATAATGGTTTTATTTGTGAATTCCTCTATTTATATGATTGATAGAAAATTTGAACACTTTTATACCTAGTTCACATTACACGATTCTCTTGGTTTGAAAGGATTATGTGATTTATGGATTAACTAGACTTTGATTTAAGGTGTTGAGGAACCAAGCCGGGGTACTTTGTCCATCCTTGTCCATGAGAAAATAACGAAAGATATGGATTTCTAAAAATCCTATCTAATGAAAAAGAAAAAAATGGAAAGGAAGGATGAAAACATAGGAATGAAAGAGAATATGGTGGAAAATTTCGAAAAGGGCTACCTATTACCAACCGTGGGATGGTCTACCCGTAACCAAAGTCGAAAATGGGACGTAGTGTGAAAGCCGTTAGAAAGACGGTAAGGCAAATTCCCATCATAGGCTTGTTGTTGATCTGTGCACCTTGAGATTCATAGTTTAGTTGATCTATAAAGAAGTTAATCTCAGAAACTCATGAGATGAACATTCACTATGCACACTAGGTTGAATTTGTTCAAGTTCTTCTATTTATCAATCAATCAGTGGGAATTTCATATGAACACTTATTATGTTTTGAGAGTTTAAGGTTTCAACTTCTATCACCTAATTTTTCTGATTTTTACACTTGTATGTCTTGGAATGGATAGAAGCATAGTTTCTAAAGGAGAGTTGGTTTTGGAGATTTGATCTTGCTTCACGCGTGTTTTGCTCGGGACTAGCAAAATGCTAGTTGGGGGGTGTGTTGAGCCTCCAATTTATAAATGATCTAGACCATTACATCACATTATATGCATGGTTTGCATGTTTAAAAGACCCATCTAATGCGTGATTTGTGATTGTAGGAGCGAGACGGAGATTTTACTAATTCAAGGCTAAAAAGGTCACTGTAGGTACATTGAAGATCAAGGAACCGAGTGCGAAAGGATGGAAGAAAGAAGCAAGGGAGAAAGAGAAAGAATGGAGAAGAAGTGCAGAATAAACAGCACTGAAGACCGGTCATCCAACCGGTCTGCCAAGGCACATGACCAGTCGCCCGACCGATCTACAATTCAACAGGGACCCTCCTTTGCTGACACATTACCGGACCAAGCCAGACCAGTCGTTAGACCGGTGGACCAGCATTCAGACCGTTCATCAGGCCGATTGAGCACTCAACAGAGAGGGGGAAGAAATTTTAAAAAGTCACTAGACTGTTTTTGCCGTTTTACGATCGGTCGTCCCACCGGTCTTCTGCGTAACAAAGCTTATCCTACAAGCTCCGATTTTCTTTGTGCAACTCTGTGATTTCTTGCGCAATCTGAAATCTTCCCCACTATTCTATAAAATGGGACCTATGGCTTCATCTAAAGGTATCCTAGAAAAGATTGGAGGTCATGGGAAGTGAAGGAGAGCACCGTGAATCGTCCATAACTCCATCGATTCCGATTTTTCTCATTTTTATGTCTTTTTCATTGAGTTCTAGTTGTAGTATGACAATGCTCGGCTAGAATCTGTCAGCTAGGGTTGAGAGGTGAAGCTTGTAGTTAATTTCATGTTTAATTCAATTTGATTCAAGTACTTTCACTTTAAGTTTGGATTTTGAATATTCTAGTTCGAATAAAGTTGATATTTTTAGAAGTTTATGAGAGTTCATGTGCTTCGGACATGGATTCCTTGCAATTCTCTGAGATTATCATATTTGGCTTGATTAGATTTGAATTATGGTAACCCTTGAGCATGCCATAGTCCATAGGCATGGCTGTTACTCCGAAGGCTATGATTTTGAATGCTATGGGATTGAATAGGACTAGAACTTGGAAGTTCAACTTAAGTGGGATTAAATGTGTTTCAATGCTTTATCATCTAACTAGATGAGAGATAGAACTTCGAATCTAGTTGTGTTTTATGCTTGGATTGATTGGATTGACATGGGATTGCTATAAGTGGATCCTTGAAAGCCTTAGTTCCATTAAATTACTGATTTTTCTAAGTTACTGTTTTAAGTTAGTTCTCTTAATTCAAAACTCCAAATTGTTTCAATTCAAGTTGCTGGAATAATTTAGAATTGGTTTTTTAATTCCCTGTGGATCGATCTCGGTCTTACCGAGAATTATTACTACATCGCAGCCTTGCACTTGAGGCGAGTGAACTGACCCAGACAGGTCCGACCGTTCAAGACCAATCGGCCACATTCAAACAGTAAGCTGCACTTTTAAAAATCCGATTTTCTGGTTTCTTAGTGCGGCTAGGACACGGTTTCAAAATTTTCTCACGCGGTGGAGCTCTAAAGTTATAAAAGGACACCTAGGGGTGGATCTAAAGATATCATAGAAAGCTTGGGACTTCGTGAAAGGTAAAAGAGATCGCTATAGAGCGTCTGCAACTCCTCCGAATCGGTTTTTCTATGTTTTTATTTAGTTTTCTTTTGAGTTTTAGTTTAACCTATTGATGGTTGGCTAAACCTCTTAGTTAGGGCTAAGAGGTGAAGCTTTTAGTTGTTTACAATGTCTAATTCGAATTAGTTTAAGTACTTTTTTATTTTATAAAGAACACTTCTAGTTTAAGTTTGAAATAAAGTTAGTATTTTTAGTTGATCTTCTATCTCTTGTGATTTCTCTTACATGGGATGTTTCGATTACTGAGATTGCTTATTGGGGTATTGATTGATAGGATTTTGGGTTGTAGAGATCTTCGATCCATCATGATATGTTGAATGCTAGGGGATCTTATAAACCAAGTTTCCTAAGTGCTTATCTAGAACTATACTAGAAGGGGTTCTTATCTTTTGATTGGATCTGAGATAGGTGTTTATGTATTGATTTTGGTTCAATAGAAGTTCAATTCTTGCTTCTAAATCAAGTCTAGTGACAAGGTTTGAGAAAGAATCATGAATGTGATCTTGCTTGTTTTGTGAAGGATTGAGTTATGTGATTAAATACACCCAATGCCTTAGTTGATTATGAGAGAACCATATCAGTGGATGATCTATCTATGTTAGATGCATTATGATGATTTGATTGCTCTATATTCCAATTGGATAGCGATAGAACTCCGATTCCAATTGTGTTATTGGCTTGAATGGTTTGAATTGGTATTGTGAATGATTATTAGTGGATCCTTGACGCTCTAGCGTTTATTTTCCTGATTTAGTTCTTAAGTTGATAGTTTTATGTTATTAAATTTCATCTATCGATACAAATTCGAATTTACCCCATCCTAGTTATAAAACTTAGAATTGTTATGACAATCCCTGAAGATCGACCTTGGTCTTACCGAGAATTATTACTACATCGCAACCTTGCACTTGAGGTGAGCGAACAAGTTTTTGGCGCCGTTGTCGGGGATTAGGTTAATGGTTCTAAATTTTGTAATTAGAGTATAGTTAGGTTAGGTTAGATTAGGATTTATTGCTTTAATATATTTTTATCAGAATTTTCTACTACTAACAGATTTTGTTTATTTTGTAGGATTTTCTTCACTAACATAGTTCTTTAAATTCGGTAACCCGTTCTAACTTAGACTCTTTTACTTCTTAGTTTTTATTTTTATTTTTGTTTTTAGAATTTTATATAGTTAGTTTTTTTTGTGTTTTTCTGTTGAACCTCCAATTTATACATTTTCCGACCCATTACATCACATTATATGCATGGTTTTCATGTTTAAAAATCCCATCTAATGCTTGTTTTGTGATTGTAGGAATGAGAGTGACTTCATCCAATTGGAGACCAAAAGGGGCACATTTAGGAGCTTTAGATGAAGGCCAAGGTGGATCAAAGAAAGGAGAAAGCAAGGAGAGGAGAGGGAAGAAGAAAGAAAGAAAGAAAATGTCAAAACAAGAAGGCTAGACCGGTCAAGACCGGTCGGCCAGCCCAGTTCGACCGGTCTTAACCGGTCGGCCATGCAAGTTCACACTTCCAGATTCCAAACAACAGGCTATTCTCATGTCTGATTTTTGGACCAGTTTTTGGGCCCATCTTGATGATATTTGGAAATCCAACACATCCATGTCGAAGAGGAGCTCGATGCCAAAATAACCCAAGTGGTTTCATGTCGATCAGAGCTACGGATTGACCGTGGTGGCCAAAACAATACGAACTGTCTAGAAAGTTCCAGATTTCACTGTTCCACTCTGGGCCGGTCCAGGTGACCCATCATTGAAGATATGAAGAATCTACTTTGACCATATTTTAGACCACATCCATATATGAATAACCACAAAAGTTTCAGATCAAAAGGATGTGTGGTTTGATCGTACCGGTTGAAGAAAGATGGACCATCCAGAAAGATCCAACTGCGCAGATTTTATAAAAGCCCTAAGTGTTCTAATTTTCGGACCACATTTTAGAATTTTTTTTGGACAATCTAATCCATTCATCATATAGAGGAGGAAGTTTTCTACCAATGTTCAAAATTTGAGATCAATCCGACCTCTGTACACTTCGGAGCGTTAAAAGCAAGATGACTGATTCTGAAGGTACCCGAATTGCGCGATTTTGAGAGGCGGTTGCTGATCTGATTGGTGGGCCCATTCAGAAGATAATTTTAGAAATCTAAATCATATATGAGGAAGATCACATTACAAGGAAGCTAGAAATCAAATTTGAAGGCAATCCGACCATTGGTTAAGCCGTACGAAGCAAAACAAATCTGTTATGTTGCGGTACTCTTGTTGTATTATAAAAGGAGGTGCTCTCTTCTATTCCAAATCAAGCAAGGACGTGGGAAGCAAGGAGTTCAAGTCCTAGGAGGCTATCTAGCCTCCTACAACTATTTTTTCTTCTTTTTCTTAGTTCTAGTTCTAGTTTTAATATGTTTTTCCTTAGCTAACCTCTTCGATAGAGCTAGAGGTGAAATTTGTAGTTGGTTTCAATGTTTTAATTCTTTTATTTCAAGTACCCTTTTCTTAATTTTGGATTTTGAACTTCTAGTTTGAATAAAGTTTGGATTTTTAGATAAATGGTGAGAGTTTGTGTACTCCGGACATGAGTTCCTTGCAATCCTCTAAGATTACCATGATTGGGTTGTTTGAATTTGAATTGTAGTAACCCTTGAGCATGCCATAGTCCATAGGCATGGCTGTTACTCCGAAGGCTACAAGTTCAAGTTCTATGTGCTTCATTAGAACTAGAAATCTGATTTCCAGATTTGAGTGAGACTGTTTGTGCTTGAATGTTATATCTTCCAATTAGATGAGAGATAGGACTTTGATTCTAATTGTGTTATACTTGGATGAATGGATTTGCATTGGACTACTACAAGTGGATCCTTAATGCTCTAGTTCTTCTTATTTTAAGATTTTTCTATTTTATGTTAAAAACTATTTTCCTAATCTTCTTGAATTCAAGTTATTGGAGTAGTTAGAATTGTTTACTTTTTTCCCTGTGGATCGACCTCGGTCTTACCGAGATTTATTACTACATCGCAGCCTTACACTTGAGGCGAGCGAACATTTATGCCCCATTGGGAGTGTGATCATACATCGCGACTTCTAAGTGAGGGAGGTTTAGTTGAAAGCCTAGTCAATCACAGATGAGTTAGAAAACTCTAGGAAATCTTGAATCGCCTGAAATCATAGCTGAGAATGAACCACATAAAGTTGAAGATTTTGAGCATGATGCACCACCATTTTGGATAGAACGTAATAAGAATGACGAACGCTATGTTCCTCCAGTTAAAAAATTGAGAGATTATCTATAATCGGAGAGAACAACCATGTCTTCGTGCATTGTTTTTCTAACTAATGCAAGAAATGCGGATCTTAAACTGGAAATTATCAAGTTACTTCTAAAATTCCATAGACTCAATTCTGAAAGTCCATATGCGCACCTAAGTGAATTTGAGGAGATCACCAAAACCTTTCAATTTAATGATGTCTCCCAAGATGTAATTAAACTGAAATTGTTTCCCTTCTCTCTAAAGGACAAAGCCAAAGCATGGTTTCAATCACTTAAACCTAGAAGCATCGGGACATGGGCTGAGATGATCTAGGAGTTCCTTAAAAAGTACTTCCCAGTTTATAAAATCAATGCACTAAGGCGGATCATCATGAATTTCTCCCAAAAAGTAGATGAAACATTTTTTCAATGTTGGGAGAGGTTTAAAGACCTTTTATTAGAGTGCATACATTATGGTTATGAAAAGTGACACTTGATTGACTTCTTTCATGACGGATGGAGTTCAAACATGCGTCAATTTGTCCAAATGATGTGTAATGGTGAGTTTTGAACAAATCACCCAATGATGCTTGGGATTACTTTGATATGCTAGCCGAGAATGCCCAATCTTCAGACATATCTAATCCGACTTAGTAATCCCAAGTCAGCCCCAAGAGAGAAAGGAATACATGTATTAGATGGGGAGGATGATTTAAATTCAAAAGTGGTGGGTCTCATAAAGAAGGTTGAGGCCATAGAATTGAGGAGTGTTAACATGATAACCACCGGTGAGGCAGTTGAAAGTGTATGTGGTATTTGTGAGAGTGATGTTTACTTGACAAAGGATTGCCCAACAATTCCTGCATTTCAAGATATCTTGCAAACTCAATCGAATGCTACAAATGCCTACCAACTCCCCTTTAGTGGACTAAATTCTAACTTGACTAGTCTTGAGTGGTGATGTAAACCAAATTTTAATGGGAGAAATGGACCCATGGTAAATACAAACAATGTGTCCTAAGGGCGTCCTCAAAAGAGCACTCTTGAGGATACATTGAACGCGTTCATAATTGGACAAACTCAGATAAATCAGTCCAACATGCAAGCCATGAATGAACTTAAAATTTCGGTTGAAAGAATTCAGACACACCTAGAAGTTAGGGAGAAAGAGACTGTTTTGACCCAATCTCATCCCAACCCCAAGGAACAATTGAAAACAAACACCAATTCTTCAACCCATCCTCATGTAGAACATGTTCAGGCCATCACCACTCGTAGAAGTAAAAAAATAATTGAAAAATCTGAACCGGTGAAGGCCATAAAGCCTAATGATCCGGTTGATTCTAAGAGCGATCGTGAATTGAGTAATGCTCCACAAGATGAAGAGCCAGAGCGTGTATATAAACCTGTGGCCCCATCCCCCCAATGTCTTGTCTCAACAAAAAGGTCAAGTGAAAATCAGGACATCCTAGAAGTCTTCCAACAAGTAAAAATCAACATTCCCTTGTTGGATGCAATTAAACAAATTCTTTCATACGCCAAATTTTTAAAGGATTTATGTGTCGTAAAATGTAACCAAATGTTGAGCTCTTAAATGTGCATATTCTAACCCCATTTCATCACTAACTATGCTTGAAATAAGTAATTAAATACTCAACTAATGCATGATTTTGTGGTTGTAGGAATGAGAGAGAGAGTTCATCAATTGAGGGCTTTAAGGAGCTGTTTACACACCTTGAAGATCAAAGGAATAAAGGACTAAAGGTGGAGCAAAAGTGCATTGAAGAAGGAGGAGAAGCTGAAGATTTCAACCAGTTTCATGTCTACCGGCCGGCCGTCCACAGCCACCGACCGGCCGGCCAAACCTTCCAGAAACAAGGAAATCTCTAGACAAAAATTATGAGGGCCGACCCCCTATTCGATCGGCCGGACACACTGACTGATCGGCCGGCTGAAGGGTCGGCCTATGCACTACTATGTCCAGTGATTTTCAGCAGTTTGAAGCATGTCCACTAGCCGGCCGGCCGACCGGTCGGCTAATGGGTCAGACTGTTAAAGAACACTCCAGTGAAAATTGTAATTGCAGGCACTTTGTTCGATCGGCCGGACAGGGGGTCTGACCTGCAAGACAACACTCAGGAACATCCGGAGCTCCAAAAATCTCTACACAAAATGCTAATCTTGCTGGATTTCTCAAAGTTTCTTCGCACCTAGAGCTTTAAAGCTATAAAAGGACTTCTCTAGCTTGTTCCCAAGGCATCCTAGAAGAGATTTAGCACGATGGGAGACGACGGAAGTCAGATCCGGAGTTCTACAACTCCTCCTAGTTTGTTCTTCTGGTTTGATGTTTTTCTTAGTTGTTTTCATGTTTCCTTGGATCATGAATGGCTAAACCTCTTAGCTAAGGCTAAGAGGTGAAGCTTGTAGTGAATCTAAGATGTTTCAATTAGTTTGATTTGGTTTCAATTTGGATTATTAGTGAAGAACAATGGTTGAAGTTTGAATAAAGTTCTAAGTAGTTTTTTTTATCTTATGATGGCTCATGGATGTTTAGAAGAATTGCTTGAGTTCTTAATTGTTTTGAATTATTCTAGACCTATATGATCCGAGGAATTAGATTCAATACACTATAAATCTATGATCCTCATGTGGGAACTTCATACCAAAAGTTCTACTCTTTGTGGAATTTCTGTCTATGTGTGGTTGTTCATATGATTTGAATTAAGTTCAAATTATGATCCAGTTATACTTTGTGACAGAAGGTAATGATAATTATGATTGTGATATTAACCTATTGGAACTAGGATTGATCTATGCAATTGAGTGTGCTCAAATCCTAACTTGAATTGATAGAATCATGTATCACACATATGGCAGATTGTTTGGTTTTAACTGCTCTATCATCCGGCTAGATAGAACTTAATTTCGATTCTAGTTGAGAAAGTGAGAAACCATGGCGAATTAAGCATCAAGGATTGCTACAAGTGGATCCTTGAAACCCTAATGCTTTTTATTATTGATTACATTCAATTTAATTCAAAATATCTATCTACACCAAATTCATAAATTCTGTTTAGTTAACTCTTAAGTAGAAACCATTGGAAGTGTTTTGTAAATTCCTACATAAGCCCCTGTGGATCGACCTCGGTCTTACCGAGATTATTACTACACCGCAACCCTACACTTGGGGAAGTGAACAACAAAACGTGCACAAGAGGGCATTTTTTACGGAACGAGTGCTATCATACAATAAAACACTCCTCTTAAATTTAAAGATCCTAGAAGCCCTACAATCTCTTGCATGATAGGTAACTTCCGGATCAATAGAGCACTTCTCGATCTACGGGCTAGTGTTAACTTGATTCCCTACTCGGTATATGAGCAACTTGGACTTGGTGAATTAAAATCGACTAAAATAACTTTACAACTTGCGGATCGCTCCATTAGAATACCGAGAGGAGTAATTGAGGATGTGTTAGTCCAAATCGATAAGTTATACTACCTGGTAGACTTTATCATTTTGGATACACAAGCGGTCAAAAATGTATGCACTCAAGTTCCTGTCATTTTAGGCCGACCATTCCTAGCAACCGCCAATGCTATAATCAACTGTAGGAATGGAGTCATGAAAATATCCTTTGGAAATATAACTATGAAGCTAAATGTGTTTCACTTACACAAACAACAAGAGGATGAGGATGAGGATGAAGATGAGATCCACATGATTAATTTCATAGATATAATTGTGGATAAGGATGAGCCACCCCCAGCAAAATTTTCTAAAACTTTAAAAGTTTGCTTGGCTCATTCCAAGGAAGAAATAAATTTGGATATTGATGAGGCCTTGGAAGAGCCAAATTCTGAAAATTTGATTAACAAGACACTAATCACTGATTTGAACTATTTTGTTATGCAGGAATTTAATGGATTAATGCTTGATTTGCCTAAGAAGAGGCCAAGTTCTGAAAGTGTAGTGGTTGAAGACATATTTCAACATACACAAGTGACCAAGAAGGTCGAAGTTTCTTACACTCTAGAGAAGTGTTTTGCATATTTTGAGGATTGAGATGATCCTATTGTTGAACCTCCAATTTATACATGATATAACCCATTACATCACATTATATGCAAGGTTTGCATGTTTAAAAGGCCCATCTAATGCATGTTTTGTGATTGTAGGAATGAGAGCGAACTTCACCCAATTGGAGACAAAAAAGAATGTACTTAGGACCCCTTGAATGAAGGCCCAAGGTGGACCAAAGAAGGAAGAGAAAAGAGGGAGAAAAGAGAAGAAAGAAAAGAAGAAAAAGAAGAAAAAGATCAAGGGCTGACCAGTCCTGACCAGTCGGCCGACCTGCCGGCCACCCTCTGGAAGCTGCTGGACAAAGGACCAGTTGGCCTGACCGGTCAGCCAACGGGTCAGTCATGCTGCTACACTCCCTGGACAAAGGACTAGTCTGGTCCGACCAATCAAGACCGGTCGGCCAGCAGGTCGGGCATCACTCTGTGACGCTGGACGTTTAAGCCACCTAGTCCGACCGGTTAAGACCGGTCGGCCATGCCTAAAACAGCAACATTCTATTCCGGGCTTCGATTTTCTCTGCGCATTGCGTATCCTTACGCAAATTCTAGATGTTTTTTGATGCAACAGAGCTTCCCCACTATAAAAGGGACACCTAGGGTCTCTTTCTAAGGCATCATAGAAGCTAAGGAACTTCGTGGGAGAGGAAGGAAGCCGTCATGGAGCGTTTGTAGCCCTCCAAACTCCAGGTTTTTCTGTTTTCTAGTTTTCTTTTATGAGTTCTAGTTATAGTATGACAATGCTCGGCTAGAATCTCTCAACTAAGGCTAAGAGGTGAAGCTTGTAGCCAATTTCATGTTTGATTCAGTTTAATTCAAGTAGCTTTACTTCAAGTTCGAATTTTGAATGTTCTAGTTCTTAAAATTGATATTTTTAGAAGTTTTATGAGAGTTCATGTGCTCTGGACATGGATTCCTTGCAATTCTCTGAGATTATCATGTTTTGCTTGATTAGATTCGAATTATGGTAACCTTTGAGCATGCCATAGTCCATAGGCATGGCTGTTACTCCGAAGGCTATGATTTCGAATTCTATATGTGTTGAATGGGACTAAAACTTGGAAGTTCAACTTAAGTGAGATTGATGTGCTTTAATGTTTTATTTTCCAACTAGATGAGAGATAGGACTTCACATCTAGTTGAGTTTTATGCTTGGATTGAATGGATTGACATGGGATTACTACAAGTGGATCCTTGAAAGCCATAGTGCCTTTAATTACTGTTTTTCGTAAGTTACTGTTTTAGCACAATTCTCTCAATTGACCTCTAAATTGTTGCAATCCTAGTTGCTGGAATAATCTAGAAGTTGTTCTCTAATTCCCTGTGGATCGACCTCGGTCTTACCGAGATTTATTACTACATCGCAGCCTTGCACTTGAGGCGAGTGAACACCTATGATCCGTGACATTGTTAATGCCTTAATGGAAACTTCATTGGTGCCCACAAAGACTCCTTCAACGGAGTGTAAAACTGATTTATCAATAGTGGAGGCACCAATAAAATCTGAAAATGTGGAGACCATAACAACTTGTGAAGAAGAATTCCAAGTCTCCACATATCTTTGGTTTATACAAGCCGAAGAGCACCATCTCTAGCATGATCCTTCTCTGAATATTTTATTCCCAGATAAGTTGGAAAGGAGATTCATATTTAATGAATTCCATGTTGAACCTCCAATTTATACATTGCATAGCCCACTACATCACATTATATGCATGGTTTTCATGATTAAAAGGCCCATCTAATGCATGTTTTGTGATTGTAGGGATGGGAGCAGACTTCACTCAATTGGAGACCAAAAAGGGCCCATTTAGTACTTGTGAATGAAGGTCTAAGGTGGACCAAAGAAGGAAGAAGAAAGAGGGAGAAAAGAGAATAAAAAAAAGCATAAAAACTAAAAAAATCGGAGTTTGGAGGGTTGCAGACGCTCCATGACGGCTTCCTCTCTCTAGCACCACGTCCCTTAGCTTCTATCATGCCCTAGGAAGAGCCCTTAGGTGTCCTTTTATAGTGGGAAAGCCCCCTTGCATCGGAAACATCCAGAAATTGCGTAAGGTTACGCACTACGCAGAAATTTTCGGAATCCCGTTTTAGAAACTGCCTGATTTTTAGCATGGCCGACCGGTCGGACCTGTCTGTTTTTAGTCCAGAGGGATTCCCCAGCATCCACGACCTGTTGGCTGACCGGTCATGACCGGTCGGACCAAATTGGTCATGCGTCTAGCGAGCTCAGCATCAGCACCGACCGGTTGGCTGACCGGTCAAGACCGGTCGGACCAACTGGTCCTTTTTCCAGTGGTTTCCAAAGGTGTGGGCGACCGGTCGGACGACTGGTCGGACTAGCTTTTTCTCTTCTTTTTCTTCTTTTCTTTATTCTCTTTTCTCCCTCTTTCTTCTTCCTTCTTTGGTCCACCTTTGACCTTCATTCACAGGTACTAAATGGGCCCTTTTTGGTCTCCAATTGAGTGAAGTTTGCTCTCATCCCTACAATCACAAAACAAGCATTAGATTAGCCTTTTAATCATGAAAATCATGCATATAATGTGATGTAGTGGGCTATGCAATGTATAAATTGGATGTTCAACACACCCCCCAACCAGCTTTTTGCTAGTCCCGAGCAAAAGATGCGTGAATAAGTTCAAACCTCCAAACCCAACTCTCCTTCAGAAACCATGTTTCTATCCATTCCAAGACATTCAAGTATAAAATTTGGAGAAACTAAGTGATAGAAATTGCAAACTTAAACTCTCAAAGCATAAGAAGTGTCTACATGAAATTCCCACTGATTGATTGATAAATAGAAGAACTCGAACAATTTCAACCTAGTGTGCATAGTGAAAGTTCATCTCATGAGTTTCTGGGATTGTATTCTTCATAGATCAACTAAACTGTAGATCTCAAGGTGCACAGAGTAACAACAAGCCTATGACAGGAATTTGTCTTACCGTCCTTCTGACGGCTTTCACACTACGTCCCATTTCCGACTTTGGTTACGGGTAGACCATCCCCCGGTTGGTAATAGGTAGCCCTTTTCGAAATTTTCCACCATTTTTCCTTCATTCTCGATTTCATCCTTTCTTTTCCCTTTTCTTTTAATTTAGATAGGATTTTTAAAAATCCATATCTTTCGTTATTTTCCCATGGACAAGGATGGACAAAATACCCCGTCTTGGTTTCTCAACACCTTTTAAATCAAAGTCTAGCTAATCCACAAATCATATAATCCTTTCAACCCATGAAAATCGTGTAATGTGAACTAGGTGTAAAAAGTGTTCAAATTTTCTATTGATCACAACAATAGGGGAACTAACCTATAAAACCATTATGTTGGGAGAAATTCAAGACTTACAACGTCACACACTTCGTATCTCCTCTTCTTATACTCATATCATCTCGAATGCATAGAAATAAAGTTTTCTAAAAGAGTTTTGAAATTTTAGAAAATTTGAAAAATTTACGCATATGAGGTTCAAAATGTTGCAACATGCTAGATGAAGAATCTCATCTCACCCCCTGTTGAGCTCTTAATTGTGCATATTCTAACCCCAATTCATCACTCATTGTGCGAGGTTTGCATGGTTTGTAGGCTAATCTAATGCATGTTTTGTGATTGCAGGTTTGAGAGTGGACTCCGCCTAATTGAAGATGAAGAGAGCTTGTTTAGAACCTTGGATGAAGACCCAAGGTGGGCCGAAGGAAGAAAGAAGCAAGGAAAGAAAGAAAGAAGGAAAGAAAGAAAGAAGCAAGGGGAGAAAAGGAAGAAAAAGAAGAAAGAAGACTGACCGACCGGTCTTGACCGGTCGGCCAAGAGAGCCAGACCGGTCTTAACCGGTCAGCTATGCACGCTGGAGCATTGCTGAACAAGTCCGACCGGTCTTGACCGGTAGGCTAAGGCTGCTGGAACTACTGCTGAAGAGGCCAGACTGGTCGTGACCGGTCGGCCAGCCCAGTCCGACCGATCCAGACCAGTTGGCCACGTGAAGAAACAGGAATTGCTATTCCTAGCGCGGATTTTCTCTGCACACTGTGTAACTGTTACGTAGATTCTCGATCTTTCTGAAGTTGCGGAGCCTCCCCACTATAAAAGGACACCTAGGGATCGTTCCTAGGGTATCTAAGGAGGATTTAAACGAGGTTGGAGGCTGTGAAAAGGGATTTCGGAGTTCCACAACTCCATCTAGTTTGTTCTATTGTTTTATGCTTTTCTTAGTCCGTTTCATGTTTCCTTGGATCATGAGCAGCTAAACCTCTTAGCTAGGGCTAAGAGGTGAAGCTTGTAGTGGATCCAAGATGTTTCAATTCGTAGTTAGTTGGTTTTAAGTGTGGAATTCATGATTATGAACTATGGTTTGAAGTTTATACAAGTTTTTAAGTAGTTTTTCTTAGTCTTATGATGACTCATGGATGTTTGGGAGAATTACTTAATTTCTTAATTGGTTTGTATCAGTCTAGACCTGTATGATCCGAGAAATCGGAGTGCGCTCTAGTACTATGATCTTCATGAAGGGACTTCCTACCAAAGTTCTATTTTCCTGATTTTCTGAAATATGTATGGATTGTGCATGTGATTTGAATCAAGTTCAAATCCTGATCTAGCCTTGTCTTGTGACAGGACTTGAGGATGGTTATGTTTGTGAACTGGACCTTTTGGAAAGGGGAATGACCTATGCAATTGAGCATGCTCAGCTCAGCCTACATTGAGTGAATCCTATGCATTGAGCTTACATATTACAGATTGTTTGGTTTAATAGCTCTATCATTCGGCTAGATAGATCTTAATATCGATTCTAGTTGAGAGAATAAGAAACCACAGCGGATTGAACATCAAGGATTGCTACAAGTGGATCCTTGAACCCCTAATGCTTTTCTATCATTAGTTACCTTCAATTCAATTCAATTTTGTTACTCATATCAATCTTATTCAAAATCTGATTATTAGCTTTCAATAGACACTTTTGGATGTGTTTGTGAAATCCTACATAAGTCCCTGTGGATCGACCTCGGTTTTACCGAGTTTATTACTACATCGCAACCCTACACTTGGGGAAGCGAACAAGTTTTTGGCGCCGCTGCCGGGGATTTTGACGGTTTTTCACAAATTTCTGAAATTAGTATCTATTTAGGATTTTTAGGATTTTAGGACTAGCTTAGTTTGTTCATTTGATTTTTCTTTTCAGGGATTTCTAGGAAGCTGAAGAAGATACAAGGATTTCAGGTGCCGAATCAGGTTTTATCTTTCTAAACCTTACTCTTCTCCTTCTCCTATTCATTCCTATCTTATTCATCTCTTGTAGAGTGGGTGGAGACTCCTTTTGGATCTCTGAAAGGTCGGCCTTGTGCCACCTGGATTCTTATTGGTCGGCTCTGCCGTCTTGGATCACCTTGTGCTCAGAGATTTCTTTTCTCATCTCTACTCCTCTTTCTCCTTTTTCTGCACTTTTTCTCAAAAGATTCAAAGAGTGGGTTGGGGGGGGGGGGGGGGGGGGGGGGG
Organism: Liriodendron chinense; assembly: GCA_003013855.2. NCBI lineage: Eukaryota > Viridiplantae > Streptophyta > Magnoliopsida > Magnoliales > Magnoliaceae > Liriodendron > Liriodendron chinense. Next base: position 1,076,161 of record ML058366.1, read on the forward strand.
GGAGTTGAAGTGCAAAGTGGGCGCATGTGGCCCTAAAGGTGGGCGCAGGTGCTCCCCCTCTAGGCGCATGTGTCATTTCCATGTAAAAGAGAGGGAAGAATGATCCCCTAGGCGCATGTGCCGGATCTGGACAGTGGGCGCATGTTGCTCTTATAACTTGTGTTTTTTGGGTTTTCTTCAAACCAAAATCAAAAGAAATGGCATTGGGCGCATGTTGCAAAAGTGGGAGAGAGAGTGAGATTTTCTCTCCTCCTAGGCGCATGTGCGAGGAAAAAATGAGAGAGAGAAAGAGGTGGGCACATGTGGTAGGGCATATGCGCCTGCCGCCCAATTTTGTGGGCGCATGGTCACTATGTGACTTAGGAAATTTTGGGAATTTCCTCCCTTCCCTCCATGCATTGCAACTCCGGCGGGAATAATCCCTTTCTGGCGAAGGCATCCGGTGAAGAAAATTCTTTCTGGTGAGGGTTTTCGGTGAGGATTCCGGTGAGGAATTTTACCTCTGTAGAGCTCTGGATTGGTGATGTCGTCCTTGTTTAGCAAGTGAGGGGGGTATTTATAGCATGTTAATCAGGTAGCTAATCGGGTCCATATGTGAGATTGAGCATGGGTGCATGTGGTCTGCAAAGAGGGGGTATGCGCATGTAGAGGAGTGTGTAGGGGCATGTGGCTTGTGGCATGCGCATGTGCTTGGTGTGGGCACATGTGCCCTCTGTGGTGGGTGCATGTGCTCACACTTAGCATACTTTGAAACTTTTCAAACTTTGGTATTTTGAAAGAGGGAGAAGGGAGCTCCCATGCGCATGTGGTGAGAGGGTAGGTGCATGTCTCCTCATGGCATCCGCATGTGGAGAGAGAGTGGTGTATGCACATTCCATCACTTAGAATATTTCAGGTTTTAGGTTCTGACGAGTGACTTCCAGAGGGGGCTACCTTTTTAGAGAACAAAGTCATTGACGCTAAGCCGCTTTTAGGCCATGATCGACCTTCTGAATGAACGGGGTGGGGTACCGATGGCCATCTGCTGTGAATTTTGGTAGTTCCTTACCAATTTGGAGCTTCCGGGTCGGCTCTTTGCATAAGAATATTTTTCTGAAAAGCGCGCACATGGAAATATGCACTGCAAGTACTTCAAACTTGCTAGTTAAGGTTTTTTGGGCATTCCGGATCATTTAGCGGCATTACGGATGTCCAATTCCACTCCAAAATAGTACCTGTAGGCTTTCGGTCCCTTTCGGTCAGCTTTGGACAGGGGTAAAACACGTTTTGGTGCGCACAGGTAAAGATGAGCACCGCGTGATTTTGAAACTTGCAGGTCAAGGGTTTTAGGGCATTTTGGATCATTTAGCGGTGATCCACATGTTCGATTTTCATCCAAAATGATATTTATAGGTTTTTGTCACGATCACGCATGTTAGGGTTGCACTGGCGTTTTTCGAGTATTTTAGATCTTGAAATCGGTCCGAATCATCGTAGATGACCTGCTAGATACTATTTTATAATGGGTGCAAATTTGAGCCCTAACAAGTGCACCCCCCCCCCCCCCCCCCCCCCCCCCCCCCCCCCCCCCCCCGGTCGCTACGATGGATTCTTACATTAGGCCAGTGAGGTACACCGGTCCCCAAGCTCAAGTATAAACACAAGACTCACTGAGTCATTTTCTCATTTCCGAGTCAGAGAAGCAAATTTTTCATAGGTGAGAGAGCTTCTTGTTGAACCTCCAATTTATACATTGCATAATGTTGAGCTCTTAATTGTGCATATTCTAACCCCAATTCATCACTCATTGTGCAAGGTTTGTATGGTTTGTAGGCTAATCCAATGCATGTTTTGTGACTACAGGACTGAGAGTGAACTCCACTCAATTGAAGACAAAAGGGACTCATTTGGCATCATTCTAATGAAGATTATTTGATGATCAAAGAAGAAAAGAAGAGAGAAAGTGAAAGAAAGAAGCAAGGAAAGAAAAGAAAAAGAAAAAGAACTTGGAAGACTGCCGACCGGTCATGACTGATCGGCCAGGGGAGCCAGACCGGTCAGCGACCGGTCAGCCATGCATGTTGGAACCTCAATGAACAAGGCCGACCGGTCATGACCGGTCGGCCATGGCTGCTGTAATACAAGAGAAAACGTCTGATCGGTCTTGACCGGTCGGACAGGTTTGCTGGACTGATGTTCTACCAGGCCGACCGGTCATGACCGGTCGGCCATGCTTGCTGGAGTGATGGTCTATTGAGGCCGACCGGTCGGCTGCGCGAAAGATGTTAGAAACTTCTAATTTCATCCCGATTTTCTCTGCGCTGCGTAAGTATTACGCAAGTTCTCGATTATTCCGAAGTTGTGAAACCTCCAGGCTATAAAAAGACACCTAGAGATTGTTCCTAGGGCATCCTAGAAGGGTTCAAGCGAGGTTGGGGACTGTGGAAGTGGAGATTGGAGTTTCACAACTCCTTTTGGTTTGCTTTGCTGTTTTCATGCTTTTTGTAGTTGTTTCATGTTTCCTTGGATCATGAGCAGCTAAGCCTCTTAGCTAGGGCTAAGAGGTGAAGCTTGTAGTCAATCCAAGATGTTTTGATTCGTAGTTAAGTGGTTTTTAGTTTGGAATTCATGATTATGAACTAAGGTTTGAAGTTTATATAAGTTTTTAAGTAATTTTTCTTAGTCTTGTGATGACTCATGGATGTTTGGATGAATTACTTAGCTTCTTAATTCGTTTGCAACGGTCTAGACCTGTATGATCCGAGGAATCGGAGTGCGCTCTAGTACTAAGCTCTTCATGAAGGGACTTCATACCAAAGTTCTATTTTTCTGTTTTTCTGGAATATGTATGGACTGTGCTTGTGATTTGAATCCAGTTCAAATCCTGATCTAGCCTTGTCTTGTGAGAGGACTTGAGGATGATTATGATTGTGAATTGGACTTTTAGGAAAGGGGAATGACCTATGCAATTGAGCATGCTCAGCTCAGCCTACATTGAGTGAATCTTATGCATAGAACTTACATATTACAGACTGTTTGGTTTAACAGCTCTATCATCCGACTAGATAGACAGGAATGTCGATTCTAGTTGAGAGAATAAGAAACCACAGCGGATTGAACATCAAGGATTGCTACAAGTGGATCCTTGAACCCCTAGTGCTTTCTTATAATTAGTTACTTTCGATTTAATTCAACTTTTGTTACTCATATCAATTTCATACAACATTCTGGTTAATAGATTTCAATAGATACTTGTAGATGAGTTTGTGAAATTCTACATAAGTCCCTGTGGATTGACCTCGGTCTTACCGAGTTTATTACTACATCGCAACCCTACACTTGGGGAAGCGAACAAGTTTTTGGCGCCGCTGCCAGGGAATCTTGACGGTTTTCACAAATTTCTGAAATTAGTATCTATTTAGAATTTTTAGGATTTTAGGACGAACTTAGTTTGTTTATTTGATTTTTCTTTTCAGGGATTTCTAGGAAGCTGAAGAAGATACAAGGATTTTAAGTGCGAATCAGGTTCTATCTTTCTAAACCTTACTCTTCTCCTTCTCCTATTCATTCCTATCTTATTCATTTCTTGTAGAGTGGGTGGAGACTCCTTTTGGATCTCTAAAAGGTCGACCTTTTTGCCACCTGGATTCCTATTGGTCGGCTCTGCCGCCTTGGACCACCTTGTGCTTAGAGATTTCTTTTCTCATCTCTACTCCTCTTTCTCCTTTTTCTGCACGTTTTCTCAAAAGATTCAAAGAGTGGGTGGGGAGTTCTCTGAACCCCTATTGACCCAGAGAAATCGGTCTCTATCCTTGCTTCTGGCCTAGCCATTGCAAGACACCTTGTGCTTCAGTCTTAGAGAAGAGTAAAGAAAAGGGAGGAAGAATTCTTTTTTCTTTTTGTTTCTTATTTTTGGTTTTGCATGCCACATTGGGCTCGGGATTCCAATAACCGACTCATAAGTGAAGGGGGGATAGTAGAAGGAATTGATAGAGAGCCACGTGCTAGGAGACATCTAGACTCTCTAATTTTATCTGAAAATATGGCTGCAAATCAACCTAACCCGGTCCAAAATCAAACTGAAACAGGGGAGAATGTGGTTGAGGATGTTCCCCGACCAAGGACTTTACGTGATTTCTTACAACCTGCAAGAACGAGCACTCCCTCATGCATACTATTTCCACCAAATGCAGGGAATGTAGATTTGAAACTGGGAGTGATTCAACTTCTCCCTAAATTCCATGGATTAGATAGTGAAAGTGCTTATCAGCACCTTAAAGAGTTTGACGAGGTAATCACCACCATGCACTTTGCAAACGTAACGGGAGATGTGGTGAGACTTAAATTCTTCCCTTTCACTCTTAAAGATAAAGCTAAGGGTTGGCTTTATGCATTGAGGCCAAGATCAATTGGTGCATGGACTGATATGCACAGAGAATTCATAAAGAAATTCTTCCCTACTTACAAAGCGAATATGTTGAAGCGCCTTATCATGAACTTTGCCCAAAAGGAAGATGAAACCTTTTTCCAATGTTGGGAGAGGATTAAGGACCTATTAAACGCATGCCCACATCATGGCTATGAAATTTGGCGGCTTATAAGCTTTTTCTATGAAGGACTGACTTCACCCATGCGCCAATTTGTAGAGATGATGTGTAATGGGGAGTTCATGAATAAGGAAGCTGATGAAGCATGGGATTATTTGGAAGAATTGGCTGAGAGTGCACAGTCTTGGGATACATCTAAACCAAAAAATTCCAAGACTGGCCAACAAATGGAGAAGGGAGGAATGTATGTCTTATCAGAAGAAGATAGCATAAGTGCACGGTTGGCTAGCCTCACAAGAAAAGTCGAAGCCATGGAATTAAGGAAATGAGAAACAATCAACTCCACTGACGTTGAAACTGTTTGTGGAATTTGTGCTGGAAATCAACATGCTACGCCAGATTGTCCCACAATTTCAGCAGTCCAAGGCATCTTACAAGAACAAACAAATGCCATAAACAGTTATCAACAGCAATATGGTGCTCCAAACTCAAACACGTTTAATCCTAATTGGAAGAACCATCCCAACTTCAGTTGGAAAAATGGACCCACTGCAAATGCAAACAACACTCCAAAAGTATCACTAGAAGAGATGTTGGGTGCATTCGTATCGGTCCAGAATGAGTATAACAAGACAAATTCTCTAAAAATAGATGGGTTCATGCAAGAGCAATTGAAATTCAATCAAAATTCAAACCAAGCCATCAATGAATTAAAAACATCTTTGGCTAGAGTTGAAGCTCACCTTAGTGTTAGAGAGAAGGGCACACTTCCTGCTCAACCTCTTCCTAACCCAAGGACCCAATATATGAGATACAAGATGCAAGCCCATCCTCCCACCATACGGAACATGTCCAAGCTATCACCACTTTGAGAAGTGGGAAAGAAATTGACAAATCTAATCCAGTGAAGGCTCCAAAGCCTAAGGATCCGGAAATTCCCAAAGAGGATGATCGCCCAAACAATATTCCACAAGAGAAAAAACCGAAAAGACAATACAAGCCGGTTGCCCCATTTCCACAAAGGTTGATTTCACCTAAACCTTTAGATAAAAATCTGGAGATTCTGGAAGTTTTCAAGCAAGTGAAGATCAACATCCCGCTGTTGGATGCAATAAAACAAATACCATCTTATGCCAAATTTCTAAAGGAATTGTGTACAGTAAAAAGGAAACATAACGTTCACAACAAAGTTCTTTTGGCTGAGAATTTGAGCGCCATCATCAAACAAGAGGTGCCCCAAAAATACAAGGATCCAGGTAGTCCAACCATCTCATGCATCATAGGAGACTACTAGATTAAACAAGCCCTACTCGACTTGGGGGCAAGTGTGAATCTCATTCCATACTCGGTCTACGAACAACTTGGGTTAGGTGAATTGAAACCCACCAAAACCACACTCCAACTTGCTGATAGATCCATCCGGATACCGAGAGGAATGATAGAGGATGTTCTAGTCCAAGTTGATAAATTCTACTACCCAGTAGATTTTATTGTCTTGGACACACATCCCGTGATAGGCACCAGTGCTCAAATTCCCGTCATACTTGGACGACCGTTTCTAGCTACCTCAAACGCCATTATCAATTGTAGAAACAGACTTGTACAAATGTCCTTTGGAAATATGACCCTTGAGCTTAACATATTTGATTTATGCAAACAACCGCGGGAAGTTGATGATGATGTCCACGAATTAAACATGATCGAATCATTCGTGGAGGATACAGTCCCTTTATCACTATTTTCCAACCCTTTGGAGGCATGCATGGCCCATTCTCATGAGACAAATGATTACACAATAGAAGAGATGGATGCCATTCTAGAGATGATGCCAGTACTTGACAATAAAAGATGGAGGGCCCCAATTGAACCTTTGCCTGTAAATGAGAACAAGGCCCTCCCATCTAACATCAAGGCACCTACACTCGACCTAAAACCATTGCCAAGTGAGCTAAAATATGTTTATTTAAGTCGAGATGAGACATATCCAGTGGTGATTTCTTCCCACTTGGATGAGGAACAAGAGAGTAGGCTAATAGCCACTCTATTAGAGCACAAGAGTGCCATTGGATGGTCAATTGCGGATCTCAAAGGCATAGACCCACTGATTTGTACTCACCGCATACACCTTGAGGAAAATGCAAAGACATCCCGGCAACCACAGAGACGACTAAATCCAAACATGAAGGATGTGGTTAAGGCCGAAGTGGTGAAACTATTGGATGTAGGTATTATTTACCCAATATCCGATAGCCAATGGGTGAGCCCAACTCAACTGGTGCCTAAGAAATCCGGAATAACCATCGTAGCCAATGCCAATAATGAACTCGTACCAACTAGAGTCACTACCGGTTGGAGAATGTGCATTGACTACAGGAAGCTAAACACTGTCACGAGGAAAGACCACTTCCCCCTACCGTTTGTTGATCAGATTTTAGAACGGTTGACGGGTCATTCCCACTTTTGCTTCCTTGATGGCTATTCAGGGTACAACCAAATAGAAATTGCCCGTGAAGACCAAGAAAAGACTACATTCACATGTCCATTCGGCACTTTCGCCTATCGACGGATGCCGTTTGGACTATGTAATGCCCCTGCCACCTTTCAGCGTTGTATGATGAGCATCTTTTCTGACATGGTGGGGACCATTCTCGAAGTCTTCATGGATGATTTTTCCGTATTCAGTTGTAGCTTTGATGAGTGCCTTGAGCACTTGAAATCTGTGCTAAAAAGATGTGAAGAGAAGAACCTTGTGCTCAATGGGAGAAGTGCCACTTCATGGTTCAAAAGGGAATTGTACTTGGTCATATCGTTTCACAAAATGGAATTGAGGTGGACAAGGCGAAAATTGATCTTATCTCTAACCTCCCACCACCCAAAAGCATACGAGATATCCGGTCCTTTTTAGGACACGCAGGATTCTACAGAAGGTTCATAAAGGACTTTAGTTCACTCTCTCTCCCTTTATGTAACCTACTTCAAAAGGAAAATTCATTTGAGTGGAATGAAGAATGTCAAAAGGCCTTTACCACCCTTAAAGGTATGTTGACATGCGCTCCAATAATGCAACCACCTGATTGGAGCCTTCCTTTTGAGATTATGTGTGATGCTAGCGACTATGCTATTGGGGCCGTGTTAGGCCAAAGAAAAGATAAAAAGCCATGTGTCATCTACTATGCAAGTAGAACCCTAAACTCAGCCCAAGCAAACTACACCACTACTGAAAAGGAACTTTTAGCTGTAGTTTTTGCCTTGGAAAAGTTTAGGTCCTACTTGATTGGATCCGAGATCATTATATTCACTGACCATGCCGCGCTTAAGTATCTTCTTTCTAAGAAGGATGCTAAACCACGGTTGTTAAGATGGATCCTTCTACTCCAGGAATTCGACATAGAAATACGTGATAAGAAAGGAGTAGAGAATGTAGTAGCTGACCACCTCTCTCGACTTGTCCTCACTGATTCCCCTGAAACGACTGCAATCAATGACATGTTCCCTGATGAACAACTCTTTGCTATTTCCCAATTACCATGGTATGCGGACATTGCTAACTATCTTGCTACAGGTACAATTCCTACATATTGGAAAAAGCAAGATAAGGATAGATTCTTCTCGGAGGTGCGGAAATTCCTATGGGACGACCCATACTTATTCAAGTATTGTCCCGATCAAATCATAAGGAGATGTGTCCCAGATGATGAGCAACAAAGTATCATCTCCTTCTGTCATTCTCAAGCATGTGGTGGCCACTTTTCGGCTAAAAAGACCACAGCGAAAATTCTGCAATGTGGGTTTTATTGGCCCACTATGTTCAAAAACACACATGAGTTTTGCAAAGCATGTGAACCTTGTCAGAAATTAGGGGGAATCTCCCATAGAAATATGATGCCACTCAATCCCATCTTAATAATCGAAATTTTTTATTGTTGGGGCATCGATTTCATGGGCCCATTCCCATCTTCTTTTGGAAACCTATACATCTTGCTTGCCGTCGACTATGTTTCCAAATGGGTCGAGGCTATCCCTTGCTGGAATAATGACCATAAAACGGTCATTAGATTTTTAAAAGAAAATATTCTTTCCCGGTTTGGAACGCCTCGAGTCATCATAAGTGATGGAGGGTCTCACTTTTGCAATCGCCCATTTGAAGCCTTAATGAAGAAATATGGCGTACCACACAAAGTGAGCACTCCCTATCACCCACAAACTAGTGGACAAGCTGAAATATCCAATAGGGAGATTAAACACATTTTAGAGAAAACGGTGAACTCCGATCGCAATGATTGGTCGCTTCGGCTTACCGATGCGCTTTGGGCTTACCGTACAGCTTTCAAAACCCCTATTGGAATGTCTCCCTATAGACTTGTCTATGGGAAGGCTTGTCACTTGCCTGTGGAGTTAGAACATAGGGCATATTGGGCTATTAAGAAGATGAATTTCAATTCTGACAAGGCAAGCTCGTTACGCAAACTACAATTGAATGAACTTGCAGAAATCCGGAATGAAGCTTATGAGAATGCGAGAATTTATAAGGACAAGACGAAGATATTCCATGATAAGAATATTCTTCGCAAAATATTCACGGTAAATCAAAAAGTCCTCATGTATAATTCTCGTTTACATCTATTTCCGGGAAAATTGAGATCTCGATGGACCGGTCCCTACATTGTGCAAACTGTTTATCCATATGGGACTGTCGAGCTGTTGAATCCGAGGAACGGCAACATTTTTAAAGCGAATGGGCAGCAATTAAAGCCGTTCTTTGAGAAATTCCCTTCAGAAGGTATGTCCATACCTCTGAATGATCCTGTGTATCAGGATGATTGATCTCCTAGTCTGATGGAGGTATAGAGTAGTTAGGATTAGGATTTTACTGCTTCTATTTTTCTTTTTCATAGGTTTGTTAGAAGGAGGAAGATTTCCAATTTTCACTTTCTCAGGTACTATCATTCCTCACTCCCTTTTATTTTCAAATTGCTCTCATGTTTTGCTCATTGCACATCTTTTACATTGAGGACAATGCAAGATTTGGTTGGGGGGTGTAGGATCACTTGGATGAATCCAGCGTTTTGCAACATTTCAAGCAATCATGTGGAAATTTTTTTCGATTTTTCAAAAATTCGAAACTCTTTTGGAAAACACCGGTTCTATGCATTCAAGTTGATATGAGCATAAGAGGAGGAGATATGAAGTGTATGGGGCTGGATGTCTAGAATCTCTCATAGCATAATGGTTTTTATATGTGAACTCCCCTATTTTTGTGATTGATAGAAAACATGAACACTTTTACACCTAGTTCACATTACACGATTTTCATGAGTTGAAGGGATTATGTGATTTATGGATTAGCTAGACTTTGAATTAAGGTATTGAGAAATCAGGCCGGGGTACTTTGTCCATCCTTGTCCATGGGAAAATAATGAAAGATATGGATTTTTAAAAATCCTATCTAATTTAAAAAGAAAAAGGAAAAGGAAGGATGAAATTGGGAATGATGAAAAAAAAACGGTGGAAAATTCCGATTAGGGCTACCTACTACCAACCGGGGGATGGTCTACCCATAACCAAAGCCGGAAATGGGACGTAGTGTGAAAGTCGTCGGAAGGACGGTAAGGTAAATTCCTGTCATTGGCTTGATGGCTCTATGTACCTTGAGTTCTACAGTCTAGTTGATCTATGAAGAAGGTAATCCTAGAAACTCGTGGGATGAATCTTCACCACCCACACTAGGCTGAATTTGTTCAAATCCTTCTATTTATCAACCAATCAGCGGGAATCTCATATGAATGTCTATTATGTCTTGAGGATTTACGGTTCCAACCTTTGACACCTAATCTTTCTGAATCTTACGCTTATGAACCTTGGAATGTATAGAAGGATGGTTTCTGAAAGAGAGTTGAGTTTTGAAGAATGGGATTAGTTTCACGCATGTTTTGCTCGGGACTAGCAAAATGCTGGTTGGGGGGTGTGTTGAGCTCTTAATTGTGCATATTCTAACCCCAATTCATCACTCATTGTGCAAGGTTTGTATGGTTTGTAGGCTAATCCAATGCATGTTTTGTGACTACAGGACTGAGAGTGAACTCCACTCAATTGAAGACAAAAGGGGCTCATTTGGCATCATTCTAATGAAGATTATTTGATGATCAAAGAAGAAAAGAAGAGAGAAAGTGAAAGAAAGAAGCAAGGAAAGAAAAGAAAAAGAAGAAAAAGAACTTGGAAGACTGCCGACCGGTCATGACCGGTCGGCCAGGGGAGCCAGACCGGTCAGCGACCGGTCAGCCATGCATGTTGGAACCTCAATGAACAAGGCCGACCGGTCATGACCGGTTGGCCATGGCTGCTGTAATACAAGAGAAAACGTCCGACCGGTCTTGACCGGTCGGACAGGTTTGCTGGACTGATGTTCTACCAGGCCGACCGGTCATGACCGGTCGGCCATGCTTGCTGGAGTGATGGTCTATTGAGGCCGACCGGTCGTGACCGGTCGGCTGCGCGAAAGAAGTTAGAAACTTCTAATTTCATCCCGATTTTCTCAGCGCTGCGTAAGTATTACGCAAGTTCTCAATTATTTCGAAGTTGTGAAGCCTCCAGGCTATAAAAAGACACCTAGGGATTGTTCCTAGGTCATCCTAGAAGGGTTCAAGCGAGGTTGGGGACTGTGGAAGTGGAGATTGGAGTTTCACAACTCCTTTTGGTTTGCTTTGCTGTTTTCATGCTTTTTGTAGTTGTTTCATGTTTCCTTGGATCATGAGCAGCTAAGCCTCTTAGCTAGGGCTAAGAGGTGAAGCTTGTAGTCAATCCAAGATGTTTTGATTTGTAGTTAAGTGGTTTTTAGTTTGGAATTCATGATTATGAACTAAGGTTTGAAGTTTATATAAGTTTTTAAGTAATTTTTCTTAGTCTTGTGATGACTCATGGATGTTTGGATGAATTACTTAGCTTCTTAATTCGTTTGCAACGGTCTAGACCTGTATGATCTGAGGAATCGGAGTGCGCTCTAGTACTAAGCTCTTCATGAAGGGACTTCATACCAAAGTTCTATTTTTCTGTTTTTCTGGAATATGTATGGACTGTGCTTGTGATTTGAATCCAGTTCAAATCCTGATCTAGCCTTGTCTTGTGAGAGGACTTGAGGATGATTATGATTGTGAATTGGACTTTTAGGAAAGGGGAATGACCTATGCAATTGAGCATGCTCAGCTCAGCCTACATTGAGTGAATCTTATGCATAGAACTTACATATTACAGACTATTTGGTTTAACAGCTCTATCATCCGACTAGATAGACAGGAATGTCGATTCTAGTTGAGAGAATAAGAAACCACAGCGGATTGAACATCAAGGATTGCTACAAGTGGATCCTTGAACCCCTAGTGCTTTCTTATAATTAGTTACTTTCGATTTAATTCAACTTTTGTTACTCATATCAATTTCATACAACATTCTGGTTAATAGATTTCAATAGATACTTGTGGATGAGTTTGTGAAATTCTACATAAGTCCTTGTGGATCGACCTCGGTCTTACCGAGTTTATTACTACATCGCAACCCTACACTTGGGGAAGCGAACACATAACCCATTACATCACATTATATGCATGTTTTGCATGTTTAAAAGGCTCATTTAATACATGTTTTGTGATTATAAGAATGAGAGCGAACTTCACCCAATTGGAGACCAAAAAGAATGTATTTAGGACTCCTTGAATGAAGGCCCAAGGTGGGCCAAAGAAGAAAGAAGAAAGAGGGAGAAAAGAGAAGAAAGAAAAGAAGAAAAAGAAGAAAAAGATCAAGGGCCGACCAGTTCTGACCGGTCGGCCGACCTGTCAGCCACTTTAGAAGCCTGCTGGATAAAGGACAGGTTAGTCCGACCGGTCAAGACCGGTCGGCCAATGGGTCGGAGCTTCTTCTGATTCACGCTGGACCAACTACAAGCTTGTCCGACGGGTAAAGACCGATCGGCTAGCCCAGTCCGACCAGTCCCGATCGATCGACCATGTGTTAAAAAAGAAAGTTTCCAATTCTTGCCCGATTTTCTCTGCACAATGCGTAACCTTACGCAACTTTTGGATGATTCCGACGCAACAAAGCTTCCCCACTATAAAAGGACACTTAGGGTCTCTTCCTAGGGCATCATAGAAGCTAAGGAACATCGTGGGAGAGGAAGGAAGCCATCGTGGAGCGTTTACAACCCTCCAAACTCTGGGTTTTTATGTTTTCTAGTTTTTTTTTATGAGTTCTAGTTGTAGTATGACAATGCTCGAATAGTATCTCTCAGCTAAGGCTGAGAGGTGAAGCTTGTAGCCAATTTCATGTTTGATTCAGTTTAATTCAAGTAGTCTTACTTCAAGTTCGAATTTTGAATGTTCTAGTTCTTAAAATTGATAGTTTAGATGTTTTATGAGAGTTCATGTGCTCCGGACAGGGATTCCTTGCAATTCTCTGAGATTATCATGTTTTGCTTGCTTAGATTTAAATTATGGTAACCCTTGAGCAGGCCATAGTCCATAGGCATGGTTGTTACTCCGAAGGCTATGATTTCGAATGCTATATGTGGTTGAATGGGACTAGAACTTGGAAGTTCAACTAGAGTGGGATTGAATGTGCTTCAAAGCTTTATTTTCCAACTAGATGAGAGATAGGACTTCAATTCTAGTTGTGTTCTATGCTTGGATTGATTGGATTGACATGGGATTACTACAAGTGGATCCTTGAAAGCCTTAGTACCCTTAATTACTATTTTTTACTAAGTTACTGTTTTAACAAAATTATCTTCATTAATAACTGTGGTTGAATCTCTTGTTTGTTGTTCACTCCCCAAGTGTAGGGTTGCGAAGTAGTAATAATTCGGAAAGACCGAGTATCGTTCCCACAGAGATTTATGTATGGGTATCTTCAGAATTTAACTAAAACAACTAGTGATTAAGACTATATTAAGAACTAAAACTAAACAAACAGTGATTTGAGTTTAAACAGTGAATGGTTAAGGTAAATTCAATCTAAAAAGTCACTAGAGTGCCAAGGATCCACTCTTGATACGTTTCAATGCATTAACACAACTAGGTCTCATATAACTCAATGAGAATCAGATTTCCATCTCTATCCAATCAGAATATAGAGCAATTAATCACAGTTATCTGAAACAAGTGCTTATTAACTGATTTGATTCCCACTTCCAAGCTCAGGCCTTGGGCACACTCAATTGTATAGGCCAAGCCTCTTTCCAATCTAGTTGAGATTCATAACCATAGCCTTCACCAAGTCCTGTCACTAGACCTGATTACAACTCATGATTTAAACTCTATTTAAATAAAAATCAATCACTAAACAACTATTCCAGATTATACACAAAAGATAAGAATTTCAGTTGCATGAGTTCCCACATGAAAATCAGGCCATTGCATACAAGGCAATCAAAGCGTCTACCATGCCCGGAGTCGATGGTAGATCAATGCATTACACAAGCATAAACAATGCTCAAAAGTTAAGATACTATGCTGGAATTACTAAGAATCACATAAGCCCGGAGTCATCAAGAGATCAAAGTGAAAACCAAAATAGTACTTCATTCAAACTCAAATTGAACTAAAATTCATCAATTAAAACATAAAAGGAAACCTAGGTTGCATCAATCCATCAAAAACAAATCAAAAGCTTCCCCTCTTAGCCCTAGCTAAGAGGGTTTAGTTCATCTCTAACATCCTTGAACTAAAAGCCTCTAAAAACATGAAAAACTACTAAAACAGGAAGAAAACTAAAGATCCGAAGTAGAATCCATCTCCTGAGCAATCCCCACGTCGTAGCCTCCCCTGGTATGAAGAGAAGAGGTCCTTTTATAGCTTGGAGGAGTCCTTTACGCAAGAAAGTTCAAGAATTTACGTAATCTTACGCTATTGCGCAATGAAATCCGGAGTTCCAAGAATAGAAACAGCTTTCTACGCACAGCCGACCGGTCTGGACCGGTCGGTCTTCACTTGCAATTGGTCCAGAGAGCACAGTCGACCAGTCATGACCGGTCGGGCTGTATTGAGCTTGTTCCAGCAGCTATGCCCGACCGGTCATGACCGGTCAAGCCTACGAATCCTTTAGTCCAGCAGCAGTAGCCGACCGGTCATGACCGGTCGGACTTGCTGGTCAGCTGTCCAATGCATTCCTTGTTGTGGCCGACCGGTCTTGACCGGTCTGGCTGCCTTGGCCGATCGGTCAGCCAACCGGTCTGGCTTCTTTTTCTTCATTCATTCTTTCTTTCTTTTCTCTTCTCTCCTTGCTTGTCTTTCTTTGATCCTTCTTCATGCTTCATCTAATGGTCTTTAACACTTGTAAGAAGCCTCATTTAGCCTTCAAATGGTGAACTCTCCATCTTGTTCCTACAATCACAAATCATGTATTAAGTTGGTCCTTTAAACATGTATATCATGCACAATGAGTGATGAATTGGGGTTAGAATATGCACAATTATGAGCTCAACACACCCCCCAACCAGCATTTTTCTAGTCCCGAGCAAAACATGCGTGAAACCAGTTTCATTTTCCAAAACCCAACTCTCCTCTGGAAACTATTCTTCTATCCATTCCAAGACACATAAGCGTAAGAATCAGAGAAATTAGGTCATAAAAGTTGAAACCTTAAACATTCAGAACATAATAAGTGTTTATATGAAATCCACGCTGATTGCTTGATAAATAGAAAAACTTGAACAAATTCAACCCAGTGTGCATAGTGAAGGTTCATCTCATGAGTTTCCAGGATTATCTTCTTCATAAATCAACTAAACTACCGATCTCAAGGTATATAGAGTAACAACAAGCCTATGACAGGAATTTGCCTTACCGTCCTTCCGACGACTTTCACACTACGTCCCATTTCTGGCTTTGGTTACGGGTAGACCATCCCCCGGTTGGTAGTAGGTAGCCCTAATCAGAATTTCCACCATTTTTCTTTCCTTCCCGATTTCATCCTTTCATTCCTTTTTCTTTTAAATTAGATAGGATTTTTAGAAATCCATATCTTCCGTTATTTTCCCATGGACAAGGATGGACAAAATACCCCGGCTTGGTTTCTCAATACCTTTAAATCAAAGTCTAGCTAATCCACAAATCACATGATCCTTTCAACTCATGAAAATCGTGTAATGTGAACTAGGTGCAAAAGGTGTTCAAATTTTCTATCAATCATAAAAATAGGTGAATTCACATATAAAACCATTGTATTAAGAGAAATTCGAAGCTTGCAACATCCCTCACTTCGTATCTCATCTTCTTATGCTTATGCTATCTCGAATGCATATAATTAAAGCCTTCCAAAAGAGTTTCGAATTTCAGAAAAATCGAAAAAATTTCTACATCTTTGCTCGACATGTCACAAAAGCTAGCAGATTCATCAATTAAGGAATCTCTCACCCCCCAACCAAAAATTTGCATTGTCCTCAATGTAATAAGATATGCAATATGTATGACATGAGAGCAATGACATAAAATAAAGGAGAGTGAGAAAGAGAGATATCACCTGAATCATATGGCAAGGTTAGCTTTTGGAGATGGATTACTTCACAACTAAATCAACTATCAAGGCAAATCCTAATGGGAAGGCATTCTAACAAATCATCCTCCGTCAGACTAGGAGGTTAATCCCAACAAAAGCATAAACTCATCCAAAAGCATAAAGTCAAGCAGAATCATTAGATGGATCAAAAGGTTTCGCAGTAACGTCATCCAATATCCTGCTTTACAATGAACATGTGTGTGAATGATCGAAATAAGCCACTCAAAATCCCAAGAAGGAATTCCAGCGGGTTCCTTAGTGTTTTCACCACATGTATAGGAGGAGACATCATCATATTTAGCAGAAAAAATATGTCTCCAATCAGATTTTCCTGGGCAATGATATTGCAAGTAAGGATCATCCCAGGGTTGGTGGAGTTCGGTATGCATGATCCACAAAGATGTGGAAATATGAATTGATTTCTTAGCATAAAAAGGTGTTGTTTCCACATCCTTCTCTTGGCTAGTGTCATATGCCGATACCGACTCAAAAAGTGTGACCATATCTCTTATCATATCGTCGTTCTCATCAAGGGAGTGAGTCACTTCTTCGTCTAAGGGACCAGAGTAAAAAGGTGAGAGGGACTCATCTTCCACGATAGAATTGATCATGTTTATGTCGTGGACCTCCTCATCCTCATCCTCATGTTGGTTGTTAATATTGAAAGCATTCAACTCAATCGTCATATTACCAAAAGACATTTGTATGACCCCACTCCTACAATTTATGATAGCATTTGACGTAGCTAGGAATGGACGGCCAAGTATGACAGGAATTTGAGGACCAATATTAACCATGGGTCGCGTGTCCAAGACAATAAAGTCGACCGGGTAGTAAACTTTGTCAACTTGGACAAGTACGTCCTCAATTACCCCTCTTGGAATACGAATTGATCGGTCAGCAAGTTGTAATGTGGTTTTGGTGGGTTTTAACTCACCTAAACCCAATTGTTCATAGACCGAAAAGGGAATTAAGTTTACACTTGCCCCTAGATCAAGTAAAGCATGTTTCACCCGGTAGTCTCCAATTACACATGATATTGTCGGACAACCGGGATCTTTGTACTTTTTGGGCATCCCGTGGTTGATAATGGCACTCACATTCTCTGTCAAAAATGCCTTCTTTTGCACATGTATTTTTCTTTTAACCGTGCAAAGGTCTTTTAAAAATTTTGCATATGACGGTATTTGTTTAATGGCATCCAACAATGGGATGTTGATTTTGACTTGCTTGAAAACCTCCAAAATTCCTGATATTTATCTTGAGGTTTGGCTGGAATCAAGCGTTGGGGGAATGGAGCAACGGGTCTATATTCTTTTAATTTTTCATTCATGGCGGTGCTAGGTCCATCATCCTCTTTGGAAGATACCTGATCATTAGGCTGTGAAACCTTCACCGGATCAGATTTTTCAATGATTTTACCACTTCTAAGAGTGGTGATGGCCTTAGCATGTTCCATATGTTGGTTAGAAGAGCTAGGCACGCTTACTTCGCATTGTGTTTTTGGATTTGGTACGGGTTGGGCTGGAAGCATCCCTTCCCTTGCGTTTAAGCGAGCCTTGATTTCCTCTACCGAAGTTTTAAGCTCAAGCATTATTGTATGGTTGGATTGATTTATTTGAGCTTGACCTTCCATGAATGCTTTCAAAGTATCCTCTAAAGGCATTTGAGGTGGGGCCATTTGCATTGGGGGCCCCCTTTGAGGATTATTTTGATTAGCCGTGTTTCCATTCGCCCAATTGAAGTTTGGGTTGTTCCTCCAACTAGAATTATTCGTGTTTGAATTTGGAGTACTAAAAGGTCGTTGATAACTATTCAAGGCATTCGATTGTTCAAATAAAAGTTCTCGAAACGCATAGATTGTTGGACAATCTGGCGTTTGATGTACATTGGAAGCACAAATACCACAAATAGTTTCAACAGCCCCCTTTTGTTGGGTTGTATCCACTTTCTTTAGTTCCATCTCCTCAACCTTTCGTGTGAGTTTAGCCACTCTAGAACCTAGATCCTCTTGCCCATCTAAAACATAAATTTCTCCCTTTTCCTTAGCTTGGGGTTGTTTTGAACTTGTTGGCTTGGATGTATCCCATGACTGTGTATTTTCAGCCAACATGTCAAAATAATCCCAAGCTTCCTCCGTTTCCTTGTTCATGAACTCCCCATTGCACATCATCTCAACAAATTGGCGCATGGTTGAGTTTAATCCATCATAGAAGAAACTAATCAACCTCCACCGTTCATAGCCATGATGTGGGCATGCGTTTAAAAGCTCATTATACCTTTCCCAACATTGGAAAAAGGCTTCTTCTTCTTTTTGGGCAAAGTTCATTATGGCCCTTCGTAGTGCATTGGTTCGATGAGTAGGGAAGAATTTTTTAAGAAACTCCCTAGTCATCTCAGCCCATGTCCCTATAGACCTCTGCCTTAAGGAATGTAGCCATGATTTGGCCTTCTCTTGCAAGGAAAAATGGAACAATTTAAGTTTTATAGTATCCTTGGTCACATTATCATAGTTTATTGTGGCTATAACTTCTTCAAATTCCTTAATATGTAGATATGCGCTCTCAGAGTCGAGTCCATGGAATCTAGGAAGAAGTTGGATCAACCCCGGTTTAAAATCAATATTTCCCACATTGTGAGGGAAAATTATGCAAGAGGGAGTACTCGTCCTAGCTGGTTGTAAATAGTCACGTAAAGTTCTAGGTTGAGGTACATCCCCCACTTCATTCTCATCCAATTCAGTCAGGTTTGGGGCTGGATTTTGATGTTGATTAGCCCCTTGATTTGGTTGATTTTCAGCCATCTCTCTAGTAATTTCAGGAAAATTCTGACGTTTCCTAGCACGAGGCTCTCTATTAATCCCTTCAACAATTACTCCGTCTCTTACAAGTCGGTTATTATCAGTCCTAGCCCAATGTGGCATGCAAAACCGAAAAGAAAAAAGGAAAAAGAATTCTTCCTTCCTTCCTTTACTCCTCTCTAAAACTTAAGCACAAGGTGTCTTGCAATGGCTGAGCTAGAAGTAAGGATAGAGACCGATTTCTCCTGGTCAATAGGGGTTCAAAGAACTCCCCACCCACTCTTTGAGTCTTTTGAGAGAAAGTACAGAAAAAGAAGAAAGAGGAATAGGTTGAGAAGAGAAATCTCTGAGCACAAGGTGATCTAAGGCGGCAGAGCCGACCAATAGGAATCCAGGTGGCACAAGGCCAACCTTTCAGAGATCCAAAAAGGAGTCTCCACCCATTCTACAAGAGATGAATATGATAGGAATGAGTAGGAGAAGAAGAAGAATAGGGTTAGAATGATAGAACCTGATTTGTGACTTAAGATGCCTTCTTCTTCTTCAACTTCCTAAAAATCCCTGAATTAGTCCTATGTTAGAATCCTGCAAAAAATCAAAACAAAGTAAGTTAGTATTTGGAAGAAAACCTACTCTAGAAAGCAAAAAAATTCCTAAACCTATCTTAACAAAATCTCAACTAAAAGTTATTTCAAAAAATTCTAAAAATACCGTATAGAAAATCCCCGGCAACGGCACCAAAAACTTGTACACTCCCCAAGTGTAGGGTTGCGAAGTAGTAATAATTCGGAAAGACCGAGTATCGTTCCCACAGAGATTTATGTATGGGTATCTTCAGAATTTAACTAAAACAACTAGTAATTAAGACTATATTAAGAACTAAAACTAAACAAACAGTGATTTGAGTTTAAACAGTGAATGGTTAAGGTAAATTCAATCTAAAAAGTCACTAGAGCGCCAAGGATCCACTCTTGATACGTTTCAATGCATTAACACAACTAGGTCTCATATAACTCAATCAGAATCAGATTTCCATCTCTATCCGATCGGAATATAGAGCAATTAATCACAGTTATCTGAAACAAGTGCTTATTAACTGATTTGATTCCCACTTCCAAGCTCAGGCCTTGGGCACACTCAATTGTATAGGCCAAGCCTCTTTCCAATCTAGTTGAGATTCATAACCATAGCCTTCACCAAGTCCTGTCACTAGACCTGATTACAACTCATGATTTGAACTCTATTTAAATAAAAATCAATCACTAAACGACTATTCCAGATTATACACAAAAGATAAGAATTTCAGTTGCATGAGTTCCCACATGAAAATCAGGCCATTGCATACAAGGCAATCAAAGCGTCTACCATGCCCGGAGTCGATGGTAGATCAATGCATTACACAAGCATAAACAATGCTCAAAAGTTAAGATACTATGCTGGAATTACTAAGAATCACATAAGCCCGGAGTCATCAAGAGATCAAAGTGAAAACCAAAATAGTATTTCATTCAAACTCAAATTGAACTAAAATTCATCAATTAAAACATAAAAGGAAACCTAGGTTGCATCAATCCATCAAAAACAAATCAAAAGCTTCCCCTCTTAGCCCTATCTAAGAGGGTTTAGTTCATCTCTAACATCCTTGAACTAAAAGCCTCTAAAAACATGAAAAACTACTAAAACAAGAAGAAAACTAAAGATCCGAAGTAGAATCCGTCTCCTGAGCAATCCCCACGTCGTAGCCTCCCCTGGTATGAAGAGAAGAGGTCCTTTTATAGCTTGGAGGAGTCCTTTACGCAAGAAAGTTCAAGAATTTGCGTAATCTTACGCTATTGCGCAATGAAATCCGGAGTTCCAAGAATAGAAACAGCTTTCTACGCACAGCCGACCGGTCTGGACCGATCGGTCTTCACTTGCAATGGTCCAGAGAGCACAGCCGACCGGTCATGACCGATCGGGCTGTATTGAGCTTGTTCCAGCAGCTATGCCCGACCGGTCATGACCGGTCGGGCCTATGAATCCTTTAGTCCAGCAGCAGTAGCCGACCGGTCATGACCGGTCGGACTTGCTGGTCAGCTGTCCAATGCATTCCTTGTTGTGGCCGACCGGTCTTGACCGGTCTGGCTGCCTTGGCCGACCGGTCAGCCGACCGGTCTGGCTTCTTTTTCTTCATTCTTTCTTTCTTTCTTTTCTCTTCTCTCCTTGCTTGTCTTTCTTTGATCCTTCTTCATGCTTCATCTAATGGTCTTTAACACTTGTAAGAAGCCTCATTTAGCCTTCAAATGGTGAACTCTCCATCTTGTTCCTACAATCACAAATCATGTATTAAGTTGGTCCTTTAAACATGTATATCATGCACAATGAGTGATGAATTGGGGTTAGAATATGCACAATTATGAGCTCAACATTTGTTACAAACTAAGTGAAAGTACGTCGGTAGTTTAACACGACACCTTCATATGTGCGGAAGCTTAAAGAGCAACTAGACTTATGGCTAAACCTATAGGGGGGTGATTAAGGACCTTTTTTGAAATTCTTTTCGCCTACTTACATAATTTAACATATTAAACTAAGTAAGCAAGAACACTTCGGCTTCCAAGCCTAAGTGGGTCCAATCATAAGACTAGCATATGATTAAGCAATAAACAACCTAGTCTAAGCATGCATAGGTAAACAAATGATTTAACTAATCAAGCCCCTAACCTATGCAACTTATGTAGACTTATGAGAATGGATCAGCGAGCTCAAGTCTACACAACTAGTGAAAGTACATCTTGTGTATGGATGTGAGCCACACATGCCTCTAAAGGGTTGGAATATAATGTCAGGGGGATGTATTCTCCACGAATGATTCAATCACATTTATCTCGTGGATCTCATCATCAACTTCCCGTGGTTGTTTGCATACATCAAATATATTCAGCTCAAGTGTCATATTTTTAAAGGACATTTGTACAAGCCCGTTTCTACAATTGATAATTGCATTTAAAGTAGCTAGAAAAGGGCGGCCAAGTATGATGGGCATTTGAGCACCGGTACCTATCACGGGATGTGTATCCAAGACAATAAAGTCTACTGGGTAGTAGAATTTATCAACTTGGACTAAAACATCCTCAATCACTCCTCTCGATATACGAATGGATCTATCAGCAAGTTGAAGTGTGGTTTTGGTGGGTTTCAATTCACCTAACCCAAGTTGTTCATAAACCGAGTATGGAATGAGGTTTACGCTTGCCCCTAAATCAAGTAAGGCTTGTTTAATCCGGTAGTTTCCTATGATGCATGAGATGGTTGGACTACATAGATCCTTGTATTTTTGGGGTACCTCTTGTTTGATAATAGTGCTCAAATTCTCAGTCAAAAGTAATTTGTTGTGAACATGGTGTTTCCTTTTGACTGTGCACAATTCCTTTAGAAATTTGGCATAAGATGGTATTTGCTTTATGGCATCTAACAACGGAATGTTGATCTTCACTTGCTTGAAAACCTCTAAAATTTTCAGATTTTTGTCTAAAGGTTTGGGTGAAATCAACCTTTGGGGAAACGGGGCAATCGGCTTGTATTGCCTTTCCAGTTCTTTCTCTTGCGGAGTGTTGTTTGAGCTATCATCCTCTTTGGAATTTTTCGGATCCTTAGGCTTTGGGGCCTTCACCGGATTAGATTTATCAACTATTTCCCCACTTCTCAAAGTGGTGATAGCTTGAACATGCTCTGTATGTTGGGAGGATAAGCTTGCGTCTTGTATCTCAAATTGGGTTCTTGGGTTAGGAAGAGATTGGGCAGGAAGTGTGCCTTTCTCCCTAACACTGAGGTGATATTCAACTCTAGCCATTGAAGTTTTCAAGTCATTGATGGCTTGAATTGAACTTTGATTAAATTTTAATTGCTCTTACATGAACCCATCTATTTTCAGAGAATTAGTCTTGTTATATTCAGCTTAAACCGATATGAATGCACCCAACATCTCCTCTAGCGTAGCTTTTGGTGTAATGACTAGGGATGGACCTAGTGAAGGTTGAGCTTGAGGGATATTGTTTGCATTCGCAGTGGTTCAATTCCTCCAACTAAAGTTGGGAACTTTCTTCCATCTAGAATTAAACGTGTTTGAGTTTGGAGCACCAAATTGTCGTTGATAACTGTTTATGGCATTTGATTGTTCTTGTAAGATGTCTTGAACCGCTGAAATTCTGGGACAATCTTGTGTTATATGTTGATTTCCGGCACACATTCCACAAACCGTTTTAACGTCATTAGAGTTGATCGTCTCTCCTTTCTTTAATTCCATGGCCTCGACTTTTCTTGTGAGGCTAACCACACGTGCACTTATGCTATCCTCTTCTAATAGGACAAAAATTCCTCCTTTTTCCTTTTGTTGGCTAGTCTTGGAATTTGTTGGTTTAGATGTATCCCAAGATTGTGCATTCTCAGCCAATTCCTCCAAATAGTCCCATGCTTCTTCGGCTTCCTTATTCATGATTACACATCATCTCTATACATTGGCGCATGAGTGAAGTCAGTCCTTCATAGAAAAAGCTTATAACCCACCAAATTTCATAGCCATGATGTGGGCATGCATTTAATAAGTCCTTGAACCTCTCCCAACATTAGAAGAAGGTCTCATCTTCCTTTTGGGCAAAGTTCATGATAAGGCGCCTCAACATGTTCGTTTTGTGAGTAGGAAAGAATTTTTTAATGAACTCCTTATGCATATCAGTCCATGCACCAATTGATCTTGGCCTTAATGCATGAAGCCAACCTTTACCTTTATCTTTAAGAGTAAAAGGAAATAATTTAAGCCTCACCACATCATCAGTTACGTTTGCAAAGTGCATGGTAGTTATTACCTCATCAAATTCCTTAAGGTGTTGATAGGCACTTTCACTATCTAATCCATGAAATCTCGTAAGGAGTTGGATTACTCCCGATTTCAACTCTACATTCCCTGCATTTTGTGAAAAAACTATGCATGAGGGAGTGCTTGCTCTTGCTGGTTGCAAGTAATCACGTAATGTTCTTAGTCGGGGAACATTCTCAACCACATTCTCTCCCGTTTCGGTTTGGTTTTGGCCCAGATTTTGATTGGCCATAGGATTGGGTTAATTTATAGCCATACTTTCAGACAAAATTGGAGAATTTAGATGTCTCCTAGTACGTGGTTCTCTGTCAATTCCCTCTACTATTCCCCCTTCACTAATGAGTCGGTTATTAGAATCTCGAGCCCAATGTGGCATGTAAATCTTAAAAGAATGAAACAAAAAAAGATTCTTTCTTCCTTCCTTTACTTCTCTTTAAGACCGAAGCACAAGGTGTCTTGCAATGGCTGAGCCAAAAGCAAGGATAGAGACCGATTTCTCCTGGTCAATAGGGGTTCAGAGAACTCCCCACCCACTCTTTGAATCTTATGAGAAAAGTGCAAAAAAAAGAATAAAGAGGAGTAGAGTTGAGAAGAGAAATCTCTGAGCACAAGGTGATCCAAGACGGCAGAGCCGACCAATAGGAATCAAGGCAGCACACGGCCAACCTATCAGAGATCTAAAAAGGAGTCTCCACCCACTCTACAAGAGATGAATATGATAGGAATGCATAGGAGAAGAAGAAGAGTAAGGTTAGAAAGATAGAACCTGATTTGAGACTTTAAGATTCCTAACTTCTTCTTCAATTTCCTAGAAATCCCTGCAAAAGAAAAAAATCAAAATAAAACAAACTAAGTTAGTACTAGAATCCTAAAAATCCTAAATAGAAACTATTTTCAGAAATTTTGTGAAAAATCGTCAAAGTCCCCAGCAGCGACGCCAAAAACTTGTTCGCTTTCCCAAGTGTAGGGTTGCGATGTAGTAATAATCTCGGTAAGACCGAGGTCAATCCACAGGGACTTATGTAGGAATCCACAAAACACTTCCAATAGTTCTACTGAAAAGCTAACAAATAGATTTGTAGAAGATTGATGTAAATAGTAATTTTGAACTAAATTGAAGGTAAGCAATTAATAAAAAGGCACTAGGGGTTCAAGGATCCACTTTTAGCAATCCTTGATGCTCAATTCACTGTGGTTTCTCACTTTCTCAACTAGAATCGAAATTAAGATCTATCTAGTCAAATGATAGAACAATTAAACCAAACAATCTGCCATATGTAAGATCAATGTATATGATTCACTCAATGGAAGCTAGGACGAGCATACTCAATTGCATAGGTCAGTCCTAATTCCAATAGGCTAAGATCACAATCATAACCATCATTAAATCCTATCACAAGACAAAACTAGATTATGATTTGAACTTGATTCAAATTACATACACAGTCTCACACACTTCAAAATTCCAGAAAAATAGACTTTTGGTAAGAAGTTCCCACATGAAGATCATAAATCTAGAGCGTATTCCAATTCCTCAGATCATAAGGTCTAGACTAGTTCACAACAATTAAGAACTCAAGTAATTCTTCCAAACATCCATGAGTCATCGTAAGACTAAGAAAAACTACTTAGCACTTGAATTAAACTTCAAACCATTGTTCTTTAATAGAAATCCAACTTGAAACCAAATCAAACGAATTGAAACATCTTAGATTCACTACAAGCTTCACCTCTTAGCCCTAACTAAGAGGTTTAACCGTTCATGATCTAAGGAAACATGAAAACAACTAAAAAAATATAAAACTAGAAAGCAAACTAGGAGGAGTTGTAGAACTCTGAAATCGACTTCCGCCGTCTCCCACCATGCTCAATCCATTCTAAGATACCCTAGGAATGATCCCTAGGTGTCCTTTTATAGTGGGGAAGCTCCACAGCATCGGAATCATCCAGAAGATGCGTAAGAATACTCAGTGCGTAGAGAAATCCGGTGCTTGTAGAACACGGCCAGTTACGCAGACAACCGGTCGCACGACCGGTCTAAGCTCCTGGACGACCGGTTGTACGACCGATCTAAAAAATGTGAAAAATGTCCAGAGAGTTTTGAGAAATTTCGAGTCCATAAAATTAATTCAAGGACCGGTCGCACGACCGGTCTACGCAGTGGACGACCGGTCGTACGACCGGTCTTGGACAGTCCAGTGAGTTGTGGCCGCAGGGCCCCTCTGTTAAGTGATCGGACCGGTCAGACGACCGGTCCTGGGTTATGGACGACCGATCTTGGGCACATTCTTCTGCTTTCTTTCTTCTTTTCTCTGACTTCTTTCTTTCATCCTTTGACGCTTAGTCCTTTGATCGTCTTTACTTGTAAATGGCATATTTAAGTCTCCAATTGATGAATCATCTCTCTCATCCCTACAATCACGAAGTTTCAGTTCTCTAAGCTCCGTACCCAAGATCTCATGTAAATTATACCTAAGATCCTCTATGGAATCTAAAACCTAGGCCCCGACACCCTAAATGGTCTTTCATGTTTAACCTAATCTAATCATTATTAATCAACTATTACCTTAGTTCATAAGAAGGTCCGAACTAAGACCTTACTAGGCATCATAACTTAACTCCAACTTCACTAGGTGCTAGCCCTAACCCTAGGCACTTAGGAATTCTCAAAATCTCTCTCTGATACCAAACTGTCACGCCCTGAAATTCGAGACTCGAGTATAACAACCCAAAGCTCGAGTTCCATGGTGTGAATTTAAAATTCGAGCATAGATTCCTTGAAATTCCATTCCACACATCGCCTAACTAAAATAAATCTCCAAATATAAAATTTCTTTTCCACTGATATCTTATTACATTGAATTTTACAAGGTAAAATAGATCGAATACAATTGGCGTTTGAGTAACACGTGACCATCTGAATACTCTGCTCTGTCTACGTCTTTTCCTTCCTGAAAACCTGTAAGAACTGTGGTGATTTTGGTGAGCTAAAAGCCTAGTGAGGTCATTTCCATCATAAGTAATATTCCAGTTAATAAAAGATAGGACGTGAATAATCAACGGATATAATTGTATGAAACATACGAGGATAAGGTTATGATTGATACACTTTATGATTTATTATGAATATAACATGATTATCATGATGTCATGCATGTCATGATACGTGTGAGAGTAATAAACGTCTAGGAACTCGTTGCCACTGAACATTAGGAACCTGTCGCAAATCAACCATGCTCACCTAACCGATACAACGAGGTGGCAAATCAACCATGCATGCCAGTGGGCAAATCAACCATGCACCACTGATCCAACCGAGCAAATCAACCATGCTCAATAAGTGAAACGACCAGAACTCGCTGCCATTGAACATTAGGAACCTGTCGCAAATCAACCATGCTCACCTAACCAGTACAGCGAGGCGGCAATTCAACCATGCACGCCAGGAGTCAAATCAACCATGCTCTTGTTCTGTCATTGTGTATAAAAGATGTATATGAATGTCATGATTTATGTAAACATATCTTCAAGCATACAATGCATCTCAACTCAATTCCAATCACACCATGCATGTGTCATCTTTGTTTAAGTCGTTCTTTGTCTAAACATTTAATTTGTAATAAATTAAGGAAGCTGAGGATAATTTGGAAAATTATTAAACTATGTAAGGTAACCTATGTCGAGTTTGTCTAATATCTTGATATGTACAACTAGATAGGATAATTTGGGGAAGGACATCAGGAATGAATGATACCTAAGAATAGAGATCGAAGTGGGTCCCATACCTAAGACTCCCGTACAATTGACAAAGAAGAATGATGACCATATCAGAGACTTGATTAAGGAAGCGAGTTCAAAAATGGATTCCTTACCCAAAATCCAATTATTAAGCAACAGAGAAGGAAATAAGACTTAGAATATAGCAACTAGAGAATCAAGGAAAATCAACCAGAACAGCACGAGATGAATCACTCAAAGTATGATGAACTATAGGCTCCACACATGCCCAAACCTGAATATGAGTTGGCTCAGCGAGTCGCTCAGCGAGTCGACTCAGATTGGAATCGAGAAGAACTTCCTTCTTCCTCTTTCTTTCTTCCTCCTTTTTCTTCTTTCTTTCTCCTTCTCTGTCTGGGATGCTGCCCCAGCAACAGCAGCAACGGCAACGGTGTGGAAGCTGCTCCCTCTCTCCCGTTACCTCTCTCTTCTCTCTCTCTCTCACACACATTTTCTCTCTCTCCCTCTCTCTCTTTCTCTCTCTCTTTCTTTCTTTCTTTCTTCTTCCTTCTTCTTCTTTCTCTCTCTTTCTTTCTTTCTTCTTTCTCTTAGCCTGGAACGCTGCCCCAGCATCCACAGCAGTAGCACTTGCTCTCTCTGTATCTCTCTCTCTCTCTCTCTCTCTCTCTCTCTCTCTCTCTCTCTCTTCTTCTTCTTCTTCTTCTTCTTCTTCTTCTTCTTCTTTTTCCTCCTTCCTTTCTCTCTTCCTTCTTCTTTCTCCTTTCTTCTTTCCTTCCTTCTTTCTTTGCTCGAGCAAGGTCCAACAGTGCAGCGGCGCCTCACAGCAAGGTACCACATCCGCACAACCACCTTCTCTCTCTCTCTCCTTCTCTCTCTAACGTCCTACTCTCTCTCTCTCTCTCCCTTTCTCACCGCTTCTCTCTCTCTCTTGTCTTTCTTAGAAGATAGAAGTGGGCTAATGGGGACCTTATATAGATACTAGGGCGGTGGAGAAGCAGTGAAGGTGCGAACGTACAAGGGGAATCCCGGTTCGAGTTGGAGAAGGACACTGACCGAGTTTCGAAGATTCTCTGTCACAAGTAATCCGTTGGAAACCTAGGTGGGGTCCACATGAAGGCCTGGAAGAGGTCTGGCCCAACCATGCACTGTAGAATCGAAGATTTTGGGGTTTCTTGAATCCTATACCCGCGTTTGAGAAGCTGAAGTGGGCCGCACGATCGCCCCGAAGCTGATGAGATCACCTACCTCCTACGTCCGTGCGAGGGACGCTTCAAATGGACGGCTTGGATCAACCGACGGGGTCCACGGTGATGGACGGTGTGGGCCACAATTGGCGACAGCGGTAACATTGTCGCTGAAACAGCATCCGAAGACGGTTTCTCGCCCGCGTGCGCGTGAAACGCGGTCAACGAGGGTTGACCGCGAGTCGATCGTGTGCACTGCACATGGGGGTCCCACCTTGATGAATTTATTGAATCCACACTGACCATCAGCCAGGCCACCCAATTTTGAGGTGTGACACAAAAAATGAGGCAGATCCGAGTTCAGATGGCCCACTTATGGCCCGATTTTCTATTAGAGCCTTTGTAGGACGATCTGAGGTTTGAAACTTCATGTGTATGGTTAGATCATGTCCTAGAGCTAATATATAGAGTTTTGCACGACAATGATTGTTCGAAATCATGTTACTTGAAAATGGCCACATAATTTAAGTTTAACTAATGGAATTTTCGTACTTATTATAAATTTATGATTTTTATGAGGTCTGACACTTCTGCGTTGTTCTAGGATTCATTTGAAGCAACTTTAATAAAGGGGACATACTCTAATTTCTTATGGTTTAATTAATATTAATTTATTAATACTTAAGTTATTTAATTTACTAACTAATTAACTAATCTATAATTTACATTATTCTAAGATCCTAGGATGTTACAAACACACCCAAGCAGGTTCATAGGGCCAAGAAATCCCTGGTCTAAGCACCTGCCTTATGACGGACACAATGTACGGTTCAATTTTATGGACAGACATGTGTACAGGATAATGTACGGCAGTTTACATTAGTCGCGTAATTCGAAATCGGAGTGGACGGTTAAATCTTCTAATCTAGTGACGACAGATTATCCTAACGGTTGGTCTATCAACTTAACTAAGTACACTAAGTTTTTCAGAGGCCTGACAAGTTGTCTTACACGTATAAACTGTATACATGTGTGAATGCGGGTGAACAATACAACTTAGAATTTAATTTCTCACATGTGAACACGCACTCATGTACTTACTCGTGCGCTCAAATTTTCGGGGCATTACATTCTACCATCCTTACACGGAATTTCGTCCTCGAAATTTGATCCACCTACTAAGCTAACTAATGAAGATATTTTCCTGAAAGGTCTTACATGTTTTATGAATCTAAGGTTTGCGGGCGTACAAGTGTGTATGCTTGCTAACAAGAATGTGGGTTCTTACAATCTACTCCCCTTATAGGAATCTCGTCCTCGAGATTCGGAATACTCCCGCGACTTAATTTCTATTTTACACTCTATTGCGCCTAACCGTATGCTACCAATGAAAGGGGCAAGAAAATTAACAAAACATTCAAGCAATGAAAACATCTCAAGCTAGGCAATCGATAATAGTACAAGCAATGAAGCAAGCAGAACGAGTAGCCCAAACAAAAGACATACCACAGACAAAACCAACAGACACCCTAATCTCAATAATATAGACATGACCCTATAAGCAACGACGCTGTTGTAGGCAAATATAGTCTAGCGAGAAGTGAGGGATCGCGGGCATATCTGGAATGTGACCAGTCAGGATCGCGCTCGAGATAAGGGGTCACATATACGGAATGCGACCAGTCAGGATCGTGCTCGATGAAAGGGGTCGCATATCTGGAATGCGAACAGCCAAGCTCGCGCTCGACGAAAGGGGTCGCATATATGGAATGCGAGTAGCCAAGCTCGTGCTCGACGAAAGGGGTCGCATATGCAAAATGCAACCAGAGTATTCTTCATTCGAGCAGCTCCCTATATCTGAGTGATCGTGATTCTTGGCATAGATGGCCTTCGTTTCATAGTACCAGCAGCTCGTATAGGCCGGTTTCGGTTTATATCTGATCTTAGTTCTGAATATCCGGAGATGTAATCGGCTAGACGTCTAGGATGTTCTGACTACATCTTTCTTCAAGGATTATCGTGATACGATTCTTATCCCATGAAAATAGGGATAACCTTAACGGCTTGCGTAGCGGACTGGATCATTGAGATCTGTATAAATAGATGATTCTATTAACGATAAAGGTACACAATATTCAATCTCTAGCCTCCATTTTTTGCCTGGTTATTCTTCTTCTTGCTTTGCCTGACTTCAGCATCGGAGGGCTAACGGCTGGACACCAGCCACCTTTAGTTGCTTTCTGTCTCCTTACAGGTACGGCGGAAGAAGTCTCTGTATGAAAGAGGGTGAACGACCAGGAGATCCTGTTACAAAATCTGACGTTAACAGTTTGGCGCCGTCTGTGGGAACGACTTGATCGTCAAAATCAATCGTTCTAACCACCGATCAAAATCCTTCTGCTATGCCTCCTAAAAAGGCTGTTCATCCTTCGACCTCAAGACAGGCACCACCTCCGCCCGATGAGACAGAATCCATACCTGTTCTTCCACCCACTTCGACGAATATCCCTCAAGGAGCCCCAAATATGCCATCAGTGAATTCATTATTGGAGGCCTCTGGAAATCAAGACGACGTTTTGCGTTTCCTCGGAACTACTCTTTTAACTCTAAATGCCGAAGTTCAGGCCCTGTCAAATCGGCTTAATCAGCATTTCCCTGAACCGCAGAGACAACCCTCCGAGGGGTTACCACCGCAACCCATTCCGGTGGCTTCCAGACATTCTGTGGACGAACCACGGGTTCAACCAAATCATCCTCCATCAAACCGAACACCACTCGGCAACCACCCCCCTGTGTTGCCTCCACATTCCTTACATTCTAGTACGTCTCAACAACCTCAACCTCAGGGCTCCACCGTCGAAACATCAGGCTATACCTTACCATGGGAAGGAGATCTCAAAAGAATCCATGATCGTTTTGACGTCATGGAACAGCGGTATCAGGCAAATCGACCATCTGCCGTCATGGCGGCGATACATCAATCCGAGTCCCCCTTCACTAGCGAGGTTATGGAAGCACCGTTACCTAGAAAGTATCGAACGCCTGTTATCACCCCGTACACAGGTATTGGTGACCCTCTTGAACACCTGGAAACATACAGGTCTCTTATGGAGTTGGAGGGACATGGTTCAGAAATCATGTGTAGAGCTTTTTCTCTAACTTTGAAGGAAGCTGCTCATACGTGGTTCCGGGGACTAAAACCTCGTTCCATCAGCTCCTTTTCACAGTTATCAGAGATATTCCTGTCTCAGTTCATGGGAAGCATTCGCATTAAGAAGCCAGCCTCCCATTTAATGGATCTGAAACAGCAGCATCGCGAGACAATAAAGGAATTCACAGTACGATTCACTGCAGAAGCCGTTCAAACTGAAGGTTATACTGAGGAAAAAGGTCTCACAGCCCTCATAGCCAGAATAACGAGCGAGAAATTCAGGTTTGCCTTAGATAAAAGCCCTCCAAAAACTATGGCAGAGTTCCAAGCCAAAGCTCAGAAGTATATCAATGCAGAAGAAGTCGCATTGACACGTCATGGAGTACAGGGTAAGAAACGCAAGCCAGAGGGAACCTCTTCTGCAGATAAAAAATATAGGTGCGATCGGCGAGATCGTTCTCCGAAGAAAGTTTTCTCCGGTAAGTACCACAACTATACCCCTCTTAATCGGTCTTCAGAAAAGGTGCTAATGGAGATTAAGCATAAGCCGTATGTGAAATGGCCCGCGAAAATAATATCTGATCCTGAGAAAAGAGACAAAAGCAAGTTTTGCTATTTTCATAAAGACCATGGGCATACTACCCAAGACTGTATAACTTTGAGTGACCACATCGAAGCTCTGATTCGAAAGGGTCACCTTCAAGATTATGTTGCCCGGCAAGGTCGTTCGCCAAAAAGGGGGGAAGCCTCGCAACAACAGAAGAAATCACCTCATCGACACCCCCCTCAAGAAGACGCCGAGCCCACCGGGGAAATTCGGACCATCGCAGGGGGCCCGGCTTACGGGGGAGATTCTCGAGCTTCAAGGAAAGCGTACGTTCGTAAGGGTAAAAAAAGCCCCAACACGTTTATTGGCTGGAACAAACGCTTAGCGTGTCAAGGCTCAATAATCCTCCAATTTCCTTCTCCCTCGAAGATGCTGAGGGAGTGCACTTCCCTCACGAAGACTCCATCGTGGTCGCATTAAAGGTATCAAATTATTTGACTCATCATGTTATGGTGGATACAGGTAGCTCTGCTGATATCCTGTACCTAGAAGCTTTCAACAAGATGGCACTCGCCAGAAGCCTACTTAAGCCAGTCTCGACTCCCCTCGTCGGCTTCAGGGGCGAAGTCGTGACGCCCGAAGGAAGCATTGACCTTCCAGTCACCTTTGGGGAAAGTCCGGCGAAGACAACCATCTTCGTAAATTTCCTCGTGGTGGATCGTAGATCAGCCTACAACGCTATTTTGGGGCGACCATCTCTTAATAAAGTTGGGGCAGCTTTACATCCTCTGTATCTTTGCATAAAATTCCCTACCCCAAATGGCGTTGGAGTTGTACGAGGAAATCAGAAAGAGGCCCGATCTTGTTATGAGATAGCTCTGCAGGATCGAAAGAAAGCGCAAGTCACGCCAGTTATGATGATATCACAAAAATCACTCGACTCCCCAGCGGATACATCGTTGGACCCAAGGGAGGGCATTCTTCAATCCGGAGCCCCTGGAGAAGAGACAGTAGCAATACCTTTAAGTAAAGAAGACCCACCCAAAGTTGTTTGCGTGGGATCCTCTTTGGGAAACACCTTTCGAGCGAAGTTGATTGGCCTCCTTGCTGAATATCAAGATGTGTTCGCCTGGTCTCACTGAGACATGCCCGGCATTGATCCTGGCGTCATCGCACACCGTCTGAACATCGACCCGAAGCATAAACCTGTCCATCAGCGCCGACGTGCCTTCACTGCAGAGAGGCAAATGGCAATCAAGGCTGAAGTCGAGAAGCTACTTACGGTCAATTTCATAAAAGAAGTTGACTATCCAGAATGGGTCGCGAACGTAGTCCTCGTCCGGAAATCTAACGGCAAATGGAGAATGTGTGTTGATTACTCGGATTTGAACAAAGCCTGTCCCAAAGATAGCTTCCCGACTCCACGAATTGACCAGTTGGTTGACTCGACAGCTGGGCATGCCTTACTCAGTTTTATGGACGCTTATTCCGGTTATAATCAGATTATGATGCACCCGCCCGATAGCGAACATACTGCTTTCATCATGACCGAGGTCTATATTGTTACCAGGTAATGTCGTTCGGTCTTAAAAATGCAGGGGCCACCTATCAGCGTCTTGTCAACAAGATATTCGCCACACAAATTGGCAGGAATATGGAAGTCTATGTTGATGACATGCTCGTGAAAAGTGTCGTAGAAGGTGATCATCTTTCAGATCTTCGAGAAGCTTTCGATCTGATGAGAAAATATCAGATGAAACTAAACCCAGAAAAATGTGCGTTTGGAGTGTCTGCTGGGAAATTTCTCTGGTTTATGGTCGGCCAGCGAGGAATTGAGGCAAATCCTGAAAAGATAAAAGCGTTGGTAGAGATGAAATCCCCCACTACTCTGAAGGACGTCCAGCGTTTGGCTGGTCGCATCGCATCGTTGAATAGATTCATCTCGCGAGCATCTGACAAGTGCTTACTGTAGACACCCTACCTTCGGCTACACTGTTGGTAGAGATAGCTGGTTGAATGGAGGACCATACCCCCAAATCCCAAGTCCAAACTCAGCCAAACTCACCCTTGTAAGCCCCATTCCATAGCCCAGTTCAAGCCTGAACCCAGTCAACCCAGTCCTAAACACCACCCTGAAAAACCCCCCATAAGAAAAGCCAGTCAAAAAAATCCCAGAAAAGTCAAACTCACTGAGTCAACCCACTGAGTTAACCCGCTGAATCAACCCGCCGAGTCAACCCGTCGAGTCAAAACACCGAGTCAACCCGTCGAGTCAACCCGCTGAGTCAAATCACAGAGTTGACCCGCTGAGTCAACTCACTGAGTCAACCCACCGAGCCAAACAGCAGCCCCGAGGGAGCGATCGTACCTCGCTGGAAATCGAGGAACGGCCGTACGGGCGGCCCACAGCAGGCCGTCCAAACCGCCGCTGAATCCCAAGAAACGGCCGTACGGGCGGCCCATAGCAGGCCGCCCAAAATAAATTACGAAAAATGCCACTCTTCACTGCTATAAATACCCCCCTCCCCTTCTCATTACAACCATCCCTTCAAGTCCATTCAGCCCGGGTGCGGTCCGATTTCTCCTTCACCCCTTAGCCCATTTTCCCACCAAGGAGAGCCCGAGTGAGGAGAACCCAGCCCTGGTCCAGCCCAGCCTGACCACTGGTCTAAGTCTCCCAAGCTATCCAAGTCTTGATCTAGCCACTCGAAGCCAATCCTTGCGACACCTCCGTCCACCCAGCTACTCTTTTCCAGCATCATCTCATTTGCATCTAGCATAAGTGCAACATTTACTTTTCTTCCAACCCCCCTGCTTCACTGCAAGCACCTTGATTCTTCAAGCACACTGCATATGTCTTAAATTAAGCACCTGTCAGTTCGAGCGTATGCTCTGGGCTTGCCCGTTGTTGGAACCTGTCCATCAGAAACTCTTACTGTTCAGACCTGCATTCATGCTTCACCATAAAACACCTTGGTCATTCAAGCACACTGCATACGTCTTACATTAAGCACCTGTCAGTTCGAGCGTACGCTCTGGGCTTGCCCGTTGTTGGAACCTGCCCATCAGAAACTCTTACTGTTCAGACCCGCATTCATGCATCATGTCATCCATGAGAATATGCGAGGATTAAAACCGACTTTCAAGTATTAGTTCGATTCTGTGAAGTAGAGACCGTTCTTCGGTACGGGCAGTGTGTGGGGTGCTTAACCTCTTCCCACCCTGTAACCGTGATCCCTTACCTTGAATCTCTGGCCGCGGATCAAAAGGAGTCATTTTAGAGGAAGGAATCTTCGGATTCCCTTCACTAACGTTTCTACGGGGTCTAGCCGACTGTAGATTCGAAGTAACTGGCTAGTGGCGACTCTGGTCTTATACAAACTCATTTAAACACATCCAGCTTAACACGACAACCAAACAAAGCCCTCGAGAACGAGGCAAGCCAGTGGCACAAACGGCGATTTCGCACTCACGCATCCTCCTCTCCTTCTTTTCCCGAAAGGGGAAGGGACGACGAGAACGTCGTGTGGGAGCGCGGAAAATGGCAAGGGTCCACAGAATGGCGACTCTGCTGGGGATTTGCTAGTCCCACTAGTCGTGATCCGACTTGAAAAACAGAATCCTTCCCGTACTTGAAAGTCACTAATCCTCATACAATCTCATCTGCATAGCATTCTACCCAAAATAAAATAAAAAAAATATAGAAAATCCCAAAACCTACCAAAAAAAATATATATATAGAAAATTCTAAAACCCAAAAAGAGTAGAGTACAGTCCTCACCATTGCGCCTCCTCGGGCTCAACGTACGCAGAGACAATTTCCCTACCGCAGCATAATCCGCACTCGGGCTCAACAAGCCATGTCCGACCACGAAGAAGAAACTCATCTACTTCCCGCTCTTGAGATGACCGAAGCGCAACCTCCAGCGCAACAGCCCATTGATAATACGCCAATCATACAGGAATTGGCACAAGGAGTGAGAGCAATGCAAGAAATGCTCTTGCAATTCATGCAAGCACAAGCCACCGCAGCAGCTAACAATCAGGTTGGCCCAGTTCAGCAATCTCAGCAGCCATGTTGGGTCCTTCCGGCCTCCAGTTCAAATCAAGCGCAACCATCAGAGTCTGCCCAAGACTACCGACAGCAGCCATCTCAGCCCTTCGCTATGGGGCATCCTTCTCAATATCTTCCTACGACGACAAGGCCATCTCAGAGTGCTCCCGTCGCAGGGACTTCCAGTCAACTTCCAGTCAATCTTGCAAACAACAGTATCAGTAGATCTCAGCATGTCCCCGCCGATGGGACACCTTTTCAATTCCAGCACATCCCCGCCGATGGGATTTCAATTCAATTTCCAGCAACAGGGACAGCACTGGCGAATGCCCACAACGGGGATCAGTGTCAAGCCCACATCAATCAGCGGACAGTGGCGAATACCCAACAAGGGGGTCACTTCCCAGCATCTCAGCCTCTTGCAAACAGGAGCACTTTTCAATTCCAGTACATCCCCACCGATGGGATTCCAGTTAATTTTCAGCAATCTTCAATTCAGCAAAATCTAGTTAATTTCCAGCAATCTTCAATTCAGCAATCTCCAGTTAATTTCCAGCAAGTTCCAGTTCAACCTTCAGTACAGTCTCCAATTCAATTACAATCCTCTCAAGCACAAGTTCATCAGAATCCAGTTCAGTCGTCAAATCAATTTCAGCAACCCGCCGTTGCTTTTCAGCAAGCCTATAGGGTCGAGGACGTCGACCACTATGCCGAAGAAGAACGTGCCTTACTCCAAGAGGCACCAGTCGCTCGAACAGATCACTCAGGACTGGACGAGTTGCGGGAGCAGTTCCAGATCTTGCAAAATCAGCTTCAGCGACAACAAGGAATTGATCTACCTTCAACCAAGTTCAGAGACTTGTGTCCTTTCCCAGATGCTCAAGTACCTCAAAACTTTGAGGTTCCAAAATTCAAAAGATACGATGGCAGCGGTTGTCCCACAGCACATCTCAAGGCCTTCTGTGGAGAGCTGAGTGCAATCTCAGAAAATGAAGGGGCCCTCATTCGCTTGTTCCAAAAATCTCTGAAGGGCGATGCCCTAGATTGGTACACTTCATTGGACTGCCACCGCATCAGGACATGGGAACAGCTTTCCCAGGCTTTCGTCGACAGATTCGCGTACAATCTCAATATGGCACCCAGAAGAGCCGACCTTGCGGCTCTCAGACAAAGGAGTGATGAAACACTATCAGCTTATGTGGGACGTTGGCGAGCTATGGCAGCCAGAATGCGAACACCTATCGACAACGAAGAACAAATCTCCATGATTGTTTATTCAACATATCCAGGCATATCCGGATATCTCATCTCGCATCCATATGCGAATTTCTCACAATTGATCCGTGCTGGAGAGCAAGTCGAAGCAGGAATCCGTGCCGGGACAATCTCCCCATGGCCTCATCAAGCCACTCCAATCAAAAGGAATAGAGTGGAAGGAAGACCTATTGGGCACGGGAATGGAAACCGCAGTGGTTCTCCTCCCCGCCCAACAGAGGTAAACAACATCAACACCACTGCTCAAGGAAATCAACATGCTCCCCCACAGGGACGTCAACAGTATCAGCAGAATCAAGTTCAGCATCAGCCTCAGTGGTATCAGCCACAACCGAATCCTCAGCCACAACCACCTCGACAACAGCAGCAGTTCAGAGAAAACGGTCAATACTCATATCAAAATAGGCAAAATTATAGGGAGTTCAGGAAATTTACTCCCCTCTCTCAACCACTTAGTCAAGTCATGGCTACGCTAGTGCAGAAGCAGTTACTTACTCTAATAGCACCTCGGCCTCCGCCTCATCCTCTGCCACCAAACTACCGAGAAAATGAGTACTGTGCCTACCATCAAGGACGTGGCCATGCCACTGATCGATGCTATACTTTGAAGAATGCTATACAAGACCTAATTGATGACCGCAAGATCGTCATCTCAGTCCCTGGAACTTCTCCAGCAGCTTCCACCAACATCCTTCAGAATCCTCTGCCTCAACATCCGACGGACCCCAGTTCGTCTCATGGCCCTGCAGTCAATAGTATAGAAGAAGGGGACCATCTCGATCGCTTCTTCTCCCCTATCCAGTACATTCATGCTTACACTTATGGGCCGACAAGTCCTCCTCCGATCCTGCAAGGGGCAAGTCCCTTTCCTCCTCCAGTCCTCGAGCCAGTAGTACTCGAAGGAGCACTTCCATACGATGTGCTAGTTGTGCAAGGGGCATCTTACGGCCCCTCATGTTGGGAACCAGTCGTCCTGGAAGGAGCACAATCATACGTCGAGCCCACATACGAACCTGTCA
The DNA here is from genome assembly GCA_003013855.2 of Liriodendron chinense. NCBI lineage: Eukaryota > Viridiplantae > Streptophyta > Magnoliopsida > Magnoliales > Magnoliaceae > Liriodendron > Liriodendron chinense. The sequence goes on from ML058366.1 coordinate 1,114,851, forward strand.
TCTTACATGGGGCAACCCCAATTCAAGAACAATCCAATCCACGAGGGAAGGATTATACTCATCAGCAGCAAGAGCCCATTATCTTGGAAGGAGCTCCTCCAGTTGAGCCGGTCATATTGCAAGGGGCAAATCCCGGAGGCGTGTTAATCACTCTACGGCAGCTGGGACGAACAGAGAAACCCCCTGCCATATCAAGAGGACCGGTATTTATTCCATGGGAGCCTCCTGCTCCAGGAACGGTCAAACCAGGACCGCGACCCTATGTGATCTATGAAGACAAGCCTCGATATTACCCCTTCAGCACAGGCAACAATGTAGTCCTCAAGGCAAAAGCTCCATACGAGGAAGATCTGGTACCCACACCGGCACCGTTGCAAGAACCGGTGGTCCTAGAAGGCAAAAGGGAGGAAAACTACAAAAAGGTCCGATGGCACTATCCAGAATGTGCGGAAGTAGGAAACATGAATCCCAATGGGCGTTGCATTCGAAGAGATAATCAGAACAGAGGAGATCCCAAAGGCGCTCTTTCAGGTCTCGGTAACAAAAATGAAGCCGCATACGATGTGGCGACTCAGCTCAAGTTAATCCCTGCACAAATCTCAGTATGGGAGTTACTCTGTACATCTCGCATACACCGAGAAATGTTTGCCAAGACCTTGAACGATGCTCACGTCTCCTCTGATACGGCACCAGAAATGATAGCTTTGATGATTGGGCAACTCCTGGCTCCGCGTGCCATCACCTTCACAGATAATGAGTTGCCACCAGAAGGACGAGATCATGGGCGATCCCTCAACATAGCCTTACGATATAAAGACCTCTGCGTCCCACTGGTCCTTATCGATAATGGCTCAAGCTTAAACGTCTGCCCACTCAAGACCGCGGAACGTCTGGGAATCAGCCCTTCTTCATTTCGACCCAGCACCATATGCGTCAGAGCATTCTACAACACCCGCCGATCAGTGGAAGGGGAGGTCGACATAGAGGTACAGATAGGTCCGGAAATCTCTACCATCACATTCCAAATTCTGGATATATCAGCCTCTTTCAACATGTTGCTTGGATGACCATGGCTGCACAAGGTTGGAGCTGTGCCATCAACCCTGCATCAACGAGTAAAGTACATCTGTGGAAATCAAGTGATCTCTATCCATGCAGAGAAGGAACTCATCATTCCTTCCAATACTGCTGCCACTGAACCAGACATCCCGGTCATTGATATCCAGCTCTCTGAAGAAGACATCCCGTTTCACAGTTTCGAATTCGAGACTGTGAACTCTATCGCCAATCTAAAACCAATAAGGGTGGACCGTGTCTTTTCACCGGCAGAGCGTCTGAGCCTCAAATACCGAATGAAGAATCATTTCAAGTCCAGAAAGGTACCGCTGGTATATAACCAACGCAAATGGGGACTCGGATACAAGATAGTCTTCACGGACAAAAGAAGGAAGAAATTTCGGTGCTCACCCATTCAATTCGTCAAGGCAGGAGAACCTTGCAAAGATCCAGGAGGGAATCAACCGACTACACTACACAAAGGCCTCCCGATGAGCCTAGTTTGGGCCACATGGCCCCCCATTCGATGGGATCAAATTCTCGAACCATCTAAGCCTCCAGAAGAAGAAGGAGATGAAGAAGGAAGTCAAATACAGCAGCTTCAGGATCAGGTTACTTTGACACCTACTCCCAACCAAGGGCACAACCTGCCCACTTCAGCATCAATCAACCAGGGGCACAACCTGCCCTCTTCAATTTCAGCCAGCCAAGGGCACAACTTGCCCATCTCAACATCAATCAGCAAGGGGCACGACTCGCCCATCTCTGCAGAATCAACATCAACAATCATCAGCCAGGGGCAGAAGCAACCCATCCATTGGACCAAGAAAGGGAAGTGGCCAGCCCTAGATTGGTCTGATGTCCAGATTCCAAACTTGTGTCTAGCCGTGGAACCAGACGAACTACAATGCGAAGTAAGTGACCCGGGAGGGACTGAGTGCGACTCAGATCTCGAACCCGACCAGCGAGAAGTCATGGTCATTGGGCCAGACCATGATTCTTCGCCCAAAGCATCAACCCCCACCTCTTCAGGGGAGGAAGTGTGGGGTCCTGAATGGTCATCCGTTCCCCTAACTTTTGAATCAGCCAAAGAGCCATCTGAGGGCTCTGGCTTCCAAAAAAAACGCCTGTTTAAGCAGTGACCGGAACTTTGGAACAAGTTGGGTTCAATCATGGTCTGCAATGCCTGCTTGTTCAAAGTCCCACGAATTTCAAAAAACTAAAAAAATAAAAAAATTTCAAAAGCCAAAAACATCTAGCATTTCAATTTCAGAAAAATCTCAAAAACCAAAAGACATTTCTTTTCGTGCATTCAATAGTGTGCAAAGTTCGTCTAAAGAGTCGCATGAGTTTGAAGTCGAATCATTTGATTTCGACATCGAATTAGACTTCGAGTTCATGGGTCTGGACTCGGGATGAGGAAGATGATGATCCTGCTCCCGAACTTGAGGATCTCCTCAAAAAGTTCGAATCCAAAGCCAATGTTGTAGCCAATGATTTTGAGATAGTAAACTTGGGGACACCTGAGATCCCTAGGGAAGTACGCATCGAAAAATCGTTGCCACCTGAGATGAAACAGAAAATGATAGAGTTCCTAGCTCCAAGATTGTCCAACTTCGCGTTCTCATATGAAGACATGCCGGGGCTCGATGAAGAGCTCGTTGTACACCATCTGCCAACCAAGGCAGATATGAAGCCAGTGAAGCAGAAACTTCGAAGAATGAAGCCAGAATGGGCTCTGAAAGTCCGAGATGAAGTCATCAAACAATACAACGCGGGATTCTTGGTAGTCTCTAACTACCCTGAATGGCTCGCCAACATCGTACCAGTACCAAAGAAGGACGGCAAGGTTCGATTGTGCATCGACTTCCGAGATCTCAACAAGGCCAGTCCTAAAGACGACTTCCCTTTGCCACACATTGACACTCTGGTCGACAACACTGCTGGATACAAGATCTTCTCATTTATGGACGGGTTCTCAGGTTATAATCAGATTAAGATGGCCGTCGAAGATCGCGAGAATACATCGTTCATCACTCCCTGGGGAACCTTCTGTTACAGGGTAATGCCGTTCGGACTGAAGAACGCAGGAGCAACATATCAGCGAGCAATGACAGCATTATTCCATGACATGATGAACAAAGAGCTTGAAGTATATGTGGACGACATGATCGTCAAATCTCGCACAATTGAAGGACACTTTGAAGATCTGAAGAAGCTATTCAATAGATTAGAGAAGTACAAGCTCCGCCTCAACCCACAGAAATGTGTCTTTGGTGCAATGGGAGGCAAACTCCTCGGCTTTATGGTGAGCGAGGACGGCATCAGGGTCGACGAGACCAAAACCAGAGCAATCATCGAGATGCCCCCTCCTAGAACAGAGAAAGAAATCTGTGGCTTCCTCGGCAGAATTCAATACATCAGTCGCTTCATCGCACAGCTCACACCTATTTGTGAACCCATTTTCAAGCTCCTCCGAAAAAACGTTCCAAAAGAATGGAATGATGATTGCCAAGTCGCCTTCGATCGCATCAAGAGATATCTCATGAATCCTCCAGTCCTAGTGCCGCCCGCTCCTGGACGACCACTATTGTTACACATCTCGGTAGCAGCAGAAGCCATTGGCTGTGTCCTCGACCAGCACGACGAGACCGGGAAGAAGGAACAAGCAATATACTATTTGAGTCGAAAGTTCACCGACTATGAGACCAGGTATTCCCCGATCGAGAAGACTTGCCTCGCCCTAGTCTGGGCAACTCAGCGACTCCGTCAATACATGATTGCATTCCCTATTCTCCTCCTCGCTCACATGGATCCGCTCAAGTACCTGTTCGAGAAGCCGGCACTCACTGGAAGGATAGCTAAATGGCAGCTACTCCTGTCTGAGTTCGACATCACTTATGTCACTCAGAAGGCAATCAAGGGACAGGCCCTCGCCGATCATCTTGCGGCCCACTCCCTCCTGGATTATCAACCGCTCAAGACATTCTTCCCTGATGAAGATCTCTTGCTCATTGAAGAGGAAGAAAAGAAGAAAAAAGATGAGTGGACGTTATTCTTCGACGGCGCAGCAAATTCTAAAGGGAGCGGTATTGGAGCAATCCTCTATTCTCCAGATGATGTCCCTATTCCTATCTCAAGGCGCATAGCATTCGAGTGCACCAACAACATGGCAGAGTATGAAGCATGCATCACTGGCTTAAGGGAAGCCATAATCTTGGGCGTCAAGAAGCTACGAGTATTTGGAGACTCACAGCTTATCATCAATCAGACCAATGGCGAATGGAAGACCAAGGACGAGAAGTTGATACCATATCATGTGTATCTTGAAAATCTGATCGAAGAATTCAAAGAAATCACCTTCTCATACATGCCCAGAGCCAAGAACCAGTTTGCAGATGCTCTCGCCACACTTGCATCAATGCTCGAGATACCAAAAGGAGCTTCAGAATGGGAGCTCACAGTTGAAGTTCAAGAAGAACCTGCCTTTTGCCTGCAAATAGAAGAAGCCGAAGCTGTCCCTGACAAACCCTGGTATGCCGACATCAAGCAATATCTCGAAACCCAGGAGTATCCAAAGTCAGCAACAGCAACAGATCGCCGAACCATCCAGCGTTTGGCCGGCCAGTTCACCATCAGTGGCGAAGTTCTTTACAAGAGATCCTATAATCACATCCTCCTTCGATGCGTTGACGAAACAGAAGCTGCAAAGATCATGAAAGAAATACACGAAGGAATCTGTGGCCCACACATGAACGGGCACATGATGGCAAAGAAGATTTTACGACTCGGTTACTATTGGCTCACCATGGAGACAGACTGTTGTCAGCACGTCAGAAAATGCTTTAAGTGTCAGGAGCATGCGAATCAAATCCATGCCCCCTCATCAGAATTATACAGCCTGACTACCCCCGGCCCTTCTCCATGTGGGGACTCGACATCATCGGTAAAATCAGTCCCAAAGCATCAAATGGTCATGAGTACATACTTGTGGTAGTCGACTACTTCACCAAGTGGGTAGAGGCAGCCTCCTACACCACGATTGCAGCATCTCAGGTGATCAAATTCATGAAGAATAACATCATATGCTGGTATGGAATCCCTAATGCTATCATCACAGATAATGGGACCCCGTTTGTCAACAAGAAGATGGATGACTTCCTCAGCAAATTCAAGATTCAACGACATCGATCAAGCCCCTACCGTCCTCAGATGAATGGTGGGGTAGAAGCCGCAAACAAGACAATCATCAGGATACTCGAGAAAATGGTCGTGACCTATCGAGATTGGTCAGATATGCTCCCATATGCACTTTGGGCCTATCGAACGTCTGTACGATCTGCTACGGGCATTACTCCTTTCGAGCTTACTTACGGAATGGAAGCAGTCCTACCAGTCGAGGTGGAAATACCATCACTACGAGTGTTATTAGAAAGCGGAGTCGAAGAAGGAGAATGGCAACGGGCCAAATTCGATCAGTTGCAGTTAGCAGATGAAAAGCGCATGCGTGCACTAAGTCATTCACAGTGCTATCAGAAAAGGATCGCTCGGGCTTACAACAAGAGAGTCCGAAAAAGAAGTTTCAAGATAGGCGACATGGTCATGAAGAAGATTTTACCATCGCACCTTCCGGACCCCAGAGGAAAGTTCAAACCCTCGTGGGACGGGCCACTGATCATCAGAGAAGTACTTCTCGGAGGCGCCCTCAGACTCACCAGCATGAGAGGGGTGGATCTTCCTGAGCCGACCAACGCCGACAACGTGAAGATCTTTCACGGGTAAGTCATTCTGACCTTATCAAGAGTTACTTTAATAGAGCTGAAGTCAAAAGGTCGAAGCTAAGACCTCTGAGAAATCATTTCCATCCACCAACAAGTGTTTCAGATAAGGGGATTCAAAAAGAGAAAAATACAAAAAAAAAGAAGAGGCGATTCAAAAGGAAAAGACAAAAAAAAAAGAGAGAAAAAGAATACAAAAAAAAAAAAGAAAAGAGAAAGAAAAAGGGAAGCCAAAGCAAGGCACCCAAGAAAAAAATCAGTCCAAGAAGAAACACAGTCATCCATCCGTTCATCTCAGAGGGGTCTTTAGCAAAGACCGACAGCGCTATCATCGTAACTTAGGATAAGGGCTGAAAGACTGCCATCGGCCGGCAACGACGGATTCCCGACCTCTAGCCGCCGCAGTTATCCAGAGATCCAGAAAGAAAAAAAAAACAAAAAGAAAAAGAGAAAAAGAAAATGTGTGTCTAAACAAAGAGGGCGGAGTGAAAACCCGAAAGGGCGCTCCGAGTAAAAACAGTGGGCATACAGCGGACTTGGTGAAAACCCGAAAGGGCTCCGAGGGTAAAAACAGCATAGCTGCCAAGGGGCAGGCAAGATCAAACACCCGGGACGTGGTGAAAACCCGAAAGGGCGCCACGGGTAAAAATGACGGGAAAAGCCGGCTGTGGTGAAAACTCGAAAGAGCACTGCAGGCAAAAATGGCTCAAAAAGAAAAAAAAAATTTAAAAGTGCAGGTACCAAGAAGTCAGACGATCCAGATCGGTTCAAGCAATGAAAGTGCAAGAACGAGAGGAAGTACAGTCAGGAGCAAAGAACTCTACAAATTCTGACAATCTCAAGAAGCAACAGTTTCCATTGCCTACTCCTCTAGGGAACCAAAGGATCAAGCAAGTCAAATCTCGAGACATCGGTCAAAGCATTGGCCGAGCCCCAGTTCTGATTCCTATATCCCGACACAAAATCCAGACACACACTCACAAGACAACTCATGGCACAGTAGATTTTCAAACAGTTTTCTTTTCAATTAAATGCATCATATTTCTTTTACACATATCATATCATCTTTTTCAAAAAAAAAAAAAAAAATGCATCATCATCAATCATATATGCAAAAAAGGAATGTGCAGGTGGCTAACACAATCAATCTCTACCCTCCTCCTCGGCCACATCAGGTAAGTCCTCTGACTCATAAAAAGATAGTCTCGCTCTCAACCTGCTCACCTCCATACGCAGGTAATGCGCCTCATCGCGCTCAAGGGTACGGATCGCTGTCTCCTCATCAGACAATCTCTGATCGGTAGCCAATCTCCTCGACATCATCTCACAATGATACCGAAGTGCAGAGATCTCAGACAGCAGATGGCCATGAGTGGCCAAAAGGAAGCAAGGATCGATAAACGGGCGTTCCTCAAAGGGTTCATATGAACCAGATGAAGAGCCAGCATCTCCAAGGATATCCTGCTCATCCTGATCAGCAGTCTGGTGCCAGCAAGGGATACGTCGATACAAAGACTGCTCAGCAACCCAGTACTGATATGGGGCGGTCGCCATCGGAAAAGTCCGCAGCTCAAAACCCAGCAAATCAGCAGTCAAGTAGCTCGCCCAAGAACAATCAATCCGGGTCCTGAAGTCAGAGGATCTAGAGGGAAGTACTCGACGCCCGATACCCGTGAAAGCAAAAGGAGGAACATCCTGCTCATACCCAAACTGCCGCAGGAACCGGATGGGATGGTAAGAAAAGTAGGATCGAAAGCCTACCAACATCAGAGGATAGTGGTGTGCATCGCAAAGCACTGGAGGAAGTGAAATTCAAGATGACTCCCAACGAACGTTCCAGTCATGAAGTTCAGCAAACATCCTGCGATACAAGGGCTCGCTCATCCTAGCTGTATGAGGAAGAAACTCAATGATGTGTCGCATAAGGTTTGGGCAACGAGTGTCAGGAAAAGATACAGGAACGGTCAAAGAAAGACGCTCCCATAGCCAGACCTGATCACAAAAAAAAAAAAAAGAAGTTCAGCTAGAGCAAAGCAATCCCTAACAAAGCAAGAAGAAAAAGGTGCAGAAAAGATACCTGCAGAAAGGCACAACAGCAGCGAAGGACACGAGTGCGGCCCAGGGCGCAGTCAGTCAACCCATTGAACAGCTCGGCCAAGGTAAGAGAAATGATCCCCTGCCGACAGATAGCTCGGCTCATCATCTCAAAAAGCAGAGGAGTTGGGGACCTGCGCCATCCCGAGAACAACACCTCAGCAATCAAGCAGAACATCAGTGCGTTCCGAGCAAAGGTAGAACCGGCCACACTCCAAGGACCCGAAAAGAGATCATACAGTAAGTCCAAGGAGAACACTACAGCATCCTGGCCGGCAGCTGCAGGATGAACAAGATAAGGGATCCCGAACCAGTTCTGCGGTGTGGCAGTCTTCGGCGACGTCGTCGGTGAAAAATACTGAGTATAATCCCAGGGCAAGCCTTTCAAGCGTGCAAGCTCCTCCAAAGAAGGCCCCATCTCCATATCGTTGAACGCAAACAAGTTCAACGAAGGGACCCAGTCAATCAATGCAGCTCCGAGCATTCTCCAATCAATATCAACTCTAGCCATATGAACCAGACTGCCAAAGCCATAGGACTCTAACTCCCGAATCTCATAAGCTGACAAGCTGTCAAGCCAAGCAAGCAGTCGTGGCGAGCAAGAAGGACGAGGAACCAGCTGACAAGTCCTCACTGGTACCCCATCTAGAACAAAAGGCCCAGAAGTCAACGATGACTCATCAAGGATCGGAAGGTCAACGGGCGAAGGAGAAGGAAAAGCCGGAACCTCTGCAGACTCGATAGCCCCTGACCTGCCCTCAGTAACGGCTATGTCTGATATAGTCGCATCACTATCTGAAACTGTCATAACCGCAGCCGCATGGGAGGACTCGCCCACCTCATGAACAGAGTGCTCAAAGGATTGACGATCAGGAGAAGGAAGATACTCCCCATCAAAAGAGCTATCAGTGAAGATCACACCACACATCGTGGCATCCTGGCTAATCTGACTGTCGAGAAATGCATCTGAACCATCAAAAAAGGTCCCGGCAACCCCGATCGAAGAATCAACGGTCAGATCTGGACCTGCAGCCCTCTCCAACAGGAAATCATGAATCCAATCATCATCCTGGTCGATCAAAGGGATCATCGAAGCATCCACACCGTCCATCATCAGGGGGACATCATCAATGACCACATCAAGTCCACCCAAACAAGTATGCCGCACATCTCGGCCCTCATCAAGAGCATCCAAACCGTCAAATGTATCATCTGAACCATCCATACCATCCAGACATGAGATCAGCCCATCAATGTCCATCCTGGTCCCATCACCTCCATCAATCACATCATCCATGTGGCCCACATTCAAGGGATGCACAACCTCACCTATGTCCCATCCTCCCATCTCATCCATACCATCCATTCCTCCCACAATCAAGGCCCCATTTAAATTAGAAATTCCAGCCATCCCACCATTAATGGGGCCATTCAAAGCTCCACCAACCACCAAGCTTAAGTCTTCATCAATACCCCCTCTTAATGCCCCATCTACCCCATCCATTAAAGGCATCTCCCCTTCATCAAAGCTCATTGGAAAATCTGAAGTGTGGGACCCATCATGAACAGTCCCTACAACCCTTGAATCTCCACCATCCATTGTTTGAGAGAGGACAAAGTGAGAAGAAGACGAAAGGAGAAGAAAGGATGAGACAAAATGAAGATTCATGGCTGGAATCAAATGATCCAGTGCAGAGAATGGGGGGACAAGAGAAACAGACAGCAGGGAATGTCCGAGCACGAGCCAGCCCAGGCCGCTCAAGAGACGACCCCTGGGCGGCCTGCTCTGGGCCGCCCGTACAGACGCGGTTCCTCTCTCTCCGCGGGATTGGCTCCAGGGTTCTTGGTAGGTGAGGCTGACAGTCCACATCAGCAGATGGCACTCCATGGGCCGCCCAAGGCTCCGGTCCACTCCAGATTTCGATTGAGGCTGATCAAGATCATATAAAAGGTGCCCCACCGGTCCAATCACGAAGCAATGCAGCCAGAACATGGTTGATCAAGTCAAAGAGAAGGAAAGGTGGTCAAGTGGGGGCCACAAACAATCCAAGTCATTCAAAGATTAGATCATCATGATCTAAACCATTGAAGAACCTGCATGAGCCATCAAACAACAAGATCAAAGGGCTGATCATCAAAAGAAGGGCCAGAATCCAAGATCTAATCACCAAGTGGGCCCACAAAGCCAAGTCAAGCGATCTGAGACGTTCAAGCCATCATCTGCACCATAAGAAGCCTTCTTAGCCCCACAAATCATCAAAAGAGGGGCCCCAAAGTAAAGCTAAGGTCTCAAGTGGGCCCACGGGGCCAAATCTATCAATATGAACCATTCAAGGGCTAGATCAGCATGATCTAAACCATGGGAAAACTCATACAAGTCACGAAACAGCAAGATCAAAGACTTGATCATCAAGAAAGAAGGCCAGAATCCAAGATCTAATCATCAAGTGGGCCCACAGGGCCAAATCAAGCAATCCGGACCACTCAAATCACAGTCAGCCCCGTCAGAAGCCAAATAAAGCAAGGTAAGTATGCCCAACCCCAAAAACTGGGTCCGAAGACCTTAAACTACGTCGGGATCAAGATCCCGAGGGACTTTTTAATAAAAACCGGTAGCAGTCTGGATCGACGAATCAAGATCCGCTGATACCGGATATTTACCAAAAAGAACAAAAATAGGTTCCCCCTGTCATGTAAAGTTTTTGGTCCAAAGACCTTAAACTACGTCGGGATCAACATCCCGAGAGATTTTTAATAAAAACTAGCATCGATCCCAGCCTTTCAGGCCAAGATCTGATGATCTGGATCATTTCGAAAAACAAAAATATATCACCAGCCCCTCTTTTAAAGTTTGTGGGTCTGAAGACCTTAAACTACGTCGGGATCAAGATCCCGAGAGACTTTTAATAAAAATCGGCATCAGTTTGGATCGAATCAAGATCCGCTGACACCGGACATTTTACAAAAAAGAAGAACAAAAAACAGGTTTTCCCTGTCCTGTATATAGTTTTGGGTCCGAAGACCTTAAACTACGTCGGGATCAATATCCCGAGGGATTTTCAATAAAAGCCGGTATCAGTCTTGATCAAGATCCGCTGACACCGGACATTTTTCGAAAACAAAAAAAAATGTGTTTGCCCCCTTTTGTACAGGTTTGGGTCCAAAGACCTTAAACTACGTCGGGAACAAAATCCCGAGAGATTTCCAATAAAAACCATTGTTAATCTTGATTGTTCAAATTGAGATTCAACAGCTTGGATCATTTCAAAAAAAAAGAAGAGCACAAAAGGAATGTATTTTCAGCATGTGCAGATTTTGGTCCGAAGACCTTAAATTACACTGAGATTAATTTCTCGGGGGACCTTTTCCTGCTTTCAACTAAAAACCGGCATCGGCCTCAACCGTTGGGATCAAGGTTTGATAACCCGGATCATTTCCAAAAATACCAAAAAGATTTCAAGCTTTCCATAAAAACCAGCATCAACCTTGGTTACCCGAGTTAAAATCTGGAACTTTTTCAAAAAAAAAATAAAATATATAAAAATGAAAAAAAAAATTTCCATCAATTCCAACTGCACAAATTCATCCCCAGCAGTCCGAAGACCTAAAACTACACTGGGATTAACTTCTCGGGGGCTTTCTTTCCTAACCTGTTCCAGGCATGGCTGACACTTGATCGTACGGGTGTCTGGAATTTTTTTAAATAGGTAAGGACTGAGGCGGGCAGAACTCCGCAACCCTGTTCGTGTTGAACGCACCGTGATAGACAACCTTGATTTGGAAGTCGCTGTTAAATCCGACAGATGTTTCCTGTTCCTAAAACTCATGAAGGGGATTAAGGCTATTGGGAGGTGGAGCGCACCCTCACGGAATTGTGAGCAACGTAAGGCCCCAAACTGGATTGACTGAGGAAAATGTGAGGATGTGGCTCATTTTGTGGCCGAAGGAGTCCGTCGGATGATACGTGGTCTATGTGCATTGCACATGAGGAACAGGCAACTTTGTGGGTGTGTTGACTGAAAACCCTCAACAATCTCCTCATCCGAAGATGTAAAACTACGGCACTTAACTGTGTGAGACTCGTCTTGCTCGCTGACGTAAAATGGATCGGGTGCCTTACCAGCAGTAGAAGCTGGAAGTGGATGAAAATTCCATACTTTTCCTTGCATTTCATAAAAATCACAAAATACAAAAACATTGCAAAATCACTTTTTCAAAAATCACAAAAATTATTTTCCTTGCTTTCAAAGAAAATATTTCGAAAATCACAAAAAATATTCCCTGTGTTTTCAATAAACCGATCTCTATCCTGACCTCTCAGATAAAGATTCGGATCACATATTTACAAAAATCACAAAAATTGTCACTGTCCCCCAGCACTACACTTCAGGAGTCTTGAACTCCACTCTCTTCACAATTTGGGATGACGGATCCAATCGCCCGCCAATTGGAATCTTGACCAAAACGGGCAACTAAACACCATCTCAATCACACGCATGCCCAGAAGAACATCTTGAAGTTGGATAACATCCTCGTACATTCTCATTAAGCAAAGAAACAGCATCTTGGGACGATGGACCTGATCGACCACGGGTCGGGATCTTGACCAACCCGCTGACCAAACATCCGCATTAAAAAGAAAATCCCCAGGGAGCACAACCCTGCAAGCAATAAACTCAAAATTCTCGGCATCTCCAGCAAAAGCAAAATCATCAAACTGAAAGAGAATGAGCCAAAGCCATGCATTTATCATGCATCTCCATGCATCAGCATCCATCGCATCATTCATCATGTTTACTTGCTTTCAAAATAAAGACGGTTAGCCAAAGACCCCACAGGCATCTCTAGTGGAGGCACGTGCAGACCAGATTCCCATTTCAAAAAGACAAAAAAATATCTCTATTTACAAATAAAAACCCCACGGAGTATCACTCCCCAGAGTGGGTATCTTTTCAAAAACCCAAAAATATTTTCTCAGTAGAGCGTTCTGCCTCCAACACGCTAGGAGATCTTCCATATCTCTGGGTAGGAGCTGACGCAAAAATCAAATAAGATCCGATGTCTCGCGGTTTCCTCGGAGACCATCGGATCCAATGCACTCAAAGTACGGTCGAACTGAGCTCCAGTGTCAGTGCGGTCGTACCACATGCCAAGATAAGAAAAGATGAAAAGCCAAAAGGCTCGGTCACAAAAACCATTTGAACAGGTGGAAACGATGAATTGTAACCCAAGTATCAAAATCAGCAGATTAGGTGGAAAGAGTTCACCCGCACATACCTAGGCGTGGATGCCTGAAGTACCTTGACTGAGTCCAAGTCGGCGTAGTAGAATCCCGTAAGACTATCGGACGCAGGGCGTCTAACCACTTTGACAGTCAAGCGAAACAAGTACTCCTGGAGTGATCTGGGAAAACATCAAACATCACACAATCAGTCTCAGGGTCAGCAACCTCGTAAGACTATGGACGCAGAGGCTCTGCTGCACCTTTCCGATGTTAGTACCGATCGGGAATGAAAGGGTTGCGATTGGGTACCCAGGTTGCAGCAAACTGCAGGGACAATCGCAACGTTTTCTCCAAACTCCCGCGGTATGTGCGAGTTATCAATTTCCAGACAATCAACTGACTCAGATACAAAGGACAACAAAGATTCCAGACCACAATCGAGGAAAGAATGAATTGCAAACCAAGCATCGAAACCAGCAGATCGGGTGGAAAGAGCCCACCCGCACATACCTAGGCGTGGATGCCTGAAGTACCTTGACTGAGTCCAAGTCAGTGTAGTAGAATCTCGTAAGACTATCGGACGCAGGGCGTCTAACCACTTTGACAGTCAAGCGAAACAAGTACTCCTGGAGTGATCTAGGAGAACATTAAACATACAATCAATCACAGGGTCAGTAACCTCATAAGACTGGCGACGCAGAGGCTCTGCTGTACCTTTCCGATGTTGGTACCGATCGGGAATGGAAGGGTTGTGATTGGGTACCCAGGTTGCAGCAAACTGCAGGGACAATCGCAACGTTTTCTCCAAACTTTCGCGGTATGTGCGAGTGATCGATTTCCAGGCAATCAACTGGCACAGATGCAAAGGCAAGCAAAGATTTCAGACCATGATCTATGAATGACCGGGTCAGAAGTGGGGTGTCCACTCGCTTTGGCATTCGGTTGCAAGCAACCTCTGCCAAAGAGGGGCATCTGTAGACACCACACCTTCGGCTACACTGTTGGTAGAGATAGCTTGTTGAATGGAGGACCATACCCTCAAATCCCAAGTCCAAACTCAGCCAAACTCACCCTTGTAAGCCCCATTCCATAGCCCAGTTCAAGCCTGAACCCAGTCAACCCAGTCCTAAACACCACCCTGAAAAACCCCCCATAAGAAAAGCCAGTCAAAAAAATCCCAGAAAAGTCAAACTCACTGAGTCAACCCACTGAGTCAACCCGCTGAGTTAACCCGCTGAGTCAACCCGCCGAGTCAACCCGTCGAGTCAAAACACCGAGTCAACCCGTCGAGTCAACCCGCTGAGTCAAATCACCGAGTCGACCCGCTGAGTCAACTCACTGAGTCAACCCACCGAGCCAAACAGCAGCCCCGAGGGAGCGACCGTACCTCGCTGGAAATCGAGGAACAGCCGTACGGGCGGCCCACAGCAGGCCGCCCAAACCGCCGCTGAATCCCAAGAAACGGCCGTACGGGCGGCCCATAGCAGGCCGCCCAAAATAAATTACGAAAAATGCCACTCCTCGCTGCTATAAATACCCCCCTCCCCTTCTCATTACAACCATCCCTTCAAGTCCATTCAGCCCGGGTGCGGTCTGAGTCCTCCTTCACCCCTTAGCCCATTTTCCCACCAAGGAGAGCCCGAGTGAGGAGAACCCAGCCCTGGTCCAGCCCAGCCTGACCACTGGTCTAAGTCTCCCAAGCCATCCAGGTCTTGATCCAGCCACTCGAAGCCAATCCTTGCGACACCTCCGTCCACCCAGCTACTCTTTTCCAGCATCATCTCATTTGCATCTAGCATAAGTGCAACATTTACTTTTCTTCCAACCCCCCTGCTTCACTGCAAGCACCTTGATTCTTCAAGCACACTGCATATGTCTTAAATTAAGCACCTGTCAGTTCCAGCGTATGCTCTGGGCTTGCCCGTTGTTGGAACCTGTCCATCAGAAACTCTTACTGTTCAGACCTGCATTCATGCTTCACCATAAAACACCTTGGTCATTCAAGCACACTGCATATGTCTTACATTAAGCACCTGTCAGTTCGAGCGTACGCTCTGGGCTTGCCCGTTGTTGGAACCTGCCCATCAGAAACTCTTACTGTTCAGACCCGCATTCATGCATCATGTCATCCATGAGAATATACGAGGATTAAAACCGACTTTCAAGTATTAGTTCGATTCTGTGAAGTAGAGACCGTACTTCGGTACGGGCAGTGTGTGGGGTGCTTAACCTCTTCCCACCCTGTAACCGTGATCCCTTACCTTGAATCTCTGACCACAGATCAAAAGGAGTCATTTTAGAGGAAGGAATCTTCGGATTCCCTTCACTAACGTTTCTACAGGGTCTAGCTGACTGTAGATTCGAAGTAACTGGCTAGTGGCGACTCTGGTCTTATACAAACTCATTTAAACACATCCAGCTTAACACGACAACCAAACAAAGCCCTCGAGAACGAGACAAGCTAGTGGCACAAACGGCGATTTCGCACTCATGCATCCTCCTCTCCTTCTTTTCCGAAAAGGGGAAGGGACGACGAGAACGTCGTGTGGGAGCGCGGAAAATGGCAAGGGTCCACATTTACCATTCTTCAACCTCCTTCGTGCAACGGCCAAGTCTGATTGGAAATGGACACCACAGTGTGAGGAAGCCTTTCAACAATTGAAGCTATACATGAGCACACCCCCCATTTTATCTAAACCTGTAGCACATGAGCAACTCATTCTTTATTTATCTGTGTCCTCTACGGCCGTTAGTGCCGCTTTAATAAGAGAAGATTTCGGGGTGCAAAGGCCCGTTTATTATATCAGTCGAGCAATGATTGACGCGGAAACTCGATATTCTGATATGGAAAAGCTGGCCCTAGCCTTAGTCACGGCAGCTCAGAAACTGCGACCATACTTTTAAGCCCACGCTATTCTAGTACCAACAAATCATCCACTACGACAAGTCCTTTCAAAACCTGATGCTTTCGGACGCTTAACTAAATGGGCAGTCGAGATCAGTGAGCACGATATCTCATTCTGTCCTAGGACCGCAGTCAAAGGCTAGGCCGTGGCTGACTTTATCACCGAATTCACATACTCTTCCGATGATAATACCATGACCAGCGACCAGCCTCGTTGGTCACTCTTCGTGGACGGGTCGTCGCGGGCCACTGGTAGCGGAGCGGGCCTGATTTTAGTGGCTCCCGACGGGTCGCACTTCCAATATGCTCTACATTTCGATTCTCGCATCTCAAATAATGAAGCGGAATATGAGGCCCTGATCGTTGGCCTCGAACTAGCAATTATCCTTTCAATCCAGAATCTGTTAATTCATAGCGACTCCCAACTCATTGTCAACCAAGTTCTCGGTGAATTCGAGGCCAAAGAAGAAAGGATGGCCTTATACAAATCTCGTGTCCTCATCCTGCTCGCGAAACTGAAGACTTATGAGAT
This sequence comes from Liriodendron chinense, assembly GCA_003013855.2. NCBI lineage: Eukaryota > Viridiplantae > Streptophyta > Magnoliopsida > Magnoliales > Magnoliaceae > Liriodendron > Liriodendron chinense. The sequence continues at coordinate 1,131,440 of ML058366.1, forward strand.
AATTCATATTCCTCGCGAGAAGAACCAACTCGCAGATTCCCTGGCAAAGCTCGCTTCTGCACCAGAATCTGAGTTATCGCATTTAATCCCCATCGAGCATCTTCAGAACCCAAGTATCGACCAAGCAATTCTTAAGCAAGTAATATCGGTACAATCATCTCCATGTTAGATGGACCCCATTATCCTTTATCTCAGAGACAGATATCTCCCAGACAATAAGAAAGTTGCAAGACAAATTCGTCATCGAGCCGCCAGGTATACCTTACAAGACGGAATATTGTTACGAAAAAGTTTTTCCTTGCCTTATTTAAGGTGTCTTCATCCAGAAGAAGCACTTCGTGTTCTCGATGAAATACACCAGGGGGCATGCGGTAACCACCCCAGGGGGCGATCCCTAGCCTATAAGGCGATGAGGCAAGGATATTATTGGCCCACTATGAAAGCAGAAGCAATTGCATTCTCCAAAAAATGTGACAAGTGCCAGCGATACTCTCCTATACCTCACGCACCGTCCGAGCAAATGACTCTAGTTGATAGCCCTTGGCCTTTCGCACAATGGGGGGTCGATATCATCGGGCCCCTGCCTACTGGAAAAGGACAAAACAAATTCGCGATAGTAGGGGTCGACTACTTTACCAAATGGGCCGAGGCAGAACCGTTGGCCAAGATCACGGAGAAACAAACTACGAAGTTCATATGGAGGAATATCATATGCCGTTATGGACTCCCCGACACTATAATTACCGATAATGGGACGCAATTCGACAACGCAGCCTTTGACGAATTTTGTGAAAAGTGGAAGATACGTAACCTCCGCACTTCTCCATATCATCCTCAGGCAAATGGGCAAGTCGAGGTAGTGAATAAAATCATCAAGCATCATTTGAAAACCAAGCTCGGTGAGTGTAAGGGCATGTGGCCAGAACTCTTGCCAGAAGTCTTATGGGCATATAGGACTACGGCTCGTACGTCTACGGGCAAAACCCCCTTTTCCTTGGCATTCGGCACCGATACGGTAGTACCAGTCGAGATTCAAATCCCCTCGTACCGGGTTGAGAAATACGATCCTACTAGTAACCAAGAAAATCTTCGACTTCACCTCGATCTCTCGGAAGAACGAAGGATCGCCTCTCAGATGCGAGTAGCAGCATATCAGCAACGCATTGCTCACTATCTTAACGTTAAAGTTCGACCTAGAGCTTTCCAACTGGGAGATTTGGTTCTCAGACAAAACCTTGGGGTCTCTACTCGATCACTTGATCCGAATTGGGAAGGCCCATATCGGGTCATAAAAATTGTGCGACCCGGCACCTACTATCTTGAAGATATGCAAGGAAGACCAGTACGTCGCCCTTGGCACGTGGAACACTTGTTGCAGTACTTCCCTTGATGCAATGTAACTCTTAACGATACTTGAATGGACTGAGGGTTGAAATTGTCTTTTGGTCGCTACTCCATTTACTTGGACTCGAATAGCCCCGAAGAGAATACATACATTCTCTTGGCCAATTGCCTACCCTTGGTAGGGTTAAAATTATTATTAGTTGGTTGCTTTTCCATTTTATGGATCGAAAATAGCCCTGAAGAGAGCATACGTGCTCTCTTGACCAATTTTCTGCCTTTGGTGGAATAAAAATCTCAATCGATTGACTAGTCTGTCTCAACGCAGACAGAGACGGACCTACGAGTTACTTTTAATGAGTCAGATGCGAAGAGCACAGCTCGTGTTCGGATTAAGGGGTCGCACACCCTAAATGAATACAGCTCGTGTTCGGATTAAGGGGTCGCACACCCTAAATGCGAGTAGCCAAGCTCGTGCTCGAATTAAGGGGTCGCATCCCCTGATGAGTCAACATGTGATCAACACAAAGCAAAAATGAAAGATAGGAAGAATTGTTCTCTTCCCCAAGTGTAGGGTTACGATGTAGTAATAATCTCGGTAAGACCGAGGTCGATCCACAGGGAAGGAAGTAAACAATTCAAACTATCCTAATAACTAGAATCAAAGAGGTTTGTGAAATTGATTTTTAACATAAAATAGAAAATCTGATAATGGAAAGATAACTAGAGCATCAAGGATCCACTTATAGCTCTCCTTAGATGCATAATTCGCTATGGTTTTCTCACTTTCTCAACTAGAATCGATATTAAAATCTATCTAGTCGGATGATAGAGCTGTTAAACCAAACAATCTGTCATATGTAAGTTCAATGCATAGGATTCACTCAATGTAGGTTGAGCTGAGCATGCTCAATTGCTTAGGTCATTCCCCTTTCCAAAAGGTCCAGTTCACAATCATAACCATCCTCAAGTCCTGTCACAAGACAAGGCTAGATCATGATTTGAAGTTGATTCAAATCACATGCACAATCCATACATATTATAGAAATTCTAAAAAGTAGAACTTTGGTAGGAAGTCCCCACATGAAGATCATAGTACTAGAGCGCACTCCAATTCCTCGGATCATACAGGTCTAGACTGATGCCAACCAATTAAGAATTTAAGTAATTCTCCCAAATATCCATGAGTCATCATAAGACTAAGAAAAACTACTTAAAGCTTGTATAAACTTCAAACCATAGTTCATAATCATGAATTCCAACTTTAAAACCAATAAAACGAATTAAACAATCTAAGAAAACTATAAGGTTCACCTCTTAGCTCTAGCTAAGAGATTAGCTAATGAAAAGCATATTAAAAATAAAACTAGAACTAAGAAAAGGAAGAAAAACTAGCTGAAGGAGGCTAGGAAGCCTCCTATGACTTGAACTCCTTGCTCCCCACGTCCTTGGTTGCCCTGGAATAGAAGAGAGCACCTCCTTTTATAGTGCAGCAATAGTACAGCAACATAGCAGAATTTGTTTCGCTTGGTACGGCTTAACCAATGGTCGGATTGCCTTCAAAATTGATTTATAGCTTCCTTGTAATGTGATCTTCCTCATAGATGATTTAGATTTCCAAGATTATCCTCTGAATGGGCCCACCAATCACATCACCGACCGCCTCTCAAAATCGTGCACTTCGGGTACCTTCAGAACCAGTCATCTTGCTTTCAACACTCCGGAGTGTACAGACGTCGGATTGATCCCAAATTTGGAACATTAGTAGAAAACTTCCTCCTCTACATGATAGATGGATTAGATTGTCCAAAACGATCCCAGAATGTGGTCCAAAAATTAGAACAATTAGGGATTTTATAAACTCTGCGCAGTTAGAGCTTTCTGGATGGTCCATCTTTCTTCAACCGGTACGATCAAACCACACATCCTTTTGATCTGAAACTTTTGTGCTTATTCATATATGGATGTGTTCTAAAAGATGGTCAAAGTAGATTCTTCATATCATCAATGATGGGCCACCTGGACCGGCCCAGAGTGGAACAGCGAAATCTGGAACTTTCTGGACAGTTCGTATTGTTTTGGCCACCACGATCAATCCGTAGCTCCGATCGACACGAAACCACTTGGGTTAGTTCGGCGTCGAGCTTCTCTTCGACATGAATGTGTTGGATTTTCAAATATCATCAAAATGGGCCCAGAAAACTGGTCCAAAAAACTAGGTACGGGAATACCTTGCTGTTTTAGAATCTGGAATCTGAAACTTGCATGGCCAACCGGTCACGACCGGTCGGACAGGGCTGGCCGACCGGTCATGACCGGTCGGACAAGGCTGGCCTTGTTCCAGGGAGTGCATCCAACCGGTCATGACTGGTCGGGCCTTCTTGGCCGACCGGTCTTGACCGGTCGGACCCAATTTGGCTTTTTTTCTTCTTTCTATTCTTCCCTCCTTCCTCTCTCTTTGCTTTCTTCTTTCTTTGGTCCACCTTGGGCCTTCATCAAAGGCTCCAAATGGTCCCTTTTTTGTCTCTAATTGAGTGAAGCCCACTCTCATCCCTACAATCACAAAACATGTATTTGATTAGTCTTTAAATCATGAAAATCTTGCATAATGAGTGATGAATTGGGTTAGAATATGCACAATTAAGAGCTCAATAAGAATGCGCAACACTGAAGAAATAGATGTTCATCAAAACGATGACCAAAAGGTCAAGACAGTTACAAATTTTTCTCAAAAGTATACAAAAAAAATAAATAAATAAATAACAATACATGACATAGGAATGTGCCGAGGTCAAGGTTGGTCATCCCCATCTTGCGCAGGCTCGTGACTCTCAGCTTCAGGACCAGCCTCAGGAGCAGGAGCAACATCGGTTGCCTCAGTGACTTCGTTCTCAGCTGCAGCCCGTTCTCTAGCTGCAGCCTCGAAAGCCACTCTATCGAACTCCTCAACGTTAAAAGTCGGAGCAATCTGCTGCATAACTCTGACCGCAAAATCGCGACCAACGATATACGCTTCATATCGCTCCTCGTCATAAAGCTGAGAAGTACGGAACTCCTGAACTGCGCGAGGACCCTCGTCAGATACCATCTGAACGAGCGCCACTCGCTCTTCTTCCCAGTGGATGGAGTCATCCTTCAAGCTGTTTAAGTCGCTGCTGGGCCTCCTCCAGCTTGGTCCGAGTGTCCTTGAGCCGCTCTTCAAGCTGGATCTTGTCTTGGTGAAAGATTTCCTTCTCCTTCTCGCTCTTAGTATGAAGCTCCTGAAGCTTGGCGAGTTGGAGGTCCAGTGACTGAAAGAGATCAGTCATGGATTGGATTTTGACAAGGAGAATCTTTTTCTCTTCATCCAATTTGGCTATTTGGGCTTCCAAAGCCTTCACCAAGCGGTCCCGCCCTTGGACCTCGGCTTCCATCGTCTTCTTCTTCTTCTTCGCATCCTCGACGCTGCGGCGGGCTGCCTCGATGTCACGTCTGACTCGAAGCGTGAGATCCAAGCTCTGTAAAAAAGAATGAGTGTGAGAGGAGATCAATTAGAGTAATCCGCCATATCAGTGACGAAAAATATATAATAAAGAGAGGTCGTGTAAGGTTGGTTACCTGCAGCAATCTCACCTCGATGTCGGTGGAGAGGGCTTCGGGGCTTGGTTCGGGGAGGCCTCCGAAGGAGTTGGGAGAAATTTTGTCAAACATAAACTCGCATATTGGATGCAAGTGTGGAGGAATGACAAAAGTTCCCGAGCTAGAAGCTTGGGCTACAACCATCTCCTTGGGACCCAAGTCGCGAGCACTCGCAACGCCCGAGGCGGGCGCCAGCAATTCGCGAGCAGCTTCGATAACCGGCTGACGATGAGTGTCAGCCGGGGGGGCACGATGGATAGAGGGGTCGCATTGACCGAAGGGGTCGCGGTCGTACGAGAAGTCGTAGCGACCCCTCCCGAAGCCGCCCCACGTGGTTGAGGACCGCGAGATGACCCCTCTACAGGAGTAGGCGCATTAGAAGGACCCCGCGGTTTTCTTTTGCCTCTTTGAGGCTGCGCCCTTCAGACGGGGAAGTACCCCCAATGCACCTCTCTTGTCTCCGACATTCGTCATCTCTTCTCGGAAGATGAGACCCGCTCCACAGAGATGACGAGGTTCTAATGCGACGTTGAGGTGGCGAGCGGTCGCGGAGAGCTTGTAGACTCTAACTAACTTCTCGTTGAGTCCTCCTCGCAGGTTCGGCTTCACACCAGTCGGGATTCCTATGAACAAAAAAGAAGGAACATTAATCGTCAATCGAGCAAAGTTATTGTTCCTCTTGGACAAATAAACAAGCACTTAACCCACCTTCGCCAAAGTGCCTATTAACGTTATGGCCTTTGGGGTCGGAGCCCATTTCGGACTCCCAGTTGCCGGAGACATAGAACCACTTTTTTCTCCACCCCGGGCAGTTGGAAGAAGGGTTCCCCAAGATAAAGTTATTCCGGTGCCAGAAGCATAGGTAGTACCAACCCTCGCTAGTTGGCGCCTTCTTCAGCTGGAATAACCTTAAAAACTCTTCAGCGGTTAACTCCTCGTTACCCGCTTGCTTCCAGAGGACAAAAGCACTCAGGAGTACCCGCCAGCCATTTACTCTTAGTTGGCCTGGGGCAATCTTGTAGAGACGGAGGAAGTTTCATATAAAAGGGTGGAGGGGAAGACGTACGCCTACTTTGAAAAATATTCATAAAAAACCACACACCCTGGTGGTGGGGCATCGGCTGTCTCCCCTCTCCCTGGTAATCTAAACGAAACAGAGTCTGGGACTCTATATGTCTCTCTAAGGTTAGAGAGCCTCTCCTCCGTCAAGATGGAAGAGTAACCGGAGGCGGAATATCTCCCGACCGGTACTCTGGCGTTGTTGGATTCAGAAGAATCCGGGGTTTCGTCTCCAAGAGGGACAATCTCTTCGTCAGAGACCTCCGCCATTATAAAGAAAGTGGATGAGAGAAGCGAGTAAGAAGAAAGAATACCTCTGTAAAGAGATTTTTTGCTCCGGAAACAAAGAAGAAGAAGAAGGAAACTCCGCAGTAGATGGGATTCGGAAATGGGGGATTTTCTGCTAAGTCCGATATTTATATGCAATCATCTCGGTTGATTTGATGGACACGCGGCAGCTTCTCATCCGGCATGCCAGACGAACGGGCGCTGGCATTAAATACGGAAACACGTGGCGCCCGACGCCTCATTTCTGGCGGCAGAAAAAGCTGCGCAAAAGCTGTCCATCATAAATGCGGAAGCACGTTAAGTGAATCATGTGCGATTTTCTCCCAGCAGCCAGCTGTCTACATTAACAAACCCTTGGCATAGTTCCTCAATACCAAGGGTTTGGGGGGCATCTGTTGTAGGCAAATATAGTCTAGCGAGAAGTGAGGGATCGCGGGCATATCTGGAAGGCGACCAGTCAGGATCGCGCTCGAGATTAGGGGTCGCATATACGGAATGCGACCAGTCAGGATCGTGCTCGACGAAAGGGGTCGCATATCTGGAATGCGAGCAGCCAAGCTCGCGCTCGACGAAAGGGGTCGCATATATGGAATGCGAGCAGCCAAGCTCGTGCTCGACGAAAGGGGTCGCATATGCAAAATGCGACCAGAGTATTCTTCATTCGAGCAGCTCCCGATATCTGAGTGATCGTGATTCTTGGCATAGATGGCCTTCGTTTCATAGTACCAGCAGCTCGTATAGGCCGGTTTCGGTTTATATCTGATCTTTGTTCTGAATATCCGGAGACGTAATCGGCTAGACGTCTAGGATGTTCTGACTACATCCTTCTTCAAGGATTATCGTGATACGATTCTTATCCCATGAAAATAGGGATAACCTTAACGGCTTGCGTAGCGGACTGGATCATTGAGATCTGTATAAATAGATGATTCTATTGACGATAAAGGTACACAATATTCAATCTCTAGCCTCCATTTTTTGCCTGGTTATTCTTCTTCTTGCTTTGCCTGACTTCAGCATCGGAGGGCTAACTGGCTGGACACCAGCCACCCTTAGTTGCTTTTTGTCTCCTTACAGGTACGGCAGAAGAAGTCTCTGTTTGAAAGAGGGTGAACGACCAGGAGATCCTGTTACAAAATCTGATGTTAACAGACGCTAGCAAAACAAAGGTCACAGTACAACAACAAACTTATGTAAGAGCAAGCAATTGACAACCTTACAACCAAAACAATCATCAATAAAAACGAAAACAGACATCAAGTACAATCGCAACAAAATCACACATAGCGCACCCATTCCTGTGTGTCTATACGCTGTCCTATTTTTAGGTTCTCTACAACCATTTCCTATGTTCAACTATGGAACCTATTCGAATCTTATTAGATTACACGGGGCAGAACGAAGTTTCAGTTCTCTAAGCTCCGTACCCAAGATCTCATGTAAATTATACCTAAGATCCTCTATGGAATCTAAAACCTAGGCCCCGACACCCTAAATGGTCTTTCATGTTTAACCTAATCTAATCATTATTAATCAACTATTACCTTAGTTCATAAGAAGGTCCGAACTAAGACGTTACTAGGCATCATAACTTCACTCCAACTTCACTAGGTGCTAGCCCTAACCCTAGGCACTTAGGAATTCTCGAAATCTCTCTCTGATACCAAACTGTCACGCCCTGAAATTCGAGACTCGAGTATAATAACCCAAAGCCCGAGTTCCAGGGTGTGAATTTAAAATTCGAGCATAGATTCCTTGAAATTCCATTCCACACATCGCCTAACTAAAATAAATCCCCAAATATAAAATTTCTTTTCCACTGATATCTTATTACATTGAATTTTACAAGGTAAAATAGATCGAATACAATTGGCGTTTGAGTAACACGTGACCATATGAATACTCTGCTCGGTCTACGTCTTTTCCTTCCTGAAAACCTGTAAGAACTGTGGTGATTTTGGTGAGCTAAAAGCCCAGTGAGGTCATTTCCATCACAAGTAATATTCCAGTTAATAAAAGATAGGACGTGAATAATCAACGGATATAATTGTATGAAACATACGAGGATAAGGTTATGATTGATACACTTTATGATTTATTATGAATAGAACATGATTATCATGATGTCATGCATGTCATGATACGTGTAAGAGCAATAAACGTCTATAAACTCGTTGCCACTGAACATTAGGAACCTGTTGTTCGCTCGCCTCAAGTGTAAGGCTGCGATGTAGTAATAAATCTCGGTAAGACCGAGGTCGATCCACAGGGAAAGAGGTAAACAATTCCAAGTACTCTAATAACTAGAATCTAAGAAGTTTAAGAAAGTAGTTTTTCACATGAAATAGGAAAATCTGAAAATAAGAAGAACTAGAGCATCAAGGATCCACTTGTAGTAGTCCAATGCCAATCCATTCATCCAAGTACAACACAATTAGAATCAAAGTCCTATCTCTCATCTAATTGGAAGATATAACATTCAAGCACAAATAGTCCCACTCAAATCTGGAAATCAGATTTTTAGTTCTAATGGAGCACATAGAACTTGAACTTGTAGCCTTCAGAGTAACAGCCATGCCTATGGACTATGGCATGCTCAAGGGTTACTACAATTCAAATTCAAACAACCCAATCATGATAATTTCAGAGAATTGCAAGGAACTCATGTCCGGAGCACACAAACTCTCATAATTCATCTAAAAATTCAAACTTTATTCAAACTAGAACTCCAAAAATGCAAAATTAAGAAAAGGGTACTTGAAATAAAATAATTAAAGCATTGGAACCAACTACAAATTTCACCTCTAGCTCTAGCTAAGAGGTTAGCTAAGGAAAAGCATATTAAAACTAGAACTAGAACCAGAACTAAGAAAAGGAAGAAAAACTAGCTGGAGGAGGCTAGGTAGCCTCCTGGGACTTGAACTCCTTGCTTCCCACGTCCTTGGTTGATTTGGAATAGAAGAGAGCACCTCCTTTTATAGTGTAGCAATAGTACAGCAACATAGCAGAATTTGTTTCGCTTGGTACGGCTTAACCAATGGTCGGATTGCTTTCAAATTTGGTTTGTAGCTTCCTTGTAATGTGATCTTCCAAATAGATGATTTAGATTTCCAAGATTATCCTCTGAGTGGGCCCACCAATCACATCACCGACCGCCTCTCAAAATCACGCACTTTGGGTACCTTCAGAACCAGTCATTTTGCTTTCAACGCTCCGGAGTGTACAGATGTCGGATTGATCCCAAATTTTGAACATTGGTAGAAAAATTTATCCTCTACATGATAGACGGATTAGATTGTCCAAAAAAATCCCAAAATATGGTCCAAAAATTAGAACACTTCGGGCTTTTATAAACTCTGCGCAGTTGGATCTTTCTGGATGGTCCATCTTTCTTCAACCGGTACGATCAAACCACACATCCTTTTGATCTGAAACTTTTGTGGTTATTCATATATGGATGTGTTCTAAAAGATGGTCAAAGTAGATTCTTCATATCATTAATGATGGGTCACCTGGACCGGCCCAGAGTGGAACAGCGAAATCTGGAACTTTCTGGACAGTTCGTATTGTTTTGGCCACCACGGTCAATCCGTAGCTCTGATCGACACGAAACCACTTGGTTAGTTCGGCGTCGAGCTCCTCTTCGACATGGATGTGTTGGATTTCCAAATATCATCAAGATGGGCCCAGAAAACTGGTCCGAAAAACCAGGTACGGGAATACCTTGCTGTTTTAGAATCTGGAATCTGAAACTTGCATGACCGACCGGTCACGACCGGTCGGACAGGGCTGGCCGACCGGTCATGACCGGTCGGACAAGGCTGGCCTTGTTCCAGGGAGTGCATCCGACCGGTCATGACCGGTCGGGCCTTCTTGGCCGACCGGTCTTGACCGGTCGGACCCAATTTGGCTTTTTTTTTCTTCTTTCTATTCTTCTCTCCTTCCTCTCTCTTTGCTTTCTTCTTTCTTTGGTCCACCTTGGGCCTTCATCAAAGGCTCCTAAACATGGTCTTTTGGTCTCCAATTGGGTTAAGTCCGCTCTCATCCCTACAATCATAAAACATGCATTAGATGGGCCTTTTAATCATGAAAATCATGCATACCATGTCATGTAGTGGGCAATGCAATGTATAAATTGGAGGTTCAACACCTGTCACAAATCAACCATACTCACCTAACCGGTACAACGAGGCGGCAAATCAACCATGCACGCCAGTGGGCAAATCAACCATGCACCACTGATCCAACCGAGCAAATCAACCATGCTCAAAAAGTGAAATGACCAGAACTCGCTGCCACTGAACATTAGGAACCTGTGGCAAATCAACCATGCTCACCTAACCGGTACAGCGAGGCGGCAATTCAACCATGCACGCCAGGAGTCAAATCAACCATGCTCCTGTTCTGTCGTTGTGTATAAAAGATGTATATGAATGTATGAATTATGAAAACATATCTTGAAGCATACAATGCATCTCAACTCAATTCCAATCACACCATGCATGTGTCATCTTTGTTTAAGTCGTTCTTTGTCTAAACATTTAATTTGTAATAAATTAAGGAAGCTGAGGATAATTTGGAAAATTATTAAACTATGTAAGGTAACCTATGTCGAGTTTGTCTAATATCTTGATATGTACAACTAGATAGGATAATTTGGGGAAGGACATCAGAATGAATGATACCTAAGAACAGAGATCGAAGTGGGTCCCATACCTAAGACTCCCGTACAATTGACAAAGAAGAATGATGACCATATCAGAGACTTGATTAAGGAAGCGAGTTGAAAAATGGATTCCTTACCCAAAATCCAATTATTAAGCAATAGAGAAGGAAATAAGACTTAGAATATAGCAACTAGAGAATTAAGGAAAATCAACCAGAACATCATGAGATGAATCACTCATAGTATGATGAACTATAGGCTCCACACATGCCCAAACCTGAATATGAGTTGGCTCAGCGAGTCGCTCAGCGAGTCGACTCGGATTGGATTCGAGAAGAACTTCCTTCTTCCTCTTTCTTTCTTCCTCCTTTTTCTTCTTTCTTTCTCCTTCTCTATCTGGGATGCTGCCCCAGCAACAGTAGCAACGGCAACGGTGTGGAAGCCGCTCCCTCTCTCCCGTTACCTCTCTCTTCTCTCTCTCTCTCACACATTTTCTCTCTCTCCCTCTCTCTCTTTCTCTCTCTCTTTCTTTCTTTCTTTCTTCTTCCTTCTTCTTCTTTCTCTCTCTTTCTTTCTTTCTTCTTTCTCTAAGCTTGGAACGCTGCCCCAGCATCCACAACAGCAGCACTTGCTCTCTCTGTATCTCTCTATCTCTCTCTCTCTCTCTCTCTCTCTCTCTCTCTCTTCTTCTTCTTCTTCTTCTTCTTCTTCTTCTTTTTCCTCCTTCCTTTCTCTCTTCCTTCTTCTTTCTCCTTTCTTCTTTCCTTCCTTCTTTCTTTGCTGGAGCAGGGTCCAGCAGTGCAGCGGCGCCGCACAGCAAGGTACCACAGCCGCACAACCACCTTTTTCTCTCTCTCTCTCTCTCTCCTTGTCTCTCTCTAACGTCCTACTCTCTCTCTCTCTCCCTTTCTCACCGATTCTCTCTCTCTCTTATCTTTCTTAGAAGATAGAAGTGGGCCAATGGGGACCTTATATAGATACTAGGGTGGTGGAGAAGCAGTGAAGGTGTGAACGTACAAGGGGAATCCGGTTAGAGTTGCAGAAGGACACCGACCGAGTTCCGAAGATTCTCTATCACAAGTAATCCGTTGAAAACCTAGGTGGGGTCCACACGAAGGCCTGGAAGAGGTCTGGCCCAACCATGCACTATAGAATCGAAGATTTTGGGGTTTCTTGAATCCTATACCCGCGTTTGGGAAGCTGAAGTGGGCCGCACGATCGCCCGAAGCTGATGAGATCACCTACCTCCTACGTCCGTGCAAGGGACGCTTCAGATGGATGGCTTGGATCAACCGACGGGGTCCACGGTGATGGACGGTGTGGGCCACAATCGGCGACAGCGGTAACACTGTCGCTAAAACAGCATCCGAAGACGGTTTCTCGCCCGCGTGCACGTGAAACGCGGTCAACGCGGGTTGACCGTGAGTCGATTGTGTGCACTGCACACGGGGGTCCCACCTTGATGTATTTACTGAATTCACACGACCATCAGCCAGGCCACCCAATTTTGAGGTGTGACACAAAAAATGAGGCAGATCCGAGTTCAAATGGCCCACTTATGGCCCGATTTTCGATTAGAGCCTTTGTAGGACGATCGGAGGTTTGAAACTTCATGTGTATGGTTAGATTATGTCCTAGAGCTAATATATAGAGTTTTGCACGATAATGATTGTCCGAAATCATGTTACTTGAAAATGGCACATAACTTAAGTTTAACTAATGGAATTTTCGTACTTATTATAAATTTATGATTTTTATGAGGTCTGACACTTCTGCGTTGTTCTAGGATTCATTTGAAGCAACTTTAATAAAGGGGACATACTCTAATTTCTTACGGTTTAATTAATATTAATTTATCAATACTTAAGTTATTTAATTTACTAACTAATTAACTAATCTATAATTTACATTATTCTAAGATCCTAGGATGTTACAAACACACCCGAGCAGGTTCATAGGGCCAAGAAATCCCTGGTCTAAGCACCTGCCTTATGACGGACACAATGTACGGTTCAATTTTATGGACAGACATGTGTACAGGATAATGTACGGCGGTTTACATTGGTCGCGTAATTCGAAATCGAAGTGGACGGTTAAATCTTTTAATCTAGTGACGACAGATTATCCTAACGGTCGTTCTATCAACTTAACTAAGTACACTAAGTTTTTCAGAGGCCTGACAAGTTGTCTTACACATATAAACTGTATACATGTGTGAATGCGGGTGAACAATACAGCTTAGAATTTAATTTCTCACATGTGAACACGCACTCATGTATTTACTCGTGTGCTCAAATTTTTGGGGCAGTACAGGTTCTCTCCTACAACGATCTCATCATAGAGTTTTGGACAGGAATATGCCTATCAAGGAAGGTCTAAACTCTAGAGATCAAGAGGGGATGAAGGTCATCTTCTCCATGAGCTTGGAATGCTCCAATCTTGTGTTAAAGCACAAGGAAGATGCCTTGCATAGGTTGGGAATGAGCCTCAAATGGTCTCCAATAATGGTGGCTTCACTCCTCTCGAAATCCTCCTTGTTACCCCTCAAAACAAGCCAAGCCCATTTATAAAAAGAAGTGCAACGGATTTAAAACGGGCAAAAAATGGCTAGTGCCGACCGGTCGGCCAGGGGTCCACGACCGGTCATCCAGGGGTCCAAGACCGGTTGGCCACAGGCCAATTGAAGACAGAAGCTTGCTGTCTTAGTGGGGGGGGGGGGGGGGGGGGGGGGGGGGGTTGTCTGACCGGTTGGACCAGCCCAGCCAACTGGTCAAGACCGGTCGGTCCCTTGCCTGCTCTAACACAGCAGCTGTTGTATGGACTGGAAGCCTGTCCGACCGATCTTAACCGGTTGGTCCAGTCTATCCGACCGGTTGTGACTGGTCGGACAGGCCTGGGTTCAGCCTGTTTGTATGCTGACCCTAGTAATTCACAACCCACTCACAATGGCCTAGATTTGGGTGATCTTTTGGGACACCTAGGGCCAATCTATGATGACTAAAGGATTCCTAGTATGGTCAAGGTCATCAAAGAGGTTAAAGGGTTGGGTTTTGGTCAAGGTTAAGGCACATCAAGGAATCACTTTTACCTGTTTCTCCTTCCTTGATGCAGCAGTGCCACTTGAGTCTTCGGTCTTCGTCTTCATTAAGCTCAACCGACACTAGACTCACTGACCTAAGTGATTGACAAACAAGGTGTACTAGTATGCCACAGAAAAAGTGCACTAACACTAAGTTGCTAGAATAATTTGGAATTCTTTCTCTAATTCCTTGTGGATCGACTTCGGTCTTACCGAGAATTATTACTACGTCGCCGCCTTGCACTTGAGGTGAGCGAACACTTCTCATGAGGGAGTGGGCGCATGTGGTTCCCCCATGGGCACATGTGTCGTCCAAACTGATAATGGGCGCATGGGATTTTGTTCCCAGGTGCATGTTGTTCTTCTATAGGGTGTCAGGCGCATGTCCTTTAAGTTGGGGGCATGCTATATGGCCAATGGGCGCGCATGTGCTAAGGCACATGTGCCTGGTGGACTCCCTTTAAATTTCTTTCCTTTTGAGCCGGGCGCATGTAGGGAATTACATGCGCCTAGGGCCATGCTAATTAAACTTCACACTTGTCCTCTTTGTGGATTGGGCGCATGTGAGGGACCACATGCGCCTGGGGCTCCACCTTGGGAGCATGTGAGCCTACTACTTGGTGAATTTTCAGATTTTTTGCCCCGGCACTTGCCTTCTGCAAAAAAGTGGCGTATTCGGCTCCATTCTCAGCCAAATTCGATGTCGTTTGCGGCCAGATGGCTCAACTCTCGAATTTGATTAAGACTTAGTGCTCAGGGCCCATAATATGCTGCTTATGTTGGTCTTTTATGGCTTGCAACTGCTCCTTTAAAAGGCTCTATGATGTGCACTTCCGAGCGGGTGCGCATGCATCATTTAGGATTGGTGTAAATTCACATGCACTCCAAGTGTACATGCAGGGTTGTTATTGTATTTTCCTGCGCTACGACATGCGCACACTTGTTTGGCGGATGTGTGCTTGAATTCCATTGTTTCCATATTCTTGTGGGTCATGACTTTATGCATGTATTTCCTGACGTGTTTTGTGTGTGAAATTCGTGATTGAATGATGCGATGCTTACCTTATTGTGTTGCCTGTTGCATGCGCTGGTATTTTGTTTGATGCTCTTTTGTTTACGTGCTGTAGTGAACATGGCGACAGTAGTAGGATCTTCTGGTGAAGCTTTTGGATCGCAATTTTCTGGTTCTTGCTTTGGGCAATGAGGGAAGAAGAGGACGGCCGAAGATACTGTTGATCCATCCTCGGCAGAATGTCACTCGCAATCCTTTGGGACGATCGAATCCAAAGTGAAAGATTTCTCTGGTCATATTATGCAGCTCCCTCACGAAGTATTATTGCGTATTTACGTAGATAAGACCGTGCCTGAGCCTCCTTCGCAAGGAACTGAATAGGAATGGTTCACCTGGTATTGTCAATTCACTGATGCTACAAACATTGTTGAGGCAGGTCCTTCTAGTGCACGTGTCCAACATTCTGGGGATGATCAGGAAAGTCAGAAGAAGAGGAAGAGATGGAATCGAGGTAAGAAGCTGGCTGAGGAAGTCGATCAGGTGGAGCGATCGCCGTAGCTCGTTGATCCGAAGAATGACCGGATGAAGATCGGCTAGAATAGAAACAAGATCATCGTGACGTGCGGTTTCTCCATTGTAAACCCTTATACCGACCGAGTCATCATGAATGAAAAATCTCTTAGGAGGCACAGGCCCTTACCGAGTATTGAACCGTCCAACATTCAAGGCCTTTTTCAGTTCTACGGTGTTGAGAGGTGGACGTCTACCCCTGAGCAGTTGTTGACTACCTTACTGGTTGGCGATGGAAGAGAGCAGTGGGTAGGTCTCCCGAGAGAAATGGTTTTTCTTGCGCTTACTTATGATCCTCACGCTCCTTCTCCAGTCCATTATTTTGAGACAGTGCAGCAAAGGTTTCGACATATGAACAAGGCGATGATGTGGGCAACGAGGAGCTTTCGTACGCGAGACCATCTGAACAAGTGAGTTGGTTATGAGCCATGGGCAAAAGAGATTTTGATCCGCCACGAGAGAATTTTGAAACAAGTCGGCCTGTATCAGGCCATCGATGAGACCTTTGAGCATTTCTTCCGAGATCCAACAATTCTTCGAAGCTTCTTGAGTTATTGGTCTTCCGTTACCAATTCATTCCACTTTCCATATGGAGAGATAAGCATAACCTTATGGGATCTCTGGATGATGGCTGGTGTTCGCTTCCCCAAGTGTAGGGTTGCGATGTAGTAATAAACTCGGTAAGACCGAGGTCGATCCACAGGGACTTATGTAGGATCTCACAAACACATCCAAAAGCGTCTATTGAAAGCTAATAATCAGATTTTGAATAGAATTGATGTGAAAAATAGTTTTAAACTAATTTGAATGCAAACAATTATAAAAAGGCACTAGGGGTTCAAGGATCCACTTGTAGTAATCCTTGATGTTTAATCCACTGTGGTTTCTCATTCTCTCAACTAGAATCGACATTAAGATCTATCTAGTCGGATGATAGAGCTGTTAAACCAAACAATCTGTAATATGTAAGTGCTATGCATAAGATTCACTCAATGTAGGTTGAGCTGAGCATGCTCAATTGCATAGGTCATTCCCCTTTCCAAAAGGTCTAGTTCACAATCATAACCATCCTCAAGTCCTGTCACAAGACAAGGCTAGATCAGGATTTGAACTTGATTCAAATCATATGCACAGTCCATACATATTTCAGAAACTCAGTAAAATAGAACTTTGGTAGGAAGTCCCTTCGTGAAGATCATAGTACTAGAGCGCACTCCGATTCCTCGGATCATACAGGTCTAGACTGATACAAATCAACTAAGAAATTAAGTAATTCTCCCAAACATCCATGAGTCATCATAAGACTAAGAAAAACTACTCAAAAACTTGTATAAACTTCAAACCATAGTTCATAATCATGAATTCCACACTTAAAACCAGCTAGCTACGAATTGAAACATTTTGGATCCACTCAAGCTTCACCTCTTAGCCCTAGCTAAGAGGTTTAGCTGCTCATGATCCAAGGAAACATGAAACAACTAAAAAGTTCATAAAACAGCAAAAACAAACTCCAAGGAGTTGTGGAACTCCAAAATTCACTTCCGCCGCCTCCAGGCTTGCTTCAACCCTTCTTAGATTCCCTAGGAACAACCCTAGGTGTCCTTTTATAGTCTGGAGGCTCCGCAACTTCAGAAGAATCGAGAAACTGCGTAGGAGTTACGCAGTGCGCAGAGAAAATCGGACTTAAAATAGAAGTTTCTGTTTTCATTCACATGGCCGACCGGTCTGGACCGGTCGGACTGGGCTGGCTGACCGGTCACGACCGGTCTGGCCTCTTTTGGTAGTAGTCCAGCAACCATGCCCGACCGGTCAAGACCGGTCGAACGTCTTTAGCACTGCCCCAGCAGGTATGGCCGACCGGTCAAGACCGGTCGGGCTTATTCAGCTTGGTTCCAGCAACCATGGCCGACCGGTCATGACCGGTCGGACCATCTCATTCCTTATTTTTCTTTCTTTTCTCTCCTTGTTCTTGTTTCTTTCTTTCTTCCCTTGCTTCTTTCTTCCTTCGGCCCACCTTTGGGTCTTCATCCAAGGTCCTAAACAAGCTCTCTTTATCCTCAATTAGGCGGAGTCCACTCTCAAACCTGCAATCACAAAACACACATTAGATTCGTCTATAAACCATTCAAACCTCGCACAATGAGTGATGAATTTGGGTTAGAATATGCACAATTAAGAGCTCAACACACCCCCCAACCAGCATTTTGCTAGTCCCGAGCAAAACATGCGTGAAACCAATTCCATTCTTCAAAAACTCAACTCTCCCTTAGAAATTATCCTTCTATGCGTCCCAAGGTGCATAAGTGTAAGATTCAGAAATATTAGGCGACAGAAGTTGAAACCGTAAGCTCTTAAAACATAATAAGTATTCATATGAAATTCCCGCTGATTGGTTGATAAATAGAAGAACTTAAACAAATTCAACCTAGTGTGGACAGTGAAAATTCATCTCACGAGTTTATAGGATTATCTTCTTCATAGATCAACTAAACTTTAGAACTCAAGGTACATGGAGCCACATCAAGCCAATGACAGGAATTTGCCTTACCGTCCTTCCGACGACTTTCACACTACGTCCCATTTTCGGCTTTGGTTACGGGTAGACCATCCCCCGATTGGTAGTAGGTAGCCCTAATCGGAATTTTTCACCAATTTTTCATCATTCCCAATTTCATCCTTCCTTTTTCCTTTTTCTTTTAATTTAGACAGGATTTTTAGAAATCCATATCCAGCATTGTTTTCCCATGGACAAGGATGGACAAAGTACCCCGGCCTGATTTCTCAATACCTTAATTCAAAGTCTAGCTAATCCATAAATCACATAGTCCCTTCAACCCATGAAAATCGTGTAATGTGGACTAGGTGTAAAAGTGTTCAGATTTTCTATCAATCACAGAAATAGGGGAATTCACATATAAAACCAATATACTATGAGAGATTCTAGACATACAGCCCCATACACTTCATATCTCCTCCTCTTATGCTCATATCATCTGGAATGCATAGAACCGATGTTTTCCAAAGGAGTTTCAAATTTTTTTTTTTTTGAAAAATTAAAAAATTTCCACATAATTGCTTGAAATGTTGCAAACGCTGGATTCATCCAAGTGATCCTACACCCCCCAACCAAATCGTGCATTGTCCTTAATGTAAAAGATGTGCAATGAGCAAAACATGAGAGCAATTTGAAAAATAAAAGGGAGTGAGGAGTGATAGTACTTGAGAGAGTGAAAATTAGAATTCCTCCTCCTTCTAACAAACCTAAGCAAAAGTAAACCAAAGTAGCAAAATTCTAATCCTAACTACTCTATACCTCCGCCAGACTAGGAGATCAATCATCCTGATACACAGGATCATTCAGGGGTATGGACATACCTTCTGAAGGAAATTTCTCAAAGAACGGCTTTAATCGCTGCCCATTTGCCTTAAAAATGTTGCCGTTCCTCGGATTCAATAGCTCAACAGTCCCATATGGATAGACAGTTTGCACAATGTAGGGACCGGTCCATCGAGATCTCAATTTTCCCGGAAATAGATGTAAGCGAGAATTATACATGAGGAATTTTTGATTGATCGTGAATGTCTTGCGAAGAATATTCTTATCATGGAATATCTTCGTTTTGTCCTTGTAAATTCTCGCATTCTCATAAGCTTCATTCTGGATTTCTGCAAGTTCATTCAATTGTAGTTTGCGTAACGAGCTTGCCTTGTCAGAATTGAAATTCATCTTCTTAATAGCCCAATATGCCCTATGTTCCAACTCCACAGGCAAGTGACAAGCCTTCCCATAGACAAGTCTATAGGGAAACATTTCAATAGGGGTTTTGAAAGCAGTACGGTAAGCCCAAAGCGCATCGGTAAGCCGAAGCGACCAATCCTTGCGATCGGGGTTCACCGTTTTCTCTAAAATGTGTTTAATCTCCCTATTGGATATCTCAGCTTGTCCACTAGTTTGTGGGTGATAGGGAGTGCTCACTTTGTGTGTTACGCCATATTTCTTCATTAAGGTTTTAAAAGGGCGATTGCAAAAGTGAGACCCTCCATCACTTATGATGACTCGAGGCGTTCCAAACCGGGAAAGAATATTTTCTTTTAAAAATCGAATGACCGTTTTATGGTCATTATTCCGGCAAGGGATGGCCTCGACCCATTTAGAAACATAATGAACGGCAAGCAAGATGTATAAGTTTCCAAAAGAAGATGGGAATGGACCCATGAAATCGATGCCCCAACAATAAAAAATTTCGATTATTAAGATGGGATTGAGTGGCATCATATTTCTACGGGAGATTCCTCCTAATTTCTGACAAGGTTCACATGCTTTGCAGAACTCATGTGTATCTTTAAACATGGTGGGCCAATAAAACCCACATTGCAGAATTTTCACTGTGGTCTTTTTAGCCGAAAAGTGGCCACCACATGCCTGAGAATGACAGAAGGAGATGATACTTTGTTGTTCCTCATCCGGCACACATCTCCTTATGATTTGATCAGGACAATACTTGAATAAGTATGGGTCGTCCCATAGGAATTTCCTCACCTCTGTGAAGAATTTATCCTTATCTTGCTTTTTCCAATATGTAGGAATTGTACCTGTAGCAAGATAGTTAGCAATGTCCGCATACCATGGCAATTGGGAAACAGAAAAAAGTTGTTCATCAGGGAACATGTCATTGATCGCCGTCGTTTCAGGGGAATCAGTGAGGACAAGTCGAGAAAGATGGTCAGCTACTACATTCTCTACTCCTTTCTTATCATGTATTTCTATGTCGAATTCCTGGAGTAGAAGGATCCATCGTAACAACCGTGGTTTAGCATCCTTCTTAGAAAGAAGATACTTAAGTGCGGCATGGTCAGTGAATATAATGATCTTGGATCCAATCAAGTAGGACCTAAACTTGTCCAAAGCAAAAACTACGGCTAAAAGTTCTTTTTCAATAGTGGTGTAGTTTGCTTGGGCTGAGTTTAGGGTTCTACTTGCATAGTAGATGACACATGGCTTTTTCTCTTTTCTTTGACCTAACACGGCCCCAATAGCATAATCACTAGCATCACACATAATCTCAAAAGGAATGCTCCAATCAGGTGGTTGCATTATGGGAGCACATGTCAACATACCTTTAAGGGTGGTAAAGGCCTTTTGACATTCTTCATTCCACTCGAATGAATTTTCCTTTTGAAGTAGGTTACATAAAGGGCGAGAGAGTGAACTGAAGTCCTTTATGAACCTTCTGTAAAATCCTGCGTGTCCTAAAAAGGACCGTACATCTCGTATGCTTTTGGGTGGTGGAAGGTTAGAGATAAGATCAATTTTTGCTTTGTCCACCTCGATTCCATTTTGTGAAACGATGTGACCAAGTACAATTCCCTTTTGAACCATGAAGTGACACTTCTCCCAATTGAGTACAAGGTTCTTCTCTTCACATCTTTTCAGCACAGACTTCAAGTGCTCAAGGCACTCATCAAAGCTACAACCAAATACGGAAAAATCATCCATGAAGACTTCGAGAATGGTCCCCACCATGTCAGAAAAGATACTCATCATACAACGCTGAAAGGTGGCAAGGGCATTAAATAGTCCAAATGGCATCCGTCAGTAGGCGAAAGTGCCGAATGGACATGTGAATGTAGTCTTTTCTTGATCTTCACAGGCAATTTCTATTTGGTTGTACCCTGAATAGCCATCAAGGAAGCAAAAGTGGGAATAACCCGCCAACCGTTCTAAAATTTGATCAACAAATGGTAGGGGGAAGTGGTCTTTCCTCGTGACAGTGTTTAGCATCCTGTAGTCAATGCACATTCTCCAACCGGTAGTGACTCTAGTTGGCACGAGTTCATTATTGGCATTGGCTACGATGGTTATTCCGGATTTCTTAGGCACCACTTGAGTTGGGCTCACCCATTGGCTATCGGATATTGGGTAAATGATACCTACATCCAATAGCTTCACCACTTCGGCCTTAACCACATCCTTCATGTTTGGATTTAGTCATCTTTGTGGTTGCCAAGATGTCTTCGCATTCTCCTCAAGGTGTATGCGATGAGTACAAATCAGTGGGTCTATGCCTTTGAGATTCGCAATTGACCATCCAATGGCACTTTTGTGCTCTAATAGAGTGGCAATTAACCTACTCTCTTGTTCCTCATCCAAGTGGGAAGAAATCACCACTGGATATGTCTCATCTTGACCTAAATAAACATATTTCAGCTCACTTAGTAATGGTTTTAGGCCGAGTGTTGGTGCCTTGATGTTGGATGGGAGGGCCTTGTTCTCGTTTACAGGCAAAGGCTCAAATAGGGCCCTCCATCTTTTATTATCAAGCATTGGCATCATCTCTAGCATGGCATCCATCTCTTGTATTGTGTCATCATTTGTCTCATGAGAATGGGCCACACATGCCTCCAAATGGTCGGAAAATAGTGATAAGGGGACTGTATCCTCAATGAATGATTCGATCATGTTTAATTCGTGGACATCATCATCAACTTCCCGTGGTTGTTTGCATAAATCAAATATGTTAAGCTCAAGGGTCATATTTCCAAAGGAGATTTGTACAAGTCCGTTTCTACAATTGATAATGGCATTTGAGGTAGCTAGAAACGGTCGTCCAAGTATGACAGGAATTTGAGCACCGGTGCCAATCATGGGATGTGTGTCCAAGACAATAAAGTCTACTGGGTAGTAGAATTTATCAACTTGGACTAGAACATCCTCTAACATTCCTCTTGGTATACGGATGGATCTATCAGCAAGTTGGAGTGTGGTTTTGGTTGGTTTTAATTCACCTAACCCAAGTTGCTCGTAGACCGAGTATGGAATGAGATTCACACTTGCCCCCAAGTCGAGCAGGGCTTGTTTAATCTGGTAGTCTCCTATGATGCATGAGATGGTTGGACTACCCGGATCCTTGTATTTTTGGGACACCTCTTGTTTGATGATGGCGCTCAAGTTCTCGGTCAAAAGTACTTTGTTGTGAACATTGTGTTTCCTTTTGACTGTACACAACTCCTTTAGAAATTTGGCATACGATGGTATTTGTTTTATTCCATCTAACAACGGGATGTTGATCTTCACCTGCTTGAAAACTTCTAAAATCTCCAGATTTTTATCTAAAGGTTTAGGTGAAATCAACCTTTGTGGAAATGGGGCAACCGGCTTGTATTGTCTTTCCGGTTCTTTCTCTTATGGAATATTGTTTGGGCTATCATCCTCTTTGGGAATTTTCGGATCCTTAGGCTTTGGGGCCTTCACCGGATTAGATTTGTCAATTTCTTTCCCACTTCTCAAAGTGGTGATAACTTGGACATGTTCCGTATGGTGGGAGGATGAGCTTGCATCTTGTATCTCGAACTGGGTTCTTGGGTTAGGAAGAGGTTGGGCAGGAAGTGTGCCCTTCTCTCTAACACTAAGATGAGATTCAACTCTAGCCAGTGATGTTTTCAATTCATTGATGGCTTGAGTTGAATTTTGGTTGAATTTCAATTGCTCTTGCATGAACCCATCTATTTTTAGAGAATTTGTCTTATTATACTCAGCTTGGACTGATACGAATGCACCCAACATCTCCTCTAGTGATACTTTTGGAGTGTTGCTTGCATTTGCAGTGAGTCCATTCCTCCAACTGAAGTTGGGATGGTTCTTCCAATTAGGATTAAACGTGTTTGAGTTTGGTGCACCAAATTGCTGTTGATAACTGTTTATGGCATTTGTTTGTTCTTGTAAGATGCCTTGAACTGCTGAAATTGTGGGGCAATCTTGTGTTGCATGTTGATTTCCAACACAAATTCCACAAACAGTTTCAACATCAGTGGAGTTGATCGTTTCACTTTTCCTTAATTCCATGGCTTCGACCTTTCTTGTGAGGCTAGCCAACCGTGCACTTATGCTATCTTCTTCTGCTAAGACATACATTCCCCCCTTTTCCTTTTGTTGGCCAGTCTTGGAATTAGTTGGTTTCGATGTGTCCCAAGCCTGTGCATTCTTTGCCAATTCTTCCAAATAATCCTATGCTTCATCAGCTTCCTTATTCATGAACTCCCCGTTACACATCATCTCTACAAATTGGCGCATGGGTGAAGTCAGTCCTTCATAGAAAAAGCTTATAACCCGCCAAATTTCATAGCCATGATGTGGGCATGCATTTAATAACTCCTTAAACCTCTCCCAACATTGGAAGAAGGTTTCATCTTCCTTTTGGGCAAAGTTCATGATAAGGCGCTTCAACATGTTCGTTTTGTGAGTAGGGAAGAATTTTTTTATAAATTCTCTGTGCATATCAGTCCATGCACCAATTGATCTTGGCCTCAATGCATAAAGCCAACCTTTGGCTTTATCCTTAAGAGTGAAAGGGAAGAATTTGAGTCTTACTACATCTTCAGTAACATTTGCAAAGTGCATGGTGGTGATCACCTCATCAAACTCCTTAAGGTGTTGATAGGCACTTTCACTGTCTAACCCATGGAATTTAGGGAGAAGTTGAATCACTCCCGGTTTCAAATCCACATTCCCTGCATTTTGTGGAAAAACTATGCATGAGGGAGTGCTCGCTCTTGCGGGTTGCAAGAAATCACGTAAAGTCCTAGGTCGGGGAACATTCTCAACCACATTCTCCCCTGTTTCAGTTTGGTTTTGGCCCGGATTAGGTTGATTTGCAGCCATATTTTCAGACAAAATTGGAGAGTTTAGATGTCTCCTAGCACGTGGTTCTCTGTCAATTCCTTCTACTATCCCCCCTTCACGTATGAGTCGGTTATTGGAATCCCGAGCCCAATGTGGCATGCAAAACCAAAAAATAAGAAACAAAGAGAAAGAAGAATTCTTCCTCCCTTTCTTTACTTTTTTCTAAGACCGAAGCACAAGGTGTCTTGCAATGGCTAAGCCAGAAGCAAGGATAGAGACCAATTTCTCCTGGTCAATAGGGGTTCAGAGAACTCCCCACCCACTCTTTGAATCTTTTGAGAAAAAGTGCAGAAAAAGGAGAAAGAGGAGTAGAGATGAGAAAAGAAATCTCTGAGCACAAGGTGATCCAAGACGGCAGAGCCGACCAATAGGAATCCAGGTGGTAAAAAGGCCGACCTTTCAGAGATCTAAAAGGAGTCTCCACCCACTCTACAAGAGATGAATAAGATAGGAATGAATAGGAGAAGGAGAAGAGTAAGGTTTAGAAAGATAGAACCTAATTCAGCACTTGAAATCCTTGTATCTTCTTCAGCTTCCTAGAAATCCTTGAAAAGAAAAATCAAATAAACAAACTAAGTTAGTCCTAAAATCTTAAAAATTCTAAATAGATACTAATTTCAGAAATTTGTGAAAAACCGTCAAAGTCCCCGGCAGCGGCGCCAAAAACTTGTCGCTTCCCCAAGTGTAGGGTTGCGATGTAGTGATAAACTCGGTAAGACCGAGGTCGATCCACAGGGACTTATGTAGGATTTTACAAACACATCCAAAAGCAGTCTATTGAAAGCTAATAATCAGATTTTGAATAGAATTGATGTGAATAATAGTTTTAAACTAATTTGAATGTAAACAATTATAAAAAGGCACTAGGGGTTCAAGGATCCACTTGTAGCAATCCTTGATGTTCAATCCGCTGTGGTTTCTCATTCTCTCAACTAGAATCGACATTAAGGTCTATCTAGTCGGATGATAGAGCTGTTAAACCAAACAATCTGTAATATGTAAGTGCTATGCATAAGATTCACTCAATGTAGGCTGAGCTGAGCATGCTCAATTGCATAGGTCATTCCCCTTTCCAAAAGGTCTAGTTCACAATCATAACCATCCTCAAGTCCTGTCACAAGACAAGGCTAGATCAGGATTTGAACTTAATTCAAATCATATGCACAGTCCATACATATTTCAGAAACTCAGTAAAATAGAACTTTGGTAGGAAGTCCCTTCGTGAAGATCATAGTACTAGAGCGCACTCCGATTCCTCGAATCATACAGGTCTAGACTGATACAAATCAACTAAGAAATTAAGTAATTCTCCCAAACATCCATGAGTCATCAGAAGACTAAGAAAAATTACTCAAGAACTTGTATAAACTTCAAACCATAGTTCATAATCATGAATTCCACACTTAAAACCAGCTAGCTATGAATTGAAACATCTTGGATCCACTACAAGCTTCACCTCTTAGCCCTAGCTAAGAGGTTTAGCTGCTCATGATCCAAGGAAACATGAAACAACTAAAAAGTTCATAAAAACAGCAAAAACAAACTCCAAGGAGTTGTGGAACTCCAAAATTCACTTCCGCCGCCTCCAGGCTTGCTTCAACCCTTCTTAGATACCCTAGGAACAATCCCTAGGTGTCCTTTTATAGTCTGGAGGCTCCGCAACTTCAGAAGAATCGAGAAACTGCGTAGGAGTTATGCAGTGCGCAGAGAAAATCGGACTTAAAATAAAAGTTTCTATTTTCATTCACATGGCCGACCGGTCTGGATCGGTCGGACTGGCTGGCTGACCGGTCACGAACGGTCTGGCCTCTTTTAGTAGTAGTCCAGCAACCATGCCCGACCGGTCAAGACCGGTCGGACGTCTTCAGCACTGCCCCAGCAGGTATGGCCGACCGGTCAAGACCGGTAGGCCTTATTCAGCTTGGTTCCAGCAACCATGGCCGACCGGTCAAGACCGGTCGGACCATCTCTTTCCTTCTTTTTCTTTCTTTTCTCTCCTTGTTCTTGTTTCTTTCTTTCTTCCCTTGCTTCTTTCTTCCTTCGGCCCACCTTTGGGTCTTCATCTAAGGTCCTAAACAAGCTCTCTTTATCCTCAATTAGGTGGAGTCCACTCTCAAACCTGCAATCACAAAACACGCATTAGATTCGTCTATAAACCATGCAAACCTCGCACAATGAGTGATGAATTGGGGTTAGAATATGCACAATTAAGAGCTCAACAGCTGGGTTGTCTGTGATAGGAGAATCTTACCAGGAATACGTCCCGATTGATGAAGAGTTGTCTTCGTCTCAGCTCAAAAGTTCTCGAGACGCTTACTATTCAAAGGCTTATCTGGAGCTATTTGCTGAGTTGTCACAGTTCGACAATATTACAAAGATTCCCTATGACTACTGGTTAATCTACTTCAGCCAAAGGATGAAGTAGTATTTCTTCTGATGCCTTCTTTCGCACTTTGCGTTTTTCATGCTTTTGTTGCTTTGCTTCTGACATGGGCATTTCTTTCGTCTTGTAGCATTAATTATGAAGAGTATGCGATCTTACCCGAAGACCAGGCCTTAATGAAGGAATGTTTCGAACAAAAGTTTCGCAATCCGAATGAGCTTACGCCATCTTGTGAACTGGCGGACTTCTTAGTATACTGGCTGTAGGCAGTTATGTTGCCTAGCTCCAAGAGTGCTGATGGTGTCAGGGTTTCTTACTTCGTCCTAGTAGGAGCTCTTGCAAATGGTCGTCAATTTTCTCTAGCACCGCCGGTGCTATGCAGTTTATATAGGGCTTTTAGCAATATTGCAAATAACAAAGACCAACCCTGGCAAGAGATGAACGCGGCTTATTGCCTATGGCATTTCTTCTGCAGATGGTTGGGCATATATTTCCCGTGGACATACGAAGTGGATCTCTTCCAGTATCTCCACGCCGATCACGCACCTCTTTATCGCTATAGAAAACTTAACATAATAACACAGTTGTCTGATTGGATAGCTTCCAAAATTGGTAGTTGGGCAGAGATTTGTTTCTACCACTTTCCTGTTTCTGACGTCGGAGAGGATCGAGAAGTCTTTGATGATGAACATTCTGTGAACACTATTGATATGGAATTTCTAGTGTCTATTTGTACTGCTTCACTTCCACTACGTGAAGGAATAGAGTTCTGGCAAGAACCTTTTTACCCTAGCCAGTTTGCCAGGCAATTTGGGTATGATAAGGGTGTTCCGATAACACTACCGGATGTAGCCAAAGTAAAGCGGGTGTACGGCACGGGCCTGAAATTACGTCGATAGTCTAACACAACACCTTCGTATGTGCGGAAGCTTAAAGAGCAACTAGAATTATGGCTAAGTTCTATAGGGGGTGATTAGGACCTTTTGAAATTCTTTTCGCCTGCTTACACAATTTAACAAATTAAACTAAGCAAGAACACTTTGGCTTCCAAGCTTAAGTGGGTCCAATCACAAGACTAGCATATGGTTAAGCAATATACAACCTAGTCTAAACATGCATAGACAATCAAATAATTTTACTAATCAAGCTCCTAATCTATCAACCTATGTAGACTTATGAGAATGGATCAATGAGCTCAAGTCTACACTATAAAGTGAAAGTACATCTTGTGTGTGAATGTGCCTATCTAGTGCCTGGCACACATTCCTATCAAGCATTCATAATTAAATAATTAAACATACAATGCTAAGGTAGCAATGTGCTCAATTCAATCACAAACACAAGCATGTATAGTGGTTCGACTTTGGGTCTACTCCACTCCTGGTTCAAGTACTCAACTCCTTTGAGCACATCGGCATTCACTGTCAGGAGGTTTTAAATGATGTTCACCTCTTAATTTTTACACAGGAGGTTTTATCGATTCACCTCTCAACCATAACTGGAGTTTTAGACAAAGGGCTAACTCTCAACCCCAACGGAGTTTTGGACATAGGCTAACTCTCAACCCGAATGCACGTTCACTCCCGTGTCGGAGGCTCCCCCTTGAAGACTTTGTTTAGGCCCGACAAATGGGCCAAGGAGTGACAAACAACCCCTAGTCTTTAGGCTGACAAATAGGCCAAGTAACGACCAACGTCCCTAGTTCGATGTTCGCTCGCATCAAGTGTAAGGCTGCGATGTAGTAATAAATCTCGGTAAGACCGAGGTTGATCCACAGGGAAAGAGGTAAACAATTCCAAGTACTCTAATAATTAGAATCTAAGAAGTTTGAGAAGATGGTTTTTCACATAAAATAGAAAAATCTGAAATTAAGAAGAACTAGAGCATCAAGGATCCACTTGTAGTAGTCCAATGCCAATCCATTCATCCAAGTACAACACAATTAGAATCAAAGTTCTATCTCTCATCTAATTGGAAGATATAACATTCAAGCACAAACAGTCCCACTTAAATCTCGAAATCAGATTTCTAGTTCTAATGAAGCACATAGAACTTGAACTTGTAGCCTTCGGAGTAACAGCCATGCCTATGGATTATGGCATGCTCAAGGGTTACTACAATTCGAATTCAAACAACCCAATCATGGTAATCTTAGAGAATTGCAAGGAACTCATGTCCGGAGCACACAAACTCTCACAAAACTTCTAAAAAACCAAACTTTATTCAAACTAGAACTTCAAAATCCAAAATTAAGAAAAGGGTACTTGAAATAAAAGAATTAAAGCATTGGAACCAACTACAAATTTCACCTCTAGCTCTAGCTAAGAGGTTAGCTAAGGAAAAGCATATTAAAACTAGAACTAGAACTAAGAAAAGGAAGAAAAACTAGCTGGAGGAGGCTAGGTAGCCTCCTGGGACTTGAACTCCTTGCTTCCCACGTCCTTGGTTTATTTGGAATAGAAGAGAGCACCTCCTTTTATAGTGCAGCAATAGTACAGCAACATAGCAGAATTTGTTTCGCTTGGTACGGCTTAACCAATGGTCGGATTGCCTTCAAATTTGATTTGTTGCTTCCTTGTAATGTGATATTCCTCATAGATGATTTAGATTTCCAAGATTATCCTCTGGGCCCACCAATCACATCACCGACCGCCTCTCAAAATCACGCACTTTGGGTACCTTCAGAACCAGTCATCTTACTTTCAACGCTCCGGAGTCTACAGATGTCGGATTGATCCCAAATTTTGAACATTGGTAGAAAACTTCCTCCTCTACATGATAGATGGATTAGATTGTCCAAAACAATCCCAGAATGTGGTCCGAAAATTAGAACACTTAGGGCTTTTATAAACTCTGCGCAGTTGGATCTTTCTGGATGGTCCATCTTTCTTCAACCGGTACGATCAAACCACACATCCTTTTGATCTGAAACTTTTGTGGTTATTCATATATGGATGTGTTCTAAAATATGGTCAAAGTAGATTCTTCATATCATCAATGATGAGTCCTCTGGACCGGCCCGGAGTTGAACAGCGAAATCTGGAACTTTCTGGACAGTTCGTATTGTTTTGGCCACCACGGTCAATCCGTAGCTCCAATCGACACGAAACCACTTGGGTTAGTTCGGCGTCGAGCTCCTCTTCGACATGGATGTGTTGGATTTCCAAATATCATCAAGATAGCTTCAAAAAAGTTATCCGAAAAACTAAAAACGGGAATGGCCTGCTGTATGCAATCTGGAAGTTGAACTTTGCATGGCCGACCGGTCTTGACCGGTCGGAGAAAGCTGGCCTTGCTCCAGGGAGTGCATCCAACCGGTCATGACCGGTCGGGCCTTCTTGGCCGACCGGTCTTGACCGGTCGGACCCAGTTTTACTTGTTTTTCTTCTTTCTTTTCTTCTCTCCTTCCTCTCTCTTTGCTTTCTTCTTTCTTTGGTCCACCTTGGGCCTTCATCAAAGGCTCCAAATGGCCCCTTTTTGGTCTCTAATTGAGTGAAGTTCGCTCTCATCCCTACAATCACAAAACATGCATTAGATGGACCTTTTAATCATGAAAACCATGCATACCATGTCATGTAGTGGGCAATGCAATGTATAAATTGGAGGTTCAACACACCCCCCAACCAGCTTTTTGCTAGTCCCGAGCAAAACATGCGTGAAACAATTTCAAACCTCCAAACCCAACTCTCCTTCAGAAACCATGATTCTATCCATTCCAAGATGTACACGTATAAAATTTGGAAAAATTAGGTGATAGAAGCTGAAATCTTGGACTCTCAAAACATAATAAATGTCTACATGAAATTCCCGCTGATTGATTGATAAATAGAAGAACTCGAACAAATTCAACCTAGTGTGCATAGTGAAAGTTCATCTCATGAGTTTCTGGGATTATCTTCTTCATAGATTAAGTAAACCATGGATTTTAAGGTGCACAGAGCAACAACAAGCCTATGACAGGAATTTGCCTTACCGTCCTTCCGACGGCTATCACACTACGTCCCATTTCCGGCTTTGGTTACGGTTCGACCATCCCCCGGTTGGTAATAGGTAGCCCTTTTCGAAATTTTTCACCATTTTTCCTTCATTCCCGATTTAATCCTTTCTTTCCTTTTTCTTTTAAATTAGATAGGATTTTTAAAAATCCATATCTTTCATTATTTTCCCATGGACAAGGATGGACAAAATACCCCGGCTTGGTTTCTCAACACCTTTATATCAAAGTCTAGCTAATCCACAAATCACATAAACCTTTCAACTCATGAAAATCGTGTAATGTGAACTTGGTGTGAAGGTGTTCAAATTTTCTATCAATCACAACAATAGGGGAACTAACATATAAAACCATTATGTTGGGCGAAATTCAAGACTTACACATCACACACTTCGTATCTTCTCTTCTTATACTCATATCATCTCGAACGCATGGAAATAAGGTTTTCTAAAATAGTTTTGAAATTTTAGAAAATTCGAAAAAATTTGCGCATGTGAGGCTCGAAATGTTGCAACATGCTAGATGAGGAATCTCATCTCACCCCCCAACCAAATCTTGCATTGTCCTCAATGTAAAAAGATATGCAATTAGCATGGACATGAGAGCAATGGTAAAATATGAGAGAGTGAGAACAATAGTACCTGAGATAGTAAGTTGATCGATTCTAGCATTTTCCATTGTCTCGATGAGACTTATTCAATCCTAATTGCAGAAAAATAAATCCTAACCTACCTACCTACCTTTGATTAGTCCGATCAACTACATGATCAAAGTTGAGTAGGATCTTCATGAATTTCAATAAATTTCTCATGAGGACCATCCAAAGTCCTGCTCGACAGTAAACATGTGTGCTTCTTATCATTAAAGTCCAATCGTATTGTACACCACATGCATAAAAGGAGGAGATAAGAGCAGCAAAAAGATATCTTCTCAAATTCTGATTTAGGTTATGATTGTTTAAAAATGGGTCATCCCAATCAGAATTTTCAATGGGCTGAAGGACCCATGATGGTGGAGGGACATTCATCGAGTTTTCATTAGTTAAAGTTGTCTCTTCCACAATTTCAGAATTGTACGGTGCTTCCACAAACAATGGTAAAGAGTGTAAATCAGTGGAAAGGTGTTCTTCAGGCACTGACACCGTGTCTAACAAAATATCCAACTCCTTAATCATCTCATCATCAAGATCATAAGAGTGAGCCAAGCATTCCTCTAGGAAATCGAGATAGTCGGATGAAGGGTCCTCATCCTCCCTTAATGATTGAAGAAATTCTGTTTCAATGGTAAGGAATTCCTCCTCTATAGAGAGGAGGTCTTCCAAAGAGAATTCTTCAGATTCAGTGGTAAGCACATTATCTAATATTGGTTGATCTTTGAAAATTTCAAATTGTGCCACCTCATCATCCAAAGGAATAGAATTTTCAATCAAAGGGAGGTCTACCACACTAGAATTTGGCATGTGTTGTTGGTGGAAGGACTCAAAAAGATCGACTTCGGCCATCTCTCTAGCATGCATATCCTCTAGAGACTCATAATCATTATGCCCTTGGGAAAAAGAAACCATAGGTTCATAACCATTCACCAAACCCTCATTGTAGGCAACCTCACTACCGCTTTCAAATTTAATGGATTCCTCGGGTTCGTCAACCGTCATTGAAATCTCTTCATCATTAAGTTCAAAGCATCCAAAAGAGATAGTGGACTCACCATAATTGATGATGACATTGGGATCATCGAAATCAATCTCCTTTAAAAGTCTATTCATTAAATCCAAAGGAGGTGGGACTTGGGTAGCCCCATCCTCCTCATTAGAGGGGATTGATTCGATGCCCCCAATTTCGGGCTCAACGTCTTCATAAGATAGTGAGGAAGCTTGATTTAATTGTTCATCCACATGCTCATTACATATTTCCTCAAGTATTTGTGTATACTTATCATCAAAAGAGGAAGATGTTTTAGGGTGATTGTTAATAACCATGGTTGGTTCCTCCCTTGAAGAAGGAGAATGGTGGTTTTCCCAATTAAGACCGTACGCATTGTAGGATGAAAAGTTATATGATGGTTGATAGGCATATCCATACAAGTAATCACGCATTGTCTTAACCGGTTGGCTACTATTCACCTGTTCCTTTTGTTGTTGCACACCTCTTACCATAACCGGTGGAACACTCATGTTATTTTCAATCCGGTAATCACGTAATGTTTTTCCCGAATGATTATCCAATTTTGCTTCATTCCGGTATTCCCCCATCGTTTTACGTCGTGTCCCAATATGTGTATTGTTTTCATTAATGTAATCACGCATCGTCTTACGTGGGGCGGTAGTGGAGGTTGATTGAATCTTAGAAAAATACTTATGCTTATAATGGTTCCAATCATAAAGACTTTCAATTTCATGGTCTGACACCTCATCTTCCAAAAGATGCTTATATGCACCATTCGTCCAATCATACATGATGAAATTTTAGGAAATTGAAAACTACCCTAATATAAAAAAAAAGAACAAAAAGAAGGGATATGGGGAGATGTACCCAATAGAGTGAGATCTATGTCAGCAACAATGTCCTACAAAATCAAAAAAAAATTTGTTAGTAATCTAAAAAAAAATCAGAAAATCTACTTCTATAAAAACTGAAAATCCTACCTAACTAAGATTACTCTATACCTACTAGAACAATTAAAATCGTTTAACTTTTTTCCCCGGCAACAGCGCTGTTCGCTCGCCTCAAGTGTAAGGCTGCGATGTAGTAATAAATCTCGATAAGACCGAGGTCGATCCACAGGGAAAGAGGTAAACAATTCCAAGTACTCTAATAATTAGAATCTAAGAAGTTTGAGAAAATGGTTTTTCACATAAAATAGAAAAATCTGAAATTAAAAAGAACTAGAGCATCAATGATCCACTTGTAGTAGTCCAATGCCAATCCATTCATCCAAGTACAACACAATTAGAATCAAAGTCCTATCTCTCATCTAATTGGAAGATATAACATTCAAGCACAAACAGTCCCACTTAAATCTGAAAATCAGATTTCGAGTTCTAATGAAGCACATAGAACTTGAACTTGTAGCCTTCGGAGTAACAGCCATGCCTATGGACTATGGCATGCTCAAGGGTTACTACAATTCGAATTCAAACAACCCAATCATGGTAATCTTAGAGAATTGCAAGGAACTCATGTCCGGAGCACACAAACTCTCACAAAACTTCTAAAAAACCAAACTTTATTCAAACTAGAACTTCAAAATCCAAAATTAAGAAAAGGGTACTTGAAATAAAAGAATTAAAGCATTGGAACCAACTACAAATTTCACCTCTAGCTCTAGCTAAGAGGTTAGCTAAGGAAAAGCATATTAAAACTAGAACTAGAACTAAGAAAAGGAAGAAAAACTAGCTGGAGGAGGCTAGGTAGCCTCCTGGGGCTTGAACTCCTTGCTTCCCACGTCCTTGGTTTATTTGGAATAGAAGAGAGCACCTCCTTTTATAGTGCAGCAATAGTACAGCAACATAGCAGAATTTGTTTCGCTTGGTACGGCTTAACCAATGGTCGGATTGCCTTCAAATTTGATTTGTTGCTTCCTTGTAATGTGATATTCCTCATAGATGATTTAGATTTCCAAGATTATCCTCTGGGCCCACCAATCACATCACCGACCGCCTCTCAAAATCACGCACTTTGGGTACCTTCAGAACCAGTCATCTTACTTTCAACGCTCCGGAGTCTACAGATGTCGGATTGATCCCAAATTTTGAACATTGGTAGAAAACTTCCTCCTCTACATGATAGATGTATTAGATTATCTAAAACAATCCCAGAATGTGGTCCGAAAATTAGAACACTTAGGGCTTTTATAAACTCTGCGCAGTTGGATCTTTCTGGATGGTCCATCTTTCTTCAACCTGTACGATCAAACCACACATCCTTTTGATCTGAAACTTTTGTGGTTATTCATATATGGATGTGTTCTAAAATATGGTCAAATTAGATTCTTCATATCATCAATGATGAGTCCTCTGGACCGGCCCGGAGTTGAACAGTGAAATCTGGAACTTTCTGGACAGTTCGTATTGTTTTGGCCACCACGGTCAATCCGTAGCTCCGATCGACACGAAACCACTTGGGTTAGTTCGGCGTCGAGCTCCTCTTCGACATGGATGTGTTGGATTTCCAAATATCATCAAGATAGCTTCAAAAAAGTTGTCCAAAAAACCAAAAACGGGAATGGCCTGCTGTATGCAATCTGGAAGTTGAACTTTGGATGGCCGACCGGTCACGACCGGTCGGACAGGGCTGGCCGACCGGTCATGACCGGTCGGACAAAGCTGGCCTTGCTCCAGGGAGTGCATCCGACCGGTCTTGACCGGTCGGACCCAGTTTTGCTTGTTTTTCTTCTTTCTTTTCTTCTCTCCTTCCTCTCTCTTTGCTTTCTTCTTTCTTTGGTCCACCTTGGGCCTTCATCAAAGGCTCCAAATGGCCCCTTTTTAGTCTCTAATTGAGTGAAGTCCGCTCTCATCCCTACAATCACAAAACATGCATTAGATGGACCTTTTAATCATGAAAACCATGCATACCATGTCATGTAGTGGGCAATGCAATGTATAAATTGGAGGTTGAACATTCGAGTTTGACTAACAAACTCTACACTCAACTCCCATAGGGAATTGAGTGGTTGGACTCTCAATAAAGACAACCTTACTTGTCGGATGAGCCCCTTGTTCAGCGCCGGCTTCAGGTTGCTTGATCTCCGCTCTTCTGTGCTTCAATCAGCTTCCCTTGCTCTCTCGATCGTGTTGCCGTTGCGTTGCCAATGCCTTAGCTACACTCGATCAACTTGCTTGTGATGCCTTTGAGATGCCCAAGGTGATAGGAGGGTAGGTTTGAGAACTCTACAACTAATGGGAATGGGTTGCTTAGAGTTGCTCACTTACAACGATCTCATCCTAGAGATTTGGATAAGGATATGCCTATCAAGGAAGATCCAAACTCTAGAGATCAAGAGGGGATGAAGGTCATCTTCTTCATGAACTTGGAATGCTCCAATCTTATGTTAAAGTACAAGGAAGATGCCTTGCATAGGTTGAGAATGAGCCTCAAATGGTCTCCAACAATAGTGGCTTCACTCCTCTTAAAATTCCTCTTAATGCCCCTCAAAATGAACCAAACCCCTTTATAAAAGATGTTCAAATGGACAAAAAATGGGCAGGAAACAGCTAGTCCTGACCTATCCCGACCGGTCCTGACTGGTCAGCCAAAAGGCCAGGCAAGACAAGTGTACTTG
This sequence comes from Liriodendron chinense, assembly GCA_003013855.2. NCBI lineage: Eukaryota > Viridiplantae > Streptophyta > Magnoliopsida > Magnoliales > Magnoliaceae > Liriodendron > Liriodendron chinense. The sequence continues at coordinate 1,167,410 of ML058366.1, forward strand.
CTGTCTAGAGGAGGGGGCCTGTCCAACCGGTCGTGACCGGTCGGACCAGATCAGCCGACCGATCCTGACCAGTTGGCCCAAGGGCCTGCACACATGTAATGTTGATGTCTGGACTGGCAGCCAGTCTGACCGGTCTTGATCGGTCGGTCCAGTCGAGCCGACTGGCCAGGACCGGTCGGACAGGCTTAGGTTCAGCCCATTTGTTTTGCTGACCCACTATTTCACAACCCCAACTATATGGCCAAGTTTTGGGTGATTTTTTGGCACACCTAGGGCCAATCTATGATGACTAAAGGTTTCCTAATATGGTTAAGGTCATCAAAGAGGTTAAAGGGTTGGGTTTTGGTCAAGGTTAAGGCACACTAAGGCATCACTTTTACCTATTTTAGGGGCTCAAATTCGTATCCATTGTAAAACAATATTTAGCGATCCATCTACGACGATTTGGACTGATTTCGAGATCCAAAATACTCGGAAAATGCCAGTGCAACCCTGACATGCGCGATCGTGACTGAAACCTGAAAATGCGGTATAAGTTTGATTACCGCTGTTGTAGAAGCAAGAAATAAGTTATCTTGTCCTAGAGGGGGGTGAATAGGACACTTTTTAAATTTCTCAATACAAAGTATTCTTAGAGCACTTTCATCAAACACCAGATATGCAAAGCATAAATCAATAGAAGCACATGTAAAAGAAGTAAATCAGTTCATCCATTCACCACACAACAAGGGATTTTTATAGTGGTTCGGTTATGTACCTACTCCACTCCCGGCTGATCCACTCACTCCTTGAGTGGCCGGATTTCACTATCACTATGGTTTTAAATGAGGTTAACCATAAACCTTAACAGCCTACAAAAGGACTTACGACTCAACACATGGATTCATCCTTCCATAGGACTAATCCATGACCACTTAGTCCTACACAAGGGCTTGTCCTACTCAAGGACTTGTCCTACGCAAGGACTCTACCGAGTTTGGGTCTTCAAACTCTGAAACCCAAATCTCAACTTGAGGAGGTTTCTTGGACTCGAAAGACTAAAGATACTTAGCTGATTGAGTCCCTTGATGATGCCTTTGTTGAAGAAGCTTCAGCTTGTACGGAAGACGTCTTCTTCAGCTCCCTCGATCAGCAACCTTGCTCCGGATGACCCATTGTAGTTTCCAAGGTGAGGGATTGAGGTTAGGTTGAGGCTATTTTGGGATATGGCTTTTATATGAGGAAAGCTTCTACCTAAACCACCATTAATGGCATTGATGACAAGAAAATGTCTATGAGAGGTAGGTCAAGATGCCATTAAAGAGGGGTTGAGTTCATGTTTCAATCCAAGCTTTGAATGCTTAATCAATGTTGGTCAGATCAACATGGATTGAAGAATGAACTCAACAGATCTAAGGGTTTGGAAGAAGGGGATCTCAAGAAGAAGGCTCACTCAAACCCTAGATGATGCTCAAGGTGTCTTGGGCAAGATCCAACCGAGTTCTATAAATAGATTATGCCCTTCAACGGTCAGAAAATGGTCAGCTCGATAGGTTCCGATCGATCGGACATAAGATTTAGTCAAATTTGAATTTTGCTTGAAAACAGGTTCTCCGATTGATGGGACTTAGTTCCGATTGATCGGAATACCCTGTTCGATTGATCGGATAGGTGGTCCGATTGATCGTAATTTCTTCCAGAGAGTTGATGCAATTTTTCTGGAAATTCCTCCGATGGATCGTATCTATGTCCGATGGATCGGAGAGCCCTGTCCGATGGATCGGATAGACCTCCGATTGATCGTAAAAGAGTCCAGAGAGTTTTTCAAAGTTTGCTGGACAAATGTACGATTGATCGGACATACTGTCCGATTGATCGGAACACACTGTCCGATGGATCGGACATCCCTCCGATGGCTCAGAAAAGTGTCCAGAGAGTTTGCAATGTAACTGGACTATTTTCCGATGGATCGGACACATTGTCCGATTGATCGGACATCTATCGGAATATTCTCCGATGGATCGGGTATGTATCGGAGAGAGCAGACTTAAATATTTTCAATTTTAAAGAAACTTCTGCTACCAAGAACCTATCCATTGCTGATCTTAATGGAAGGTGAGCTATAGATGGTGCTAAGGATGTGCCTAGAAAGGTCTTGGGCCATCTATAAAAGTTTTTAGGATCAAAGGTTTGGGGTGGAGAGGCTAGAAGCTGACTTGATCTTCGAGAAGCTTCTGTCTTCAGCCGCAAGGAAAACTGTCTTCAGTCGCCAGGGACTCGACGACACACTAACCATGGTAATTGACAAATCTTTGCATTAACAATCTCCCCCTTTGTCAATTACCAGACAAAACCAAACCTATGCAAGTCTTGGTCCATACCACAGACTTATCCTAGACACCAAAAACCAAAATACATCATGTCGAGAAAAATAAAAACTTTATACATAGACATGACTCATTACATATAAAATGTACAGACTCAATGTACAAACTAGGCTTCACATGAACTCCCCCTTAGTCCCTGCACACAAAAGATCAACAAAAAGATAACCTGGATCTTTTGGTGGGATAAATTCTCCCCCTTTTTGTCAGTGATTGACAAAGGTTAGTAAAATGAGAATGCAGCGCATATGTCATAGACGCAAGGAGGAAAATAAACATTATCGAGCCGAGAGAGGAAGCCAACACACACATGGTCATGCAAGGATATACAAGTATATGACAGTAAGCACAGAGGGCTTATAGCCCAGGCAACCAACCTCCCCTCCTGAAATGTATATCATGACCAACAAACCATATATACAAAAACCAAAAAAGAGGGCAAGAAGCCCACCAGGAATAAGCAATTTCGCACAATTATATGTATATATGCAGAAGATACCCAAAAAGAATGATCATCAGATATAATAGCATAACAAGAGAGACATAATGATCATCATAATATCCAAATACTGAGCATCCAAAAAATATCCAAAAACATATCCAAAAAGTATAACCGGCCGTCAATCCAAAAAGGTGTCAAAGAAAAGATGCACCAATCAATACAACTATCAACGTCGCTCCAAAAAGATATCTGCGACGACTAAACACTAGGGACCCTAACTGAAAAGGTAGGCAGCTATGGAGCAGGGCCAGTGACGTCATCGCGACGGCATGATAAAGCTGAGGTGAGGCTCTGGACAGCAGCATGAATGGACTGCATCAAGCTCTCGAGTCGTGACAGCCGCTCACCATGCTGGGCAAGGGCACCCTCCACACGATCTAATTGAGCAGTGATCTGCTCCGTGCTGGGAGGAGGAGGTGCCGAAGAGGCGTCGGACTGAAGGCGCCGCTTGACTGAGCGACGAGCTGGGGCAGGAGTCGGTGATGGAGCAGAAGACCCGCTGTGGGTGTCAGCCGACACCTGTGTGGGAGTGTGCGAGAAATCCCGATCTTCGACGTCATCCTCTGTTGGAAGGGTCATCTTCTTGATATTGAGGTCCCTGAATGTGCGGCGAGGAATAGGGTGGACCACAATATCTGTAAATCCGCACTCGTGCCCTAATCTAGTAATGAGCCACCCGAAATGAATGGTGTTGCGGTTGTGTGGCAGGGCGTCCAAAATATGATGCAAAATGATGGATGGGAGACACAGGCGCGTCCCATGACCAACGTGGTACAGCAGATTGACCATATTGGCAGTAAGGTCGGACTTGTTTGTACTGCGGGGATAGACATTGGTGCTGAAGATCTGATGGAGCACTCGAAACCTATTAGACATTTCAGATGCGCGGAGAGCACTACCGTCGATCCACTCCGGATTTGGACCCCGACATAAGTAGCGAGTCCAATCAGCCCTAAGAGAAGTATCAAGCAGATTGTCATTGGGTTGCGGGGCTGTGGACACGGGAACACCAATCAGTGCGGCTATAGTGTGGGCTGTGACCTGGACGACCCGGCCGCCGACAATAACCTCACAGGAGGGAGGGTTTCCAACAGGGTTGATGATTTTAGATAGAAATGTATATACCACCTCGGGATGGGCTACACCGCCAAAACGAAGTACAGGATCCCACCCAATCTGAGCAAGAAGAGCGGGAATGCCAAAGGGCTCCACGCAGGACTCAGTGACCACTCTCTCATAGATAATGGTGCGAGATTGAAACCGAGAGAGAGAGGCTGGACTCTCAGGCTGGACAGGAGGTGCAGCAGGTGGAGGAGAGCCCTGAGAGGGTCGAGAAGTTTGCAACTTCTTGGTCCTGGCAGTGGTGGATGGCCCAGCTGCCATCTTGGACTTGCCTTTCGGATCTTTAGGCATGATGTAACAAGCTTGGAAAGAGGATTTAACCAATGTAGATACCAAGATGGACGGAAAACTCTTCAAATCCCTAGAAATGATGATCTGATAGAGGAGAGGGACAGAAGAAACCAACCGGATAGCCAAAAAAAAATCAAACTGACAGCTTGAAGGATCTTACCGAGGAGACACAAAGACCTGTTGAGGCTGCAAATGAGGATCCAGGGAAACCCAGCTGAACTATAGACCGATCGGATGGAGATGCCCTAGCAAAAGGGGCTGAGAGAGGAGAGGAAGAGGGCAGAAATGAAAACCGAATGAATAGGGCTCGCGTATTTGACTGTTGATCTGCCGATATTTCCGATTGATCGGACGATGTGTCCGATCCATCGGAAATGCCCCCAGTGAGATTTTCAACACTAAACATTTTCTCCCTTCAGCAAATGATTTCCAGCTAATTTGATAAGAGTGTGAGCATGACAATATCAATAATCACCAAAAAAGAATGAGGCTAATTCCTCAGATATACCTATGAGCACATGAGTGTCCATTTTGCTAGAATGAGCACACACCGATAGACTTCCGAAGGTGTTCAAACCTTGTGGAATCTAACGGCTTAGTAAGGATGTCGGCCAATTGCCGCTCAGTTTGAATGTATTCAAGATTAATCAGTTTTTCCTCAACGAGTTCTCTTATAAAGTGATGTCGGATGTCGATATGCTTGGTTCGAGAATGTTGAACCGGATTTTTTGAGATATTAATGGCGCTTGTGTTGTCACAAAAAAGCGTCATTTCATCTTGATTAAGACCATAATCCTTCAACATCTGCTTCATCCAAAGTAGTTGAGCACAGCAACTTTCGGCAGCAATATATTCAGCTTCAGCGGTGGACAAGGAGATGGAGTTTTGCTTTTTGCTATGCCAAGCAACTAAGCAATTTCCGACGTAAAAACAGCCACCGCTAGTGGATTTTCTGTCATCCATATTTCCGGCCCAATCGGTATCGGAGTACCCCGCAATGATGGTTGAGGTGTCAAAGGGGTACCACAAGCCATAATCAGTGGTGCAGGCCACATATCTAATCACTCGTTTTACAGCAATGAGGTGTGATTCCTTAGGATCGGCTTGAAATCTAGCACACGCCCCTACACTAAAGGCGATATCGGGTCTACTAGCTGTGAGGTAGAGAAGACTCCCAATCATACTTCTATATAGATGTTGATCAACACTAGTGCTAGATAAGTCTTTAGAAAGTTTAATGGTGGTGGCCATAGGCGTGGTGTGTGATCGACCCGAGTCTAGCCCAAATCTCTTAACCAAGTCTTTTGCATACTTAGTTTGGTTGATAAAGATTCCATTTTTCAGCTGTTTAACTTGCAATCCTAGGAAAAAATTTAGTTCGCCAACCAAACTCATCTCAAATTCAGATTTCATTAGTTCAGCAAATAAGCCAGAGAATTCTTCACTGTTAGACCCAAATACAATATCATCTACATAAATCTGAGCAATGAGAAAGGAATCATCCGTCCTTTTAACAAATAGGGTTTTATCAACACTCCCCCTTACAAACTGGTGAGCAATAAGAAATTGAGTAAGACGTTCATACCATGCTCGGGGGGCTTGTTTTAACCCATAGAGAGCCTTTTTCAATCGGTAGACTCTTTGAGGGTAACTAGGGTCCACAAACCCTTTTGGTTGTTCAACATAAACCTCCTCATCAAGTATACCATTTAGAAAGGCACTCTTCACGTCCATTTGAAATAATTTGAATTTAAGAGCACATGCTATGGACATGAGAATTCGAATGGATTCGAGTCTAGCTACCGGGGCAAAAGTTTCATCAAAATCAATTCCCTCAATTTAAGAGTACCCTTGAGCTACGAGACGTGCCTTGTTCCGAATCACATTGCCGGATTCATCTGTTTTGTTTTTGAAGATCCATTTGGTTCCAATGACATTTTTCTCAGTTGGTCTTTCAACTAGAAACCAAACATCATTTCGGGTAAACTGTTGAAGTTCCTCTTGCATAGCAAGTATCCAAAATTCATCATTGAGAGCTTCATTTATATTTTTTGGTTCAATTTTTGAAGTGAAGCACACATGACTGTTGATGGCCTCAAGTTGTCTTCTAGTCTTGACTCCAACATCCGGATCTCCAATGATTTGATTGAGGGGATGATCCTTGACATGTGGAGCATTTCCCGAAGCTATTGAGGCATTGGGAGTGGGAGATTTTTCATCAGGTTTACCTATGTGGCACGGTTCTCCCACTTCATCATCATCAAGTCTTGTGTCTTCCTTGGATTGGTCATCAATGACAACATTTATGGATTCTTGAGTTGTTTTAGTTCTTGTATTGTACACTCTATAGGCCCGACTATCAGAAGCATATCCTAGAAATATTCCCTCATCGCTCTTAGAGTCAAATTTTCCTAAATTTTCTCTATCTCGAAGGATGTGACATTTGCTACCAAAGACCCTAAAGTACTTGATGTTTGGGACTTTTCCATTCCACAGCTCATATGGGGTCTTATCTAGGCCAGCTCTCAAATAGACTTGGTTAATGATGTGACAAGCTGTATTCACTGCTTCGGCCCACAGATTTTGAGCTATATTTTTGCTGTTCATCATGACTGTGGCCATTTCGAGTAGAACTCTATTTTTCCTTTCTGCTACACCATTTTGTTGGGGAGTTTTTGGGGCTGAGAATTCATGTTTGATTCCTAAATTTTCACAGAATAGTTCAAAGCGCCCATCCTCAAATTCCCCTCCATGATCACTCCTAATACGTTTTACTGTGCATTCCTTTTCATTGTGGAGTCGTTTCATGAGTTTCTCAAATTCCTCGAATGTATCCGACTTTTCTTTCAAAAATACAACCCATGTATACCGGGAATAGTCGTCAACAATAACGAAGAAATACCTCTTACCTCCTTGACTCATTACTCTTGTGGGGCCTACAAGGTCCATGTGGAGTAGGTCAAGGGGTTTTGATGTAGCAATGATGGATGTCTTCTTATGTGCAACTTTAATTTGTTTACCTTTCAAGCATTCAGCACATACTTCTTTTGGTTTCTTCCCAATCTTTGGTAATCCTCTCACCAATTTCTTCCTACTTAGCTTAGCAAGGTTCCTGTAATGGACATGACCAAGCCGTTGATGCCATAATTCAGTATCATCATTAATAGCCATGTGGCATACGGCAGATGGTCCCTCATCACCCTTGTTTTCAATCACATAGCAGTTATCTCCAGTGCGAAACCCTTTTAATATTAATTTTCCAGTTTGGTCCATAATTTCGCACATCTCTTTGGAGAATTTCACGGAATGCTGTTCATCACATATTTGAGAGATGCTTAACAGATTATGTTTCAAACCGTCAACACATAGAACATCCTCAATTTTGGGCAATCCTGGCCCGGTGATGGTTCCCTTTCCAACAATCTTGGCAATACTCCCATCTCCAAAGGTAACAGACCCACCATCAAATTCAGCATAATCACAAAACTGAGTCTTGTCACCTGTCATGTGTCGGGAGCATCCACTATCAAGATACCACCTAGTGTTTCTTCCGGCTCTAAGGGCTGTATGAATAACTAAGCATTTGTTCTTAACTACCCATTTAGAGACTATCCTTTTTGAAGAACTAGGTTTCTTGGTTGATTCTAGGGATGTCATTGTTTGGGCATAAGTTTTTGAGGTTTTCTCTTTCATCAGCTCCATGGTTCTTTTGTTCAACTGTTTTACCATTTCTAGGAGCTCTTCCATTCTTTTGTCTTTCTTTGGTGGAGTGGGATAATTCTTCCTCATGTTTAGAGTTTGTTTAGGAGGACTCCACATCTGATTCATCCTTTTACCGGTAGGTACAAATTTACCTTTCAAGTTCCGAACCGGATTCTTAAGGACCAAGCATTCAAACTTTAAATGACCAACATCTCCGCATGCATGACATATAGGTGAATTTCTCTTAGTAGTGCTTCCTGATGCATTCCTGGTCTTTTTAGGTTCTGGGTTACTAACCTTAGTTGGCTCATTATAGCCTAGCCCTCTTGTGTTCCTACAAGGTTTACCTGACTTAAGGATATCATCAAGTTTTTCTCTACTTTGGGCAAATCTTTCATTGAGTTGACTTTCTTGATTAAGCTGCAAAACTAAACACTGATTTGTAGATTTTGCCTTTTTCAGCTCATCTTCTAGGGTATTAATTTTGTCTTGAGCTGCTTTGTTTTTCTTTTCCAATTCACAGATCTGATGGTAAAATCCGTGGTTTTCTCTCTTCACTTCTTGCATTTCATCAGCCAATTTGTTGTTTTCAATATTAGCTTGGCTCAACTTCTTGGTAAGAAGGATGCTTTGACGGAATAGCTCATCATAGGCAACTTGCAAACCTTCATTATCATCCTCGTCATCATCGGAGGATGTCATATTGTGTTCTGATTGCTCATGATCATCATTGTCTCTTTCGCCTTGTAAGTCTGGGACAATCTCAGAAATAGAGGCCATCAGAATTTTAACTGATCCTCTCTCATCACTTTGATCTTCTTCTGTTTCTGAATCAGTACTCCCAAGGTTGTCCCATGTGGCTGCCATAGCTTTCTTTTTAAATTTTTCTTTGGCAGGAGCTTGACATTCAGAGGCAATATGACCATAGCGACCACAGTTGTAGCACTTGGGATCTTTTGGCTTGTTGTAAGATTTTCCTGTATAGCGCTTTTTGTCAAAAGATTTGCTATTCTTGTCAACCCTCTTTCCTTTTTTTTTGAAGAATTTTCTAAATTTCTTGGCCATAAGAGCCATTTCATTCATATCCAATTCTTCATCACTATCAACTTCAGATTCTTGTGTAGTGTGTGAAGTTTTTAGCACGGTGTTTCTACTTTTTGGGGATTTCTTGAAATGAAGTTCATGGGTCTGTAGAGATCCTAGTAAATCTTCTATTTTCATAGTATCAATATCTCTACATTCCTCAATAGTTATGACCTTGGAAGAGAATCGTTCGGGTAAGGATCTTAGAATTTTCCTACAAATGCGCGGGTCCGAAATTCTCTCTCCCAATCCCCACATAGCATTGGTGACATCACTCAAACGGGTGTAAAAGTCCATGAAGTTCTCATGTTCTTCCATTTTCATATTTTCAAACTGAGTTGTCAATAGCTGAAGCTTTGACCTCTTGACTGTACTAGTCCCTTCATGTGTAGTTTCAAGGATGTCCCAAGCTTCTTTGGATGTTGTGCAATTACAAATTCTTTTGAACTCATCCGCTGAGACGGCACAAAAGATAGCATTGAGTGCCTTTGCATTGCTAATGTATCTCAGTTTTTCAAGATCAGTCCATAAGTCATCAGGTTTGACTGTGGTGGTTGTGACACCCTCTAAGGTAGTGTTCAAAAGGGGTATTTCATATTTGATTTCCACAGACCTCCATGTTGCATGATCCAATGATTGCAAGAAAACTCTCATTCTTGCTTTCCAATATGCGTAGTTTGATCCATCAAAATATGGAGGTTTGGAAACCATACTAGAATCCCCTTTTGACATGATTTCAAGCTTCTAGAGACGGATCACACTCCGGGCGGTTACACCTTTGAGGAGGAACCCGCTCTGATACCAATTGAAAATGCGGTATAAGTTTGATTACCGCTGTTGTAGAAGCAAGAAATAAGTTATCTTGTCCTAGAGGGGGGTGAATAGGACACTTTTTAAATTTCTCAATACAAAGTATTCTTAGAGCACTTTCATCAAACACCAGATATGCAAAGCATAAATCAATAGAAGCACATGTAAAAGAAGTAAATCAGTTCATCCATTCACCACACAACAAGGGATTTTTATAGTGGTTCGGTTATGTACCTACTCCACTCCCGGCTGATCCACTCACTCCTTGAGTGGCCGGATTTCACTATCACTATGGTTTTAAATGAGGTTAACCATAAACCTTAACAGCCTACAAAAGGACTTACGACTCAACACATGGATTCATCCTTCCATAGGACTAATCCATGACCACTTAGTCCTACACAAGGGCTTGTCCTACTCAAGGACTTGTCCTACGCAAGGACTCTACCGAGTTTGGGTCTTCAAACTCTGAAACCCAAATCTCAACTTGAGGAGGTTTCTTGGACTCGAAAGACTAAAGATACTTAGCAGATTGAGTCCCTTGATGATGCCTTTGTTGAAGAAGCTTCAGCTTGTACGGAAGACGTCTTCTTCAACTCCCTCGATCAGCAACCTTGCTCCGGATGACCCATTGTAGTTTCCAAGGTGAGGGATTGAGGTTAGGTTGAGGCTATTTTGGGATATGGCTTTTATATGAGGAAAGCTTCTACCTAAACCACCATTAATGGCATTGATGACAAGAAAATGTCTATGAGAGGTAGGTCAAGATGCCATTAAAGAGGGGTTGAGTTCATGTTTCAATCCAAGCTTTGAATGCTTAATCAATGTTGGTCAGATCAACATGGATTGAAGAATGAACTCAACAGATTTAAGGGTTTGGAAGAAGGGGATCTCAAGAAGAAGGCTCACTCAAACCCTAGATGATGCTCAAGGTGTCTTGGGCAAGATCCAACCGAGTTCTATAAATAGATTATGCCCTTCAACGGTCAGAAAACGGTCAGCTCGATAGGTTCCGATCGATCGGACATAAGATTTAGTCAAATTTGAATTTTGCTTGAAAACAGGTTCTCCGATTGATCGGACTTAGTTCCGATTGATCGGAATACCCTGTCCGATTGATCGGATAGGTGGTCCGATTGATCGGAATTTCTTCCAGAGAGTTGATGCAATTTTTCTGGAAATTCCTCCGATGGATCGTATCTATGTCCGATGGATCGGAGAGCCCTGTCCGATGGATCGGACAGACCTCCGATTGATCGTAAAAGAGTCCAGAGAGTTTTTCAAAGTTTGCTGGACAAATGTACGATTGATCGGACATACTGTCCGATTGATCGGAACACACTGTCCGATGGATCGGACATCCCTCCGATGGCTCGAAAAAGTGTCCAGAGAGTTTGCAATGTAACTGGACTATTTTCCGATGGATCGGACACATTGTCCGATTGATCGGACATCTATCAGAATATTCTCCAATGGATCGGGTATGTATTGGAGAGAGCAGACTTAAATATTTTCAATTTTAAAGAAACTTCTGCTACCAAGAACCTATCCATTGCTGATCTTAATGGAAGGTGAGCTATAGATGGTGCTAAGGATGTGCCTAGAAAGGTCTTGGGCCATCTATAGAAGTTTTTAGGATCAAAGGTTTGGGGTGGAGAGGCTAGAAGCTGACTTGATCTTCGAGAAGCTTCTGTCTTCAGCCGCAAGGAAAACTGTCTTCAGTCGCCAGGGACTCGACGACACACTAACCATGGTAATTGACAAATCTTTGCATTAACAAAACCTACAAATGTTATTTTAGAGCAGAATCAGACATGCAGATTACCGCCAAATGATCCTAAACGCCCTAAAACCCTTAACCTGTAATTTTCAAAGTCGCGCGATGCATATCTTTACCCGCACGCTTCCAAAGGTGTTTTACCCTGACCTTATCCGACTATAAGGGCCCAAAAGCCTACAGGTACCATTTCGGGCTGGAATTAGACATGCAGATGGCTGCCAAATGATCTGGAATGCCCGAAAAACCTTAAGTAGCAAGTTTGAAGTCCTTGTGATGTATATTTCTACGTGCGCGCTTCCCGGAACAATATTTTTATGCAAATAGCCGATCGGAGGGTCCAAATTGGTAAGGACTACCAAAATTTGCAACATATGGACTTCCACACCCAATCCCGTTCATTCAAGAGGTCAATTCTAGCCTAGAAGTGGCTTGGCGACAGTGAGTGCATGTCTAAAAAAGGTAGTTGTCCTTTGGAGGTCTCCCGTCGGAGCCTAAAACCTGAAATATTCTAAGTGATGGAACATGCATTCGCCCACTCTCTCCACATGCGGATGCCATGAGGAGACATGCATTTTCCCTCTCACCACATGCGCATGAGAGCTCTCTCTCTCCCTTTTCAATATTCTAAATAAAATAAAAAATATAAAAAATCATGAAATATTCTAAGTGGGGCCACATGCAGCGAACACAAAGGCTACATGCGCCCACCACATAGGGCACATGCGCCCACCTCCCTGATACATGCGCATGACCCCTCTTCGCAATCACATGCGCTTGGTGAAATTCAATTTTTGGTGGACCCGGGACCCAATTAACATACTATAAATACCCCTCTACTCAATGAGACAGAGAGAGATCATCTCATCTTCAGGTGCTGCCAGAGAACTCTGCAAGAGGTAGAATTCTCACCAGAATCCTCACCGAAAAGCGACATGCGCCCATCCCTTCGTCCGATGCCTTCGCCGGAAATGGGATTTCTCCCATCAGAGTAAAATTCCCAAGTCACGTAGTGACATGCGCTCACCCACTTGTGTTTTGGGGAGGAAAAATGTAAAAATCCCTAAGTCCCATGGGGACATGCGCCCATGGCTGGGATGTTGGGCGCATGTGCATGTCACATGCGCTTGATAACCTCTCTCTCTCCCTCTTTTATTTAATGTTGGTGTGCATGCACCCGGGAGGTGGCACATGCGTCCACCTCTGGGCACATGCGCCTACCATCACCTTCCACATGCACCTACCATCTCTCCCATGCGCCTGGACACTGATGGGGAGGTGGGGCCTTCAATGTGGCCCGCCTTCCGATCGTGTCAGCGCTCCTAGACACATCAATGCCCTTTATCCATCCCCCGGACGGGATTCGCCAACAGTCGATGTTAAGCTGGCCAAATTAGTAATTTGATAAAAAAGGCCAACACTTAGCCAATACTGCAAACCTCGGAAACCCTTCCGAAAGAGCCGTTACTGATTTCCCAGTAATGACGGGAACAACGCTACCAGTCAAGACACCGAATCAATTCACTATTCAGGAATTGACCGAGACTGCAATGAAGGCATGCTCTATCGAAACCAATATGACTAGGGCTATACCACAACGAGTGCAGGTCGCAGTGGTGCAAGTCGTAGAAGGGGGGGCGAGCGGGCAAGATGTAGAGCTGCCTCCAATCCAAGAGCAAATAGATGAAATCATTCAGGTCCAAGAAGACACAACCAGAGAGATTAGGGAAATAAAAGAAGCATTAGTGGCTCTAGTCGCCCATGGGGCAGTTGTTGAGCTCTTAATTGTGCAAATTCTAACCCAAATTCATCACTCATTGTGCAAGGTTTGTATGGTTTGTAGGCTAATCCAATGCATGTTTTGTGACTACAGGATTGAGAGTGGTTCCACCTAATTGAAGATAAAAAGGGTTCATTTGGGACTGTTTTGATGAAGACCATTTGAAAAGAAAAAGAAGAAAAGAAGAAAGAAAGTAAAAGAAAGGAGCAAGGAAAGAAAAGAAAAAGGAAGACTACCGACCGGTCTTGACCGGTCGGCCAAGAAGGCCAGACCGGTCTTGACCGGTCAGCCATGCACGTTGGGAGGTTGCTGAAGACGTCCGACCGGTCTTGACCGGTCGGACATGATTGCTGGACCAATGATGAACAAGCCTGACCGGTCAAGACCGGTCGGCCATACTTGCTGGAACGTTAATGAAGATGTCCGACCGGTCATGACCGGTCGGATATGGTTGCTGGAGTGGTCAGCCAATGAGGCCGACCGGTCATGACCGGTCGGCTGTGCTTAAGAATTTAGAAACTTCCAAATACAGCCCGATTTTCTTTATGTTGCGTAACTCTTACGCAGTTTCTCGATTCTTCCGAAGTTGTGGAGCCTCCAGACTATAAAAAGATACCTAGGGATCATTCCTAGGGCATCCTAGAAGGGTTTAAGCGAGGGTGGAGGCTGTGGAAGTGGATTTTGGAGTTTCACAACTCCTTCTAGTTTGCTTTGTTGTTTTCATGCTTTTTATAGTTGTTTCATTTTTCCTTGGATCATGAGTAGCTAAACCTCTTAGCTAGGGCTAAGAGGTGAAGCTTGTAGTGGATCCAAGATGTTTTAATTCGTAGTTAAGTGGTTTTAAGTGTGGAATTCATGATTATGAACTATGGTTTGAAGTTTATACAAGTTTTTGAGTAGTTTTTCTTAGTCTTATGATGACTCATGGATGTTTGGGAGAATTACTTAATTGCTTAATTGGTTTGTGACGGTCTAGACCTGTATGATCCGAGGAATCGGAGTGCGCTCTAGTACTATGATCTTCATGAAGGGACTTCCTACCAAAGTTCTAATTTTCTAATTTTCTGTAATATGTATGGACTGTGCATGTGATTTGAATCAAGTTCAAATCCTGATCTAGCCTTGTCTTGTGACAGGACTTGAGGATGGTTATGATTGTGAACTAGACCTTTTGGAAAGGGGAGTGACCTATGCAATTGAGCATGCTCAGCTCAGCCTACATGGAGTGAATTATATGCATTGCACTTACATACTACAGATTGTTTGGTTTAACAGCTCTATCATCCGACTAGATAGATCTTAATATCGATTCTAGTTGAGAGAATGAGAAACCACAGCGGATTGAACATCAAGGATTGCTACAAGTGGATCCTTGAACCCCTAGTGCCTTTTTTATAATTGTCTACATTCAAATTAGTTTAAAATTATTATTCACATCAATTCTATTCAAAATCTGATTATTAGCTTTCAATATACGCTTTTGGATGTGTTTGTGAAATCCTACATAAGTCCCTGTGGATCGACCTCGGTCTTACCGAGTTTATTACTACATCGCAACCGTACACTTGGGGAAGCGAACAGCAGTCAGAAGCCCAACCGTTCCCTTTGGACAACCACTGGGAGAGTCACAGGATACAATAGGAGAACCAGTAGCCGTAGAACCACAAATTCGCCCAAGGAATGTTGCATTCGAGCGTGCACCGCCGCAACCATCTCATGCCACGAGAGAAGAGTTGTCTCAGACAGTCACAAACTTGATGCGTCTGAAAAGAGAAAAGGAGAAGAGAGAAAAATATGTATATCGGATACCGTATCCATCCAAAGTTAACGAAATCCCGTTCCCTGACGACTTTAGGCATCCCGACCTCCCACAATTCGACGACAAAGGGTCACCAGAGGAACATTTGACCCAATTCATGACGGTGCTAGGGAATTTGTCTGTAGTACCTCAATATTGCCTCCGATTGTTTGGGTCGACGCTGACTGGAAAGGCATTTTAATGGTATATGTCATTACCCACAGGGTCTATCAAGACCTAGGATCAGATGCAAGATTTGTTCATTTCTAAATTTTTCTCCACTGAGCGAGAAGTCTCGCTGACGGATTTAGCCTTAGTCCATCAGAGGCAAGGAGAGTCAGTCGAGGCATTTATTGATAGATGGGGAGCCATAGCGGCGCAATGCCGAGAGTTGCCTAGTGAACCTGAGCAAGTCAAGATGTGTACGCAAGCCATGGACCCAATAATCTCGTTCGGTTTATCCGGACACAATTTCTCAACGTTCAAGGACCTAGCGACAAAGGCCTATATGGTAGAGGAAGCCGCGCTAAGAACGCAGTTCAAAGCGGAAAGACTGAAGCGTGAGAGCGGGAAGATGGTCACATCAAGTTATGTCGACAAAAGCAAAGCCTCGAAAGATCGAAAACGGCCACATCCAGAACACAAGATTAAAGGCAAGCCAGCAGAAACTCAGTTCAGAGCCAAAGGGCCACGAAAATCGAAAAAGATGACGATCGTCGGACGGGGCAGGACAGAAGGACGTTACTCGTTTGACCCAGAAGACCTTGTTCCAATAATGGAACGCATAGTTGAAGAAGGGGAACTACAATTGCCAGAACTGGTTCGACCAGAGGAAGCAAGACAAACGGATGCCCCCAATTATTGTAAGTATCATCGAAGCCTGGGACATGAGACGGGAGAATGCCTCATCTTGAAAGGGAAAGTGCAGAGACTGATCAACCAGGGTATCATTAAGCTAATAACAGAAGAAATCAGTCAGGTTACGTCAGCTGTAGTGACAATAACACCTGCGATACCACCAGTTCATGATGAAAGACTAGTACAAACAACAATGGTACAGGCTGTCGAAGAAAGGGATTCGGCAGGACACGACGTCGAATTGTTGGCGATTCGAGAGCAAGTCAGCAAATTGGTTCGAGCCCATAGGGAGCTATCCAAACAGATGGGAGAGTTCAGGAAACTTTATCCATCTTGGTCTTAAAGAAAGTGACCCCTAGTACTACTCTGCCTGTCTGACCGTTGGAAGAAGAAGCACCAGGGGCAGCCCGTAATGTTGTTGAAGTAAGACAACAGAGCCACACCGAACAAATAAATGCGCGTATGTCAGGTTCAGACTCCATGATCCCATACGAACTGCTAGGTAATATCTCTTTCACTCTTCGTAACCTGGCTGCAGAAGTTCGCATGATAGAGCAATCCATTTCGGAAACACGATCTCAAGCAGAAAAGTCAAGACACAAAATGAGAAAGAGGACACAGGTAGACGTAAGAAAGAACCCTAGAAAACGAAAACGATCGAATCCAGGGCATGAGGCAGAGACCAGTGTAATGAGGACACAAGAGAAGGGCAAAGAACCTCAGAAGTCATGGCACATGACAATCAATGAGTGAGACGAAAAGAACGGACCGTATTCATTTGACATTAAAGACCTTCTCCTAATTATGGAGCGGCTAATCGAAGAAAGAAAATTGCGACTCCCAAAGTCTGTCCGACCAGCAGAAGTAGGACGCGTGGATGATCCTGACTATTGCGAATATCACAGATGCATAGGCCATAAAACTGAGCAATGCTTCGTTCTAAAAGGAAAGATACAAAAGATGATAAACCAAGGCGTCATTAGTTTGAAAATAGAAGGGTCCGATGGAACCCCGGCCAGTATGGTTCCAATAGATATCACTTAGGAAGAACTTCGCTCGAAGAACTCCATTTCCTAAACTTCAATAATCGTGAACGTTTATAAATAGTTCTGGCGGTTTATAAAGTAGATAGGGATATACTTATGTTCACTCATGCATCTACTTCATCTGCATGCTGTGCTTCATACTTGTTTACATGTTCACTCACATCATACTGTTGTGCATATGAATATAAAATGTTCGTAGTGCTCTTCTTAATGACAGGTACCATAGTCGGAGAATATCAAAGAATCGACTCCACGAATCATCAACCGGCTTATTATATCCTCATCAGACTGGTCGAATCAGGAGAGAATATCTTATAGAAAGTCTACGTGAATCACAACATCCCCATATTATGGTATCTTCATCACAGGTTCTTATATTAAGTATCCTGGTATTCTAGCATTCCTCTGCTTAATAGGAGAATACTTCAGAATTCATGGATTCTCATATATATGTATATGTGGTTCTATATGAAGACAGCCGGGATACTCTATTATTATCAATCTCTTATACTTATGCACAATGTTTTATATGAAGATGATCGGAACATCGCTATCTATATCTAGCTTTCGCATTATGTCATGAATCCCCCATCGTTATTGCATTATTCTTCTACTGTATATGAAGATGAGTCAAGGCTGGGAATCTCCTTTGTATATATATACATACGGCCTTATATGAAGATGATTAGGGCATTCTATTATGTATCACTTCACCCTGAAAGTATCGACAACTTCCTCTTATGAAGAACTCTACGATAAGAATATGCAATTAAAGATTATGATCAAACGGGTATTCGGTACAGATTCCTAAAGCACAAGATCTTTCTCATTAAAATGAAGTGGTCTTACCAAGTGACGAGCCAGAAGCACTGGGGGCAAGCCCCAATATGTTATGAGAAATTCAAGTTTATAAGAAGAAGAAGCACTGGGGGCAAGCCCTAACATATTATCAAAATCTCAAGTCTGCAGAAAGAAATGACTGGGGGTAGGCCAGGAAGGATGACAGATAAACCCAAAAACATGGAGCTAAAAGAAAGTTTCAAACCTATGACATGAACGTCTCTCGTAAGCAATGACCTAAGGGTACACAGGCTAAGTCAAAAGGAAAGTATTATTCCTATGGGTTCTTCCATTTTTATGCTTTGATATACTTAGTTTACATTAAACTCATACATAATACATCATTTTATGCATACTAGTCTCAAACACATAACACCAAGTAGTGGTTTAGCAAAAGAATCATTGTCATTATTTTAGATCATGAAGCATGCAGTTAACAAGTTCTGATGTCGATTACATCGAATACAAGTGACAGTCAGGTATTTAGGATAGCTGTCTAATACTATTTTTGTTTGACAATGACCGTAAAAAGCAAAAGAACAGAATTACAGCTTCTCTAGGCACCCTGTTATGAACTTCATTACATCTTTTCACGTTGCCTCCATGGTGGCCTTTGCCTCCTTTAACATCAGTGCAGGATTCGGAATATCATGAAGTTCGATTTCTAAGTCTGCCATTTGCTTGCGTGCCGCCTCTCCTTCACTCTCGAGTTGTGCGACCTCGGCACGATTCTGATTAACGACAAGATCAAGGCGGGCAACCTCAAGATTTATGGCCGTTTCTTCCGCTTGCAGCCGCACGATCTCAGATTTGACATCAGCAAGATGATTAATACACTCGCGACGTTGAGTCTCACTATCTTCTAAAGTTGTTCTAGCATTAACTATCGAATGTTATCAATGCTCTATGACAGGTTGCAAAGAAGATAGCACTCGCTATTTCTCTTTGGCCGTAGGGTCAGGTTCAATCTGTTCAGTCATAATAACCTGCGAAACAGAATCCTCGAAAGAAGAAACGCGACAGACTATTTTGGATACATCGGCCCGATTACTCCTGCACAAGCTTCCAATGCCTTCACCCCTGCTTCTAGTGTATGCCACTTGCTTGGCTCAGCCAATGCCTTTAAAATGCTGGATAGTAGACCCCTCAGTACGTTATGTCCGAAACAGTCTAAATGATCAAAACAAGGAATGTCGAATGCTCCATGGGCAGCAGCATCAGAACTGGCAATAACTGCAACGAAAGGAGCAAAGTAAGTATTTAATAAAATGATAAGTATGGAAAAAGAATACATTAAGGAGCTATGAAAGAACAGTACCGGTAGATGAGTGAACGACAGGTTCCGAGAAATCCGAAGTATATGTCGTTGCATCAGTGAACGACTCAATAGTCTCGGTCAGTAGCATCGAGGTCACATCCAAAAGTTCAGTAGTATCTGTTAGTGCACTATTCTGTGGCATACTAGTGTACCTTGTTTGTCAATCACTTAGGTCAATGGGTCTAGTGTCGGTTGAGCTTAATGAAGACGAAGACCGAAAGACTCAAGTGGCCCTGCTGCATCAAGGAAGAAGAAACAAGTAAAAGTGATGCCTTGGTGTGCCTTAACCTTGACCAAAACCTAACCCTTTACCTCTTAGATGACTTGCAGCAACTAGGTATACCTTTAGTCATCATCATTAGTCTTAGAACTTCATGAAAAACATGATAAGTTAGATTAATTAAAGAGGTGGAAGCTGCTGTAATTAAAACAGCTCAAACAACAGTTTCCGATTGATCTCCGATCAATCGGACATTGGCTCCAATAGGACTCCGATCAATTGGACAGAAATTTCGATCAATCGGAAATTATTCCAACAACCTTGAAAACCCACTGGACATATTTCCGATCAATCGGACAGTATTCTGATCCATCGGAAGGGATCAGTCCAATCAATCGGACACTGTTCCGATCAATCAGAATATCCTCCAGAGAACTCTCTGGACTAAAATCTGATCAATCGGACATGTCTCCGATCAATCAGACTGGTCTCGGATCTATCGGACCTTCTTCCGATCAATCGGAGATGCGCGAATCTGCCCGTTTTTTTACCGTTGGAAGAAAATCTATTTAAAGATGGGGGTTCATTTTTTGAGCTAAGAGAGGGGATTTTGAGGAGATAGAAGCCACCATTGCTAGAGATCATTAGAGGCTCTATTCCAAACCCAAAGCAAGTCATTCTCCTTGTGTTTTCATCACAAGCTTGGGCCATTCAATGACATCTTGAGAATGGACTTGTTCCCTCTTGATTCCTAGGGTTTAGACACCTTGATGATAGTTAAATCCCTTGTCTAAACACTACCTAGGAGTCCAAATAGGTGTATTCTTCTAGGAAACCCATTTCCTACCATTTGTAGAGGTTTCACCATTCCCTAGCACCTTGGGCATCTTCAATGGAGCATCACATGCAAGGTAGCTGATCTTGGAGCTGAAGCCTTGGTAAAGCGGCGGCGTCAAAGATCGGGGGAGCACAAGGGGAGCTGATTCAAGCACAGGAGAGCGAGAAGAAGCAACCTAAAGCAGCGCTACAAAGGGGCTCAATCCGACAAGTAAGGTTGTCTTGTTAGGAGTCCATCCACTCAATTCCATGTGGGGGTTGGGTGTAGAGTTTGTTTGACAAACTCGATCTAGGGTCGTTTGCCGATCCTTGGCCTATTAGTTGGGCCTAAAATCTAGGGATGTTAGCTGTTCCTTGGCTCATTAGTCGGCCTAAACAGAGTCTTCAAGGAAGATCCACCAACACGGGTGCAAACGTGTAGGTTGGGAGGAACCTATAAACTCCCCGGTTGAGTGTATCCGAGTTAAAACACCTTGGTTGGGAGGAATCAGATTTAAACTCCCCAGTGAACGCCGGTGTGCACAAAGGGGTTGAGTACTTGAACCGGGAGTAGAGTAGACAAGTAGTCGAACCACTATACATCCTTGTGTTTGTGATTGTTCTTGAGCATATTTCTCTTTATGCATTGAGTTTAATTGGTTAATTATGAATGCTTAGTTAGGAATGCATGCTAGGCACTTGATAGGCACATCCACACTCACAAGATGTACTTTCACTCCTCATGTAAACTTGAGATTTTGTTGATCCATCCTCTATTGTCTACATGTGTTGAATAGACTAGGTTGTTATTGCATATATCATTTACTAGTCTTTTGATTGGACTCACTTAGGCTTGGAAGCCGAAGTGTTAATTGCTTACGTAGGATAATTTGCTAAATTTGTTAAATAGGCGAAAAATTTTAAAAGGTCCTAATCGCCCCCTCCTATAGGTTTAACCGTAATTCCAGTTGCTCTTTAAGCTTCCGCATGTGTATGTATAGGGTGTCGTGTTAGACTACCCGACACAATTTCAGTATCGCTATCAGTATCGATCATTTCAGTTACCACCGGCGACTCTGCCGTACCCTCAACACTAGAAGCACCAGGGGCCATAGATACAGTCGTGTCATTCCCTGGCATAGTGGACCCTTGCAGATTATCCTCTCCAATCGGCCCAGCCTGCTCTCTCACGCCAGCATGGTCTGATATTTCATTCGCTGGCCCAGTCGTCGTTGGGTCATCTTCACTAAGTAATCGACTGGCACCCTTATCACCTTCAACCACCAGAAGACGTGTGAACCAGGCTTCTTGAGACCATTTCGCTAAAGGTATTCTGAAAGTATGCCAGCCATCCAACGCGGTATCCTCCTTATGATGGTCAATTGACACACTCAGGGAGATCTTATGCTTAATGCTCGACGATAAATACGCTTCAAACCGCTCTCTATAATAACCCAATCCGTCAGCGAAGACCTCTGTTAGCCCTGGAGGAGGAATGTAGAGTGGATCATCAATAGAATTATTATTTCAGACCAGAGCATACTGATGCACCCACCATCTTAGCCAACTATAAGGACCGCCAGTCTTCCAATAGAGGCCGGGCAGCATGACCCTCGCGCCTGTTCGCGTCATCAAAAGTTGATGCCATATCCACTCCCAATGAGCAGGACCTGTGCCGTACGCTCGCTATACTTTAGTAACATCTGATAACGTCATCAGAACACCCTGATCGTACCCGAATTGCCTGGCAAACCTACTAGGGTAATAAGGTTCTCGCCAGAACTCTATTCCTTCGCACAACGGAAGTGAGGCAGTACGAATAGACACCAGAATTCCCTATCAGTGGTATTCACAGAATGTTCATCATCAACGACTTCTCAATCTTCCCCGGCATAAAAAACAGGAAAGTGGTAGAAACAAATCTCTGCCCAACTGCCAATTTTGAAAGCTATCCAATCAGACGATTGCGTTATCATGTTAAGTTTTTTTATAGCGATAAAGAGGTGCGTGATCAGCGTGGAGATACTGAAAGAGATCCACTCCGTATGTCCATGGGAAATATATGCCCAACCATCCTCAGAAGAAATGCCATGGGCAATAAGCCGCGTTCATCCCTCACCAGGGTTGGTCTTTGTGACTTGCAATATTGCTAAAAGCCCTATATAAACTGCAAAACACCGGCGGTGCTAGAGAAAATTGATGACCATTTGCAAGAGCTCCCGCCACGACGAAGCAAGAAACCCTGACACCATCAGCACTCTTGGAGCTAGGCAACATAACCGCCGACAACCAGTATGTTAAGAATCCTGCCAGTTCACAAGATGGTGTAAGCTCATTCGGATTGCGAAACTTTTGTTCAAAACGTTCCTTCATTAAAGCCTGGTCTTCGGGTAAGATTTCATACTCTTCATAATTAATGCTGCGAGAAGAAAGAAGTGCCCATGTTAGAAACAAAGAAATTAAAGTATGCAGAGCACAAAGTATAAAAGAAGGCATCGAAAGAAGTATTACTTCATCCTCTGGCTGAAGTAGATCAACCAGTCGTCATAGTGAATCTCTGTAATATTGGTAAACTGCGACAACTCAGCAAACTACTCTAGACAAGCCTTTGAATGATAAGCATCTGGAGGACTTTTGAGCCGAAACGAAGACAGCTCTTCATTAGTTGGGACGTATTCCTGGTAATATTCTCCTATCACAGACAACCCAGCCATCATCCGGAGATCCCATAAAGTTATGCTCATCTCTCCATATGGAAAGTGGAACGAATTGGTAACAGAAGACCAGTAGTTCAAGAAGCTTCGAAGAATTGTTGGATCTCGGGAGAAATGTTCAGAAGTCGCATCGATAGCCTGATACAGGCCGACTTGTTTTAAAATCCTCTCATGTCGGATCAAAATCTCTTTTGCCCGTGGCTCATGACCAACTCGCTCTTTCAAATGACCCCGTGTACGAAAGCTCTTCGTCGCCCACATTGTCGCCTTGTCCATGTGTTGAAACCTTTGCTGCACTGTCTCAAAATAATGGACTAGAGAAGGAGTGTGAGGATCACAAGTAGGCGCAAGGAAAACCATTTCTCTCGAGGAACCTACCAGCTGTTCTCTCCCATCGTCGACCAGTATGGTAGTTAACAACTACTTGGGGGCAGATGTCCACCTCTCGACTCTGTAGAACTGAAAAGGGCCTTGAACGTTGGATGGTTCGATGCTCGGGAAGGGCTTGTGCCTCGTAAGAGATTTTTCATGCAAGATGACTCGATCAGTATAAGGGTTGACGATGGAGAAACCACGTGTCATAATGATCTTGTTTCTATTCCAGCCGATCTTCATCCGCTCATTCTTCAGATCAATGAGTTGTGGCGGTCACTCCGCCTGGTCAACTTCCTCAATCGGCTTCTTACTTGATTTCGTCTCTTCTTCTTCCGATCTTACTGATCATCCTCGGAATGTCGGCCGTGCACGCTAGAAGGACCTGCCCCAACAACATTGGCAGCATCAGTGAACTGACAATACCAGGCAGACCATTCCTCTTCAGTCCCTTGCGTCGGAGGCTCAGATGTGGTTTTATCCACATAAATACACAGTAATACTTTATGGGAGAGCTGCTTAATTTGATCAAAAAAATCCTTCACTTTGGATTCGATTGTCTCAAAGGATTGCGAATGATACTCTACCGAAGATGGGTTAACAGTATCTCCAATTACCCTCTTCTTCCCGCGTCGTACAGATGAAGAGCCGGAAACTTGCGATTTGGGAGCTTCGTCGGAAGATCCTGTTGCTGTCGCCATGATTCACTACAATACGTAAACAAAAGTGCATCAAACAGAAGACTAGCGCATGCAACAGGCAACACAATAAGGTAAGCATCGCATCATTCAATCACGGATTTCACATACAAAATACGTCAGTAAACACATGCATAAAGTCATGACCCACAACAATATGGAAATAGTGGAATTTGAGCGCACATCCGACAAACAAGCACGCACATATCATAGTGCAGCAAATACAGTAGCAGCCTTACATGTACACTCGAAGTGCGTGCGAATTTGCCCTAACCCCAAATGATGCATGTGCACCTGCATAGAAATGCACATTATAGAACTACTTAAAGGAGCAGTTGCAAGCCATAAAAGACCAGCATAAGTAACATATTATGGGCCCCAAGCACTAAGTCCCAATCGTATTCGAGCGTTGAGTGAGATAGCCGCAAACGGCATCGAGTTTGGCTAAGAATAGAGCCAAATATGCCACTTTTTCACCAAGGGCAAAAGTGGGGTCCAAATTCCAAAAATTCACAAGTAGTGGATGAAAGTACGTCGGGTAGTCTAACACGACACCCTATGCATATACGTGCGGAAGCTGAAAGAGCAACTAGAATTATGGCTAAACCTATAGGAGGGGGTGATTAGGACCTTTTTTAAAATTATTTTCGCCTACTTAAACAATTCAACAAATTAAGCTACGTAAGCAATTAACACTTCGGCTTCCAAGCCTAAGTGGGTCCAATTAAAAGACTAGCAAACGATAAGTGTAATCAGCAACCTAGTCTAAATAACTCATGTGGACTATAGAGGATGGATCAAGAAATGCTCAAGTCAACATGAGGTAGTGAAAGTACATCTTGTGAGTGTGGATGTGCCTATCAAGTGCCTAGCATACATTCCTAACTAAGCATTCATAATTAACCAATTAAATACAATGCATAAAGAGAAATGTGCTCAAGAACAATCACAAACACAAGGATGTATAGTGGTTCGACTACTTGTCTACTCCACTCCCGGTTCAAGTACTCAACCCCTTTGAGCACACCGGCATTCACTGGAGAGTTTAAATCTGGTTCCTCCCAACCAAGGTGTTTTAACTCGGATCCACCCAACCGGGGAGTTTATAGGTTCCTCCCAACCTACACGATTGTACCCGTGTTGGTGGCTACCCCCTTGGAGACTCTATTTAGGCCGATTAACGAGCCAAGGAACGGCTAACGTCCCTAGATTTTAGGCCCAACTAATAGGCCAAGGATCAACAAACGACCCTAGATCGAGTTTGTCAAACAAAATCTACACCCAACCCTCACATGGAATTGAGTGGATGGACTCCTAACAAGACAACCTTACTTGTCGGATTGAGCCCCTTTGTAGCGCTGCTTTGGGTTGCTTCTTCTCGTTCTCTTGTTCTTGAATCAACTCCCCTTATGCTCCCCCGATCTTTGGCGCCGCCGCTTTGCCAAGGCTTCAGCTCCAAGATCAGCTACCTTGCATGTGATGCTCCATTGGAGATGCCCAAGGTGCTAGGGAATGGTGAAACCTCTACAAATGGTAGGAAATGGGTTTCCTAGACGAATACACCTATTTGGACTCCTAGGTAGTGTTTAGACAAGGGATTTAACTATCATCAAGGTGTCTAAACCCTAGGAATCAAGAGGGAACAAGTCCATTCTCAAGATGCCATTGAATGGCCCAAGCTTGTGATGAAAATACAAGGAGAATGACTTGCTTTGGGTTTGGAATAAAGCCTCTAATGATCTCTAGCAATTGTGGCTTCTATCTCCTCAAAATCCCCTCTCTTAGCCCATAAAACGAACCCCCATCTTTAAATAGATTTTCTTCCAACGGTAAAAAAGCAGGCAGATTCGCGCATCTCCAATTGATCGGAAGAAGGTCCGATGGATCGGAGACCAGTCTGATTGATCAGAGACATGTCCGATTGATCGGATTTTAGTTCAGAGAGTTCTCTGGAGGATATTCCGATTGATCGGAACACTGTCTGATTGATTGGACTGATCCCTTCCGATGGATCGGAATACTGTCCGATTGATCGAAAATATGTCCAGTGGGTTTTCAAGGTTGCTGGAACAATTTTCGATTGATCGAAATTTCTGTCCGATTGATCGGAGTCCTATCGGAGCCAATGTCCGATTGATCGGAGATCAATCGAAAACTGCTCTTTGAGCTGTTTTAATTACATCAGCTTCCAACTCTTTAATTAGTATAACTTATCATGTTTTTCATGAAGTTTTAAGACTAGTGATGATGATTAAAGGTATACCTAGTTGGTGCAAGTCATCTAAGAGGTTAAGGGTTAGGTTTTGGTCAAGGTTAAGGCACACCATGGCATCACTTTTACCTGTATCTCCTTCCTTGATGAAGCGGGGCCACTTGAGTCTTCGGTCTTCGTCTTCATTAGGCTCAACCGACACTAGACTCACTGACGTAAGTGATTGACAAACAAGGTGCACTAGTATGCCACAGAAAAGTACACTAACAATCTCCCCCTTTGTCAATTAGTTACAAAAACCTAACCTACCAAAACAAAATACATGTACAAGAGATTACATTGATATGAAATTAAATACTGGACTCTTGACATGCCTAAACTAAGCTGCTCCTCTTCAGATTGCTCCCCCATAACTGGTCAATCCTTGCATCACAAAAAGTAGCAAACTAGTTTTTGTGGGACTTGATCTTTCTCCCCCTTTTTGTTAGCAATTAACAAACTATTCTCTCCCCCTTAATGATATATCAATTAAGGTTAAGGTAAGAGAAGATAGTATGTCGCAGTTATAACTATAAGTACATGCTAACTAGAGAGAATATATGGTGCATGATCATATAAAACATGGAGCATGCTAAGGAACATGATTAACAAGAAAATGTAACTTATCTAACCATAGTTAATCATGTATAATTGGTCATCTATGATATACATTAAGCATTAAAGCTCAAGGGCTTATAGCCCAATCAACCAACCTCCCCTATTGGTATATCAAGACCAATACTAAGCAAAGATTAGCATACAATGAAGCATAAAACTCAAGATGATTAGCTAATCTAAGCATGATGATAATCTAGCAAGCAAATGTATCAAATAAAAGCGAAGCTAAATTATCAAAATTGGGCTAATGAGGCTTGAATCCTCTGATTTGCCTATACACACAGAAATGAGGCTGAAATCCTCAGATTTACCTATTTAAACATTTCTAGCTACACTCACTAACTATGTTTAGTTTGATATGCCTAAGGGTAACTAATTTCCTCAACACCCTCATAAAATGTAGCATGAGGTGAGGGGTTGGGAACTCCTTCTACTCCTAGAAGGGATAGCGGTCAGGATCCCCTCTTAGATAAGCGGGAAGAGAGGTAGTGGTGAAAGCCGGGAGAGCTAGATCTTTATGTTGGCTCTCATCACTAGCGGAGTCATCAGATTTGGATTCAGACTCCTCCGTTTCATCCCAAGTGGCAGCCATTACCTTTTTGCCTTTCGGTTTAGGCCCTTCAGGACATTCCGGGGCGATATGGCCACGACGACCGCAACCGTAACAACGGACGGATGAAGGTTTGGATGATTTTCCTTTATGTTTTTCACCCTTCTTGTCCTTCTTGTCACGACTATTTCCTCTATCAAATTTGAGGAATCTCTTGAATTTTTTGTTCAATTTTTCTTCCTCATCATCCTCATCATCATTATCTTCCTCTGACTCACTCTTAATTTTCTTATGTTTGTGAGAGGACTTTAGAGCGATGTTTTTCTTTCTAGAGGGGGCCTTAAAGTGTAGTTCATGAGTTTGTAGGGAACCTATGAGTTATTCTACTTTCATGTTATCTATGTCTCTACACTCCTCTAAGGCAACTATCTTGGAGTCAAATCTTTCCGGGAGGGACCTAAGAATTTTTCTACAAATCCTACCTTCCGGAACCCGATCCCCCAAGCCAAACATGGAGTTACAAATATCTGACAATTTAGTATAAAACTCCATGAAAGTTTCAGTCTCTTCCATCCTAATGTTTTCAAATTTGGTGGTTAAGAGCTGAAGCTTCAAGCATCTTACTATGCTAGTTCCCTCGTGGGTAACCCCAAGTATATCCCACACTTGTTTTGCAGTTGCGCATGTGAGAATGAGCTGAAATTCATCCGGGGATACCACACAACAAATCGCATTGAGAGCTTTGGCATTTACCATGTATTGAGCTCTCTCTATGTCATCCCAATTGAAATAATCTTTGGGAATGACAATGTATTTCCCATCAACCCCCACTTGCTCAGTGGGCAAGGTATATCCATTTTGTGTGCTAAGCCACACTGGACGGTCCATGGATTGGAGAAAAAATCTCATTCTAGCCTTCCAATAAGCATAGTTGGACCCGTCAAAGAAAGGTGGACAGTTGGTGGTACTCCCATCTCGATTAGACATGATGCTAGTGCTCCAGTATCGGATCTTACTCTAGACGGTTACGTCCTTGAAGAGTAACCTTCTCTGATACCAATTGAAAGTACGTCGGGTAGTCTAACACGATACCCTATGCATATTCGTGCGGAAGCTTAAAGAGCAACTAGAATTATGGCTAAACCTATAGGAGGGGGTGATTAGGACCTTTTTTAAAATTATTTTCGCCTACTTAAACAATTCAACAAATTAAACTACGTAAGCGATTAACACTTCGGCATCTAAGCCTAAGTGGGTCCAATCAAAAGACTAGCAAACGATAAGTGCAATCAGCAACCTAGTCTAAACAACTCATGTGGACTATAGAGGATGGATCAAGAAATGCTCAAGTCAACATGAGGTAGTGAAAGTACATCTTGTGAGTGCGGATGTGCCTATCAAGTGCCTAGCATGCATTCCTAACTAAGCATTCATAATTAACCAATTAAACACAATGCATAAAGAGAAATATGCTCAAGAATAATCACAAACACAAGGATGTATAGTGGTTCGACTACTTGTCTACTCCACTCCCGGTTCAAGTACTCAACCCCTTTAAGCACACCGGCATTCACTGGAGAGTTTAAATCTGATTCCTCCCAACCAAGGTGTTTTAACTCGGATACACTCAATCGGGGAGTTTATAGGTTCCTCCCAGCCTACACGTTTGCACCCGTGTTAGTGGCTCCCCCTTGGAGACTCTGTTTAGGCTGACTAACGAGCCAAGGAATGGCTAACGTCCCTAGATTTTAGGCCCAACTAATAGGCCAAGGATCGGCAAACGACCCTGGATCGAGTTTGTCAAACAAACTCTACACCCAACCCCCACATGGAATTGAGTGGATGGACTCCTAACAAGACAACCTTACTTGTCGGATTGAGCCCCTTTGTAGTGCTGTTTTGAGTTGCTTCTTCTCGCTCTCCCGTGCTTGAATCAGCTCCCCTTGTGCTCCCCTGATCTTTGACGCCGCCGCTTTACCAAGGCTTCAGCTCCAAGATCAGCTACCTTGCATGTGATGCTCCATTGGAGATGCCCAAGGTGCTAGGGAATGGTGAAACCTCTACAAATGGTAGGAAATGGGTTTCCTAGAGGAATACACCTATTTGGACTCCTAGGTAGTGTTTAGACAAGGGATTTAACTATCATCAAGGTGTCTAAACCCTAAGAATCAAGAGGGAAGAAGTCCATTCTCAAGATGCCATTAAATGGCCCAAGCTTGTGATGAAAACACAAGGAGAATGACTTGCTTTGGGTTTGGAATAGCCTTTAATGATCTCTAGCAATGGTGGCTTCTATCTCCTCAAAATCCCCTCTCTTAGCTCAAAAAATGAACCCCCATCTTTAAATAGATTTTCTTCCAACGGTAAAAAAAACGGGCAGATTCACACATCTCCGATTGATCAGAAGAAGGTCCGATGGATCGGAGACCAGTCTGATTGATCGGAGACATGTCCGATTGATCGGATTTTAGTTCAGAGAGTTCTCTGGAGGATATTTCGATTGATCGGAACACTGTCCGATTGATCGGACTGATCCCTTCCGATGGATCGGAATACTGTCCTATTGATCGAAAATATGTCCCAGTGGGTTTTCAAGGTTATTGGAACAATTTCTGATTGATCGGAATTTCTATCCGATTGATCGGAGTCCTATCGGAGCCAACGTCCGATTGATCAGAGATCAATCAGAAACTGCTGTTTGAGCTGTTTTAATTACAGCAGCTTCCACCTCTTTAATTAGTCTAACTTATCATGTTTTTCATGGAGTTCTAAGACTAATGATGATGACTAAAGGTATACCTAGTTGGTGCAAGTCATCTAAGAGGTTAAGGGTTAGGTTTTGGTCAAGGTTAAGGCACACCAAGGCATCACTTTTACCTATATCTCCTTCCTTGATGAAGCGGGGCCACTTTAGTCTTTGGTCTTCGTCTTCATTAGGCTCAATCGACACTAGATTCACTGATGTAAGTGATTGACAAACAAGGTGCACTAATATGCCATAGAAAAGTGCACTAACAGTGGAACCCCATGCGCCCAAGGAGATGCCCCAAGCGCATGTGGCCTCTCACATGCACCTGATTGCTAAAATACTCTCGCATGCGCCTAATGCATCTACAACATGCGCCTAAGTATGAGAACATGCGCCCACTCCATAAAGATG
The DNA here is from genome assembly GCA_003013855.2 of Liriodendron chinense. Lineage (NCBI taxonomy): Eukaryota > Viridiplantae > Streptophyta > Magnoliopsida > Magnoliales > Magnoliaceae > Liriodendron > Liriodendron chinense. Next base: position 1,198,099 of record ML058366.1, read on the forward strand.
CACTACTACATGCGCCTGGAGCCAAGGGCATGCGCCTAGAGTAAGATCCCATATGCCCATTATCAGTTGGAGGGGAATATGCGCCCATGGGAAGGCCACATGCACCTACTCCCTCATGAGAAGTTCTCTCACCTCTTAAATTTTGGTTTTCTTGATTCGAAAATGACCAAATTACTCAGTGAGTCCGGTATTTATACTTGAGATTGGGGACCGGTGCATCGCACTGGCCTACAGTAAGCATCCATCGCAGCACACCAGGGGGCACTTGTTGGGGCTCAAATTCGTACCCATTGTAAAACAGTATTTAGCGATCCATCTATGACGATTTGGACTGATTTCGAGATCCAAAATACTCAGAAAATGCCAGTGCAACCCTAACATGCGTGATCGTGACCGAAACTTACAAATGTTATTTCAGAGCAAAATCAGACATGCGGATTACCGCCAAATGATCCGAAACGCCCTAAAACCCTTAACCTGTAATTTTCAAAGTCGCGTGATGCATATCTTTACCCTCGCGCTTCCAAAGGCGTTTTGCCCTGACCTTATCCGACTATAAGGGCCCAAAAGCCTACAGGTACCATTTTGGGCTGGAATTAGACATACGGATGGCCGCCAAATGATCCGGAATGCTCGAAAAACCTTAAGTAGCAAGTTTGAAGTCCTTGCGATGTATATTTCTACGTGCGCGCTTCCCGGAACAATATTCTTATACAAATAGCCGATCAGAGGGTCCAAATTGGGAAGGAACTACCAAAATTTGTAACATCTGGACTTCCACACCATATCCCGTTCATTCAGCAGGTCAATTTTAGCGTAGAAGTGGCTTGGCGACAGTGAGTGCATGTCTAGAAAAGGTAGCTGTCCTTTTGAGGTCTCCCGTTGAAATATTCTAAGTGATGGAACATGCATTCGCCCACTCTCTCTCCACATGCGGATGCCATGAGGAGACATGCATTTGCCCTCTCACCACATGCGCATGAGAGCTCTCTCTCTCCCTTTTCAATATTCTAAATAAAATAAAAAATACAAAAAATCATGAAATATTCTAAGTGGGGCCACATGCGACCAACACAAAGGCTACATGCGCCCACCACATAGGGCACATGCGCCCACCTCCCTGATACATGCGCATGATCCCTCTTCGCAATCACATGCGCTTGGTGAAATTCGATTTTTGGTGGACCCGGGACTCGATTAACATACTATAAATACCCCTCTACTCGATGAGACAGAGAGAGATCATCTCATCTTCAGGTGCTGCCAGAGAACTCTGCAAGAGGTAGAATTCTCACCGGAATCCTCACCGAAAAGCGACATGCGCCTATCCCTTTGTCGGATGCCTTTGCCAGAAATGGGATTTCTCCCACCGGAGTAAAATCCCCAAGTCACGTAGTGACATGCGCTCACCCATTTGTGTTTTGGGGAGGAAAAATGTAAAAATCCCTAAGTCTCATGGGGACATGTGCCCATGGCTGGGATGTTGGGCGCATCTGCATTTCACATGCGCTTGATAACCTCTCTCTCTCCCTCTTTTATTTAATGTTGGTGTGTATGTGCCCGGGAGGTGGCACATGCGCCCACCTCTGGGCACATGTGCCTACCATCACCTTCCACATGCACCTACCATCTCTCCCATGTGCCTGGACGCTGATGGGGAGGTGGGGCCTTCTGTGATGTGGCCCGCCTTCCTATCGTGTCAGCGCTCCTAAACACACATCAATGCCCTTTATCCATCCCCCGGACCGGATTCACCAACGGTCGATGTTAAGCGGGCCAAATCAGTAATTTGATAAAAAAAGGCCAACACTTAGCCAATACTGCAAACCTCGAAAACCCTTCCGAAAGAGCCGAAAACGGCCGAAATCGAGAGGAATTGGGTGAAATTTGACCTGAACCCAAGAGGGAGACTTCTCTCCGCCATAACATGATATATCATAATCATGCACCGCAACGAGGTTATCCAAACGCAGGGGCCCCGAATACCCTAGTTAAGCGGTCAGTAGGTCCACTACTTAGTCATTTTCAGCCCTGGGAAGTGCCCTGTTGGCTCAGAAATCGACTTACACTAAACAAATCGAAATGCGATCGCACTGTGACCCTCGTGGACATAATCCACCCCTGTTCAAATACGATCATTGATGATGTTCACCGAATGCTCCGATCAAACAGCAAACAGGTCCACTACTTAGTCATTTTCAGCCCTGGGAAGTGCCCTGATGGCTCGAAAATCTACTAATGCCAAGTGAAACTAATCGTGATCTCAAAGACACAAGGGCAAAATATCGATGACATAAAGATATATACGAAGCAGATTGATCAAATCAAATGTATAATTTGTCTGATACACTGAACATCCAGCATAAATGCAATCCTCTCTGGATCATGCATAAAGCATAGTTACTTTGTACTGTACTCATTTGCATCCATTGCATGAATTTATTTCATCTCGGATCGAGATACGAAACTAAATCAAAGGGGACTATGTTTATCATCGAAAACAGTAACCAAAGAGTTCTGAAACGTCTGAAATACTTCATCGTTAAGACCAGTTAATGTGCGTCCTATCCAAGGTGGGATCGATCAGTTGATTGGCTAAGGTAATGAGTGCCTTCCAGTAAGTCACTCGTCCCAGCAGAGATGGTCACTGGCCCTAGTTGCAGTAAGTGGACACCGTAGGAGTGTATTTCTGAAAGTCATATCATCCATAGAGACGCGTCATGACACTGAGATATACGACTCGGTCGAAACCCTGTTTGCACAAAGACCCCATGGAGTGCCCTCCAGTAAGTCACTCATCCCAGCGGAGACGGTCACTGGCCCTGGTTGCAGTAAGTGGACACCGTGGAGTGTATTTCTAAAAGTCATATCATCCATAGAGACGCATCATGACACTGAGATATAGGATTCGGTCGAAACCCTGTTTGCACAAAGACCCCATGGAGTGCCCTCTAGTAAGTCACCCGTCCCAGCAGAGACGGTTACTGGCCCTAGTTGCAGTAAGTGGACACCGTGGAGTGTATTTCTAAAAGTCATATCATTCATAGAGACGCATCATGACACTGAGATATACGATTCGGTTGAAACCATGGTCGCACGAAGACCCCATGGAGTGCCTTCCAGCAAGTCACCCGTCCCATCGGAGATGGTCACTGACCCTGGTTGCACTAAACAGAAGCCATGAAGTGTATCCCTGAAAGTCATATCGTCCATAGAGATGCGTCATGACACTGAGATACACGACTTGGTTAAAATCCTGGTTGCTACTCAACTAGGAACGCCCGAAGAGTATAGGACCAACATCTAACTAGTCTTAACAATGGATTGGTCCGTAAGAAATCCCAGACTTGGTCTCTACGACCATGAACTCGAGACTATAATCCCTCACGATTTAAACTACTTGCTCGATCTATCCGAGCTTCATTCCTTTAATATTCCATCTATTGTATAACTGAAATTCATAGTGGAATCTTGTCGCTTTGTGCCGTGGTTTTCTCCCGTAAGGGTTTCCACGTAAAAATCTCTGTGTTATCTATGCTGTGTTTTATTTATATTTATGCTCTTTTAACGCTTTATTTAATTCATTTATGATACATGCATGCATTTACTTTTGCCTTTTAATCAAGGGTGATCATCCGTTGATGTAATTAAGGGTTCGTGACTAGTTCACAGCCTGGAATGTAAAAGATCTCAGAATCTCTAGAATAAAATTCACCTCGCGGTGCTTTCTCGTGTATACTTTGTGATTGCTTATGATTGTCTATGAATGTCTCTATACTCAGAATTCCCCCAGAATAATGAAACACAGGAAAAAGACTGCTGATGAGCAGTTTGATTTTTCTAAGTTCTAACACCTATTTCTTCTTCCTTGATGCAGCAGGGCCACTTGAGTCTTCACTTTTTGTCTTCATTAAGCTCAACCGACACTAGACTCACTGACCTAAGTTATTGATAAACAAGGTGCACTAATATGACACAGAAAAGTGCACTAACAAACTCCCCCTTTGTCAATTACTTACAAAAACCTAACCTACCAAAACAAAATACATGTACAAAGATATTACATTGATATGAAATAAATGCAGGACTCTTGACATGACTAAGCAGCTTCTCTTTAGTTTCCTCCCTCATAACCTGTGAGTCCCTACATCACAAAACATAGCAAACTAGTTTCATGGGACTTGATCTTTCTCCCCCTTTTTGTCAGCAATTGACAAACTATTTTCTGCCCCCTTAATGATATATCAATTAAGGTTAAGGTAGGAGTAGATAGTATGTCACAGTTATAACTATAAGCACATGCTAACAAGGAGAGTATAGGGTGCATGAACTTTAAAACATGGAGCATGTTAAGGAACATGATTAACAAGAAAATGTAACTATCTAAGCATAGTTAATCATGCATAATTGGTCAAAGATATACATTTATAATAAAAGCACAAAGGGCTTATAGCCCAATCAACCAACCTCCCCTAATAGTATATCAAGACCAATACTAAGCAAAGATTAGCATACAATGAAGTATATAATTCAGCAAAATTAGCTAATCTAAGCATGGTGATAGTCTAGAAAGCAAATATACAAATTAAAAGCAAGGCTAAACTACCAAATTTGGGCTCATGAGGCTTGAATCCTCTGATTTGTCCATACACACAGAAATGAGGCTGAAATCCTCAGATTTTCCTATTGAAGCACTTTCTAGCTACCCTTAACCATCTATGTTTAGTTTGAAAGGCCTAAGGGTAACTAATTTCCACAACACCCTCATAAATTGTAGCATGAGGAGAGGGGTTGTGAACTCCTTCTTCTCCTAGAAGGGATAGTGGTTGGGATTCTCTCTTAGATTAGGGGGAAGAGAGATAGCGGTGAAAGCCGTGAGAGCTAGATCAATATTTTGACTCCCATCACTAGTGGAGTCACCAGATTTGGATTCGGACTCCTCCGTATCATCTCAAGTGGAAGCCATTGCCTTTTTACCTTTTGGTTTAGGACCATTAAGACATTCTGAGGCAATATGGCCACGATGACCGTAACCGTAGCAACGGACGGATCAAGGTTTGGATGATTTTCCTTTATGTTTTTCACCCTTCTTGTCCTTCTTGTCACGGCTACTCCCTCTATGAAATTTGAGGAATCTTTTGAATTTTTTGTTCAACTTTTCTTCTTCATCATCCTTATCATCACTATCTTCCTCCGACTCACTCTTAATTTTTTTTTATGTTTGTGGGAGGACTTTAGAGCGATGCTTTTCTTTCTAGACGGGGGCCTTAAAGTGTAGTTTATGAGTTTGTAGGGAACCTATGAGTTCTTTTACTTTCATGTTATCTATGTCTCTACACTCCTCTAAGGCTACTACCTTGGTGTTAAATCTTTCTGGGAGGGACCTAAGTATTTTTCTACATATACGTCCTTTCAGAACCCAATCACCCAAGACAAACATGGAGTTGCAAATATTAGAAAGTTTAGTATAAAACTCCATGAAAGTTTCAGTCTCTTCCATCCTAATGTTTTCAAATTTAGTAGTTAAGAGTTGAAGCTTCGAGTGTCTTACTATGCTAGTTCCCTCGTGGGTAACCTCAAGTATATCCCACGCTTCTTTTGCAGTTGCGCATGTGAGAATGCGCTGAAATTGTTGTTTACCTACAACGATCTCATCTTAGAGATTTGGATAAAGATATGCCTATCAAGGAAGATCCAAACTCTAGAGATCAAGAGGGGATGAAAGTCATCTTCTTCATGAGCTTGGAATGCTCCAATCTTGTGTTAAGGCACAAGGAAGATGCCTTGCATAGGTTGTGAATGAGCATCAAATGGTCTCAAACAATGGTGGCTTCACTCCTCTCAAAATCTGTCTTAATGTCCCTTAAAATGAGCCAAGCCCCTTTATAAAAGATGTTCAAACAGATAAAAAAGGGGCAGAAAACGACTAGTCCGAACCTTATTGAGCTCCTAAATGTGCATATTCTAACCCCATTTTATCACTAACCATGCTTGAAATACATGATTAAAGACCCAACTAATGCATGGTTTTGTGGTTGTAGGAGTAAAAGAGAGAAGTCATCAAATGAGGGCTAAGATAGGTCATTTACGAATCTTGAAGATCAAAGAAATGAAGGACCAAAGGTGGAGCAAAAGCACATTGAAGATGAAGGAGGAGAAGCTAAAGATTTCAGCCAAGTTATGTCCACAAACCCTCTAGAAAGAGCAAAATCTCTAGACACATTTTTATGAAGGCCGACCCACTGACCGACTGGCCAAACAAACTGGTCGACTGGCCGGCTGAAGGGTCGGCCTATCCATTGCGATGTCAAGAAAACTCAGCAGATTGAAGCTAGTCCACCGGCCGGCCGGCCGACCGGTCGGCTGGTAGGTCGGACTGTGTAAAAAACACTCCAGTGAAAATTTCAATTCCAAGCACTTTGTCCGACCAGCCGGACAGGGGGTCCGACTGGTCGGCTGCGTAAGAAAACTTCTTCTACAAGCTCCGAAAATCTCTGTGCAAAACGTAAATCTGCGGGATTTCTCGAAGTTTCTTCGCACCTAGGATTCCAAAGCTATAAAAGGACTCCTCTACTACGTTCCTAAGGTATCCTAGAATAGATTAAGTACGGTGAGAGACGACAAAAGTCGGATTTGGAGTTCTACAACTCCTCTTAGTTTGTTCTTTTACTTTCATGTTTTGTTTAGTTGTTTTCATGTTTCCTTGGATCATGAACGGCTAAACCTCTTAGCTAGGGCTAAGAGGTGAAGCTTGTAGTGAATTTAAGATGTTTCAATTCGTTTAATTTGGTTTCAAATTGGATTATTAGTGAAGAACAATGGTTTGAAGTTTAAATAAAGTTTTAAGTAAGTTTTCTTAATCTTATGATGGTTCATGGATGTTTAGAATAACTGCTTGAGTTATTAATTGTTTTGAGCTAGTCTAGACCTGTATGATCCGAGGAATTGGATTCAATACGCTCTAGATCTATGATCCTCATGTAGGAACTTCATGCCAAAGGTCTATTTTCTGGAATTTCTGAAGTATGTAAGATTGTGTATGTGATTTGGATCAAGTTCAAATCATGATCTAGTTTTATCTTGTGACAGGATTTAATGATGATTATGGTTGTGATCTTAACCTATTGGAGTTGGGACTGACCTATGCAATTGAGTGTGCTCAAGTCCTAGCTTGAATTGAGAGAATCATGTACATGAATCATGCATATGACAGATTGTTTGTTTTAACTGCTCTATCATTCAACTAGATAGAACTTAATTTTGATTCTAGTTGAGAAAGTGAGAAACCACAGCGAATTGAGCATCAAGGATTGCTACAAGTGGATCCTTGAACCCCCAGTGCTTTTTTATTAATTGATTACCTTCAGTTTAGGTCAAATTTGCTATCTTCACCAAATTACTAAATTCTGTTTAGTTAGTTCTTCAGTAGAAACCATTAGAAGTGTTTTGTGAATTCCTACACAAGTCCTTGTGGATCGACCTCGGTCTTACCGAGATTATTACTACATCGCAACCCTACACTTGGGCAAGCGAACAAGTTTTTGGCGCCGTTGCAGGGGACTTTAACGGTTTTTACAGAATTTCTGAAGATAGTTTCTATTGAAATTTTTAGGAATAGTACTAACTTAGTTTGTTTTATTTTGATTTTTTTCTTTTTCAGAGATTTTAGGAAGTTGAAGAAGAAGTTAGGGATCTTAAGTTCTCAAATCAGGTTTTATCTTTCTAACCTTAGTCTTCTTCTTTCCCTATTCATTCCTATCATATTCATCTTTGTAGAGTGGGTGGAGACTCCTTTTTGGATCTCTGATAGGTTGGCTTTGTGCCGCCTTGATTCCTATTGGTCGACATTGCCGTCTTGGATCACCTTGTGCTTAGAGATTTCTTTTCTCACTTCTATTCCTCTTTCTTCTTTTTCTGCACTTTTCTCAAAAGATTCAAAGAGTGGGTGGGGAGTTCTCTGAACCCTTATTGACCAGGAGAAAGCGGTCTCTATCCTTACTTCTGGCTTAGCCATTGCAAGACACCTTGTGCTTCAGTCTTAGAGAAAAAGTATAGGAATGAAGGAAGAATTCTTTTTTCTTGTTTCATCTTTTTAAGATTTGCATGCGACATTGGGCTCGGGATTCTAATAACCGACTCATTAGTGAAGGGGGGATAGTTGAAGGAATTGATAGAGAGGCACATGCTAAGAGACATTTAGATTCTCCAATTTTGTCTGAAAGTATGGCTGTAAATCAACCCAACCCTATGGCCAATCAAAATCTGGGCCAAAACCAAACCGAAACGGGAGAGAATGTGGTTGAGAACGTTCCCTGACCCAGAACATTACGTGATCACTTGCAACCAGCAAGAGCGAGCACTCCCTCATGCATAGTTTTTCCACAAAATGCATGAAACGTAGATTTGAAACCGGGAGTAATCCAACTCCTCCCGAAATTCCATGGACTAGACAGTGAAAGTGATATCAACATCTTAAGGAATTTGATGAGGTGATAGCTACAATGCACTTTGGAAATGTAACCGATGATGTGGTGAGACTTAAATTATTTCCTAAAGGTTGTCTTCATGCATTAAGGCCATGATCAATTGGCACATGGACTGAGATGTCTAGAGAGTTCATTAAAAAGTTCTTCCCTACTCACAGAAGGAACTTGTTGAGGTGCCTTATCATGAATTTTGCCCAAAAGGAGGATGAGACCTTCTTCCAATGTTGGGAGAGGTTTAAGGACTTGTTAAATGCATGTTCACATCATGGCTATGAAATTTGGCGGGTTATAAGCTTTTTCTATGAAGGACTGACTTCACCCATGCGCCAATTGATAGAGATGATGTGTAATGGGGAGTTCATGAATAAGGAATCCGAGGAAGCATTGGACTATTTGGATGAATTGTCCGAGAATGCATAGTCTTGGGATACATCTAGACCAACAAATTCCAAGACTAGCCAACAAAAGGAAAAATGAGGAATTTATGTCCTCTCAGAAGAAGATAATATAAGTGCACGTGTGGCTCGCCTCACAAGAAAAGTCGAGGCCATAGAATTGAAGAAAGGAGAGACGATCAACTCAAAAGATGTTGAAACTTTTTGTGGAATTTGTGTCGGAAATCAACATGCAACACAAGATTGTTCCACAATTTCAGCATTCCAAGATATCTTACAAGAACAATCAAATGCCATAAACAGTTATCAACGGCCATTTATTGCTCCGAACTCAAACGCGTATGATTCTAGTTGGAAGAACCATCCCAACTTCAGTTGGAGGAATGGACCCACTGCGAATGCAAACAATGCTCCTCAAGGTCAACCTTTACTAGGTCCATCCCTAGTCATTACACCGATAGCTACGCTAGAGGAGATGTTGGGTGCATTTGTATCGCTTTAAGCTGAGTATAACAAGACTAATTCTCTAAAAATTGATGGGTTCATGCAAGAGTAATTGAAATTTAATCAAAATTCATCTCAAGCCATCAATTACTTGAAAACCTCAATGGCTAAAGTTGAATCTCACCTTAGTGTTAGGGAGAAAGGCACACTTCCTGCCCAACCTCTTCCTAACCCAAGGACCCAATTTGAGATACAAGACGCAAGCTCATCCTCCCAACATACGGAGCATGTTCAAGCTATCACCACTTTGAGAAGTGGGAAAATAATCGATAAATCTAATTCGGTGAAGGCTCCAAAGCCTAATGATCCGAAAATTCCCAAAGAGGATGATAGCATGAACAACACTCCACAAGCGAAAGAACTGGAAAGGCAATACAAGCCAGTTGCCCCGTTTCCCCAAATGTTGATTTCACCCAAACCATTAGACAAAAACCTGAAAATTTTAGAGGTTTTTAAGCAGTGAAGATCAACATCCTGCTGTTGGATGCCATAAAGCAAATACTATCCTATGCCAAATTTCTAAAGGAATTGTGTACAGTAAAAAAGAAACACAATGTTCACAACAAAGTACTTTTGACTGAGAATTTGAGTGCTATTATTAAAGAAGAGGTGCCCTAAAAATACAAGGATCTGGGTAGTCCAACCATCTCATGCATCATAGGAGACTACCGGATTAAACAAGCCTTACTTGATTTAGGGGTGAGTGTTAACCTCATTCCATACTCGGTTTATGAACAACTAGGGTTAGGTGAATTGAAACCTACCAAAACCACACTTCAACTTGCTGATAGATCTATTCATATACCGAGAGGAGTGATTGAGGATGTCTTAGTCCAAGTGGATAAATTTTACTACCCAGTAGACTATTGTCTTGGATATACATCCCGTGATAGGTACCGGTGCTCAAATTCCTGTCATACTTGGCTGCCCTTTTCTAGCTACTTCAAATGCAATTATCAATTTAAAAAATGGGCTTGTACAAATGTCCTTTGGAATTATGACACTCGAGCTGAATATATTTGATTTATGCAAACAACCACGGGAAGTTGATGATGAGATCCACGAGATAAATTTAATTGAATCATTCGTGGAGGATACATTCCCCTTGACATTATATTCCGACCCTTTGGAGGCATGTGTGGCCCACTCTCATGAGATAAATGATGACACAATACGAGAGATGGATGCCATTTTAGATGTGATGCCGGTACTTGATAACAAAAGATGGAGGGCACTATTTGAATCGTTACCCTTAAAAGAGAACAAGCCCCTCCTATCCAATATCAAGGTACCAACACTCGACCTAAAACCATTACCAAGTGAGTTGAAATATGTATATTTAGGTCGATATAAGACATATCCAGTGGTGATTTCTTCCCACTTGGATGAGGAACAAGAGAGTAGGTTAATAGCCACTCTAATAGCATAAGAGTGCCATTGGATGGTCGATTACAGATCTTAAAGGCATAGACCCACTAATTTTTACTCATCGCATACACCTTGAGGAGAATACGAAGACATCTAGGCAACCACAAAGATGACTCAATCCAAACATGAAGGATGTGGTTAAGGACGAAGTGGTGAAACTATTGGATGTGGGTATCATTTACCCAATATCCGATAGTCAATGGGTGAGCCCAACTCAAGTGGTGCCTAAGAAATTCGAAATAACCATCGTAGCCAATGCCAATAATGAACTCGTACCAACCAGAGTCAATACCGGTTAGAGAATGTGCATTGACTACAGGAAGCTAAACACAGTTACGAGGAAAGACCACTTCCCCCTACCATTTGTTGATCAAATTTTAGAAAGGTTGGCGGGTCATTCCCATTTTTGCTTCCTTGATGGCTATTTAGGGTACAACCAAATAGAGATCGCCCTAGAGGACCAAGAGAAAATAACATTCACATGTTCATTCTGTACCTTCGCCAATCGAAGGATGCTATTTGGACTATGTAATGCCCCTACCACATTTCAGCGTTGTATGCTGAGTATTTTTTCTAACATGGTGGGGACAATTCTTGAAGTCTTCCTGGATGATTTCTCTGTATTTGGTTGTAGCTTTGATGAGTGCCTTATGCACTTGAAATCTATGTTGAAAAGATGTGAAGAAAAGAACCTTGTGTTGAATTGGGAGAAATGTCACTTCATGGTTCAAAAGGTAATTGTACTTGGTCACATCATCTCACAAAATGAAATCGAGGTGGACAAAGCGAAAATCGATCTTATCTTTAACCTTCCACCACCCAAGAGAATACAAGATGTACGGTCCTTTTTGGGACCTGCCGGATTTTATAGACGGTTCATAAAGGACTTCAGTTCACTCGCTCGTCCTTTATGTAACCTACTTCAAAAGGAGAACTCATTCGAGTGGAATGAAGATTGTCAAAATGCCTTTACTGAACTTAAAGGTATGTTGACATGTGCTCCCATAATGCAACCACCTGATTGGAGCCTTCCTTTTGAAATTATGGGCGATGCGAGCTGTTGAGCTCTTAATTGTGCATATTCTAACCCCAATTCATCACTCATTGTGTGAGGTTTGCATGGTTTATAGACGAATATAATGCGTGTTTTGTGATTGCAGGTTTGAGAGTGGACTCCGCCTAATTGAGGATAAAGAGAGCTTGTTTAGGACCTTGGATGAAGACCCAAAGGTGGGCCGAAGGAAGAAAGAAGCAAGGGAAGAAAGAAAGAAACAAGAACAAGGAGAGAAAAGAAAGAAAAAGAAGGAATGAGATGGTCCGACCGGTCTTGACCGGTCGGCCATGGTTGCTAGAACCAAGCTGAATAAGCCCGACCGGTCTTGACCGGTCGGCCATACCTGCTGGGGCAGTGCTGAAGACGTCAGACCGGTCTGGACCGGCCAGGCATGGTTGCTGGACTACTACCAAAAGAGGCCAGACCAGTCGTGACCGGTCAGCCAACCCAGTCCGACCGGTCCAGACCGGTCGGCCATGTGAATGAAAACAGAAACTTCTATTTTAAGTCCAATTTTCTCTGCGCACTGCGTAACTCCTACGCAGTTTCTCGATTCTTCTGAAGTGGCAGAGCCTCCAGACTATAAAAGGACACCTAGGGATTGTTCCTAGGGTATCTAAGATGGGTTGAAGCAAGCTTGGAGGCGGCGGAAGTGAATTTTGGAGTTCCACAACTCCTTGGAGTTTTTTTTGCTGTTTTTATGAACTTTTTAGTTGTTTCATGTTTCCTTGGATCATGAGCAGCTAAACCTCTTAGCTAGGGCTAAGAGGTGAAGCTTGTAGTGGATCCAAGATGTTTCAATTCGTAGCTAGCTGGTTTTAAGTGTGGAATTCATGATTATGAACTATGGTTTGAAGTTTATACAAGTTTTTGAGTAGTTTTTCTTAGTCTTATGATGACTCATGGATGTTTGGGAGAATTACTTAATTTCTTAGTTGATTTGTATCAGTCTAGACCTGTATGATCCGAGGAATCGGAGTGCGCTCTAGTACTATGATCTTCATGAAGGGACTTCCTACCAAAGTTCTATTTTACTGAGTTTCTGAAATATGTATGGACTGTGCATATGATTTGAATCAAGTTCAAATCCTGATCTAGCCTTGTCTTGTGACGGGACTTGAGGATGGTTATGATTGTGAACTAGACCTTTTGGAAAGGGGAATGACCTATGCAATTGAGCATGCTCAGCTCAGCCTACATTGAGTGAATCTTATGCATAGCACTTACATATTACAGATTGTTTGGTTTAACAGCTCTATCATCCGACTAGATAGACCTTAATGTCGATTCTAGTTGAGAGAATGAGAAACCACAGCGGATTGAACATCAAGGATTGCTACAAGTGGACCCTTGAACCCCTAGTGCCTTTTTATAATTGTTTACATTCAAATTAGTTTAAAACTATTATTCACATCAATTCTATTCAAAATCTGATTATTAGCTTTCAATAGACGCTTTTGGATGTGTTTGTGAAATCCTACATAAGTCCCTGTGGATCGACCTCGGTCTTACCGAGTTTATTACTTCATCGCAACCCTACACTTGGGGAAGCGAACAAGTTTTTGGCGCCGCTGCCGGGGATTTTGACGGTTTTTCACAAATTTCTGAAATTAGTATCTATTTAGGATTTTTAAGATTTTAGGACTAACTTAGTTTGTTTATTTGATTTTTCTTTTCAGGGATTTCTAGGAAGCTGAAGAAGATACAAGGATTTCAAGTGCTGAATCAGGTTCTATCTTTCTAAACCTTACTCTTCTCCTTCTCCTATTCATTTCTATCTTATTCATCTCTTGTAGAGTGGGTGGAGACTCCTTTTGGATCTCTGAAAGGTCGGCCTTTTTGCCACCTGGATTCCTATTGGTCGGCTCTGCCGTCTTGGATCACCTTGTGCTCAGAGATTTCTTTTCTCATCTCTACTCCTCTTTCTCCTTTTTTTGTACTTTTTCTCAAAAGATTCAAAGAGTGGGTGGGGAGTTCTCTGAACCCCTATTGACCAGGAGAAATCGGTCTCTATCCTTGCTTCTGGCTTAGCCATTGCAAGACACCTTGTGCTTCGGTCTTAAAGAAAAGTAAAGAAAGGGAGGAAGAATTCTTCTTTCTCTTTGTTTCTTATTTTTTGGTTTTGCATGCCACATTGGGCTCGGGATTCCAATAACCGACTTATACGTGAAGGGGGGATAGTAGAAAGAATTGACAGAGAACCACGTGCTAGGAGACATCTAAACTCTCCAATTTTGTCTGAAAATATGGCTGCAAATCAACCTAATCCGGGCCAAAACCAAACTGAAACAGGGGAGAATGTGGTTGAGAATGTTCCCCGACCTAGGACTTTACGTGATTTCTTGCAACCCGCAAGAGCGAGCACTCCCTCATGCATAGTTTTTCCACAAAATGCAGGGAATGTGGATTTGAAACCGGGAGTGATTCAACTTCTCCCTAAATTCCATGGGTTAGACAGTGAAAGTGCCTATCAACACCTTAAGGAGTTTGATGAGGTGATCACCACCATGCACTTTGCAAATGTTACTGAAGATGTAGTAAGACTCAAATTCTTCCCTTTCACTCTTAAGGATAAAGCCAAGGGTTGGCTTTATGCATTGAGGCCAAGATCAATTGGTGCATGGACTGATATGCACAGAGAACTTATAAAAAAATTCTTCCCTACTCACAAAACGAACATGTTGAAGTGCCTTATCATGAACTTTGCCCAAAAGGAAGATGAAACCTTCTTCCAATGTTGGGAGAGGTTTAAGGAGTTATTAAATGCATGCCCACATCATGGCTATGAAATTTGGCGGGTTATAAGCTTTTTCTATGAAGGACTGACTTCACCCATGCGCCAATTTGTAGAGATGATGTGTAACGGGGAGTTCATGAATAAGGAAGCTGATGAAGCATGGGATTATTTGGAAGAATTGGCTGAGAATGCACAGGCTTGGGACACATCGAAACCAACTAATTCCAAGACTGGCCAACAAAAGAAAAAGGGGGGAATGTATGTCTTAGCAGAAGAAGATAGCATAAGTGCACAGTTGGCTAGCCTCACAAGAAAGGTCGAAGCCATAGAATTAAGGAAAAGTGAAACGATCAACTCCACTGATGTTGAAACTGTTTGTGAAATTTGTGCTGGAAATCAACATGCAACACAAGATTGCCCCACAATTTCAGCAGTTCAAGGCATCTTACAAGAACAAACAAATGCCATAAACAGTTATCAACAGCAATTTGGTGCTCCAAACTCAAACACGTTTAATCCTAATTGGAAGAACCATCCCAACTTCAGTTGGAGGAATGGACCCACTGCAAATGCAAGCAACACTCCAAAAGTATCACTAGAGGAGATGTTGGGTGCATTCGTATCAGTCCAAGCTGAGTATAATAAGACAAATTCTCTAAAAATAGATGGGTTCATGCAAGAGCAATTGAAATTCAACCAAAATTCAACTCAAGCCATCAATGAATTGAAAACATCACTGGCTAGAGTTGAATCTCATCTTAGTGTTAAAGAGAAGGGCACACTTCCTGCCCAACCTCTTCCTAACCCAAGAACCCAGTTCGAGATACAAGATGCAAGCTCATCCTCCCACCATACGGAACATGTCCAAGTTATCACCACTTTGAGAAGTGGGAAAGAAATTGACAAATCTAATCCGGTGAAGGCCCCAAAGCCTAAGGATCCGGAAATTCCCAAAGAGGATGATAGCCCAAACAATATTCCATAAGAGAAAGAACCGGAAAGACAATACAAGCCGGTTGCTCCATTTCCACAAAGGTTGATTTCACCTAAACCTTTAGATAAAAATCTGGAGATTTTAGAAGTTTTCAAGCAGGTGAAGATCAACATCCCCTTGTTAGATGCAATAAAACAAATACCATCGTATGCCAAATTTCTAAAGGAGTTGTGTACAGTCAAAAGGAAACACAATGTTCACAACAAAGTACTTTTGACCGAGAACTTGAGGGCCATCATTAAACAAGAGGTGTCCCAAAAATACAAGGATCCGGGTAGTCCAACCATCTCATGCATCATAGGAGACTACCAGATTAAACAAGCCCTGCTCGACTTGGGGGCAAGTGTGAATCTCATTCCATACTCGGTCTACGAGCAACTTGGGTTAGGTGAATTAAAACCAACCAAAACCACACTCCAACTTGCTGATAGATCCATCCGTATACCGAGAGGAATGATAGAGGGTGTTCTAGTCCAAGTTGATAAATTCTACTACCCAGTAGACTTTATTGTCTTGGACACACATCTCATGATTGGCACCGGTGCTCAAATTCCCGTCATACTTGGACGACCGTTTCTAGCTACCTCAAATGCCATTATCAATTGTAGAAACGGACTTGTACAAATCTCCTTTGGAAATATGACCCTTGAGCTTAACATATTTGATTTATGCAAACAACCACGGGAAGTTGATGATGATGTCCACGAATTAAACATGATCGAATCATTCATGGAGGATACAGTCCCCTTATCACTATTTTCCGACCCTTTGGAGGCATGTGTGGCCCATTCTCATGAGACAAATGATGACACAATACAAGAGATGGATGCCATGCTAGAGATGAAGCCAGTGCTTCATAATAAAAGATGGAGGGCCCTATTTGAGCCTTTGCCTGTAAACGAGAACAAGGTCCTCCCATCCAACATCAAGGCACCAACACTCGACCTAAAACCATTACCAAGTGAGCTGAAATATGTTTATTTAGGTCAAGATGAGACATATCCAGTGGTGATTTCTTCCCACTTGGATGAGGAACAAGAGAGTAGGTTAATAGCCACTCTATTAGAGCACAAAAGTGCCATTAGATGGTCAATTGCGGATCTCAAAGGCATAGACCCACTGATTTGTACTCATCGCATACACCTTGAGGAGAATGCGAAGACATCTCGGCAACCACAAAGATGACTAAATCCAAACATGAAGGATGTGGTTAAGGCCGAAGTGGTGAAACTATTGGATGTAGGTATCATTTACCCAATATCCGATAGTCAATGGGTGAGCCCAACTCAAGTGGTGCCTAAGAAATCCGGAATAACCATCGTAGCCAATGCCAATAATGAACTCGTGCCAACTAGAGTCACTACCGGTTGGAGAATGTGCATTGACTACAGGAAGCTAAACACTGTCACGAGGAAAGACCACTTCCCCCTACCATTTGTTGATCAAATTTTAAAACGGTTGGCGGGTCATTCCCACTTTTGCTTCCTTGATGGCTATTTAGGGTACAACCAAATAGAAATTGCCTGTGAAGACCAAGAAAAGACTACATTTACATGTCCATTCGGCACTTTCGCCTACCGACGGATGCCATTTGGACTATGTAATGCCCCTGCCACCTTTCAGCGTTGTATGATGAGTATCTTTTGACATGGTGGGGACCATTCTCGAAGTCTTCATGGATGATTTTTCCGTATTTGGTTGTAGCTTTGATGAGTGCCTTTAGAACTTGAAGTCTGTGCTGAAAAGATGTGAAGAGAAGAACCTTGTGCTCAATTGGGAGAAGTGTCACTTCATGGTTCAAAAGGGAATTGTACTTGGTCACATCGTTTCACAAAATGGAATCGAGGTGGACAAAGCAAAAATTGATCTTATCTCTAACCTTCCACCACCCAAAAGCATACGAGATGTACGGTCCTTTTTAGGACACGCAGGATTTTACAGAAGGTTCATAAAGGACTTCAGTTCACTCTCTCGCCCTTTATGTAAGCTACTTCAAAAGGAAAATTCATTCGAGTGGAATGAAGACTATCAAAAGGCCTTTACCACCCTTAAAGGTATGTTGACATGTGCTCCCATAATGCAACCACCTGATTGGAGCAACCTTTTGAGATTATGTGTGATGCTAGTGATTATGCTATTGGGGCCGTGTTAGGTCAAAGAAAAGAGAAAAAGCCATGTGTCATCTACTATGCAAGTAGAACCCTAAACTCAGCCCAAGCAAACTACACCATTACTGAAAAAGAACTTTTAGCCGTAGTTTTTGCTTTGGACAAGTTTAGGTCCTACTTGATTGGATCCAAGATCATTACATTCACTGACCATGCCGCGCTTCAGTATCTTCTTTCTAAGAAGGATGCTAAACCACGGTTGTTACGATGGATCCTTCTACTCCAGGAATTCGACATAGAAATACGTGATAAGAAAGGAGTAGAGAATGTAGTAGCTGACCATCTTTCTCGACTTGTCCTCACTGATTCCCCTGAAACAACGGCGATCAATGACATGTTCCCTGATGAACAACTTTTTACTGTTTCCCAATTGCCATGGTATGCGGACATTGCTAATTATCTTGCTACAGGTACAATTCCTACATATTGGAAAAAGCAAGATAAGGATAAATTCTTCACAGAGGTGCGGAAATTCCTATGGGACGACCCATACTTATTCAAGTATTGTCCCGATCAAATCATAAGGAGATGTGTGCTGGATGAGGAACAACAAAGTATCATCTCCTTCTGTCATTCTCAGGCATGTGGTGGCCACTTTTCGGCTAAAAAGACCACAGCGAAAATTCTGCAATGTGGGTTTTATTGGCCCACCATGTTCAAAGATACACATGAGTTTTGCAAAGCATGTGAACCTTGTCAAAAATTAGGAGGAATCTCCCATAGAAATATGATGCCACTCAATCCCATCTTAATAATCGAAATTTTTTATTGTTGGGGCATCGATTTCATAGGCCCATTCCCATCTTCTTTTGGAAACTTATACATCTTGCTTGCCGTTGATTATGTTTCCAAATGGGTCGAGGCCATCCCTTGCCGGAATAATGACCATAAAACGGTCATTCGATTTTTAAAAGAAAATATTCTTTTCCGGTTTGGAACGCCTCGAGTCATCATAAGTGATGAAGGGTCTCACTTTTGCAATCGCCCTTTTGAAACCTTAATGAAGAAATATGGCGTAACACACAAAGTGAGCACTCCCTATCACCCACAAACTAGTGGACAAGCTGAGATATCCAATAGAGAGATTAAACACATTTTAGAGAAAACGGTGAACCCCGATCGCAAGGATTGGTCGCTTCGGCTTACCGTACTGCTTTCAAAACCCCTCTTGGAATGTCTCCCTATAGACTTGTCTATGGGAAGGCTTGTCACTTGCATGTGGAGTTGGAACATAGGGCATATTGGGCTATTAAGAAGATGAATTTCAATTCTGACAAGGCAAGCTCGTTACGCAAACTACAATTGAATGAACTTGCAGAAATCCGGAATGAAGCTTATGAGAATGCGAGAATTTACAAGGACAAAATGAAGATATTCCATGATAAGAATATTCTTCGCAAGACAGTCACGATCAATCAAAAAGTCCTCATGTATAATTCTCGCTTACATCTATTTCCAAGAAAATTGAGATCTCGATTGACCGGTCCCTACATTGTGCAAACTGTCTATCCATATGGGACTGTCGAGCTATTGAATCCGAGGAACGGCAACATTTTTAAGGCAAATGGGCAGCGATTAAAGCCGTTCTTTGAGAAATTTCCTTCAGAAGGTATGTCCATACCCCTGAATGATCCTGTGTATCAGGATGATTGATCTCCTAGTCTGACGGAGGTATAGAGTAGTTAGGATTAGGATTTTGTTGCTTTGGTTTACTTTTGCTTAGGTTTGTTAGAAGGAGGAGGAATTCCAATTTTCACTCTCTCAGGTACTATCACTCCTCACTCCCTTTTATTTTTCAAATTGCTCTCATGTTTTGCTCATTGCACATCTTTTACATTGAGGACAATGCACGATTTGGCTGGGGGGTGTAGGATCGCTTGGATGAATCCAGCGTCTACAACATTTCAAGCAATTATTATGTGGAAATTCTTCAATTTTTCAAAAAAATTCGAAACTCCTTTGGAAAACATCGGTTCTATGCATTCCAGATGATATGAGCATAAGAGGAGGAGATATGAAGTGTATGGGGCTGTATGTCTGGAATCTCTCATAGCATAATGGTTTTATATGTGAATTCCCCTATTTCTGTGATTGATAGAAAATCTGAACACTTTTACACCTAGTCCACATTACACGATTTTCATGGGTTGAAGGGACTATGTGATTTATGGATTAGCTAGACTTTGAATTAAGGTATTGAGAAATCAGGCCGGGGTACTTTGTCCATCCTTGTCCATGGGAAAACAATGCTGGATATGGATTTCTAAAAATCCTGTCTAAATTAAAAGAAAAAGGAAAAGGAAGGATGAAATTGGGAATGATGGAAAATTGGTGCAAAATTCCGATTAGGGCCACCTACTACCAACCGGGGGATGGTCTACCCGTAACCAAAGCCGAAAATGGGACGTAGTGTGACAGTCGTCGGAAGGACGGTAAGGCAAATTCCTGTCATTGGCTTGATGTGGCTCCATGTAACTTGAGTTCTAAAGTTTAGTTGATCTATGAAGAAGATAATCCTAGAAACTCGTGAGATGAATTTTCACTGTCCACACTAGGTTGAATTTGTTCAAGTTCTTCTATTTATCAACCAATCAGCGGGAATTTCATATGAATGCTTATTATGTTTTAAGAGCTTACGGTTTCAACTTCTGTCGCCTAATATTTCTGAATCTTACACTTATGCACCTTGGGACGCATAGAAGGATAATTTCTAAGGGAGAGTTGAGTTTTTGAAGAATGGAATTGGTTTCACCCATGTTTTGCTCGGGACTAGCAAAATGCTAGTTGGGGGGTGTGTTGAGCTCTTAATTGTGCATATTCTAACCCCAATTCATCACTCATTGTGCGAGGTTTGCATGGTTTATAGACGAATCTAATGCATGTTTTGTGATTGTAGGTTTGAGAGTGGACTCCGCCTAATTGAGGATAAAGAGAGCTTGTTTAGGACCTTGGATGAAGACCCAAAGGTGGGCCGAAGGAAGAAAGAAGCAAGGGAAGAAAGAAAGAAACAAGAATAAGGAGAGAAAAGAAAGAAAAAGAAGGAATGAGATGGTCCGAACGGTCTTGACCGGTCGGCCATGGTTGCTGGAACCAAGTTGAATAAGCCCGACCGGTCTTGACCGGTCGGCCATACCTGCTGGGGCAGTGCTGAAGACGTCAGACCGGTCTTGACCATTCGGGCATGGTTGCTGGACTACTACCAAAGCCAGCCCAGTCCGACCGGTCCAGACAGGTCGGCCATGTGAATGAAAACAGAAACTTCTATTTTAAGTCCGATTTTCTCTGCGCACTGCGTAACTCCTACGCAGTTTCTCGATTCTTCTGAAGTTGCGGAGCCTCCAGACTATAAAAGGACACCTAGGGATTGTTCTTAGGGTATCTAAGAAGGGTTGAAGCAAGCTTGGAGGCGACGGAAGTGAATTTTGGAGTTCCACAACTTCTTGGAGTTTGTTTTTGCTGTTTTTATGAACTTTTTAGTTGTTTCATGTTTCCTTGGATCATGAGCAGCTAAACCTCTTAGCTAGGGCTAAGAGGTGAAGCTTGTAGTGGATCCAAGATGTTTCAATTCGTAGTTAGCTGGTTTTAAGTGTGGAATTCATGATTATGAACTATGGTTTGAAGTTTATACAAGTTTTTGAGTAGTTTTTCTTAGTCTTATGATGACTCATGGATGTTTGGGAGAATTACTTAATTTCTTAGTTGATTTGTATCAGTCTAGACCTGTATGATCTGAGGAATCGGAGTGCGCTCTAGTATTATGATCTTCATGAAGGGACTTCCTACCAAAGTTCTATTTTACTGAGTTTCTGAAATATGTATGGACTGTGCATATGATTTGAATCAAGTTCAAATCCTGATCTAGCCTTGTCTTGTGACAGGACTTGAGGATGGTTATGATTGTGAACTAGACCTTTTGGAAAGGGGAATGACCTATGCAATTGAGCATGCTCAGCTCAGCCTACATTGAGTGAATCTTATGCATAACACTTACATATTACAGATTGTTTGGTTTAACAACTCTATCATCCGACTAGATAGACCTTAATGTCGATTCTAGTTGAGAGAATGAGAAACGACAGCGGATTGAACATCAAGGATTGCTACAAGTGGACCCTTGAACCCCTAGTGCCTTTTTATAATTGTTTACATTCAAATTAGTTTAAAACTATTATTCACATCAATTCTACTTCAAAATCTGATTATTAGCTTTCAATAGACGCTTTTGGATGTGTTTGTGAAATCCTACATAAGTCCCTGTGGATCGACCTCGGTCTTACCGAGTTTATTACTACATCGCAACCCTACACTTGGGGAAGCGAACACGAGTGACTACGCTATTGGGGCTATGCTAGGCCTAAGAAAAGAGAAGAAGCCATGTGTTATCTACTATGCAAGTAGAACCTTAAACTCAGCCCAAGCAAACTACACTACTACAGAAAAGAACTTTTAGCCGTAGTTTTTGCCTTGGACAAGTTTAGGTCCTACTTGATTGGATCCAAGATCATCATATTCACTAACCATGCCACGCTTAAATACCTTCTCTCTAAGAAGGATGCTAAGCCACGTTTGTTAAGATGGATCCTCCTACTCCAAGAATTTGACATAGAAATAAGTGATAAGAAAGGAGTAGAAAACGTAGTGGCTGACCATCTCTCTGGACCTATTCTAACCGATTCCCCTGAGACGACCGCGATCAATGACATGTTCCCTGATGAACAACTTTTTAAAGTCTCCCAATTACCATGGTACGCAGACGTTGCTAACTATCTTGTTGTAGGTACAACTCCAACACATTGGAAAAAGCAAGATAAAGATAAGTTCTTCAACGAGGTGAGGAAATTCCTATGGGACGATCTTTACTTATTCAAGTATTGTCCTGATCAAATTATAAGGAGATATGTGCCGGATGATGAGCAACACAGTATCATCTCCTTTTATCATTCTCAGGTGTGTGGTGGCCACTTTTCGGCTAAGAAGACCACAGCTAAAATTCTGCAATGTGGGTTTTATTGGCCCACCATGTTCAATGACACCCATGAGTTTTATAAAACATGTAAGCCTTGTCAGAAATTGGAAGGAATCTCCCGTAGAAATATGATGCCACTCAATCCCATCTTACCAATCGAAATTTTTTATTGTTGGGGCATCGATTTCATGGGTCCATTCCCATCTTCTTTTGGAAACTTATATATCTTGCTTGTCGTCGACTATGTGTTCAAATGGGTCGAGGTGATTCCATGCCGGAATAATGACCATAAAACAGTCATCCGTTTCTAAAAAGAGAATATTCTTTCTGTCGAGCTCTTAATTGTGCATATTCTAACCCCAATTCATCACTCATTATGCTTAGTTTCATGATTTAAAGACTTATCTAATGAATGGATTTGTGATTGTAGGGATGAGAGAGAGGATTCATCAATTGGAGACTTAAAGACACCATTTACAAGTAAAGAAGATCAAAAGACTAAGCGGGAAAGGATGGAAGAAAGAAGCAAAGGAGAGAAGAAAGGATGTAGAAGAAAACACTGAAGATCGGTCGTCCAACCGGTCGTCTATAGCCCAGGACCGGTTGTCCGACCGGTCTGAACACTCAACAGAAAAGGCCACTCTGCAAAGCTCTCTGGACCATCCAAGACCGGTCGTGCGACAGGTCGTCTACTACTCAGACTGGTCGTGCGACCGGTCCTTGAATTAATTTTATGGGTCTGAAAAATACCAAAACTCTCTGGATGTTTTTCACGTTTTAGAGACTGGTCGTGCGACCGGTCGTCCAGGAGCTCAGACCGGTCGTGCGACCGTTCGTCTACGTAACTGAGCGTGTTATACAAGCTCCGGATTTCTCTGCGCACTGCGTAACCTTACGCAAATTCTGAAAGATTCCGATGCTGTAGAGCTTCCCCACTATAAAAGGACACTTAGGGATCGTTCCTAGGGTATCCTAGAACAGATTGAGCATGGTGAGAGACGGCCGAAGTGGATTTCGGAGTTCCACAACTCCTCCTAGTTTGCTTTCTAGTTTTATGCTTTTATTTAGTTGTTTTCATGTTTCCTTGGATCATGAACGGCTAAACCTCTTAGCTAGGCTAAGAGGTGAAGCTTATAGTGAATCTAAGATGTTTCAATTCGTTTGATTTGGTTTAAGATTGGATTTTTATTGAAGAATAATGGTTTGAAGTTTAATTCAAGTATTAAGTAATTTTTCTTAGTCTTATGATGACTCATGGATGTTTGGAAGAATTGCTTGAGTTCTTAATTGTTGTGAACTATTCTAGACCTGTATGATCTGAGGAATCGGAATACGCTCTAGATTTATGAACTTCATGTGGGAACTTCTTACCAAAAGTCTACTTTTTTGGAAATTTTGAAGTATGTGAGACTGTGTATGTGATTTGAATCAAGTTCAAATCATGATCTAGTTTTGTCTTGTGACAGGATTTAATGATGGTTACAATTGTGATCTTAGCCTACTGGAATTGGGATTGACCTATGCAATTGAGTATGCTCGTCCTAGCTTGCATTGAGTGAATCATATACATGGATCTTACATATGACAGATTGTTTGGTTTAACTGCTCTATCATCCAACTAGATAGATCTTAATTTCGATTCTAGTTGAGAAAGTGAAAAAACACAGGGAATTGAGCATCAAGGATTGCTACAAGTGGATCCTTGAACCCCTAGTGCCTTTTAATTAATTGATTACCTTTAGTTTAATTCAACATTACAATCTTCTACAGATCTATTTGTTAGCTTTTCATTAGAACTATTGGAAGTGTTTTGTGGATTTCTACATAAGTCCCTGTGGATCGACCTCGATCTTACCGAGATTATTACTACATTGCAACCCTACACTTGGGGAAGCGAACACTTTCCCGGTTTGGAACACCTCGAGTCATCATAAGTGATGGAGGGTCTCACTTTTGTAATCGCTCATTTGAAGCCTTAATGAAGAAATATGGTGTAAATCACAAAGTGAGCACTCCCTATCACCCACAAACTAGTGGACAAGCTGAGATATCCAATAGGGAGATTAAACATATTTTGGAGAAAACAGTGAACCCCGATCGCAAGGATTGGTTACTTCGACTTACCAATGCACTCTGGGCTTACCGTACCGCTTTCAAGACCCCCATTGAAATGTCTCCCTATAGACTTGTCTATGGGAAAGCTTATCACTTGCCCGTGGAATTGGAACATAGGGTTTATTGGGCGATAAAGAAGATGAATTTTGATTCTGACAAGGCAAGCTCGTTGCGCAAACTTCAATTAAATGAACTTGCGGAATTCCGAAACGAGGTATATTGTTGAACCTCCAATTTATACATTTGCCGACCCATTACATCACATTATATGCATGGTTTTCATGTTTAAAAAGCCAATCTAATGCTTGTTTTGTGATTGTAGGAATGAGAGTGACTTCACCCAATTGGAGACCAAAAGGGGCACATTTAGGAGCTTTAGATGAAGGCCAAGGTGGATCAAAGAAAGGAGAAAGCAAGGAGAGGAGAGGGAAGAAGAAAGAAAGAAAGAAAATGTTAAAACAAGAAGGCTAGACCGGTCAAGACCGGTCAGCCAAGAAGGCTAGACCAATCAAGACCGGTCTTGACCGGTCGACCATGCAAGTTCGCACTTCCAGATTCCAAACAGCAGGCTATTCCCGTGTCTGGTTTTTTGAAGCAGTTTTTTGAGCTTATTTTGATGATATTTAGAAATCTAACAAATTCATGTTGAATAGGAGCTCGACGCCGAAATAACCCAAGTGGTTTCGTGTCGATCGGAGCTACGGATTGACCGTGGTGGCCAAAACAATACGAACTGTCCAGAAAGTTTCAGATTTCACTGTTCAACACTGGAATGGTCCAGGTGACTCATCATTGATGATATGAAGAATCTACTTTGACCAAATTTTAGAACACATCCATATATAAATAACCACAAAGTTTCATATCAAAAGGATGTGTGGTTTGATCGTACCGGTTGAAGAAAGATGGACCATCCAGAAAGATCCAACTGCTGCAGATTTTATAAAAGCCCTAAGTGTTCTAATTTTCAGACCATATTCTGAAATTGTTTTGGAAAATCTAACCCATCTATCATTTATAGGAGGAAGTTTTCTACCAATTTTCAAATTTTGAGATCAATCCGACCTCTGTACACTCCGGAACATTGAAAGCAAGATGATTGGTTCTGAAGGTACCCGAATTGCTCGATTTTGAGAGGCGGTCGATGATCTGATTGGTGGGCCCATTCAGAAGATAATCTTGGAAATCTAAATCATCTATGAGGAATATCACATTACAAGGAAGCTACAAATCAAATTTGAAGGCAATCCGACCATTGGTTAAGCCGTACGAAGCGAAACAAAATCTGTTGTGTTGCGGTACTCTTGCTGTATTATAAAAGGAGGTGCTCTCTTCTATTTCAAATCAAGCAAGGATGTGGGAAGCAAGGAGTTCAAGTCCCAGGAGGCTACCTAGCCTCCTACAGCTAGTTTTTCTTCCTTTTCTTAGTTCTAGTTCTAGTTCTAGTTCTAGTTTTAATATGCTTTTCCTTAGCTAACCTCTTAGCTAGAGCTAGAGGTGAAATTTGTAGTTGGTTTCAATGTTTTAATTCTTTTATTTCAAGTACCCTTTTCCCAGGATTTTGAACTTCTAGTTTGAATAAAGTTTGGATTTTTAGATGAATTGTGAGAGTTCGTGTACTCAGGACATGTGTTCCTTGCAATCCTCTGAGATTACCATGATTGAGTTGTTTGAATTCGAATTGTAGTAACCCTTGAGTATGCCATAGTCCATAGGCATGGCTGTTACTCCGAAGGCTACAAGTTCAAGTTCTATGTGCTTCATTAGAACTAGAAATCTGATTTTCAGATTTAAGTGGGACTGTTTGTGCTTGAATGTTATATCTTCCAAATAGATGAGAGATAGTACTTTGATTCTAATTGTGTTATAATTGGATGAGTGGATTGGCATTGGACTACTACAAGTGGATCCTTAATGCTCTAGTTCTTCTTATTTTCAGATTTTCCTATTTCATGTGAAAAACTACTTTCTTAAACTTCTTAGAGTCTAGTTATTAGAGTACTTGGAATTGTTTACCTTTTTCCTTGTGTATCGACCTCGGTCTTACCGAGATTTATTACTACATCGTAGCCTTACACTTGAGGCGAGCGAAAAAGTTTTTGGCGTCGTTGCCGGGGAAAAGGTTAAACGGTTCTAATTGTTCTAGTAGCTATAGAGTAGTTTTAGTTAGGTAGGGTTTTCAGTTTTTATAAAAGTAGATTTTCTGATTTTTTTTTTTTTAGATTACTAACAATTTTTTGTTTTATTTTGTAGGACATTGTTGCTAACATAGATCTCACTCTATTGGGTAACATCTCCCCATCTCCCTTCTTTTTGTTTTTTTTTTCTAGATTAGGGTAGTTTCCAATTCCTTAAAATTTCATCATGTATGATTGGATGAATGGTGTGTATAAGTACCTTTTGGAGGATGAGATGTCAGATTGGGGGACCCAAACTCGTTGTGATCGGGATCCCTCCAAGCATGAATATTTTTCTGAGATTCAAAGAACCTCCACTACCCCCCACGTAAGATGATGCGTGATTACATTAATGAAAACATTACACATATTGAGACACAACGTAAGACGATGGGGGAATACCGGAACGAAGCAAAATTGGATGATCATCCGGGAAAAACATTACGTGATTACCGGATTGAAAATAACATGAGTGTTCCACCGGTTATGGTAGGAGGTGTGCAACAACAAAAGGAACAAGTGAATAGTAGCCAACCGGTTAAGACAATGCGTGATTACTTGCATGGATATGCCTATCAACCATCATATAACTTTTCATCCTACAATGCGTACGTTCTTAATTGGGAAAACCACCATTCTCCTTGTTCAAGGGAGGAACCAACCATGGTTATTAACAATCACCCTAAGATGTCTTCCTCTTTTGATGATAAGTATACACAAATACTTGAGGAAATATGGAATGAGTATGTAGATGAATAATCAAATCAAGCTTACTCGCCATATTGTGAAGACGTTGAGCCCGAAATTGGGGGCATCAAATCAATCGCCTTTAATGAGGAGGATGGGACTACCCAAGTCCCACTTTCTTCGGATTTAATGAATAGACTTTTAGAGGAGATTGATTTTGATGATCCCAATGTCATCATCAATTATGGTGAGTCCACTATCTCTTTTGGATGCTTTGAACTTAATGATGAAGAGATTTCAATGACGGTTGACAAACCTGAGGAATCTATAAAATTTGAAAGCGGTAGTGGGGTTGTCTACAATGAGGGGTTGGTGAATGCTTATGAACATATGGTTTCTTTTTCCAATGGGCATAATGATTATGAGCCTCTAGAGGATATGCATGCTAGAGAGATGGCCGAAATCGATCTTTTTGAGTCCTTCCACCAACAACATATGCCAAATTCTATTGTGGTAAACCTCCCTTTGATTGAAAATTCTTTTCCTTTGGATGATGAGGTGGCATGATCTGAAATTTTAAAAGATCAACTAATGTTAGATGATGTGCTTACCGTTAGATGATGTGCTTACCCTTAAATCTGAAAATTTTTCCTTAGAAGACCTCCTCTCTATAGAGGAGGAATTCCTTACCATTGAAACAGAATTTCTTCAATCATTAAGGGAGGATGAGGACCCTTCATCCGACTATCTCGATTTCCTAGAGGAATGCTTGGCCCAATCTTATGATATTGATGATGAGATGATTAAGGAGTTGAACATTTTGTTAGACACGGTGTCCGTGCTTGAAGAACACCATTCCACTGCTTTACACTCTTTACCGTTGTTTGTGGAAGCACCATATAATTCTGAAATTGTGGAGGAGACAACTTTAACTGAAGAATACACGATGAATGTCTCTCCACCATCATGGGTCCTTCAGCCCATTGAAAATTCTGATTGGGAGGACCCGTTTTTTATCGATCATAACCCATATCAGAATTTGAGGAGATATCTTTTTGCTGCTCTTATCTCTTCCTTTTATGCATGTGGTGCACAATACGATTGGACTTCAATGATAAGAAGCACACATGTTTACTGTCGAGCAGGACTTTAGATGGTCCTCATGAGAAATTTATTGAAATTCATGAAGATCCTGCTCAAATTTGATCATGTAGTCAATCGGACTAATCAAAGGTAGGTAGGTAGGTTAGGATTTATTTTTCTGAAATTAGGATTGAATAAGTCTCATCGAGACAATGGAGATGCTAGCATTGATCAACTTGTCGTTCTCACTCTCCTTTGTTTTATTTCATTACTCTCATGTCATCCTTATTGTATATCTTGTTACATTGAGGACAATGTAAGATTTTAGTTGGGGGTGAGATGAGATTCCTCATCTAGTAGTTTGCAATATTTCAAGCATCATATGTGCAATTTTTTTCGAATTTTCTAAAAATTCAAAACTCTTTTGGAAAACTTTGTTTCTATGCATTTGGGATGATACGAGTATAAGAAGAAGAGATACGAAGTGAGTGATGTTGCAAGCTTTGAACTTCTCTTAATATAATGGTTTTTTATGTGAATTCCCCTATTTATGTGATTGATAGAAAATTTTAACACTTTTACACCTAATTCAAATTACACGATTTTCATGGGTTGAAAGGATTATGTGATTTGTGAATTAGCCAGACTTTGATTTAAGGTGTTGAGAAACCAAGCTGGCGTAATTTGTCCATCCTTGTCCATGGGAAAATAACAAAGATATGGATTTCTAAAAATCCTATCTAATTTAAAAGAAAAAGGAAAATGAAGGATGAAATTGGGAATGATGGAAAAATGGTGGAAAATTTCGAAAAGGGCTACCTATTACCAACCAGGGGATGGTCTACCCGTAACCAAAGCCGGAAATGGGACGTAGTGTGAAAGCCGTCGAAAGGACGGTAAGGCAAATTCCTGTCATAGGCTTATTGTTGCTCTATACACCTTAAGATCTATAGTTTAGATGATCTATGAAGAAGATAATCCCAGAAACTCATAAGACGAACTTTCACTACGCACACTAGGTTGAAGTTTTTCGAATTCTTCTATTTATCAATCAATCAGCGGGAATTTCATGTAGACACTTATTATGCTTTGAGATTTTAAGGCTTCAACTTCTATCACCTAATTTCTCCAAATTTTATACTTGTATGCCTTGGAATTGATAGAAACATGGTTTCTGAAGGAGAGTTGGTTTTTGGAGGTTTGAACTTGTTTCACGCATGTTTTGCTCAGGACTAGCAAAAAGTTGGTTGGGGGGTGTGTTGAACCTCCAATTTATACATTTGCCGACCCATTACATCACATTATATGCATGGTTTTCATGTTTAAAAAGCCCATCTAATGCTTGTTTTGTGATTGTAGGAATGAGAGTGACTTCACCCAATTGGAGACCAAAAAGGGCACATTTAGGAGCTTTAGATGAAGGCCAAGGTGGATCAAAGAAAGGAGAAAGCAAGGAGAGGAGAGGGAAGAAGAAAGAAAGAAAGAAAATGTCAAAACAAGAAGGCTAGACCGGTCTTGACCGGTCGGCCATGCAAGTTCGCACTTCCAGATTCCAAACAGCAGGCTATTCCCATGTCTGGTTTTTCAGAACAGTTTTCTGGGCCCATTTTAATGATGTTTGGAAATCCAACACATCCATATCGAAGAGGAGCTCGATGTCGAAATAACCCAATGGTTTCGTGTCGATCGGAGCTACGGATTGACCGTGGTGGTCAAAACAATACGAACTGTCCAGAAAGTTTCAGATTTTGCTATTCAACACTGGAATGGTCCTAGTGACCCATCATTGATGATATGAAGAATCGACTTTGACCATCTTTTAGACCACATCCATATATGAATAACCACAAAAGTTTTAGATTAAAAGAATGTGTGGTTTGATCATACCGGTTGAAGAAAGATGGACCATCGAGAAAGATCCAACTGCGCAGATTTTATAAAAGCCCTAAGTATTCTAATTTTCGAACCACATTTTGGAATTATTTTGGAGAATTTAATCCATCTATCATGTAGAGGAGGAATTTTTCTATCGATGTTCAAAATTTGAGATCAATCCGACCTCTGTACACTTCGGAACATTGAAAGCAAGATGACTGGTTCTGAAGGTACCCGAATTGCACGATTTTGAGAGGGGGTCGATGATCTGATTGGTGGCCCCATTCAGAAGATAATCTTGGAAATATAAATCATCTATGAGGAATATCACATTACAAGAAAGCTACAAATCAAATTTAAAGGCAATCCAACCATTGGTTAATCCGTAAGAAGCGAAACAAAATCTGTTGTGTTGCGGTACTCTTGCTGTATTATAAAAGGAGGTGCTCTCTTCTATTCCAAATCAAGCAAGGACGTGGGAAGCAAGGAGTTCAAGTCCCAGGAGGCTACCTAGCCTCCTACAGCTAGTTTTTCTTCCTTTTCTTAGTTCTAGTTCTAGTTTTAATATGCTTTTCCTTAGCTAACCTCTTAGCTAGAGCTAGAGGTGAAATTTGTAGTTGGTTTCAATGTTTTAATTCTTTTATTTCAAGTACCCTTGTCTTAATTTTGGATTTTGAACTTCTAGTTTGAATAAAGTTTGAATTTTTAGATGAATTGTGAGAGTTTTTGTACTCCGGACATGAGTTCCTTACAATCCTCTGAGATTACCATGATTGGGTTGTTTGAATTCGAATTGTAGTAACCCTTGAGCATGCCATAGTTCATAGGCATGACTATTACTCCGAAGGCTACAAGTTCAAGTTCTATGTGCTTCATTAGAACTAGAAATCTGATTTTCAGATTTAAGTGGGACTGTTTGTGCTTGAATGTTATATCTTCCAATTAGATGAGAGATAAGACTTTGATTCTAATTGCGTTATACTTGGATGAGTGGATTGGCATTGGACTACTATAAGTGGATCCTTAATGCTCTAGTTCTTCTTGTTTTTCAGATTTTCCTATTTCATGTGAAAAACTACTTTCTTAAACTTCTTAGATTCTAGTTATTAGAGTACTTGGAATTGTTTACCTCTTTCCCTGTGGATCGACCTCGGTCTTACCGAGATTTATTACTACATCGCAGCCTTACACTTGAGGCGAGCGAACATATATGAAAATGCGAGAATTTACAAGGACAAGACGAAAGTGTTCCATGACAAGAACATTCTTTGTAAGACCTTTACGATTAATCAAAAGGTCCTTATGTATAATTCCCGCCTACATTTATTTTTGGGAAAATTGAGATCTCGATGGACCAGTCCCTATATTGTAAAATCTGTTTATCCATATGGGACTGTTGAGTTGTTAAATCTAAGGAACGACAATATCTTTAAAGCCAATGGTCAGCAATTAAAACCGTTCTTTGAGAATTTTCCTTCAGAATGTATGTCCATACCTCTGACTGATCCTGTGTATTAGGATGATTGATCTCCTAGTCTGATGGAGGTATAGAATAGTTAGGATTAGGATTTTGTTGCTTTTGCATAGGTTTGACAGCAGGAGGTAGAATTCCAGTTTTTTTAATCTCTCAGGTACTTTCATCCCTCCTCCCCTTTATTCTATATTTGCTCTCATGTTTTCCTCTTTGCATATCTTTTACATTGAGGACAATGCAAGATTTGGTTGGGGGGTGTGGGATCACTAGGATGAATCCAGCATTTTGTAACATCTCGAGCGATTATGTAGAAACTTTTTCAACTTTTTCAACAAATTCAAAACTCCATTGGAAAACTTTATTTCTATGCATTTGGGATGGTGTGTGTATAAGAAAATGAGAGGCAAAGTGAGTAAAGTTGAATATCTTGAACAATCTCTAAGATACTAGTTTTATATGTGAATCCCCATATTTTTATGATTGATAGAATTTCCCAACACTCTTACACCTAGTTCACATTACACGATTCTCACACTTTGAAAGGGTTATGTAGAATTGTGACTTGGTTAAATTTGGATTTGAGGCGTTAAGAAACCAAGTCGGGGTATTGAAATAGTTTCTTAAGATAGTTTCTATTGAAATTTTGAGGAATAGTACTAACTTAGTTTATTTTATTTTG
This sequence comes from Liriodendron chinense, assembly GCA_003013855.2. Lineage (NCBI taxonomy): Eukaryota > Viridiplantae > Streptophyta > Magnoliopsida > Magnoliales > Magnoliaceae > Liriodendron > Liriodendron chinense. The sequence goes on from ML058366.1 coordinate 1,230,921, forward strand.
ATTTTTTTTTCTTTTACAGGGATTTTAGGAAGTTGAAGAAGAAGTTCGAGATCTTAAGTTCTCAAATCAGGTTTTGTTTTATCTTTCTAAACTTACTCTTCTTCTTTCCCTATTCATTCCTATCATACTCATCTCTTGTAGAGTGGGTGGAGACTCCTTTTTGGATCTCTGATAGGTTGGCTTTGTGCCAGCTTGGTTTCTTAACACCTCAAATCCAAACTTAACCAAGTCACAGTTCTACATAACCCTTTCAAAGCGTGAGAATCGTGTAATGTGAACTAGGTGTAAGAGTGTTTGGAAATTCTATCAATCATAAAAATAGGGGGATTCACATATAAAACTAGTATCTTAGAGATTGTTCAAGATATTCAACTTCACTCACTTTGCCTCTCATTTTCTTATACTCACACCATCCCAAATGCATAGAAACAAAGTTTTCCAATGGAGTTTTGAATTTGTTGAAAAACTTGAAAAAGTTTCTACATAATCGCTCGAGATGTTACAAAACGCTGGATTCATCCTAGTGATCCCACACCCCCCAACCAAATCTTGCATTGTCATCAATGTAAAAGATATGCAAAGAGGAAAACATGAGAGCAAATATAGAATAAAGGGGAGGAGGGATGAAAGTACCTGAGAGATAAAAAACTGGAATTCTACCTCCTGCTGTCAAACCTATGTAAAAGCAAACTAAAAGCAACAAAATCCTAATCCTAACTATTATATACCTCCATCAGATTAGGAGATCAATCATCCTGATACACAGGATCAGTCAGAGGTATGGACATACCTTCTGAAGGAAAATTCTCAAAGAACGGTTTTAATCGCTGACCATTGGCTTTAAAGATATTGCCGTTCCTTGGATTTAACAACTCGACGGTCCCGTGTGGATAAACAGATTTTATAATATAGGGACCGGTCCATCGAGATCTCAATTTCCACGAAAATAAACATAGGCGAGAATTATACATAAGGACCTTTTGATTAATCGTGAAGGTCTTACGAAGAATGTTCTTGTCTTGGAACACTTTCGTCTTGTCCTTGTAAATTCTCGCATATGCCTCGTTCCGGAGTTCCGCAAGTTCATTTAATTGAAGTTTGTGCAACGAGTGTGCCTTGTCAGAATCAAAATTCATTTTCTTTATAGCCCAATAAGCCCTATGTTCCAATTCCACGGGTAAGTGACAAGCTTTCCCATAGGCAAGTCAATAGGGAGACATTCCAATGGGGGTCTTGAAAGCGGTACAGTAAGCCCAGAGTGCATCGGTAAGTCGAAGCGATCAATCCTTGCAATTGGGGTTCACTGTTTTCTTCAAAATATGTTTAATCTCCCTATTAGATATCGCAGCTTGTCCACTTGTTTGTGGGTGATAAGGAGTGCTCACTTTGTGATTTACGCCATATTTCTTCATTAAGGCTTCAAATGGGCGATTACAAAAGTGAGACCCTCCATCACTTATAATGACTCGAGGTGTTCCAAATCGGGAAAGAATATTCTCAAAGTGGTGATAACTTGAACATGCTCCTTATGTTGGGAGGATGAGCTGACATCTTGTATCTAAAATTGAGTCCTTGGGTTAGGAAGAGGTTGGGCAAGAAGTGTGCCTTTCTCCCTAACACTGAGGTGAGATTCAACTCTAGCCATTGAGGTTTTCAAGTCATTGATGGCTTGAGATGAATTTTGATTAAATTTCAATTGCTCTTGCATGAACTCATCAATTTTTAGAGAATTAGTCTTGTTATACTCAGCTTGAACCGATACAAATGCACCCAACATCTCCTCTAGCGTAGCTTTCGGTGTAATGACTAGGGATGGACCTAGTAAAGATTGAACTTGAGGATCATTGTTTGCATTCGCAGTGGGTCCATTCCTCCAACTGAAGTTGGGATGGTTCTTCCAACTAGAATTATACGTGTTTGAGTTCGGAGCACTAAATGGTCGTTGATAACTATTTATGGCATTTGATTGTTCTTGTAAGATATCTTGGAATGCTGAAATTGTGGGACAATCTTGTGTTACATGTTGATTTCCGGCACAAATTCCACAAACAATTTCAATGTCTTTTGAGTTAATCGTCTCTCCTTTCTTTCAATTCTATGGCCTCGACTTTTCTTGTGAGGCTAGTCACACGTGCACTTATATTATCCTCTTCTGATAGGACATAAATTCCTCATTTTTCCTTTTGTTGGCTAGTCTTGGAATTTGTTGGTCTAGATGTATCCCAAGACTGTGCATTCTCGGCCAATTCGTCCAAATAGTCCCATGCTTCCTCGGCTTCCTTATTCATGAACTCCCCATTATACATCATCTCTACGAATTGGCGCATGGGTGAAGTTAGTCCTTCCTAGAAAAAGCTTATAACCCGCCAAATTTCGTAGCCATGATGTGGGCATGCATTTAACAAGTCCTTGAACCTCTTCCAACATTGGAAGAAAGTCTCATCCTCCTTTTAGGCAAAATTTATGATAAGGCGCCTCAACATGTTTGTTTTGTGAGTAGGGAAGAACTTTTTAATGAACTCCCTAGACATTTCAGTCCATGTGCCAATTGATCTTGGCCTTAATGCATGAAGCCAACCTTTAGCTTTCTCTTTAAGGATAAAAGGAAATAATTTAAGTCTCACCACATCATCGGTTACATTTGCAAAGTGCATTGTGGCTATCACCTCATCAAATTCCTTAAGATGTTGATAGGCACTTTCACTGTCTAGTCCATGGAATTTCGGGAGGATTTGGATTACTCTTGGTTTCAAAACTACGTTCCCTGCATTTTGTGGAAAAACTATGCATGAGGGAGTTCTCACTCTTGCTGGTTGCAAGTAATCACGTAATGTTCTGGGTCGGGGAACATTCTCAACCACATTCTCTCCCGTTTCGGTTTGGTTTTCGCCCATATTTTGATTGGCCATAGGGTTGGGTTGATTTGCAGCCATACTTTCAGACAAAATTGGAGAATTGAAATGTCTCTTAGCACGTAGTTTTCTATCAATTCCTTCAACTATTCCCCCTTCACTAATGAGTCGGTTATTACAATCCCGAGCCCAATGTGGCATGCACTTGAGATAGACTCACCCATTGACTATCGGATATTGGGTAAATGATATCTACATCCAATAGTTTCAACACCTCGGCCTTAACCACCTCCTTCATGTTTGGATTGAGGCGTCTTTGTGGTTGCTTAAATGTTTTCGCATTCTCCTCAAGGTGTATGCGACGAGTACAAATCAGGGGGTCTATGCCTTTGAGATCTGCAATTGACCATCCAATAGCGCTCTTATGCTCTATTAGAGTGGCCATTAGCCTACTCTCTTGTTCGTTATCTAAGTGGGAAGAAATCACCACCGGATATGTCTCATCTCGACCTAAATATACATATTTCAAATCACTTGGTAATGGTTTTAGGTCAAGCTTTGGTGCCTTGATATTAGATGAAAAAGGCTTGTTCTCGCTTAAGGGTAAAGGTTCAAATAGTGCCCTCCATATTTTGTTATCAAGTACCGGCATAACATCTAAAATGGTATCCATCTCTCGTATTATGTCATCATTCATCTCATGAGAATGGGCCAAATGTTGAGCTCTTAATTGTGCATATTCTAACCCCAATTCATCACTCATCATGCAAGGTTTTCATGATTTATAGACTAATCTAATGCATGAATTTGTGATTGTAGGAATAAGAGAGATGATCTATCAATTGAAGACTTAAAGACACTATTTATGAGCATTGAAAATCACAAGACCAAGTGTGAAAGGGTCGAAGAAAGTGTGAAAGAAGAGAAGAAACGAAGAAAGAAGAAGGCACTGAAGACCGGTCGTCCGATCGGTCGTCCAAAGCCCAGGACGGGTCGTCCGACCGGTCCAATCACTCAACAAAAGGGCCCTGAGGCCACAACTCACTGGACTGTTCAAGACCGGTCGTACGACCGGTCGTCCACTGCTCAAACCGGTCGTGCGACCAGTCCTTGAATTAAAATTGCAAGCTCGAAATTTCCTGAAACTCACTGGACATTTTTCGCACTTTTGCGACCGGTCATCCAGGAGCTCAGACCAGTCGTGCGACCGGTCGTCTGCTTAATGATGCATGTTCTACAAGTTTCGAATTTCTCTGCGCATTGTGTAACCTTACGTAAATTTGAGAAGATTCTGACGCTGCGAAGCTTTCATACTACAAAAGGACACATAGGGATCGTTCCTAGGGTATCTTAGGAGGGTTTGAGTACGGTGGGAGATGGTGGAAGTTGGATTTGGATTTCTATAACTCTTCCTAGTTTGTTTGTTATTTTTATGTTTTTCTTAGTTGTTTCATGTTTCCTTGGATCATGAACGGCTAAACCTCTTAGCTAGGGCTAAGAGGTGAAGCTTGTAGTGAATCTAAGATGTTTCAATTCATTTAAGTTGGTTCTAAGTTGGATTTTCATGTTTAAGAACAATGGTTTGAAGTTTAATTCAAGTACTAAGTAGTTTTTCTTAGTCTTATGATGACTCATGGATGTTTGGAAGAATTGCTTGAGTTCTTAATTGTTGTGAACTGGTCTAGACCTGTATGATCCGAGGAATTAGAGTATGCTCTAGTACTATGATCTTCATGTGGGAGCTTCTTACCAAAGTTCTATTTTTCTGAAAATTCTGTAGTATATGAGATTGTGCATGTGATTTGAATCAAGTTCAAATCATAATCCAGTTTTGTCTTGTGACAGGATTTAATGATGGTTATGGTTGTGATCTTAGCCTATTGGAATTGGGACTGACCTATACAATTGAGTATGCTCGTCCTAGCTTGTATTGAGTGAATCATATGCATGGATCTTACATATAGCAGATTGTTGGTTTAACTGTTCTATCATCCGACTAGATAGAACTTAATTTCGATTCTAGTTGAGAAAGTGTGAGACCACAGTGAATTGAGCATCAAGGATTGCTACAAGTGGATCCTTGAACCCCTAGTGCCTTTTTATTAATTGATTACTTCAGTTTAGTTCAAAATTGCTATTTACATCAATCTTCTCAAATCTGGTTGTTAGCTTTTCAATAGAAACTATTAGAAGTATTTGTGAATTCCTACATAAGTCCCTGTGGATTGTTTTACTATAAAAGAACACCTAGGGATCGTTCCTAGGGTATCTTAGGAGGGTTTAAGTACGGTGGGAGACGGCGGAAGTCGGATTTGGAGTTCTACAACTCTTCTTAGATTGTTTGCTGTTTTTATGTTTTTCTTAGTTGTTTCATGTTTTCTTGGATCATGAACGGCTAAACCTCTTAGCTAGGGCTAAGAGGTGAAGCTTGTAGTGAATCTAAGATGTTTCAATTCGTTTAAGTTGGTTCTAAGTTGGATTTTCATGTTTAAGAACAATTGTTCGAAGTTTAATTCAAGTACTAAGTAGTTTTTCTTAGTCTTATGATGACTCATGGATGTTTGGAAGAATTGCTTGAGTTCTTAATTGTTGTGAACTGGTTTAGACCTGTATGATCCGAGGAATTGGAGTATGCTCTAGTACTATGATCTTCATGTGGGAGCTTCTTACCAAAGTTCTATTTTTCTGAAAATTCTGTAGTATATGAGATTGTACATGTGATTTGAATCAAGTTCAAGTCATAATATAGTTTTGTCTTGTGACAGGATTTAATAATGGTTATGGTTGTGATCTTAGCCTATTGGAATTGGGACTGACCTATACAATTGAGTATGCTCGTCCTAGCTTGTATTGAGTGAATCATATGCATGGATCTTACATATAGCAGATTGTTGGTTTAACTGTTCTATCATTCGACTAGATAGAACTTCAGTTCACTATCTCGTCCTTTATGTAACCTACTTCAAAAGGAGAATTCATTCGAGTGGAACAAAGATTGTCAAAATGCCTTTACTACACTTAAAGGTATGTTGACATGTGCTCCCATAATGCAACCACCTGATTGGAGCCTTCCTTTTGAAATTATGTGCGATGCAAGCGACTATACTATTAGGGCCGTGCTAGGCCAAAGAAAAGAGAAGAAGCCATGTGTTATCTACTATGCAAGTAGAACCCTAAACTCAGCCTAAGCAAACTACACTACTACAAAAAAAGAACTTTTAGCCATAGTTTTTTCCTTCGACAAATTTAGGTCCTACTTGATTGGATCCAAGATCATCATATTCACTAACCCAGCCGCGCTTAAGTACCTTCTCTCTAAGAAGGATGCTAAACCATGGTTGTTAAGATGGATCCTTCTACTCCAGGAATTTGACATAGAGTTACGTGATAAGAAAGGAGTAGAAAATGTAGTGGCTGACCATCTCTCTCGGCTTGTTCTCACCGATTCCCCTGAAATAACCGCGATCAATGACATGTTCCCTGATGAACAACTTTTTAAAGTCTCCCAATTGGCATGGTATGCGGACATTGCTAACTATCTTGCTACAGGTAGGATTCCTACACATTGGAAAAAGCAAGATAAGGATAAGTTCTTCACTGAGGTGCGAAAATTCCTATGGGACGACCCATACTTATTCAAGTATTGTCCCGATCAAATCATAAGGAGATGTGTGCCAGATGATAAACAACAAAGTATCATCTCCTTTTGTCACTCTCAGGCATGTGGTGGCCACTTTTCGGCTAAGAAGACCACAGCCAAAATTCTGCAATGTGGGTTTTATTGGCCCACTATGTTTAAGGACACACATGAGTTTTCCAAAACATGTGAGCCCTATCAGAAATTGGGAGGAATCTCCCGTAGAAATATGATGCCACTCAATCCCATCTTAATAATCGAAATTTTTATTGTTGGGGCATCAATTTCATAGGTCCATTCCCATCTTCTTTTGGAAACGTATATATCTTGCTTGCCGTTGACTATGTGTCCAGATGGGTCGAGGCGATTCCATACCGGAATAATGATCATATAACAGTCATTCGTTTCTTAAAAGAGAATATTCTTTCCCGGTTTGGAACACCTCGAGTCATCATTAGTGATGGTGGGTCTCACTTTTGTAATCCCCCATTTGAAACCTTAATGAAGAAATATGGCGTCACATACAAAGTGAGCACTCCCTATCACCCACAAACTAGTGGACAAGCTGAGGTATTGTTGAACCTCCAATTTATACATTGCATTGCCCATTACATGACATGGTTTGCATGATTTTCATGATTTAAAGGCCATCTAACACATGTTTTGTGATTATAGGGGATGAGAGCGGACTTCATTCAATTAGGGATTAAAAGAAAGTTTTTAGAGCTTTTGGATGAAGGATGAAAGAGGACCAAACAAAGAAGAAAGCAAGGAGAAGAGAAAGAAGGAAAAAAGATGAGAAAAGAAAGAAAGAAGAACAAGTTGAAGAGAGACCGACCGGTCTTGACCGGTCGGCCACACATGCTGATCACATAGAAGAGCAGACCGACCGGTCTTGACCGGTCGGCCATGTACACTGGAGGCCAGAATGAAGTCTGACCGGTCTTGACCGGTCGGCTATGCACGCTGGATGCTCCCAAAACAAAGCCCGACCGGTCTTGACTGGTCGGCTGCACTCCCTGGACTGTTTAAAAGGCCAGGCCGACCGGTCTAGACCGGTCGGCTCTGCGTAAACAAAGTCCTTTCTAAATCGGAACTCCGAAAACTGCTACGCACTGCGTAACCTTTCGCAGATTCTGGATGTTTCCGACGCAAGGGAGCTTTCTTACTATAAAAGGACACCTAGGGGCTCTTCCTAAGTCATCATAGAAGCTAAGGGACGTGGTTTTGGAGAGAGGAAGCTGTTGTGGAGCGTCTGCAACTCTCCAATTTTTGGTTTTTCTAGTTTTATGCTTTCATTAAGAGTTTTTAGTTGTAGCATGAATATGCTCGGCTAGAACCTCTCAGCTAAGGCTGAGAGGTGAAGCTTGTAGCCAATTCCATGTTGGATTCAGTTTAATTCAAGTAATTTCAATTCAAGTTTGGATTTTTCTTGCATATTTCAGTTCCAAAAAGTGGTAGTTTGAGATGTTTTATGAGAGTTCATGTACTCCGGACATGAATTCCTTGCAATTCTCTAAGATTATCATATGATGCTTGTTTAGATTCGAATTATAGTAATCCTTGAGCAGGCCATAGTCCATAGGCATGGCTGTTACTCCACAGGCTATGGTTTTGAATTCTATATTGATTATATGGGACTTGAACTTGGAAGTTCAACTTGATTTGGATTGAATGTGTGTGAATGTTTTATTTTCCAACTAGATGAGAGATAGGACTTCAAATCTAGTTGTGTTCTCTACTTGGATTGATTGAATTGACATGGGATTGCTACAAGTGGATCCTTGAATGCCTTAGTACTTTATATCATTGATTTTCTATTAAAGTTACTGTTTTAGTTAATTACTCAATTAATCTGATTTTCTTCCAAAAACTGAGTTGCTGGAGTAGTTTGGAGATTCTTTCTAATTCCCTGTGCATCGACCTCGGTCTTACCGAGATTTATTACTACATCGCAGCCTTACACTTGAGGCGAGCGAACAAGTTTTTGGCGCCGCTGCCGGGGAAATAGATAACGGTTTTCAAATAGTTCAGTGGCTGTAGAAGTAGAAGTAGATAGGTTTTTCTGATTTTCTTAGAACTAACAAATTTTTCTGTTTTGTAGGAATTCTTCTCTAAGTTCAAGCGCATCAGGTGATACCTTTCTAACTTAGTTTTTTTCAGATTAATTTCAGATTTCAGTTTTCTAGGTTAGGATTAGTTTTGATTTTTGGTTAAGTGGTTTATGTCCCGTTGGGAACGTAATCACTCAAATCGTCTCCAATCTGAAGGTGGTCTAGTTGGACCATTGTCAGTCCATAGACGAGTCCGAAATTACCAAGAGCATTGTGAAAGTTTGGGGAGTATGGAACAAACACCTTTAAGGAATCCTCCCCCCCTACTCCAACTACAAACGCGAATCAGGAAGGAGTAGAAGAGAATGAGGTACATAATGTTCCTCCAATGAGATCACTACGGGACTACCTACAACCTACTCGAACAATTACACCCTCTTGCGTGGTTCTACCAGCAAACGGTGGAAACTTTGACATAAAACCGGGTGTAATTCAACTCTTACCAAAGTTCCATGGGCTAGATTCTGACCGCCCATACTTACACTTGAAAGAATTCGAAGAAGTATTGGCCACCTTGCATTACACCAATGTTTCCGAGGATACTATCAGACTTAAACCTTTTCCTTTCACTTTGAAAGAAAGAGCCAAAGATTGGCCTCACTCTCTCAGACCACATTCGATTGGGTCATGGGTTGAGATGAATCGGGAATTCTTAAAAAAGTTCTTCCCGGCTCATAAAATGAACACCCTTCGAAGGGCCATAATGAATTTCTCGGCTAAAGAAGGTGAATCTTTCTTTCAATGTTGGGAAAGATTTAAAGATCTCCTGCTTACTTGCCCACATCATGGCTATGAGAGTTGGCGAATTATAAATTTTTTCAATGATGGATTAAGTTCCAATATGCGCTAATTTGTAGAGATGATGTGCAATGGCGAGTTTATGAGTAAAAATCCAGATGAGGCTTAGAGTTACTTGGATATGTTGGTTGAAAATGTCCAATCTTGGGATACATCGGATAAACCTAATAACTCCAAACCCACTCAAGAGAAAGGAGGGATCTATGTCCTTAAGGAGGAAGACGATGTGAATGCAAGGATAGCCAACCTCACAAGGAAGGTTGAGGCCATGAAACTTAGTAAAAGTGGAGTTCCTAAGTCCAATGAAGCTGTTGAAACCATATGTGGGATTTGCCTCACCGATTTACACACTACGCAAGATTGTCCCACAATTCCTGCATTTCAAGAGGTATTACATGAACACGCCAATGCCACATATGGTTATCAACGGCCTTTCAATGAACCGGTAGGTAATACGTATAATGAGAGTTGGAAGAACCACCCAAATTTTAGTTGGAAGAATGCTCCTACGGGCAATCCTACCAATTCTCAAAAAGGGCCACCCATGCGAAATCTGGCCCCACCTCAATTCTCAATGGAGGATACCTTGAAGGCGTTTATACAAGGGCAAACGCAAATCAATCAATTGAATCAGCAAATGTTCCAAGAGCTTAAAGCCTCGGTTGATGAGATTAAGGGACACTTGAATGCTAGGGAAGGGACCTTTCCGGCCCAACCTCAGCCCAATCCAAAGCAAGTACATGAAGCAAGCACCCCTAATCCTTCTAATCAAAACATGGAGCAAGCCAAATCCATCACCACCCTTAGAAGTGGTAAACAAATTGACAAAACTATTCTGGTGAAGGCCGATGAGCTTAATGATCCGGTAAATTCTGAGGATGAAGATGGATCTAACTTAGCCCCACAACAACCGGAACGCATTTACAAGCCCGTGGCACCATTCCCTTCAAGATTGGTTGCCCCAAAATCTCTCCCAAATTCTCATGATATTCTAGAGATTTTCAAACAAGTCAAGATTAATATCCCTTTGCTTGATGCCATCAAACAAATCCCCTCTTATGCCAAGTTTCTAAAAGACCTATGCACAACAAAACGCAAATATAATGTGCAACAGAAGGCCTTCTTAACTGAGCAAGTGAGTGCCATCCTCACTCAAAAGACCCCCCCAAAATTCAAAGATCCCGGTAGTCCCACCGTCTCATGTATCATTGGAGACTACCGGATTGAGCGTGCCTTGTTAGATTTGGTGGCGAGTGTGAACTTGATCCCATACTCGGTATATGAGCAATTGGGTCTTGGTGAATTAAAACCCACCAAAACCATGTTGCAACTCGCTGATAGATCTATCCGTGTACCGAGGGGGATAGTTGAGGATGTTCTAGTCCAAGTTGACAAATTCTACTACCCGGTAGATTTTATCGTCTTGGAGAAACAACCGGTTTTGGATGCTAGCACCCAAATACCGGTAATATTAGGCCGCCCATTCCTTGCCACATCAAACGCAATCATCACTTGCCGGAATGGGGTGATGCAACTATCTTTTGGAAACATGACACTAGAAGTAAATGTGTTTCACTTGGGCAAAAGACATAGGGATGTCGATGATGATGAGTTCTTCGAGGTAAACATGCTTGAAACTTTTGAAGAAGAAGAACTCCTCCAACTTGAACCACTAGAAAGCTTGGAGACATACTTAGCACATTTCATGGATTCCGAAGACCCCATCATTAGTGAGATTGTGCAGGCATTAAATAAAGAAAGACCGGTAGTTGATACTAGCCGGTGGAGGCCCCATTTTGAAAAATTGCCACCAACCACATCAAGGCCTCTACCGTCTAACATCAAACCACCGAAGCTTGACCTTAAACCATTGCCATCCGAGCTTAAATATGTATATTTGGGTCAAGAGAAAATGTTCCCAATTGTCATTGCCTCCCACCTAGAGAAAGACCAAGAGCTCAAGTTGATTGAGTTACTCAAAGAACATAGGGAAGCCATAGGTTGGACAATAGCGGATCTCAAAGGGATAGATCCTTCGGTTTGCACTCACCGAATACACCTTGAAGAAAACGCAAAAACGACTAGACAACCTCAAAGACGGTTAAATTTAAACATGATGGAGGTTGTCAAAGCCGAGGTGTTAAAGCTATTGGATGTGGGTATTATCTACCCCATCTCAGATAGCCAATGGGTGAGTCCTACCCAAGTTGTCCCCAAGAAATCCGGTATTACCATCATTGAAAACGCCAACAACGAGCTTATACCGACTAGGGTGACCACCGGATGGCGTATGTGCATTGATTATAGGAAGCTCAACACAGTTACTATGAAAGACCACTTCCCTCTCCCATTTATGGATCAAATTTTGGAGAGGTTGGCGGGCCATTCCTATTATTGCTTTCTAGATGGCTATTCCGGATACAACCAAATTGAGATATCTCCAGAAGACCAAGAGAAAACCACATTTACATGCTCGTTTGGCACCTTCGCTTACTGAAGGATGCCATTCGGGTTATGTAATGCACCCGCCACATTCCAACGATGCATGTTGAGTATTTTCTCGGACATGGTGGGTGAGTTTCTTGAGGTATTCATGGACGACTTTTCTGTTTTTGGTTGTACATTTGATGAGTGCCTTAAGCACTTGAAGTTGGTCTTGATGAAGTGTGAGGAGAAGAAACTTGAATTAAACTGGGAAAAGTGCCATTTCATGGTACAAAGAGGAATAATCCTTGGACATTGTTAGAACTTAGAAAAAGTGAAACTGCTCGTCGACAGTCTTTTTCTTCTCCTGTGTTCCTTTTATTCTGGGGGAATTCTGAGTATAGAGACATTCATAGACAATCATAAGCAATCACAAAGTATACACGAGAAAGCACCACGAGGTGAATTTTATTCCAGAGATTCCGAGATCTTTTACATTCCGGGCTGTGAACTGGTCACGAACCCTTAATTACATCAACGGATGATCACCCTTGATTAAAAGGCAAAAGTAAATGCATGCATGTATCATAAATGAATTAAATAAAGCATTAAAGGAGCATAAATATAAATAAAGCACAGCATAGACCACAAAGAGATTTTTACGTGGAAACCCTACGGGAGAAAACCACGGCACAAAGCGACAAGATTCCACTATGAATTTCAGTTATACAGTAGATGGAATATCAAAGGGATAAAGCTCGGATAGATCGAGCAAGTAGTTTAAATCGTCAGGGATTATAGTCTCGAGTTCATGGTCGCCGAGACCAAGTCTAGGATTTATTATGGAATACTTCACCGTTAAGACCGGTTAGATGATGGTCCCACACTCTTTGGGCATTCCTAGTTGAGTAGCAACCAGGATTTTAACCGAATCGTATATCTCAGTGTCATGACGCGTCTCTATGGACGATATGACTTTCAGAAATACACTTTACGGTTTCCGTTTAGTGCAACCAGGGCCAGTGACCATCTCAGCTGGACGGGTGACTTACTAGAAGGCACTCCATGGGGTCTTAATGTGACCAGGGTTTCAACCGAGTCGTATATCTCAGTGTCATGACGCGTCTCTATGGACGATATGACTTTCAGAAATACACTCCACGGCGTCCACTTACTGCAACCAGGGCCAGTGACCGTCTCAGCTGGACGGGTGACTTACTGGAGGGCACTCCATAGGGTCTTTGTGCAAACAGGGTTTCGACCGAGTCGTATATCTCAGTGTCATGACGCGTCTCTATGGACGATATGACTTTTAGAAATACACTCCACGGCGTCCACTTACTGCAACCAGGGCCAGTGACCGTCTCAACTGGACGGGTGACTTACTGGAGGGCACTCCATGGGGTCTTTGTGCAAACAGGGTTTCGACCGAGTCGTATATCTCAGTGTCATGACGCGTCTCTATGGACGATATGACTTTCAGAAATACACTCCACGGCGTCCACTTACTGCAACCAGGGCCAGTGACCGTCTCAGCTGGACGGGTGACTTACTGGAAGGCACTCATTCCCTTAGCCACTTAACTGACGGATCCCGCCTTGGACAGGATGCACATCAACTGGTCTCAACGATGAAGTATTTCAGACGTTTAGAATTCTTTCATTATGGTTTTCGATGATAACCATAGTCCCCTTTGATTTAGTTTTGTATCTTGATCCGAGATGAAATATATTCATGCAATGGATGCAAATGAGTACAGTACAGAGTAACTATGTTTTATGCATGCTCAAGAGAAGATTGCATTTATGCTAGATGCTCAGTGTATCAGACAAATTATACATTTGATTTGATCAATCGGCTTCGTATGTATCTTTGTGTCATCGATGTTTTGCCCTCGCGTCTTTGAGATCGCGATTGATTTCATTTGGCATTAGTAGATTTTCGGGTCGTCAGGGCACTTCCCAGGGCCTGTTTACGATCTGATCGGAGGATTTGGTGAATTCCTATCAGATCGTCTTTGGATAGAGGCGGATTATGTCCACGAGAGTCACAGTGCGATCGCATTTCGATTTGTTTAGCATGGGTCAATTTCTGAGCCAACAGGGCACTTCCCAGGGCTAAAAACGACTAAGTAGTGGACCTGTTTATGGTCTAATCAAGGTTTCTCGGAGATCCTGAGATCAGGTAATCTCATTTTAATTCATGATTATGGTATATCATGTTATGGCGAAGAGAAGTCTCCCTCTCGGTTTCGGTCAAATTCCGCACGATTCCTCTCGCTTTCGACCATTTCCGGCTCTTTCGGAAGGATTTCCGAGGTTTGCAATATTGGCTAAGTGTTGGCCATTTTGATCAAATTGCTGATTTGGCCCACTTAACATCGACCGTTGGTGAATCCGGTCCGGGGGATGGATAGAGGACATTGATGTGTGTCTAGGAGTGCTGACGCGATCAGAAGGCGGGCCACATCATAGAAGGCCCCACCTCCCCATCAGCGTCCAGGCGCATGGGAGGTTGGGTTGGGCGCATGTTTCATTAGACATGGGCGCATGTCTTAAGTGGATGCATGTTGTCCACCCCAGGCGCATGTGAATGCTACAAATGCATGGTTATTAGGCACATGTGAATGCTACAAATGCATGGTTATCAAGCGCATGTGAATGCACATGCGTCCAACATCCCAACTATGGGCGCATGTCCCATGGTACTTAGGGATTTTTGCGCATTTCCCCTCCCCAGAATGGGCGAGCGCATGTCACTATGTGACTTGGAGGATTTTGCTCCGGTGGGAGAAACCCCTTTCCGGCGAAGGCATCCGGCGAAGTGTGGGCGCATGTGGATAGTCGACTGAGGATTTCGGCAAGGATTTTACCTTGCTCTGCCGATCCTTTCCAGATAATGAAGTCTCTCTTCTTTTTTCAACAAGTGAGTGGGGTATTTATAGCACTTAATCGGGTAGCTACTCGGGTACCGGGCGCATGTGGTTTGCAAAATGGAGGGCATGCGCATGGAAATATTTGGAGAGACGAGTCATGCGCATGTTGTGGGGATCATGCGCATGGAAATATTTGGAGAAACGAGTCATGCGCATGTGATGGGATCATGCGCATGTCCCCATGCACCAGGCGCATGTGGCATAGCATGGGCGCATGTGCCACTAGTATGGGTGCATGTGGCCTCTGTTTTGGTCACATGTGGCCCCACTTAGCATATTTTCATGATTTTTGTAATTTTTATTTTATTTAGAATATTGAAAAGGGAGAGAGAGAGGTCTCATGCGCATGTGGTGAGAGAGTGAATGCATGTTTCCTTAATACATTCGCATGTGGAGAGAGAGTGAACAAATGCATTGGAGAGAGAGTGAACAAATGCATGTGGAGAGAGAGTGAACAAATGCATGTGGAAATACGCACGCAATGACTTCAAACTTGCTACTTAAGGTTTTTCAGGCATTCCGGATCATTTGGCGGTAATCTGCATGTCTGATTCCAGCCCGAAATGGTACCTGTAGGCTTTTGGGCCCTTATAGTCGGATAAGTCAGGGTAAAAAATGCATTCAGAAGCGCGCTGGTAAAAATATGCATCGTGCGACCTCGAAACTTGCAGGTTAAGGGTTTTAGAGCGTTCCGGATCATTTGGCGGTAATTCGCATGTCCGATTCCACCCCGAAATAGCATTCATAAGTTTCAGTCACGATTGCGCATGTTAGGGCGGCACTGGCATTTTTCGAGTATTTCGGATCTCGAAATCAGTCCGAATCATCGTAGATGGACCGTTGAATACCATTTTATAATGGGTACAAATTTGAGCCCCAACAAGTGCCCCCCCGGTGCGCTGCGATGGATGCTTATGTCAGGCTAGTGCGGTGCACCGGTCCCCAGGCTCAAGTATAAATAGTGGACTCACTGAGTCATTTGCACATTTTCGAATCAAGAAAAAGTAAAATTTCAAAGGTGAGAGAGCTCCTCGTGAGGGAGTAGGCGCATGTGGCCTTCTCATGGGCGCATGTGCCCTTCCAATTGGTAATGGGCATATTGCATCTTGCTCCAGGCGCATGCCATTAGTTCCAAGCGCATGTAATAGTGCATCTTTATGGGCGCATGTGCTCATACTCAAGCGCATGTTGTGTTAATGCATTAGCGCATGTGGGAGTATGTTAAGAGCCAGGCGCATGTGTAAGTGGTATGGGGTAAGCGCATGTACCCATGCATGTGTGGAAACCTCTAATGTAGGCGCATGTGAGCTTCTCTTTGGTGAAGTAAATATGGGCGCACTTGGAGTCACATGATACGAACTTATAACTCCATTTACATGGAGTGGGCGCATGTGGGGTCACATGCGCCTGGGGTATTGGCTTGGGCGCATGTGACTCCACTACTTAGCCAAAATTTCTAAATTCTGGCATTTTTCATCGCCCTTGGTGAAAACTCATGCATCTGGCCTTATGGAATAGAGGTAGATCGGGCAAAAATTGACATAATTTCCAATCTACCACCACCCAAAAGCATATGCGATGTGCGGTCCTTCCTTGGACACGCCGGTTTCTATAGAAGGTTTATAAAAGATTTTAGTCATATCTCGAGGCCTTTATGCAACCTTCTACAAAAGGAGAACCAATTTGAGTGGAGTGCCGAATGTCAATTAGCTTTTTCAAAGCTAAAAGACATGTTGACAACCGCTCTTATCATGCAACCACCAGATTGGTCCATTCCTTTTGAGTTGATGTGCGATGCGAGCGATTTTGCTATTGGGGCGGTGTTAGGCCAAAAGAAGGATAAGAAGCCCCATGTTATCTACTACGCAAGTAGGACCTTGAATCCCGCCCAAGTTAATTATTCGACTACGGAGAAAGAGCTCCTAGCTGTCATTTTTGCCTTGGACAAATTCAGGCCATACTTAATAGGATCCAAAGTCATTGTTTATACGGATCATGCGGCGCTGAAATACCTTCTTTCTAAGAAGGATGCTAAGCCCCGTTTGCTTAGATGGATCCTACTCCTTCAAGAATTCGACTTGGAGATCAAAGACAAGAAGGGGGTAGAAAATGTGGTGGCGGATCATCTATCCCGCCTAGTCCTACCAAATTTCATTGACGAGTCACCTATTGAGGACTCATTCCCTGATGAGCAACTCTTTGTTGCTGTGCATCCACCATGGTACGCTGATATAGCCAATTATCTTTCCACAGGTGCGATGTCGATTCATTGGACTGCGCAGGACAAACGTAAATTTCTAAGGGAAGTGCGCAGATTTTTCTGGGATGAACCTCTATTGTTTAAATATTGCCCAGACCAAATTATAAGGAGATGCGTCCCCGATGATGAACATAATTCAGTCATCTCCTTTTGTCATGATCAAGCATGTGGGGGTCATTTTTCAGCCAAGAAAACAACTGCGAAAATTCTGCAGTGTGGTTTTTATTGGCCCACGCTATTTAAGGACACCCACGAGTTTTGCAAAGCATGCGAGCGCTGCCAGAAGTTAGGAGGATTATCCCGTCGAAATATGATGCCTCTCACCCCAATTCAACATCTTGAAGTCTTTGACTGTTGGGGCATCGATTTCATGGGTCCATTCCCCTCATCTTTTGGACATGTCTATATTTTGCTTGCCGTAGACTATGTCTCTAAATGGATAGAGGCTATCCCATGTAGAACCAACGATCATCGTACGGTTCTCAAGTTCCTCAAAGAAAACATTCTTTCTAGATTTGGGACGCCTCGGGCCATTATTAGTGATGGTGGTTCTCACTTTTGCAATAGACCTTTCGAAACTTTAATGAAAAAATATGGTATTAGGCACAAAGTGAGTACCCCATACCACCCACAAGCAAGTGGGCAAGCTGAAATCTCCAATAGGGAAATCAAGCAGGTTTTGGAAAAGACGGTGAGACCGGATCGTAAGGATTGGTCCCTAAGATTAGATGATGCACTTTGGGCTCACCGTACCGCCTACAAGACTCCCATTGGAATGTCCCCTTATAGACTTGTCTATGAGAAAGCATGCCACTTCCCTGTGGAGATAGAACACAAAGCCTATTGGGAAATTCGGGCTTTAAATTTCGACATGGACAAGGCTAGCTCGCTTCGCAAACTTCAATTAAATGAGCTTGATGAAATCCGGAACGATGCATATGAGAACTCAAGAATTTACAAGAGTAAGATGAAGGCTTTCCATGACAAGCACATCTTCAGGAAATCTTTCCATGAAGGACAGAAAGTACTCTTGTATAATTCCCGACTTCACCTTTTTTCGGGAAAATTACGATCTCGATGGACCGGCCCATATATTATCAAAGAAATTTTTCCTCATGGGGCTGTTGAGATTGAAAATGCAGCAAATGATAACTGTTTTAAAGTTAATGGACAACGCCTTAAACCATTTGTTGAGAAATTTGATTCAGAGGACATGTCCATCACTCTGAATGATCCTGTCTATCAGGATGATTGATCTCCTAGTCTGATGGAGGTATAGCATAGGTAGGTTTTCTTTAGTTTTACTGTTTTAGTAGGCTTTAGTTGTTGGGTTGGAGACTTCCATGATCGCTCTCTCAGGTATTATTGCTTCTCACTCTCTCATAGTTTACCATTGCTCTCATGACCATGCTAATTGTATATCTTGTTACATTGAGGACAATGTAAGATTTTGGTTGGGGGGTGAGATGAGATCCTTCATCTAGCATGATGCAACAGTTCGAGCCTCATATGCGGAAATTTTTTCGAATTTTCTAAAATTTCAAAACTCTTTTAGAAAACCTTATTTCCATGCATTCGAGATGATAGGAGTATAAGAAGAGGAGCTACGAAGTGTGTGATGTTGTAGGTCTTGAATTTCTCCCAACATAATGGTTTTATATGTTAGTTCCCCTATTGTTGTGATTGATAGAAAATTTGAACATCTTTACACCAAGTTCACATTACACGATTTTCATGAGTTGACAGGTTTATGTGATTTGTGGATTAGCTAGACTTTGATTTAAAGGTGTTGAGCAGCCAAGCCGGGGTACTTTGTCCATCCTTGTCCATGGGAAAATAACGAAAGATATGGATTTATAAAAATCCTATCTAAATTAAAAGAAAAAGGAAAGAAAGGATGAAATCGGGAAGGAAAGAAAAATGGTGGAAAATTCCGAAAAGGGCTACCTATTACCAACCGGGGGATGGTCGAACCGTAACCAAAGCCGGAAATGGGATGTAGTGTGAAAGCCGTCGGAAGGACGGTAAGGCAAATTCCTTTCATAGGCTTGTTGTTGCTCTGTGCACCTTAAAATCCTTGGTTTACTTAATCTATGAAGAAGATGATCCCAGGAACTCATGAGATGAACTTTCACTATGCACACTAGTTTAAATTTGTTCGAGTTCTTCTATTCATCAATCAATCAGCGAAAATTTCATGTAGACACTTCTTATGTTTTGAAAGTCCAAGGTTTCAGCTTCTATCACCTAATTTTTCCAAATTTTACACTTGCACATCTTGGAATGGATAAAATCATGGGTTCTGAAGGAGAGTTGGGTTTGGAGGTTTGAAATTGTTTCACGCAAGTTTTGCTAGGGACTAGCAAAAAGCTGGTTGGGGGGTGTGTTGAACCTCCAATTTATACATTGCATTGCCCATTACATGACATGGTTTGTATGATTTTCATGATTTAAAGGCCATCTAACACATGTTTTGTGATTATAGGGGATGAGAGCGGACTTCATTCAATCAGGGATTAAAAGAAAGTTTTTAGAGCTTTGGATGAAGGATGAAAGAGGACCAAAGAAAGAAGAAAGTAAGGAGAAGAGAAAGAAGGAAAAAAGATGAGAAAAGAAAGAAAGAAGAACAAGTTGAAGAGAGACCGACCGTTCTTGACCGGTCGGCCACACATGCTGATCACATAGAAGAGCAGACTGACCGGTCTTGACCGGTCGACCATGTACACTGGAGGCCAGAATGAAGTCTGACCGGTCTTGACCGGTCGGCTATGCACGCTGAATGCTCCCCAAACAAAGCCTGACCGGTCTTGACCGGTCGGCTGCACTCGCTGGACTGTTTAAAAGGCCAGGCCGACCGGTTTAGACCGGTCGGCTCTGCGTAAACAAAGTCCTTTCTAAATCGGAACTCCGAAAACTGCTACGCACTGCGTAACCTTTCACAGATTCTGGATGTTTCCGACGCAAGGGAGCTTTCTTACTATAAAAGGACACCTAGGGGCTCTTCCTAGGTCATCATAGAAGCTAAGGGACGTGGTTTTGGAGAGAGGAAGCTGTTGTAGAGTGTTTGCAACTCTCCAATTTCTGGTTTTTCTAGTTTTATGCTTTCATTAAGAGTTTTTAGTTGTAGCATGAATATGCTCGGCTAGAACCTCTCAGCTAAGGCTGAGAGGTGAAGCTTGTAGCCAATTCCATGTTGGATTCAGTTTAATTCAAGTAATTTCAATTCAAGTTTGGATTTTTCTTGCATATTTCAGTTCCAAAAAGTGGTAGTTTGAGATGTTTTATGAGAGTTCATGTACTCCGGACATGAATTCCTTGCAATTCTCTGAGATTATCATATGATGCTTGTTTAGATTCGAATTATAGTAATCCTTGAGTAGGCCATAGTCTATAGGCATGGTTGTTACTCCGCAGGCTATGGTTTTGAATTCTATATTGATTATATGGGACTTGAACTTGGAAGTTCAACTTGATTTGGATTGAATGTGTGTGAATGTTTTATTTTCCAACTAGATGAGAGATAGGACTTCAAATCTAGTTGTGTTCTCTACTTGGATTTATTGAATTGACATGGGATTGCTAGAAGTGGATCCTTGAATGCCTTAGTACTTTATATCACTGATTTTCTATTAAAGTTACTGTTTTAGTTAATTACTCAATTAATCTGATTTTCTTCCAAAAACTGAGTTGCTGGAGTAGTTTGGAGATTGTTTCTAATTCCCTGTGGATCGACCTCGGTCTTACCGAGATTTATTACTACATCGCAGCCTTACACTTGAGGCGAGCGAACAGATATCCAATAGGGAGATTAAACATATTTTGTAGAAAACGGTGAACCCCGATCACAAGGATTGGTCGCTTTGACTTACTGATGCGCTTTGGGCTTACCGTACCGTTTTTAAGACCCCTATTGGAATGTCTCCCTATAGACTTGTCTATGGGAAGGCTTGTCACTTGCCTGTGGAGTTGGAACATAGGGCGTATTGGGCAATTGAGAAGATGAGTTTTGATTCTGACAAGGCAAGCTCGTTGCGCAAACTTCAACTAAATGAACTTGCGGAAATCTGGAACGAAGCATATGAGAATGCGAGAATTTACAACGACAAGACGAAGGTATTCCATGATAAGAACATTCTTCGTAAGACATTGACGATTAATCAAAAAGTCCTTCTGTATAATTCTCGCCTACATTTATTTTCGAAAAAATTGAGATCTCGATGGACCGGTCCCTACATTGTGCAAACTGTCTACCCATATGGGACCGTCGAGTTGTTAAATCCAAGGAACGACAACATCTTTAAGAGGAATGGTCAGTGATTAAAGCTGTTCTTTGAGAAGTTTCCTTCAGAAGGTATGTCCATACCTCTGACTGATCCTGTGTATCAAGATGATTGATCTCCTAGTCTGATGGAGGTATAAAGTAGTTAGGATTAGAATTTTGTTGCTTTTGTTTACTTTTTCATAGGTTTGTTAGAAGGAGGAAGAATTCCACTTTTTGTTCTCTCAGGTACTATGATTCCTCACTCACTTTTATTTTAGAATTGCTCTCATGTTTTGCTCATTGCACATCTTTTACATTGAGGTCAATGCAAGATTTGGTTAGGGGGTGTAGGAACACTTGGATGAATCCAGCGTTTTGTAACATTTTGAGCAATTATGTAGAAATTTTTCAATTTTTCTAAAATTCAAAACTCTTTTGGAAAACTTTGTTCTATGCATTCGAGATGATATGAGTATAAGAAGAGGAGATACGAAGTGCATGAAGTTGTAAGTCTTGAACTTCTCTTAGCATAATGGTTTTATATGTGAAGTCCCCTCTTTATGTGATTGATAGAAAATTTGAACACTCTTACACCTAGTTCACATCACAGGATTTTCATGGGTTGAAAGGATTATGTGATTTGTGGATTAGCTAGACTTTGATTTAAGGTGTTGAGAAACCAAACCGGGGTACTTTGTCCATCCTTGCCCATGGAAAAATAATGAAAGATATGGATTTCTAAAAATCCTATCTAATATAAAAGAAAAAGGAAAAGGAAGGATGAAATTGGGAATGATGGAAAAATGGTGGAAATTCTGATTAGGGCTACCTATTGCCAACCGGGGGATGGTCTACCCGTAACCAAAGCCGGAAATGAGACGTAGTGTGAAAGCCGTCGGAAGGACAATAAGGCAAATTCCTGTCATTGGTTTGTGTTGCTCTATATACCTTGAGATCTATAGTCTAGTTAATCTATGAAGAAGATAGTCCTGAAAACTCATGAGATGAATTTTCACTATGCACACTAGGTTGACTTTGTTCAAGTTCTTCTATTTATCAACCAATTAGAGGGAATTTCATATGGATGCTTATTGTGTTTTGAGAGTTTATGGTTTCAACCTCTGTCACCTAATTTTTCTGAATCTTACACTTGTGTGTTTTGGGATGTATAGAAGAATGGTTTCCAAAGGAGAGTTTGGTTAGGAGAATGAACCTTGTTTCACGCATGTTTTGCTCGGGACTAGCAAAGTGTTGGTTGGAGGGTGTGTTGAGCTCTTAATTGTGCATATTCTAACCCCAATTCATCACTTATCATGCAAGGTTTTCATGATTTATAGACTAATCTAATTCATGAATTTGTGATTGTAGGAATAAGAGAGATAATCTATCAATTGAAGACTTCAAGACACTATTTATGAGCATTGAAGATCACAAAACCAAGTGTGAAAGGGTGGAAGAAAGTGTGAAAGAAGAGAAGAAAAGAAGAAAGAAGAAGACATTGAAGACCGGTCGTCCGAAGCCCAGGACCGGTCGTCCAACCGGTCCGATCACTCAATAGAAGGGCCCTGAGGCCACAACTCACTGGACTGTTCAAGACCGGTCGTACGACCAGTCGTCCACTGCTCAGACCGATCGTGCAACCGGTCCTTGAATTAAAATTACGAGCTTGGAATTTTTCGAAAACTCACTGGACATTTTTTGCACTTTTGCGACCAGTCGTGTGACCAGTCGTCCAGGAGCTCAGACCGGTCGTGCGACCAGTCATCTGCGTAATGATGTGTGTTCTACAAGTTCCGAATTTCTCTGCCCATTGCGTAACCTTACGTAAATTTGAGAAGATTCTGACGCTGCGGAGCTTTCATACTACAAAAGGACACATAGGGATCGTTCCTAGGGTATCTTAGGAGGGTTTGAGTACGGTGGGAGATGGTGGAAGTTGGATTTGGATTTCTATAACTCTTCCTAGTTTGTTTATTATTTTTATGTTTTTCTTAGTTGTTTCATGTTTCCTTGGATCATGAACGGCTAAACCTCTTAGCTAGGGCTAAGAGGTGAAGCTTGTAGTGAATCTAAGATGTTTCAATTCATTTAAGTTGGTTCTAAGTTGGATTTTCATGTTTAAGAACAATGGTTTGAAGTTTAATTCAAGTACTAAGTAGTTTTTCTTAGTCTTATGATGACTCATGGATGTTTGGAAGAATTGCTTGAGTTCTTAATTGTTGTGAACTGGTCTAGACTTGTATGATCCGAGGAATTAGAGTATGCTCTAGTACTATGATCTTCATGTGGGAGCTTCTTACCAAAGTTCTATTTTTCTGAAAATTCTGTAGTATATGAGATTGTGCATGTGATTTGAATCAAGTTCAAATCATAATCCAGTTTTGTCTTGTGACAGGATTTAATGATGGTTATGGTTGTGATCTTAGCCTATTGGAATTGGGACTGACCTATACAATTGAGTATGCTCGTCCTAGCTTGTATTGAGTGAATCATATGCATGGATCTTACATATAGCAGATTGTTGGTTTAACTGTTCTATCATCCGACTAGATAGAACTTAATTTCGATTCTAGTTGAGAAAGTGTGAGACCACAGTGAATTGAGCATCAAGGATTGCTACAAGTGGATCCTTGAACCCCTAGTGCCTTTTTATTAATTGATTACTTCAGTTTAGTTCAAAATTGCTATTTACATCAATCTTCTCAAATCTGGTTGTTAGCTTTTCAATAGAAACTATTAGAAGTATTTGTGAATTCCTACATAAGTCCCTGTGGATCGACCTCGGTCTTACCGAGATTATTACTACATTGCAACCCTACACTTGGGGAAGCCAACACCAAACAGGCCTCCAAAGGGTCAGAATAGAATGTCAAGGGGAATGTATCCTCTATGAATGATTCAATCAAATTTATCTCGTGGATCTCGTCATCAACTTTCTGTGGTTGTTTACATAAATCAAATATATTCAGCTCGAGTGTTATATTTCCAAAGGACATTTGTACAAGCCCGTTTCTACAATTGATAATTGCATTTGAAGTAGCTAGAAAAGGGTGGCAAGTATAACGGGAATTTGAGCACCGGTACTTATCACGGGATGTGTATCCAAGACAATAAAGTCCACTGGGTAGTAGAATTTATCAACTTGGACCAAGACATCCTCAATCACTCCTCTCGGTATACGAATAGTGTTCGCTTCCCCAAGTGTAGGGTTGCGATGTAGTAATAATCTCGGTTAGACCGAGGTCGATCCACAGGGACTTACGTAGGGATCCACAAAACACTTCTAATAGTTCTACTGAAAAGCTAACAAATAAAATTGTAGAAGATTGATGTAAATAGTAATTTTGAACTAAACTGAAGGTAATCAATTAATTAAAGGCACTAGGGGTTCAAGGATCCACTTGTAGCAATCCTTGATGCTCAATTCACTGTGGTTTCTCACTTTCTCAACTAGAATCGAAATTAAGATCCATCTAGTCGGATGATAAAACAGTTAAACCAAACAATCTGACATATGTAAGATCAATGTATATGATCCACTCAATGCAAGCTAGGACGAGCATACACAATTGCATAGGTCAGTCCCAATTCCAATAGGCTGAGATCACAATCATAACCATCATTAAATCCTATCACAAGACAAAACTAGATTATGATTTGAACTTGATTCAAATCACATACACAGTCCCACATATTACAGAATTTTCAGAAAATAGAACTTTTGGTAAGAAGTTCCCACATGAAGATCATAGTACTAAAGCGTACTCCAATTCCTCGGATCATACAGGTCTAGACTAGTTCACCACAATTAAGAACTCAAGCAATTCTTCCAAACATCCATGAGTCATCATAAGACTAAGAAAAACTCCTTAGTACTTGAATTAAACTTCAAACCATTATTCTTAAACATGAAATCCAACTTAAAACCAACTTAAACGAATTGAAACATCTTAGATTCACTACAAGCTTCACCTCTTAGCCCTCGCTAAGAGGTTTAGCCGTTCATGATCCAAGGAAACATGAAACAACTAAAAAAAACATAAAAAAACAACAAACAAACTGGGAAGAGTTGTAGAACTCCAAATCCGACTTCCGTCATCTCCCACCATGCTCAATCCCTCCTAAGATGCCCTAGGAAGATCCCCTAGGTGTCCTTTTATAGTGGGGAAGCTTCGCAGCATCGTAATCTTCCAGAATTTGCGTAAGGTTACGCAGTGCGCAGAGAAATCCGGAGCTTGTAGAACACGCTCAGTTACCCAGACGACCAGTCGCACGACTGGTCTCAAAAACGCGAAAAACGTCCAGAGAGTTTTGGTATTTTTCAGACCCATAAAATTAATTCAAGGACCGGTCGCACGACTGGTCTGAGCAGTGGACGACCGGTCGCCCAACCGTTCTTGGATGGTCTAGAGAGCTTTGCAGAGTGGCCTCTTCTGTTGAGTGTTCGGACCGGTCGGACGACCGGTCCTGGGCTTTGGACGACCGGTCTTCAGTGTCTTCTTCTTTCTTCTTTTCTTGTCTCTTTCACACTTTCTTCCACCCTTTCACACTTGGTCTTGTGATCTTCAATGCTCATAAATAATGTCTTTAAGTCTTCAATTGATAGATCCTCTCTCTTATTTCTACGATCATAAATCCATGCATTAGATTAGTCTTTAAATCATAAAACTAAGCATAATGAGTGATGAATTGGGGTTAGAATATGCACAATTAAGAGCTCAACACACCCCCCAACCAGCATTTTGCTAGTCCCGAGCAAAACATGTGTAGAACCATTCATTTTTCCAAAACTCAACTCTCCCTCAGAAACTATTCTTCTATACATCCCAAGCCACACAAGTGTAAGAGTTAGAAAAATTAGGTGATAGAGGTTGAAACCGTAAACTCTCAAAACATAATAAATATCCATATGAAATTCCTACTGATTGGTTGATAAATAGAAGAACTTGAACAAATTCAATCTAGTGTGCATAGTGAAACTTCATCTCATGAGTTTTCAGGATTATCTTCTTCATAGATCAACTAGACTATAGATCTCAAGGTATATAGAGCAACACAAGCCAATGACAGGAATTTGCCTTACTGTCCTTCCGACGGCTTTCACACTACGTCCCATTTCCGACTTTGGTTATGGGTAGACCATCCCCCGGTTGGTAATAGGTAGTCCTAATCGAAATTTTCCTTCATTCCCAATTTCATCATTCCTTTTCCTTTTTCTTTTAAATTAGATAGGATTTTTAAAAATCCATATCTTTCGTTATTTTCCCATGGACAAGGATGGACAAAGTACCCCGGCTTGGTTTCTCAACACCTTAAATCAAAGTCTATCTAATCCACAAATCACATAATCCCTTCAACCTATGAAAATCGTGTAATGTGAACTAGGTGTAAGAGTGTTCAAATTTTCTATCAATCACATCAATAGGGGAATTCACATATAAAACCATTATGCTAAGAGAAGTTCAAGACTTACAACTTCATACACTTCGTATCTTCTCTTCTTATACTCATATCATCTCGAATGTATAGAAACACAGTTTTCCAAAAGAGTTTTGATTTTTAGAGAAATCGAAAATTTTCTACATAATTGCTCAAGATGTTACAAAATGCTGGATTCATCCTAATGATCCCACACCCCCCAACCAAATCTTGCATTGTCCTCAATGTAAAAGATGTGCAATGATAAAAACGTGAGAGTAATTCTAAAATAAAAGGGAGTGACGAATGATAGTACTTGAGAGAGTGAAAAGTGGAATTCTTCTTCCTTCTAACAAACCGATGAAAAAAATAAAAAACAGCCCAATCCTAAGCCTAACTACTCTATACCTCCATCAGACTAGGAGATCAATCATCTTGATACACAGGATCAGTAAGAGGTATGGACATACCTTCTTGAGGAAACTTCTCGAAGAACGGCTTTAATCGCTGACCATTCGCCTTAAAGATGTTACCAGTTCCTTGGATTTAACAACTCGACGGTCCCATATAGGTAGACAGTTTGCACAATGTAGGGACCGGTCCATCGAGATCTCAATTTCCCCGGAAATAAATGTAGGCGAGAATTATACAGAAGGACTTTTTTATTAATCGTGAATGTCTTACGAAGAATGTTCTTATCATGGAACACCTTCGTCTTATCCTTGTAAATTCTCGTATTTTCGTAAGCTTCGTTTCGGAGTTCCGCAAGTTCATTCAATTGTAGTTTGCGCAATGAGCTCGCCTTGTCAGAATCAAAATTCATTTTCTTGATTGCCCAATATGCCCTATGTTCTAACTCCATAGGCAAGTGACAAGCCTTCCCATAGACAAGTCAATATGGAGACATTCCAATAGGGGTTTTAAAAGCGGTACGATAAACCCAAAGCGCAACGATAAGTCGAAGCGACCAATCCTTGCAATCGGGGTTCACCGTTTTCTCCAAAATATGTGTAATCTCCCTATTGGATATCTCAACTTGTCCACTAGTTTGTGGGTGATAGGGAGTGCTCACTTTGTGTGTGACGCCATATTTCTTCATTAAGATTTCAAATGGGCGATTACAAAAGTGAGACCCTCCATCACTAATGATGACTCGAGGTGTTCCAAACCGGGAAAGAATATTCTCTTTTAAGAAAGGAATGACTGTTTTATGGTCATTATTCCGGCATGGGATCGCCTTGACCCATTTGGACACATAGTCAACGGCAAGCAAGATATATAAGTTTCCAAAAGAAGATGGGAATGGACCCATGAAATCGATGCCCCAACAATAAAAAATTTCGATTATTAAGATGGGATTGAGTGGCATCATATTCCTACGGGAGATTCCTCCCAATTTCTGACAGGGCTTACATGTTTTGCAAAACTCATGTGTGTCCTTGAACATAGTGGGCCAATAAAACCCACATTCCAGAATTTTCAGAAAAATGGCCACCACATGCGTGAGAGTGACAAAAGGAGATGATACTTTGTTGTTCATCATCTGACACACATCTCCTTATGATTTGATCGGGACAATACTTGAATAAGTATGGGTCGTCCCATAGGAATTTTCGCACCTCATTGAAGAACTTATCCTTATCTTGCTTTTTTCAATGTGTAAGAATCGTACCTGTAGCAAGATAGTTAGCAATGTCCGCATACCATGGCAATTGGGCAACTTTGAAAAGTTGTTCATCAGGGAACATGTCATTGATCGCGGTTGTTTCAGGGGAATCGGTGAGAACAAGTCGAGAGAGATGGTCAACCACTCGTTTTCTACTCCTTTCTTATCACGTATCTCTATGTCAAATTCCTGGAGTAGAAGGATCCATCTTAACAACCGTGGTTTAGCATCCTTCTTAGAGAGAAGGTACTTAAGCGCGGCATGGTCAGTGAATATGATGATCTTGGATCCAATCAAGTAGGACCTAAACTTGTCCAAGGCAAAAACTATGGCTAAAAGTTCTTTTTCTGTAGTAGTGTAGTTTGCTTGGGCTGAGTTTAAGGATCTACTTGCATAGTAGATAACACATGGCTTCTTCTCTTTTCTTTAGCTTAGCACGACCCCAATAGCATAGTCGCTTGCATCGCACATAATTTCAAAAGGAAGGCTCCAATCATGTGGTTGCATTATGGGAGCACATGTCAACTTACCTTTAAGTGTGGTAAAGGCATTTTGACAATCTTCATTCCACTCGAATGAATTCTCCTTTTGAAGTAGGTTACATAAAGGACGAGAGAGTGAACTGAAGTCCTTTATGAACCTTCTATAAAATCCTGTGTGTCCCAAAAAGGACCGCACATCTTGTATGCTTTTGGGTGGTGGAAGGTTAGAGATAAGATCAATTTTCGATTTGTCCACCTCAATTCCATTTTGTGAAACGATGTGACCAAGTACAATTCCCTTTTGAACCATAAAATGACACTTCTCCCAATTCAACACAAGGTTCTTCTCTTCACATCTTTTCAGCACAGATTTCAAGTGCACAAGGCACTCATCAAAGCTACAACCAAATATTAAGAAATCATCCATGAAGACTTCGAGAATTATCCCCACCATATCAGAAAAGATACTCATCATACAATGCTGAAAGGTGGCAGGGGCATTACATAGGCCAAATGGCATTCGTCGATAGGCGAAAGTGCCGAACGGACATGTAAATGTAGTCTTTTCTTGGTCTTCATGGGCGATCTCTATTTGGTTATACCCTGAATAGCCATCAAGGAAGCAAAAATGGGAATGACCCGCCAACCTTTCTAAAATTTGATCAACAAACGGTAGGGGGAAGTGGTCTTTCCTCGTGATAATATTTAGCTTCCTGTAGTGAATGCACATTCTCCAACTTGTAGTGACTCTAGTTGGTACAAGTTCATTATTGGCATTGGCTACGATGGTGATTCTGAATTTCTTAGGTACCACTTGAGTTGGGCTCACCCATTAACTATCGGATATTGGGTAAATAATACCCACATCTAATAGTTTCACTACTTTGGCCTTAACCACATCCTTCATGTTTGGATTGAGTCGTCTTTGTGGTTGACTAGATGTCTTCGCATTCTCCTCAAGGTGTATGCGATGAGTACAAATCAATGGGTCTATGCCTTTGAGATCCGCAATCAACCACCCAATGACACTCTTGTGCTCTATTAGAGTGGCTATTAGCCTACTCTCTTGTTCTTCATCCAAGTGGGAAGAAATCACCACCGGATATGTCATCTCGACCTAAATAGACATATTTCAACTCACTTGGTAATGGATTTAGGTCGAGTGTTAGTGCCTAGATATTGGATGGGAGGGGCTTGTTCTCATTTACGGGTAAAGGTTCAAATAGGGCCCTCTATCTTTTGTTATCAAGCACCGGCATCACATCTAAAATGGCATCCATCTCTCGTATTGTGTTATCATTTATCTCATGAGAGTGGGCCACACATGCCTCCAAA
This sequence comes from Liriodendron chinense, assembly GCA_003013855.2. Classification (NCBI taxonomy): domain Eukaryota; kingdom Viridiplantae; phylum Streptophyta; class Magnoliopsida; order Magnoliales; family Magnoliaceae; genus Liriodendron; species Liriodendron chinense. The sequence continues at coordinate 1,261,103 of ML058366.1, forward strand.
GGGTCGGAATATAATGTTGAGGGAAAGTCTCTTCCACGAATGATTCAATCAAGTTTATCTCGTGGATCTCCTCATCAACTTCCCGTGCTTGTTTGCATAAATCAAATATATTCAGCTCAAGTGTCATATTTCCAAAGGACATTTGTACAAGCCCGTTTTTACAATTAATAATCGCATTGGAAGTAGCTAGAAAAGGGCGGCCAAGTATGACGGGAATTTGAGCACCAGTACCTATCACGGGATGTGTATCCAAGATAATAAAATCTACTGGGTAGTAGAATTTATCAACTTAGACTAAAACATCCTCAATCACTCATCTCGGTATATGAATGGATCTATCAGCAAGTTGGAGTGTGGTTTTGGTGGGTTTCAATTCACCTAACCCAAATTGTTAATAAACCGAGTATGGAATGAGGTTCACACTTGCCCCCAAATCGAGTAAGACTTGTTTAATCCGACATCTCCTATGATGCATGAGATGGTTGGACTACCCGTATCCTTGTATTTTTGGGGCACTTCTTGTTTGATAATAGTGCTCAAATTCTAAGTCAAAAGTACTTTGTTGTGAACATTGTGTTTCCTTTTGACTGTGCACAATTCCTTTAGAAATTTGGCATAGGATGGTATTTGCTTTATGGCATCCAACAACGGAATGTTGATCTTCACCTGCTTGAAAACCTCTAAAATTTCCAAGTTTTTGTCTAAAGGTTTGGGTGAAATCAACATTTGGGGAAACGGGGCAACCGACTTGTATTGCCTTTCCAGTTCTTTCTCTTGTGGAGTGTTGTTTGAGCTATCATCTTCTTTGGAATTTTTCGGATCCTTAGGCTTTGGGGCCTTCACCGGATTAGATTTATCAACTATTTTCCCACTTCTCAAAGTGGTGATAGCTTGAACATGCTCCGTATGTTGGGAGGATGAGCTTGCGTCTTGTATCTCAAATTGGGTTCTTGGGTTAGGAAGAGGTTGGGCAGGAAGTGTACCTTTCTCCCTTACACTGAGGTGAGATTCAACTCTAGCCATTGAGGTTTTCAATTCATTGATGGCTTGAGTTGAATTTTGATTGAGTTTCAATTGCTCTTGCATGAACCCATCTATTTTCAGAGAATTAGTCTTTTTATATTCAGCTTGAACTAATACAAATGCACCCAACATCTCCTCTAGCGTAAATTTTGGTGTAATGACTAGGGATGGACCTAGTAAAGGTTGAGCTTGAGGGATATTGTTTGCATTCGCAGTGGGTCCATTCCTCCATCTGAAGTTGGGATGGTTCTTCCAACTAGCATTAAACATGTTTGAGTTTGGAGCACCAAATTGCAGTTGATAAGTGTTTATGGCATTTGATTGTTCTTGTAAGATGTATGAGATTGTAGGACAATCCTGTGTTATATGTTGATTTCCAGCACAAATTTCACAAACCGTTTCAACGTCATTAGAGTTGATCGTCTCTCTTTTCGTTAATTCCATGGCCTCGACTTTTCTTGTGAGGCTAGCCACCCGTGCACTTATGTTATCTTCTTCTGATAGGACATAAATTCCTCCTTTTTTCCTTTTGTTGGCTAGTCTTGGAATTTGTTGGTTTAGATGTATCCCAAGGCTGTGCATTCTCAGCTAATTCCTCCAAATAGTCTCATGCTTCATTGGCTTGCTTATTCATGAACTCCCCATTACACATCATCTCTACGAATTGGCGCATGGGTGAAGTCAGTCCTTCATAGAAAAATCTTATAACCCGCCAAATTTCATAGCCATGATGTGGGCATGCATTTAACAAGTCCTTGAACCTCTCCCAACATTGAAAGAAGGTCTCATCCTCCTTTTGGGCAAAGTTCAAGATCAGGCGCCTTAACATGTTTGTTTTATGAGTAGGGAAGAATTTTTTAATGAATTCCCTATGCATATCAGTCCATGCACCAATTGATCTTGGCCTTAATGCATGAAACGAACCTTTAGCTTTATCTTTAAGGGTAAAAGGAAATAATTTAAGCCTAACCACATCATCAGTTACATTTGCAAAGTGCATGGTGGTTATTACCTCACCAAATTCCTTAAGGTGTTGATAGGCACTTTCACTGTCTAATCCATGGAATCTCGGGAGGAGTTGGATCACTCCTGGTTTCAAATCTACATTTCCTACATTTTGTGGAAAAACTATGCATGAGGGAGTGCTCGCTCTTGCTGGTTGAAAGTAATCACGTAATGTTCTTGGTCGGGGAACATTCTCAACCACATTCTCTCCCGTTCGGTTTGGTTTTGGCTCAGATTTTGATTGGCCATCAGATTAGGGTGATTTACAGCCATATTTTCAGACAAAATTGGAGAAGTTAGATGTCTCCTAGCACGTGGTTCTCTGTCAATTCCTTCAACTATCCCCCCTTCACTAATGAGTCGGTCATTAGAATCCCGAGCCCAATGTGGCATGCAAATCCTAAAAGAATGAAACAAAAAGGAATTCTTTCTTCCTTCCTTTACTCTTCTTTAAGACCGAAGCACAAGGTGTCTTGTAAGCCAGAAGCAAGGATAGAGACCGATTTCTCCTGGTCAATAGGGGTTCAGAGCTCTCCCCACCCACTCTTTGAATCTTTTGAGAAAAGTGCAGAAAAAGAAAAAAGAGGAGTAGAGGTAAGAAGAGAAATCTCTGAGCACAAGGTGAACCAAGACGGCAGAAACGACCAATAGGAATCTAGGTGGCACAAGGCCTACCTATCAGAGATCCAAAAAAGGAATCTCCACCCACTCTACAAGAGATGAATATGATAGGAATGAATAAGAGAAGAAGAAGAGTAAGGTTAGAAAGATAGAACCTGATTTGGCACTTGAGATCCTTATGTCTTCTTCAACTTCCTAGAAATCCCTGCAAAAGAAAAATCAAACAAAACAACTAAGTTAGTACTTCAATCCTAAAAATCCTAAATAGATACTATTTTCAGAAATTTTGTGACAAATCGTCAAAGTCCCCGGCAACGGTGCCAAAATCTTGTTCGCTTCCCCTAGTGTAGGGTTGCGATGTAGTAATAATCTCGGTAAGACCAAGGTCGATCCACAAGGACTTATGTAGGGATCCACAAAACACTTCTAATAGTTCTCCTAAAAAGCTAACAAATTGATTTGTAGAAGATTGATGTAAAAAGTAATTTTGAACTAAACTAAAGGTAATCAATTAATTAAAAGGCACTAGGGGTTCAAGGATCCACTTGTAGCAATCCTTGATGCTCAATTCGCTGTGGTTTCTCACTTTCTCAACTAGAATCGAAATTAAGATCTATCTAGTCGGATGATAAAACAGTTAAACCAAATAATCTGCCATATGTAAGATCAATGTATATGATCCACTCAATGCAAGCTAGGACGAGCATACTCAATTGCATAGGTTAGTCCCAATTCTAAAAGGCTAAGATCACAATCATAACCATCATAAAATCCTGTCATAAGATAAAACTAGATTATGATTTGAACTTGATTCAAATCACGTACACAGTCCCACATACTAGAGAATTTCCAGAAAATAGAACTTTTGGTAAGAAGTTCCCACATGAAGATCACAGTACTAGAGCGTACTCCAATTCCTCGGATCATACAGATCTAGACTAGTTCACCACAATTAATAACGTAAACAATTCTTCCAAACATCCATGAGTCATCATAAGACTAAGAAAAACTCCTTAGTACTTGAATTAAACTTTAAACCATTGTTCTTAAACATGAAATCCAACTTAAACGAATTGAAACATCTTAGATTCACTACAAGCTTCACCTCTTAGCCCTAGCTAAGGTTTAGCCATTCATGATCCAAGGAAACATGAAACAACTAAAAAAAATATAAAAAACAGCAAACAAACTAGGAAGAGTTGTAGAACTCCAAATCCGACTTCCGTCGTCTCCCACCGTGCTCAATCCCTCCTAAGATGCCCTAGGAAGAGTCCCTAGGTGTCCTTTTATAGTGGGGAAGTTCCGCAGCATCGGAATCTTCCAGAATTTGCATAAGGTTACACAGTACGTAGAGAAATCTGGAGCTTGTAGAACACGCTCAGTTACGCAGACGACCAGTTGCACGACCGGTCTGAGCTCCTGGACGACCGGTCGTACGACCAGTATAAAAAATGCGAAAAATGTCCAGAGAGTTTTGGTATTTTTCAGACCCATAAAATTAATTCAAGGACCGGTCGCACGACCTGTATGAGCAGTGGACAACCAGTCACACGACCGGTCTTGGATGGTCCAGAGAGCTTTGCAGAGTGGCCTCTTCTATTGAGTGTTCGGACTGGTCGGACGATCGGTCCTGGGCTTTGGACGACCAGTCTTCAGTGTCTTCTTCTTTCTTCTTTTCTTCTCTTCTTTCACACTTTCTTCCACCCTTTCACACTTGGTTGCTACAATCCGAAGATTGCACACCCAAGTGCAGGTAGCGAAGTAGTAAAATACTTGGTAAAACCGAGGTCGATCCACAGGGATTGGGGTTAAGAACACTTAGAGGAATTAGTTTAGGTGAGTGAGATGAAATCTGGTTTATCCACGAGAGTGGAGCAAGTTGTGTGTAGTGAAAGACAAAAATAGAAAAGGGGCTAAGGCATCAGGGATCCACCTTTGATTCATTCACAAGATTTGATTCATTGGTCCAACTATAACTCAACTGGAATTGAATAAAGATTCATTCCAACCGGAAGATAAAACAGTTAAACCATTTGCATATTTCATAAAAGATGGTGATCTGAACTGATTGATTTGACCATGAAGCACTCGTTAGTTGATCGCAGGGAATTCCAAGCATCCACTGTGCCCGGAGTCGACAATGGATCAAGGAATTGTACAAATCAACAACTTTGCCAACAAGTCAACCGATAAGATCACAATTCATACGATCAAATGCATACTTACAAGATAGGAGGCTTTGATTGACCGATCCAACCATTAAGATCTTGTCTATCGATCGCAGGGAATCCAAAGCATCCAATGTACCCGGAGTCTACAATGGATCAAGGGATTTTACAGATCGATGACTTTACCTGCACTAGCTCGATGACGGTAGGGAATCCAAAGCATCCAACGTGCCCGGAGTCGACGATGGATCAAGGGACTTTATCGATCATGAACTAGCTAATTGGTGTGCAAGGGATCCCAAGCATCCAACGTGCCCGGAGTCGACGATGGATCAAGGGGCTTGCACAACAATAGCGTCCGCCGAGGTGCATAACCAAACCAATCAACCAAAGAGAACTCCAACATTTACACCACACAATGTTGAACGAAAAGAACCATAGCTTGCAAATTTCTTCAAAGGCTTCACCCCTAGCCTTAGCTAGAGGTTTAGCCAACCATGCTACAATGGAAAACTAAATTCTCTACAAAAGAGAAAACTACTCTACACTACAAAAGAAAGAAAGAAAACTAAAGAAGAGAAGAGAGGAGTTGTAGAGAATGGGATGGGATGAGATGAGATTTGAGGGATGATTGAAATGAGGAGGAGAGGCCTCCTTTTATAGACTTTTGAGAGGCTTCCAAGCCTCCTCCCAATCCTAGGTGGCACTCCAAACCCAAAGAAGATTTTTTTTAGGTTCGGGAATGGAGTTAGGCTTAGAGTGCCCAAAGCAAACTTTTGGGCTTGGAGTTAAGCTTGGAATGACATGTGGCAAAAAAGTACTCCAAGCCTAGGTGGCACTCCAAACCCAAAGCAGATTTTTTTTGGAGGTTTGGGAATGGAGTAAGGCTTGGATGATGAGGTGGCACATGTGTTGGGAAGAGAGAGAGAGAGAGAGAGAGAGAGAGAGAGAGAGAGAGAGAGCTTCTCTCTTGCAGCCATGGTGGAGTTGCAGCACTGCTGCTGCTGGATGTTGGATCTGAATGGGGTCCACTGTTTGGACACTGGGGAGATTTGGACAAATGTCCATTGCTGGACGTTGTGCCTGGTCGTGGGCTGATTGTGGGTCCTCCATAGATGCAACTCTTGGACGATGGAGATCAAAGATGAGGATGACGTGCTGGAGTAGATTGACGCCCTGAATTGGAGGCTCCTTAATGATCTCCATCAGCTGAACTACTGCCCAGTTAATGAATGGTGGTGATTCAACTCATGATTGCAGCTGCTTGGATGGACGGATGGATGGTCTGTAACTGTTGGCTCTAACTGATGCCATACACGAGCAAAGGAGAAAAGCTTTGATGCAGCTCTGCTGTGCACGTGCAAGGGGGATGTGATCATCCTTCATTTGGAGCAACTGTATGAGATGAAGTTGGGGCTTCCTTCCTTGCTGTTGAAGCTGGGGTCCACCTTGCTAGACGTCGACAGCATCAAGCCATCGTGCTGGCTTGTGCGTGAGATGGCTGGTTGATGGAAGAGCAAGGACGGTGAATTTTGGAATGATGCTGGGGTCCACTGGATGCATGGACATACTGAGAATGGAGCTGATGGACGGTGATTGTAGGTGAGTGCTGGACGATGGTGATAATGGACGGCTGGAAATTGCAAGGAGGTTGCTGGAGATGGACAGTGATGATTGCAGCTTCACTGCGGTTCCAGCTAGCACGTGTGAATGGTGTGGATTTTTCTTTGGACGCTCTTCGACACATGTGAAGGATGGGACGTCTAGTGTGGGGTCCAGTTGCTGGACACATGAGCTGCTGATCTTAGGCACCCAACCATCTGGAGCTTTGGACTGCTGCACGTGTGGCATCTGTGGGACATCCTCACACGTGTGATGGACAACCCTTGGCTGCACATCAGCTACTCCTTACTAGCTGGTGAAGTGGTGAACGGTGGAGATTGATCTCCATCTGAACATGTTGGCTGATCTCCACTGTTGATTGGACAATGGCTGGATGGTGATGAAGCTTGGCTGGACTTTGGCTACACACGTCTAATGGATGGACGGTTGCTAGCTATTGGTGGCCCACTTGCTGGACTTGGTGAAGATGAAGTGGACGGTGGATGTGTCCTTGGCTGCACACGTTTGAATAGTGGTCATCCACCTTACCGGAGAGCATGTGTGATAACGCCACCTTGACGGACACGGGTGATGGATGAAGATCCACCTTTTCTCTTGGCATGGTTGGTCCCATATGTGGATGTCCCACCACATGTTTCAGATGTGTACGTGGGCACTCAATCACGACCATCAAAACATGGACAACTTGGATCCAAACGAGTGGCCGCTATGTAGTACTCTTTTTTAGCCATCCACCATAGAAAATGGTCCCGCAGACTTTGATCTTTCTGGCTTGATTTTCTTCAGTACTGCCAATATGCTCGATCTTGATCTCTTTTGGGCCCTTAATCATCTCAATTGGCTTCGATCATTTCCAACCTTCATAAATTTCAGATGCACACGTATGGATGGCTGTGGGACATCCTCTGTTTGGATGGACGAATATCCCCCATTGCTTGATTGGAGATGGCCCATGATCATCTTGGAGATGACCATGGATCTGGCGGATGTGATGGAGTCTTCTTCCATGTTGCTTCTTGATGCTTGGATAGTGAGGATTGGATGACCAGATGGTCCCCCTTGGCTGATTGCAAGAGTGGTGTGGACGGTCCACATGATCCATCTGAACACACATGAGAGGGTGAAGCTGACTCGAGTTGTAGTTCTTTGGATAGTGGAGATGATCTCCACTTGGCATTTGATGCAGGCTTGCCCCTCATGTGGACATCCAATCTTCACAGTCCAAACCTTTACGGTCTGGTTTCCTTCAGGGCTGCCCCGATGGTTGATCTTGCTCTGTTCTGGGCCTTTAAACGCCCTGATTGGCTCAGATCCTGTCCATCCTCTCTTGAACACCTGAAGATAGAAAATTCACCTAATGAGTGATAATTAACCAGAAAAATAATGATAATGCCCTTAACAACCAGGGTTAATTATACAATATTAGGTACTCACACACCCCCCAACCAGCATTTTGCTAGTCTCAAGCAAAACATCCGAAAATCATCTAAGGATTTTTTAAAATACTGCAATTAATCTTATCCTTGACAGTTTTCATCAATCGAAATCATCTCAAGACTTCTCTTATTTCCTAATGAAACAAAGATAGAGAGAAGAAAAGGTTCAATATATTTATGTGATCCTTCAAGTTATCTAAACAGTAGAGTTTCCAAGGCATACAGTTTTGAGAATATAGATTCTAGTCACTTAGTAAACAACTTAATTGAGTTCAATGCATTAGTCATTCAATAGAAGCATTCTAAACATTGAGTTCCATGGTGCACTGTGAAGTCTAGCCTTGACACAACTAGGGGTTCAGTCTTCTACTTTCATGTTAACACTGATGATTGAAGAGAATGGTCAGATCAACCAAGTCATTGATTCCGAACCTTGCTACTATTTTTTTCAACATTTTTCAGCTTTTGATTTTTTTTTTTTCAATCAATAACTGATAGCCGAAGACTCCAAAAGGCTCACTTCGTACTATGGTAATGTTTTGTAATGGTAACGACAATGGATGAAAATCCTTGCCCCAAATTACTATGAATATTCCTTTTTTTTCTTTTTTTTTTTTAAACTTTTCTATGAACCAAGTAGACAAGGATCTCCAGGCTTGGTTCCAATCACTCTCAACAACCATCAAGTCAACATTATAGTATCGAACTCAAATCCTGGTAGTGCAAGCTAGATGTGAACTGTGAAAATTCATGACTCAATCAATGTTTATCATTTTTTAATGGAAAATTAATGGAAAGAACTCAATTTTGAAATTTATTGAAGTAACTAAGACTCTTTAACATTCTCATTACTAAATGCCTTTTTATTCTACTATTTAAATTATTTCAAAATCACATAAATCCCTAAGTTTTTTTTTTTTTAAGGCTAAAGAAATAATAATTTACAGTCAATACAACCACAAAATTTCCTGCTCCTTTTGTGCAATGCACATAGACCACGTATCATCCGACAGACTCCTTCGGCCACAAGATGAGCCACATCCTCACATTTCCCATGATCAATTCAGTTTGGGGTCTTACGCTACTCATAATACCATGAGAGTGTGCTTCACCTCCCAGCTGCCTTAATCCCCTTCATGATTTCTGAGAACAGGGAATATCTTTCGGTTTCAACAGCGATTTCCAACTAAGGTCCTCTATCACGGTGCGTTCAACACGAACAAGATGTTTCCCATAAAACCCCATTTTTTTTAATTGACCTAAAATAGCAAAAAGATGGGCAAAATAGCAAAGAGATAGACAACTGGAAAGATTTTTTACAAGAATTCCACACCCCCCAACCTAAATGTAACATTGTCCTCAATGTTGAAAAATGAATGCATAGACAACTGCAACATGAGAGCAAAATGGTAAAGAATAGAGGGTGTTCACTCCCCAAGTGTAGGGTTGGGAAGTAGTAATAATTCGAAAAGACCGAGTATCGTTCCCACAGAGATTTATGAATGGGTATTCTTAGGATTTAACGAAAACAACTAGTAATTAAGCTCCTATTAAGAACTAAAGCTAGAAAATAATGAATTGAGTTTAAACAGTGAATGGTTAAGGTAATTTTAATCTAAAAAGGCACTAGAGCGCCAAGGATCCACTTTTGATAAGTTTCAATGCATCAACACAACTAGGTCTCACATGACTCAATCGGAATCAAATTCCTTTCTCTATCCGATTGGAATATAGAGCGGTTAAACCAACAATCATCTGGAACAAGTGCTCATTCATTGATTTGATTCCCACAACCATGCTCAGGCCTTAGGCACACTCAATTGTATAGGCCAAGCCTCTTTCCAATCTAGCTGAGATTCATAACCATAGCTTTCACCAAGTCCTGTCACTAGACCTGATTACAACTCATGATTTGAACTCGAATTAAATCAAAATCAATCACTAAGCAACTGTTCCAGATTATATACAAAAGATAAGAACTTTAGTTGAATGAGTTCCCACATGAAAATCAGGCCATTGCATACAAGGTAATCAAAGCGTCTACCATGCCCTGAGTCAATGGTAGATCAATGCATTACACAAGCATAAACAATGCTCAAAAGCTAAGATACTAAGCTTAGAATCACTAAGAATCACATGAGCCCGGAGTCATCAAGAGATCAAAGTAAAACCAACTTAATACTTGATTCAAACTCAAATTGAACTAAAATTCATCAATTAAAGCACAAAAGGAAACCTAAGTTGCATTAATCCATCAAAAACGAATCAAAAGCTTCACCTCTTAGCCCTAGCTAAGAGGTTTTAGTTCATCTCTAACATCCTTGAACTAGAAGCCTCTAAAAACATGAAAAACTACTAAAACAGGAAGAAAACTAGAGATCCGAAGTAGAATCCGTCTCCTGAGCAATCCCCACGTCGTAGCCTCCTCTGGTATGAAGGGAAGACACCCTTTTATAGCTTGGAGGAGTCCAATACGTAAGAGAACTCCAGAAATTACGTAAACTTACGCTATTGCGCAGTAGATTTCGGACTCCAATAATAGAAACAGCCTATTTGCACTTGGCCGACCGGTCATGACCGGTCTGGCTTGAAAATCCTCATTCCAGCAGCTATGCCTGACCGGTCATGACCGGTCGGGCTTGTTCTCTGATCAATACAGCAAGTATGGCCAACCGGTCTTGACCGGTCGGCGTGGACAGTCCATCAGTTTTGTCATTCTCTTGAGTGGCTGACCGGTCTTGACCGGTCGGGCTGGCTTGGCCGACCGGTCTGGCTTCTTTTTCTCTCCATTTCTTTCTTTCTTTCTTCTTTTCTCTTCTCTCCTTGCCTTGGCTTTCTTTGGTCCTTCTTTTCTCTTCATCCTATGGTCTTCAATGCTCTTAAGGAGCTACATTTAGCCTTCAATTGGTGACATCTCCATCTTGTTCCTACAATCACAAATCACGCCTTAGAATAGTCCTTTAAATATGTAAACCGTGCATAATGAGTGATGAATTGGGGTTAGAATATGCACAATTAAGAGCTCAACAGAGGGTAAAGAGTATCTGAGAGGATGAATACTTGTAAGCGCTGGAATTTTCCAAGTTGCCACAACAAAATACAACAAACAAACTAACCTACTAGTATACAAAAGGGGACCTCCGTCAGACTAGGAGATCAATCCTGATAAACAGGATCTTCCAGAGGGGTGGATTCCTCCTCTGGGGCAAATTCCTCAAGAAAGGGCTTCAAACGCTGCCCGTTCACTTTAAATACATTTCCATTTTTGGGGTTCTCAATCTCAATAGCCCCATGAGGGTAAACAGTTTTGACTACAAAAGGGCTGGTCCATCGAGATTTCAGCTTTCCCGGAAATAGATGTAGCCTAGAATTGTATAAGAAAACTTTCTGAGATGGTTCAAAAGATCTTCGAAGGATATTCCTGTCATGGAATACCTTCGTTCGTTCCTTGTATATTCTGGCATTATCATAAGCCTCATTCCGGATTTCCTCCAACTCGTTCAGCTGGAGTTTGCGAAGCGAGCTGGCCTTGTCAAGATTGAAATTGAATTTCTTTATAGCCCAATAGGCTTTATGCTCCAACTCCACAGGCAGATGGCAAGCTTTCCTATAGACAAGTCTATAAGGAGACATTCCAATTGGGGTTTTGTACGCTGTACAGTAAGCCCACAACGCATCGGTTAGTCTTAGAGACCAATCCTTGCGATCTGGATTCACAGTTTTTTCCAAGATGTGTTTGATTTCCCTGCTGGAAACTTCTGCTTGACCACTTGTTTGTGGGTGATAGGGCGTACTCACCTTGTGTGTGATACCATATCTCTTCATCAAAGCCTCGAAAGGTCTGTTACAGAAGTGTGTACCCCCATCACTGATAATGGCTCGAGGTGTCCCAAATCTTGATAGAATATTTTCTTTTAGAAATCTTAGAACCATTTTGTGATCATTGGTTCTACACGAGATTGCCTCAACCCATTTGGAGACATAATCAACAGCCAATAGGATATACAGATATCCAAATGAGGAAGGGAATGGTCCCATGAAATCGATGCCCCAACAGTCGAAAGCTTCGATGATCAATATCGGATTTAAAGGCATCATATTTCTACGGGAGATTCCTCCCAACTTCTGACAACGGTCACATGCTTTGCAAAAAACATGGGTGTCCTTGAATATTGAAGACCAGTAGAAAATGCACTGGAGAATCTTGGCAGCGTTTTTCTTAGAAGAGAAATGACCACCACATGCATAAGAATGGCAAAAGGAGATGACACTGGTTTGTTCATTATCTGGAACACACCTCCTTATGATTTGATCTGGGCAATATTTGAACAAATACGGATCATCCCAGAAAAAGTTGCGTACCTCTGTGAAAAATTTCCTTTTATCTTGTAGGGTCCAATGACTCGGAATTCTTCCTGCAGCAAGATAGTTAACAATGTCAGCAAACCAAGGTTGGCAAGAGACTTCAAACAACTGTTCATCAGGGAAAGTGTCCTTTATCGGTGTTGTCTCTACGGAATCAGAGAGTACTAGGCGAGACAAGTGGTCAACCACTACGTTTTCTACTCCCTTTTTGTCTCGGATCTCAAGGTCGAATTCTTGGAGCAAAAGGATCCACCTGAGCAAGCGAGGCTTAGCATCTTTCTTAGAAAGAAGATACTTGAGAGCCGCATGATCAGTAAAAATCACAATTTTGGACCCAATCAAGTAGGACCTGAACTTGTCAAGTGCAAAGACTACGGTAAGGAGTTCCTTTTCCGTAGTAGAGTAGTTTACTTGTGCACTGTTCAAGGTTCTACTTGCGTAGTATATAACATAGGGCTTCTTGTCTTTTCTTTGCCCCAAAACTGCCCCAACAGCGTAGTCACTTGCGTCACACATGATTTCAAAAGGTATAGTCCAATCGGGTGGTTGCATTATCGGTGCGCTGGTCAACATGCCTTTAAGCTTGGTGAAAGCTTCTTAGCAGTCATTGGTCCACTCGAATGGAGCATCCTTTTGCAGGAGATTGCATAATGGACGAGAGATATGACTGAAGTCCTTTATAAATCTCCTATAGAATCCTGCATGACCCAAGAAAGAACGAATGTTTCGTACACTTATGGGGGCTGGTAGGTTGGCAATTAAGTCAATCTTTGCCTTGTCTACTTCTATTCCGTTGGACGAAATATTATGTCCAAGAACAATTCCCTTTTGAACCATAAAATGACACTTTTTCCAATTCAAAACAAGATTCTTTTCTTCACACCTTGTCAAGACCAATTGCAAATGGTTCAAACATTCATCAAAGGAACAACCAAATACCGAGAAGTCGTCCATGAAGACTTCCAAGAAATGTCCAACCATGTCAGAGAAAATGCTGAGCATGCATCTCTAAAAAGTGGCAGGAGCATTGCACAGTCCGAAAGGCATCCTCTTGTACGCAAAGGTGCCAAATGGACAAGTGAATGTGGTTTTCTCTTGATCTTCTAGGGCAATCTCTATTTGGTTGTATCCAGAGTACCCATCTAGGAAACAGTAATAGGAGTGACCAGCTAACCTTTCTAAAATTTGATCAATGAATGGTAAAGGAAAGTGGTCCTTCCTAGTAACAGTATTCAGTTTCCTATAGTCGATACACATTCTCCAACCAGTAGTGACTCTAGTTGGTACCAACTCATTGTCTGCATTCGCAACTATGGTAACTCCAGATTTTTTGGGTACCACTTGGGTTGGACTTACCCATTGGCTATCTGAAATAGGGTAGATGATACCCACATCCAATAGCTTGAGGACCTCGGCTCTAACCACTTCAGTCATGTTTGGATTCAATCTCCTTTGTGGTTGTCTAGAGGGTTTAGCATTCTCCTCGAGGTGTATCCTATGGGTACAAATGAGGGGATCAATTCCCTTGATGTCAGCAATTGTCCAACCTATGGCATCCTTGTGTTCCTTGAGCACATTGATCAATTTGTCCTCTTGGTCTTTATCAAGGTGAGATGAAATAACCACAGGAAAAGTATTGCCTTGACCCAAGTATGTATATTTCAGTTCCAAAGGTAATGGCTTCAGGTCAAGCTTTGGTGCTTCAATTCTTGATGGTAGAGGTCGTGAATCATTTAGAGAGAGTTTTTCAAAATGGGGCCTCCACTGGTTTGTATCATGCACAAGGGTGGATTCTAACAATCCATTCACCACTTCCAAAATTGTCTCATCATCAGAGTCAACAAAGTGGGCTAGACATGCTTCTAAGGGTTCTGACAGAGAGGTTAGAAGGAATTCTTCTTCCATAAGGGTATCGATCAGGTTGGCCTCATGGATCTCATCATCATTCCCTTGTTGTTTACACATGTTGAAAACATTTAGCTCTAACTTCATATTGCCAAATGAAAACTTCACGACCCCATTCCTGGAGTTGATCACAGCATTGGAAGTTGCCAGGAATGGTCGGCCAAGAATAACAGGTATCTGGGTGCTAACATTTGCTACAGGTTGGGTATCTAAGATGATGAAGTCTACTGGGAAGTAGAATTTGTCGACTTGTACCAACACATCTTCCACTACTCCTCTCGGTATCCGTACAGATCGATCGGCAAGTTGCAAGGTGGTCCTGGTGGGTTTCAATTCACCGAGTCCCAGCTGTTCGTAAACCGAGAAGGGTATAAGATTGACACTCGCCCCCAAGTCAAGAAGTGCCTGTTCGACCCGGAAGTTCCCTATTATGCAAGTAATAGTAGGACTACCTGGATCTTTATATTTTGGGGGAGAGTTCTGGTCAATGATAGCACTGACCTATTCAGTCAAAAAGGCTTCTTTTGTACATTGAGCTTGCGCTTAATAGTGCAAAGATCTTTCAGAAACCTGGCATATGAAGGTATCTGCTTGATTGCATCCAACAAGGGTATGTTGATTTTCACTTGTTTAAAAACTTCCAAGATATCTTGAGCTTTAACCATTGCTTTGGATGAGAGTAGGCGTTAGGGAAACGGGACCACTGGTTCGAAAACATGCTCTGTCTCCTTCTCAGGTTGATCATCACTAGATCTGTCATCACTCTTCGATTTAGATGATTCCTTAGGTTTATCAACTGTCCTAGGAATATCTTTTTCAATCACCTTACCACTTCTTAGGGTGGTGACAGATTTAGCGTGCTCAACATGAGGGTTGGAAGAACCTGAATCATTCACCTCATACTGTCCCTTCGGGTTAGGCTGAGGTTGGGCCGAAAAGGTCCCTTTCTCCTTAACATTCTGTCGTGATTCGATTCTTTCAACGGAAGTTTTGAGCTCTTGGAGGGTTTGCATGATGTGCGTGATGTTCTGATCTTGTCTCTGATTGATTTGAGCTTGTCCCTCCATGAATGTATGCAAAGTATCCTCTAGGGTCTTCCTTGGTGGGGGCACATACGGTGTGCCAGTGGAAGGCACTTGAGGATTATTGCCTACATTGGCAGTTTGTCCATTTCTCCAACTGAAGTTTGGATGGTTCCGCCAATTAGGATTATACGTGTTTGACACTGGGGCATTGAAAGGCCTTTGATAAGTATTCATGACATTGGCTTGATCGTGCAATAATTCTTGAAAAGATGTGATTGTTGGACAACCCTTGGTAAAGTGTGCATCGCTCTTACAAATGTCACAAACACTTTCAGTTTCCCTGGTTTTAATAGCGTTGACCTTCCTTAATTCCATGGCTTCTATTTTACGTGTGAGCCCTGCTATCTTTGCATTGACATCGTCATCCTCGGTTAAAAGATAAACATCTCTTTTTTCATTGGGCCCAAGCTTGTTCTTAGCGGGTTTGTCAGATGTGTCCCAAGATTGGGAATTTTCTGCTAAGAAGTCAAAGTATTCCATAGCCTCATCAGAACCTTTGCTCATGAACTCCCCATTACACATCATTTCTACGAATTGGCGCATGACTGGGCTCAATCCATTATAGAAGAAGCTAATCAAGCGCCATGTTTCGTAGCCATGATGTGGGCAGGCAAGTAAGAGTTCCTTGAAACGTTCCCAACACTGAAAAAAAGTTTCATTCTCCTTTTGGGAAAAATTCATTATATCTCGTTTCAGGGTGTTGGTCTTATGAATAGGGAAAATTTTTTTAAGAAATTCTTTAGTCATCTCTTGCCATGTCCCTATGGTTCTGGGCCTTAAGGAGTGCAACCAAGACTTGGCTTTCTCCTTCAAAGAAAAAGGAAATAGTTTTAACCTAACCAAGTCATCAGAAACATTGTCGTAATGCAAAGTAGCGATTACTTCATCAAATTCCCTTAAATGTAAATAGGGACTTTCAGTGTCGAGTCCATGAAATTTAGGAAGTAACTGTATCACTCCAGGTTTAAAATCAATGTTGCCCGCATTCACCGAAAAAACCATACAAGAAGGAGTACTCGTTCTTGCAGGTTGCAAGTAATCACGTAAACTCCTAAATGGTGGCTCATTGTGTACTTCATTCTCATCTTGATCATATTCATTTTCATTCTCGGCCATGTTTATGGTTAATTCACAAGTATCAGGAAGTTTTCTAACACAGTGATTGGATAGACCTTCAACCAAAATTCCGTCGCTTAGAAGACATCTTGTGTGATCACGAGTCCACTTACGCATAAACACTAAACAAGGAGATAAGGAAAGAGGTTACCCGGAAAGAAGAACACTTGGCTATGAGTGATTCCTGAGAGCAACAAAATAAAAGAAGTCAGTATACTATTGACAATATATATACATAAACCTATTCCAAAAATATTCTTAAACCGATGCCAATCCCCAGCAGCGGCGCCAAAAACTTGCTACAATCCGAAGATTGCACACCCAAGTGCAGGTAGCGAAGTAGTAAAATACTCGGTAAGACCGAGGTCGATCCACAGGGATTGGGGTTAAGAACACTTAGAGGAATTAGTTTAGGTGAGTGAGATGAAATCTGGTTTATCCACGAGAGTGGAGCAAGTTGTGTGTAGTGAAAGACAAAAATAGAAAAGGGGCTAAGGCATCAGGGATCCACCTTTGATTCATTCACAAGATTTGATTCGTTGGTCCAACTATAACTCAACTGGAATTGAATAAAGATTCATTCCAACCGGAAGATAAAACAGTTAAACCATTTGCATCTTTCATAAAAGATGGTGATCTGAACCGATTGATTTGACCATGAAGCACTCGTTAGTTGATCGCAGGGAATTCCAAGCATCCACTGTGCCCGGAGTCGACAATGGATCAAGGAATTGTACAAATCAACAACTTTGCCAACAAGTCAACCGATAAGATCACAATTCATACGATCAAATGCATACTTTCAAGATAGGAGGCTTTGATTGACCGATCTAACCGTTAAGATCTCGTCTATCGATCGCAGGGAATCCAAAGCATCCAATGTGCCTGGAGTCTACAATGGATCAAGGGATTTACAGATCGATGACTTTACCTGCACTAGCTCGATGATCGTAGGGAATCCAAAGCATCCAACGTGCCCGGAGTCGACGATGGATCAAGGGACTTTATCGATCATGAACTAGCTAATTGGTGTGCAAGGGATCCCAAGCATCCAACGTGCCCGGAGTCGACGATGGATCAAGGGGCTTGCACAACAATAGCGTCCGCCGAGGTGCATAACCAAACCAATCAACCAAAGAGAACTCCAACATTTACACCACACAATATTGAACCAAAAGATCCATAGCTTGCAAATTTCTTCAAAGGCTTCACCCCTAGCCTTAGCTAGAGGTTTAGCCAACCATGCTACAATGGAAAACTAAATTCTCTACAAAAGAGAAAACTATTCTACACTACAAAAGAAAGAAAGAAAACTAAAGAAGAGAAGAGAGGAGTTGTAGAGAATGGGATGGGATGAGATGAGATTTGAGGGATGATTGAAATGAGGAGGAGAGGCCTCCTTTTATAGACTTTTGAGAGGCTTCCAAGCCTCCTCCCAATCCTAGGTGGCACTCCAAACCCAAAGCAGAATTTTTTTTAGGTTCGGGAATGGAGTTAGGCTTGGAGTGCCCAAAGCAAACTTTTGGGCTTGGAGTTAAGGCTTGGAATGACATGTGGCAAAAAAGTACTCCAAGCCTAGGTGGCACTCCAAACCCAAAGCAGATTTTTTTGGAGGTTTGGGAATGGAGTAAGGCTTGGATGATGAGGTGGCACATGTGTTGGGAAGAGAGAGAGAGAGAGAGAGAGAGAGAGAGAGAGAGAGAGAGAGAGAGAGAGCTTCTCTCTTGCAGCCATGGTGGAGTTGCAGCACTGCTGCTGCTGGATGTTGGATCTGAATGGGGTCCACTGTTTGGACACTGGGGAGATTTGGACAACTGTCCATTGCTGGACGTTGTGCCTGGTCGTGGGCTGATTGTGGGTCCTCCATAGATGCAACTCTTGGACGATGGAGATCAAAGATGAGGATGACGTGCTGGAGTAGATTGACGCCCTGAATTGGAGGCTCCTTAATGATCTCCATCAGCTGAACTACTGCCCAGTTAATGAATGGTGGTGATTCAGCTCATGATTGCAGCTGCTTGGATGGACGGATGGATGGTCTGTAACTGTTGGCTCTAACTGATGCCATACACGAGCAAAGGAGAAAAGCTTTGATGCAGCTCTGCTGTGCACGTGCAAGGGGGATGTGATCATCCTTCATTTGGAGCAACTGTATGAGATGAAGTTGGGGCTTCCTTCCTTGCTGTTGAAGCTGGGGTCCACCTTGCTAGACGTCGACAGCATCAAGCCATCGTGCTGGCTTGTGTGTGAGATGGCTGGTTGATGGAAGAGCAGGGACGGTGAATTTTGGAATGATACTGGGGTCCACTGGATGCACGGACATACTGAGAATGGAGCTGATGGACGGTGATTATAGGTGAGTGCTGGATGATGGTGATAATGGACGGCTGGAAAATTGCAAGGAGGTTGCTGGAGATGGACGGTGATGATTGCAGCTTCACTGCGGTTCCAGCTAACATGTGTGAATGGTGTGGATTTTTCTTTGGACGCTCTTCAACACATGTGAAGGATGGGACGTCTGGTGTGGGGTCCAGTTGCTGGACACATGAGCTACTGATCTTAGGCACCCAACCATCTGGAGCTTTGGACTGCTGCACGTGTGGCATCTGTGGGACATCCTCACACGTGTGATGGACAACCCTTGGCTGCACATCAGCTACTCCTTACTAGCTGGTGAAGTGGTGAACGGTGGAGATTGATCTCCATCTAAACATGTTGGCTGATCTCCACTGTTGATTGCACAATGGCTGGATGGTGATGAAGCTTGGCTGGACTTTGGCTACACACGTCTAATGGATGGACGGTTGCTAGCAATTGGTGGCCCACTTGCTGGACTTGGTGAAGATGAAGTGGACGGTAGATGTGTCCCTTGGCTGCACACGTTTGAATAGTGGTCATCCGCCTTACCGGAGAGCATGTGTGATAACGCCACCTTGACGGACACGGGTGATGGATGAAGATCCACCTTTTCTCTTGGCATGGTTGGTCCCATATGTGGATGTCCCACCACGTGTTTCAGATGTGTACGTGGGCACTCAATCACGACCATTAAAACGTGGACAACTTGGATCCAAACGAGTGGCTGCTATGTAGTACTCTTTTTTAGCCATCCACCATAGAAAATGGTCCCGCAGACTTTGATCTTTCTGGCTTGATTTTCGTCAGTACTGCCAATATGCTCGATCTTGATCTCTTTTGGGCCCTTAATCATCTCAATTGGCTTCGATCATTTCCAACCTTCATAAATTTCAGATGCACACGTATGGATGGCTGTGGGACATCCTCTGTTTGGATGGACGAATATTCCCCATTGCTTGATTGGAGATGGCCCATGATCATCTTGGAGATGACCATGGATCTGGCGGATGTGATGGAGTCTTCTTCCATGTTGCTTCTTGATGCTTGGATAGCGAGGATTGGATGACCAGATGGTCCCCCTTCCTTGGCTGATTGCAAGAGTGGTGTGGACGGTCCACGTGATCCAGCTGAATACACATGAGAGGGTGAAGCTGACTCGAGTTGTAGTTCTTTGGATAGTGGAGATGATCTCCACTTGGCATTTGATGCAGGCTTGCCCCTCATGTGGACATCCAATCTTCACAGTCCAAACCTTTACGGTCTGGTTTCCTTCAGGGCTGCCCCAATGGTTGATCTTGCTCTGTTCTGGGCCTTTAAACGCCCTGATTGGCTCAGATCCTGTCCATCCTCTCTTGAACACCTGAAGATAGAAAATTCACCTAATGAGGGATAATTAACCAGAAAAATAATGATAATGCCCTTAACAACCAGGGTTAATTATACAATATTAGGTACTCATCAAGTACCTAATATTCATATATGGATGTGGTCTAGAAGATGGTCTAAGTAGATTCTTCATATCATCAATGATGGGCCACCTGGACTGGCCCAGAGTGGAGTAGGCGAAATTTGGAACTTTCTGGACAGTTCGTATTGTTTTGGCCACCACGATCAATCCGTAGCTCCGATCGACACGAAACCACTTGGGTTAGTTCGGCGTCGAGCTCCTCTTCGACATGGATGTGTTGTATTTCCAAATATCATTAAGATGGGCCCAAAAAACTATTTCAAAAATCTAAAAATGGGAGTAGCCTGTATCTGAAATCTGACTCCTGAAAGTGCATGGCCGACCTGTCATATGGCCGGTCGGCCAACTGGTCGGACAACAGGTCGGCCTTAACAAAATCAGTCCAGAGAATTTTCTATTTCTTAAGGGTTTTGCTGGTCGGTCGGTGGCTATGGCAGGCCGGCCGGTCAGGCTGTAAATTGTGACTTTTTCACACTTTTCTTCCTCCATTGCATTGCATCTTTCCTCCATCTCATATCCTTTATTTCTTTGATCTTCAAGGCATACAAAGTGACTCTTTTAACCATGAATTGATGAAGTCTCCCTCTCGTTCCTACAATCACAAATTCATACATTAGATTAGTCTTTAAATCATGATAGCCATGCATAATGAGTGATGAATTGGGGTTAGAATATGCACAATTAAGAGCTCAACAGCATCCATGACCGGTTGTGTGTCCAAGATGATGAAATCTACCGGGTAGTAGAATTTATCAACTTGGACTAACACATCCTCAACTATCCCTCTCGGTACACGGATGGATCTATCAGTGAGTTGCAATGTGGTTTTGGTGGGTTTTAACTCACCAAGACCCAGTTGCTCGTATACCGAGTATGGGATCAAATTCACGCTTGCCCCCAAGTCTAGTAATGCACGCTCAATCTGGTAATCTCCAATGATACATGAAATTGTGAGACTACTGGGATCTTTGAATTTTGGGGGGGTCTTTTGAGTGAGAATGGCACTTACTTGTTCATTTAAGAAGGCCTTTTGCTGCACAGTATATTTGCGTTTAGTTGTGCATAGGTCCTTTAAAAACTTGGCATAGGAGGGGACTTGTTTGATGGCATCAAGCAAGGGAATGTTGATCTTGACTTGCCTAAAAATCTCTAGAATATCATGAGAGTTTGGAAGAGATTTTGGGGCAACCAATCTCGAAGGGAATGGTGCTACAGGCTTATAGATGCGTTCCTTCTCTTGTGGAGCTAAGTTGGATCCGGCCTCATCCTCAGAATTTACCAGATCATTAGGCTTATTAGCCTTCACCGGAATATATTTGTCGATTTGCTTACCACTTCTAAGAGTGGTGACGGATTTGGTTTGCTCCATATGTTGGTTGAAGAGATCAGGAATGCTTACTTCATGTACTTATTTTGGATTGGGCTGAGGTTGGGCTGGAAAGGTCCCTTCCCTAGCATTCAAGCGTCCCTAAATCTCATCAACCGAGACTTTAAGCTCTTAGAACATTTGCTGATTCGTTTGATTAATTTGCATTTGCCCTTGTATAAATGCTTTCAAGGTATCCTCCATTGAGAATTGAGGTGGGGCCATATTTTGCATAAGTGGTCCTCCTTGAGAGTTGGTAGGATTACCCGTGGGAGCATTCTTCCAACTGAAATTTGGGTGGTTCTTCCAACTAGTATTGTACGTATTACCCACTGGTCCATTGAAAGGCCGTTGATACCCATATATGGCATTTGCATATTCATGTAACACCTCTTGAAATGCAGGGATTGTAAGACAATCTTGCGTAGCGTGTAAATTGGTGAGACAAATCCCACATATGGTCTCAATAGCTTCATTGCACTTTAGAACTCCATTCTTACTAAGTTCCATGGCCTCAATCTTCCTTGTGAGGTTGGCTATCCTTGCATTCACGTCGTCTTCCTCCTTGAGGATATAGATCCCTCCTTTCTCTTTCTCTTGAGTGGGCTTGGGGTTATTGGGTTTATCCGAGGTATCCCAAGATTGGGCATTCTCGGCCAACATATCCAAATAACTCCAAGCTTCATCTGAATTTTTGCTCATGAATCATAAAGTCTCAAATCAGGTTCTATCTTTCTAACCTTACTCTTCTTCTTCTCCTATTCATTCCTATCATATTCATCTCTTATAGAGTGGGTGGAGACTCCTTTTTGGATCTCTAATAGGTTGGCCATGTGCTACCTTGATTCCTATTGGTCGGCTCTGCCGTCTTGGATCACCTTATGCTCAGAGATTTCTCTTCTCAACTCTATTCCTCTTTCTTCTTTTTCTGCAATTTTCTCAAAAGATTCAAAGAGTGGGTGGGAGTTCTCTGAACCCCTATTGACCAGGAGAAATTGGTCTCTATCCTTGCTTTTGGCTGAGCCATTGCAAGACACCTTGTGCTTCGGTCTTAGAGAGAAGTAAGGAAGGAAGAAATAATTCCTTTTCGTTTCATTCTTTTATGATTTGCATGCCACATTGGGCTCGGGATTCCAATAACCGACTCATTAGTGAAGGGGGAATAGTAGAAGGAATTGACAGAGAACCACGTGCTAGGAGACAGCTAAATTCTTCAATTTTGTCTGAAAGTATGGCTGTAAATCAACCCAATCCTATGGCCAATCAAAATCTGGGCCAAAATCAAACCGAAAGGGGAGAGAATGTGGTTGAGAATGTTCCCCAACCAAGAACATTACGTGATTACTTGCAACCAGCAAGAGCGAGCACTCCCTCATGCATAGTTTTTCCACAAAATGCAGGGAATGTAGATTTAAAACCGGGAGTAATCCAACTCCTCTCGAGATTCCATGGCTTAGACAGTGAAAGTGCCTATCAACACCTTAAGGAATTTGATGAGGTAATAACCACCATGCACTTTGCAAACGTAACTGATGATGTGGTGAGGCTTAAATTATTTCCTTTTACTCTTAAAGATAAAGCTAAAGGTTGGCTTCATGCATTAAGGCCAAGATCAATTGGTGCATGGACTGATATGCACAGGAAGTTCATTAAAAAGTTCTTCCCTACCCACAAAACGAACATGTTAAGGCGCCTTATAATGAATTTTTCCCAAAAGGAAGATGAGACCTTCTTCCAATGTTGGGAGAGGTTTAAGGAGTTGTTAAATGCATGCCCACATCATGGCTATGAAATTTGGCGGGTTATAAGCTTTTTCTATGAAGGACTGACTTCACCCATGCGCCAATTCGTAGAGATGATGTGTAATGGGGAGTTCATGAATAAGGAAGCCGAGGAAGCATGGGACTATTTGGAGGAATTGGCTGAGAATGCACATTCTTGTGATACATCTAAACCAACAAATTCCAAGACTAGCCAACAAAAGGAAAAAGGAGGAATTTATGTCCTATCAGAAGAGGATAGCAGAAGTGCACATGTGGCTAGCCTCACAAGAAAAGTCGAGGCCATGGAATTAAAGAAAGGAGAGACGATCAACTCTAATGACGTTGAAACTGTTTGTAGAATTTGTACCGGAAATCAACATACAACACAAGATTGTCCCACAATTTCAGCAGTTCAAGACATCTTACAAGAACAATCAAACGCCATAAACAGTTATCAACGGCAATTTAGTGCTCCAAACTCAAACACATTTAATTCTAATTAGAAGAACCATCCCAACTTCAGTTGGAGGAATGGACCCACTGCGAATGCAAACAATATCCCTCAAGCTCAACCTTTACTAGGTCCATCCATAGTCATTACACCAAAAGCTACGCTAGAGGAGATGTTGGGTGCATTCATATCGGTTCAAGCTGAATATAACAAGACTAATTCTCTGAAAATAGATGGGTTCATGCAAGAGCAATTGAAATTTAATCAAAGTTCAACTCAAGCCATCAATGACTTGAAAACCTTAATGGCTAGAGTTGAATCTCACCTCAGTGTTAGGGAGAAAGGCACACTTCCTGCCCAACCTCTTCCTAATCCAAGAACCCAATTTGAGATACAAGACGCAAGCTCACCTCCCAACATACGGAGCATGTTCAAGCTATCACCACTTTGAGAAGTGGAAAAATAGTTGATAAATCTAATCTGGTGAAGGCCCCAAAGCCTAAGAATCCAGAAAATTCCAAAGAGGATGATAGCTCAAACAACACTCCACAAGAGAAAGAACCGGAAAGGCAATACAAGTTGGTTGCCCCGTTTCCCCAAAGGTTTATTTCACCCAAACCTTTAGACAAAAACCTGAAAATTTTAGAGGTTTTCAAGTAGGTGAAGATCAACATTGTGTTGTTGGATGCCATAAAACAAATACCATCCTATGCCAAATTTCTAAAGGAATTGTGCACAGTCAAAAGGAAACACAATGTTCACAATAAAGTACTTTTGACTGAGAATTTGAGCGCTATTATCAAACAAGAGGTGCCCCAAAAATACAAGGATCCGGGTAGTCCAACCATCTCATGCATCATAGGAGACTACCGGATTAAACAAGCCTTACTCGATTTAGGGGCAAGTGTTAAACTCGTTCCGTACTCAGTTTATGAACAACTTGGGTTAGGTGAATTGAAACCCACCAAAACAACACTCCAACTTGCTGATAGATCTATTCGTATACCAAGAGGAGTGATTGAGGATGTTTTAGTCTAAGTTGATAAATTCTACTACCCAGTAGACTTTATTGTTTTGGATACACATCTCATGATAGGTACCGGTGCCCAAATTCCCGTCATACTTGGCCGCCCTTTTCTAGCTACTTAAATGCAATTATCAATTGTAGAAACAGGCTTGTACAAATGTCCTTTGGAAATATGACACTTGAGCTGAATATATTTGATTTATGCAAACAACCATGGGAAGTTGATGATGAGATCCATGAGATAAATGTGATTGAATCATTCGTGGAGAATACATTCCCCCTGACATTATATTCCGACCCTTTGGAGGCATGTGTGGCCCACTCTCATGAGATAAATGATGACATAATACGAGAGATGGATGCCATTTTAGATGTGATGCCGGTGCTTGATAACAAAAGATGGAGGGCCTTATTTGAGCCTTTACCCATAAACGAGAACAAGCCCCTCCCATCCAATATCAAGGCACCAACACCCGACCTAAAAGTATTACCAAGTGAGTTGAAATATGTCTATTTAGGTCGAGATGAGACATATCCGGTGGTGATTTCTTCCCACTTGGATGAGGAACAAGAAAGTAGGCTAATTGCCACTCTAATAGAGCACAAGAGTGCCATTAGGTGGTCAATTGCGGATCTTAAAGGCATAAACCCACTGATTTGTACTCATCGCATACACCTTGAGGAGAATGCGAAGACATCTAGGCAACCACAAAGATGACTCAATCCAAACATGAAGGATGTGATTGTTGAACCTCCAATTTATACATTGCATTGCCCATTACACTACTTAGTTTGCATGATTTTCATGGGTTAAAGGCCCAACTAACACGTGTTTTTGTGATTTTAGGGATGAGAGCGGACTTCGTCCAATTGGAGCGTAACAAGGGATATTTGAAGACATTGGAGGAAGTCCTAAGATGGATCAAGGAAAGAAGAAGAAAGAGAGAGAAAAGAGAATGAAGAAAAGAAGAAAAAGATGAAGAAATACAAGGCTGACCGGTCATCCGACCGGTCAGCCACATCAAAAGCCACATCAAAGGAATCAAGGAGAAGAGAAGGAACGTGAGTTTGGAGGCTGAAGGCGACTGTGGAGTGTCTGCAACATCTATCTTCGGGTTTTTCTAGTTTTATGCTTTATTTTTGAGTTTTTAGTTGTAGCATGACTATGCTCGGCTAAAACCTCTCAGCTAAGGCTGAGAGGTGAAGCTTGTAGCCAGTTCTATGTTAATTTCAGTTTGATTTAAGTATTTTTCAATTCAAAGTTGATTTTTCTTATGTTTCAGTCCAATAGGTGGTAGTTTGAGATGTCTTATCTGAGTTTATGTGCTCCGGACATGAATTCATTTTAATTCTCTGAGATCATCACAGGTTGCTTGTTTAGATTCGAATTATAGTAATCCTTGAGCAGGCCATAGTCCATAGGCATGGCTGTTACTCCGCAGGCTATGAATTTGAATTCTACATTGATTGAATGGACTTGAACTTGGAAGTTCAACTTGAATTGGATGAATGTGTGTGAATGCTTTACTTTCCAACTAGATGAGAGATAGGATTTCAAATCTAGTTGTGTTCTCTACTTGGATTGACTAAATTGACATAGGATTGCTACAAGTGGATCCTTGAAAGCCTTAGTACATTATATCTCTGATTTTTCATTAAGTTACTGTTTTAATTAAACATCCCATTGAATTTGAATTTACTCTATTAAACTGAGTTGCTGGAGTAATTAGGAAGCTGTTACTCTTTCCCTGTGGATCGACCTCGGTCTTACCGAGATTTATTACTACATCGCAGCCTTACACTTGAGGCGAGCGAACAAGTTTTTGGCGCCGCTGCCGGGGAAATAGATAATGATTTCCAAATAATTTCAGTGGCTGTAGAAGTAGCAGTGGATAGTTTTTCTAATTTTCTTAGAACTAACAAGTTTTTCTGTTTTATAGGAATTTTTCTCTAGTTCAAGCGCATCAGGTGATACCTTTCTAACTTAGCTTCTGCAGAATTTTCTTTCAGTTTCAGATTTTAGTTTTCTAGAATAGGATTAGTTTCAGTTTCTGGTTGAGTGGTTTATGTCCCGTTGGGAACGTAACCATTCAAATCGTCTCCAATCTGAAGGTGGTTTAGTTGGACCTTTGTCAGTCCATAGACGAGTCCGGAATTATCAAGAGCATTGTGAAAGTTTGGGGAGTATGGATCAAACACCCTTATGGCCCGTTTGGCACCATGGATTTGAGGAGAAGTGAGGAGAAGTGGATTCCATGATATGAATTCTCATCGATTCCACTTCTTATTAATTCCAGATTTTCTGTTTGGCAGCCAAGATTTGAGAGAAATCAAACATGAAGGAATGGACGGTGTAAATTTTAATCCCACCGTATGCCCACCATATTAGCCTCGATTTTTAAATCCATGCCATTCATCCATTTTTACATATCATTTTATGCCAAGATCCAAAAAATAAAGCAAATCCACATCTAAAGTGGACCATAAAACAAGAAAAAATGGAGAGTGAGACCTTTATGATGCACAAAAGTCTTGGATTAAACTGAAATTTGTGTGGTCCCTTCATCCCGGTCTTTATGACCTTATCAACAAGTTAGATGGAAAATGTACATCATGTTGGGTCTCATGGTTAGGGACACATTATGGTGGGTCCCACGTTGGGAAGGATTTCTCCTCAAATCCCACCTTTTTTTGAGGATTTGAAAAGGGGGCTAAAAGTGCCTTTTTGAGTTCTCCCGGATTCCACTCAAATCCACTTCTCATCAAATCCATGGTGCCAAACATAATAAAGCAACCAGTTTCTCCTCCTTTCTCCTACTTTCTCCTCAAATCCATGGTGCCAAACGGGCCATTAAGGAATCCTCCCCCCCCCCCCCTACTCCAACCACAAACGCAAATCAGGAAGGAGTAGGAGAGAATGAGGTACATAATGTTCCTCCAATGAGATCACTACGGGATTACCTACAACCTGCTCGTACAATTACACCTTCTTGCATAGTTCACTTCCAACAATTCTACGGGTTGGTGTACTTATCTTATGAAGCCGGCTTTCGATTCGATACTTCCTTCGACTCGAGGCAATGAAATTGTTGTTTTGATTGATATTATTCCATTTCTGCCAATGCCTTTTCTTTTGTTGTGCCAATGCGTGGAAAGAGCTAGCTCATTCAGAAACGTGCATAAACCCCGAAGTCAAATTCAATATTTCCATTCTACCGAGGGATGGAGTGAAAGCCTAGGGAGGTCCTCGCTTCGACTAGAGACCGCAGATTTTTTGGTACATCACATTCATGCATTTACGATCCATGTGACCGTATTGATACTACTTAAAGGTGTTCTATTTGCTCGTAGCTCACGCTTGATACCTGATAAAGCAAATCTTGGTTTTCGTTTCCCTTGTGACGGTCAGTGAGCAACTCGTGAGTAAAGTAATAGTAATAAGAATTGTGTCGCGTAACTTCATTCAAAAATGAAATGATTTTTGAGTAACTATGGAATAGGAATAAAAAAATTGGATTTGAAAATCATTTCCATTTTGATCATTTCTTTTTTAATTGGATCTAATCCATTTTGGAACAAACGACCTGTTCTTTTCCTTTTCGTTTGTTTCGAGAAAGATATCGATCCATTCCAATTCTTTCTTTTTCTATTGATTCTTTTCCGATCGAGATGTATGGATCCATGGATCTATGTGTCTATATAGATCCGCTTCCTTCCCCTCTTTCGGCCACGAAAGAAAAAGAAAATTGAGATCTCATTCAAAGAGAAAGATATCAAATATCTGGAGTTTCTTTTTGTATCCTATACGGATGATCCGATCCGCAAGGACCTTGATTGGGAATTCTTTGATCGTCTTTCTCCGAGGAAGAAGCGAAACATAATCAACTTGAATTCGGGATAGCTATTCGA